>JAQQSE010000160.1:0-1200000 GCA_035772565.1 Antheraea assamensis
TTCTTAGACGAACATCATATAAACATCAGATAAAATTGTGGTCAAAGTTAAGAACCATAAAGTAAAAAATCAAAAAAAATAATCAGAAATAATTTTCAAATTTAGTAGTTTACTTTGAAATAGTTTATATATGACCTTTTCTTTTTCTGTTTATTTTTTCATACCAAAATCGAAGAAGACGCTGATAATGATAATGTAATAATAGCAATGTGGCCCCAGAAATAATTCACGGAACCTTAATGATGCTTACGTTATAAGGCAGGCAGTCTGGCAGTTACTAGTAGATAAAAGGAAATGGAGAAGAAATGTTTTATACAAAGTTTGCAAGTTCATTTATCATTTTTTGTGTGCACTGCTTCGTAATGTGGATCTTTTATTAATATAAACAGTCATTATACGCTTTCCGGGTACATGATAAATGACGTGTAGATTAATTTTTTCCTCTAAGTTCTTTACAAATGAGTTTGAAACAAATCAACAATGAAGTCTACTTTTTGCCAATACGTAAATAATTATGACACATGGAATAAATAAAAATCAAACAAATAAATTTAGTAATATAAAAATAAACATTTGCAAGAATTTGCTTATATATGTATACATACATAAATAATTAATATTTCCTTATCAATGTTGCAAATTATCTTAAGTTCCTTGTTTATAATAACTTGTAGTTCAGTTTAATACTTGTAATTTATAAAGCTCATCTTGATCTTTTAGGTATAATTTTCGTTTTTATTAACCTAGCATATTAAATAGTAATTGTCAACCTAGATAAGGTGACAGAGACCTTTTGTCAGAAGTTTTACTTATTCTTAATAAATAAAAAAAAATAACCAACTAGCGAATGTACGAGTATGTATCTAACCGTTTCACTTCAGAACTACTGTACCAATTTGGCTAATACTTTTTTCCTTGTGTTTGTAATTACCAGGACAAGGTTTGGGTCTATAATAATAATAATATCTTTATTTTTGTAAACCCTTACATTGGTATACATAAAATGGGTCCCTGTTTCCTACTTTTGTGTAAACTGTGTTGTAGGAGACGGTTACAAACATTGTAAAACAAGTTTAGATTTACATACAATAGAATAAAAGTAACCATAATTAATCAGTTATCATAGCATATTTAGCAAATTGAGAACTTTACTGCATTTATTTTCGTACCATTCGATTATTATATTGTGTGTCCGTGTTTGTGAAAAAAATGATGTATAGGAAAAGAATGAGCGTATGCTTTCAAAGTACTAGAATGATGTTAGTATGCGTGAGTTTCTAAGTGTGTGTATGCGTTTGAATTTTTTCATATAAGTATTTCTACGTAAATCGGACTTCGTGTTTAGATTACAAACATAAAGTAATAGTATGAAAGATAATTTTTGAAAAATTTGGTTTAAAAATGTTCCGTATAAGAGAATAAGTAAGTGAATTTCATAACTAACTGTTACCCGCGACTCAGTCTACTCGTATGATGTTTATTATCTCAATAATTTACTTTATGTACAGAGGGAAAAAATATAAGCATCACACCGCTTACCCCAGTTCTCCGAGGCAGAAAGATATACATAGATGAATGTGTAGAATTTATAAAACTCGTACATTCTAAAAACTTTAATAACCTTGCAATAAATGAGGCTATCGTGATATTTGAGAAGTAAAACTAAAAAAGAAATATCTAAATATATTGAGTAGTTTTTGAATGACACGTGCACAAGGCGATTTCTATCATTTTTTTATATATACTATAAATAAGATAAAATTAGTTATAAACTTTTATGTTTTCTTAAGAACATAAAATATAAATAGATTATTTACAAAATTGAATCTTCATATGGTGACTTTTTTACAAACTTTATATTATCACAACACACCCAAAAGCGGGTATTATTTCTAAGCACTGATTAAAAACAAGTACTATCCGATAAATAACCAATAGGTATAGTTGATTGAAAAAACTAGAACACATAACTCAGACTGTTAGGAAAGCGGAAGTCACTGGCAGTAGAACTTGTGCAATTTTAAAAAGCAATTTCCCTCGACGGTATTTTGGCGATATACCGATGAAAAGTCCCCGAGCGTACACAAGCTCGAGTTTTCTATCAAAATCTATTACTTACCAAGACGAATATTGTATAATAATGTACGGAAAGTATCAATATATAATGCGTATATGTACAAAAAAACCTCATCTTACCCTTATATATTATTTAGCTAACGTTGAAATATTTTTTTATTCTTAATACTGGCTGTGCCTACGACTTTGTTATTTTAGAACACGATCACTGTTATCTATACATATAATAAAAGAGTAACGAGATGAAATCTATATATTCTCTATCTATATATATATATTTAAGAAAAAATACTCCGTGGCCCTGAGAATCAATGACTGAACACATTTTTATGTTTTTTTGAACTATTATCTGTCTGTCTGTATTGAAGTAAATGTGATTTTATCTCATGTTCTATAGTCTATATTTTCTTAGTGTCAAAATGGTTTTTAATAATGTATCTTTCTTTTTAGGTATTTGCAATTGTATTAGTATTCTGCGTATTTTTTGGTTTCGTTGGGCTTCAAACATTTTATCGAGGCTTTGTAAACTTAGAGTAATAATAAAAAAAAAAACAAAGTAAATAACAATAAAATAACAATTCCCACTCGCAGAACAGCGCACATGATTCACAAAGTTTTAGGCTTTGCAAAGTTATTTGTTAATCATTACAATTCTTAAAATATCAGCACTTTTTAACTTGATATATTCTCTTTATCTGCAAAACTAGTTCACAAAGTTTTAGACTATGGCAGTTTTATCGTGAAACGCCTTTCTCTTTTGATACTTTTCACACTTCCCCACAGGTAGATACGATGTTTAACCGCTCACACGGGTAATTTACGAACACCGAGTTATTTTTATAAAACAAATGGCTAACTGGAGAGGCAACCTGAAGATTTATGGGTATGATTAATTCATGTGTGTTTCGCCTATCGATATTCATGCAAATGTGTGTGTTTTACATAAAAGATCGCTCGTGAGCGCATAACAGAGTCACACTCAGACTTTTTAGATGAGGTATAAATAATTATAATTTGAATCTTATGTTATACATAAAAATTAATTAACGTGTTACTCTCACTAAAACCCAGGAACAGCTTGACCGATTTGTATAATATTTGTGTGAAAAAGTAAAACTTCTTAAGCCGCCTTGAGCGAATTTTTGGTAAGGGAAAAACGTATAGGTTTGCGTCACCGATAACCTCGACATGCTCGTGACGTATTGCTCTTGCGCTAAACTAGCGACGCGTAATTAAGCGGCCTATGTATATCTAATATTGACATTTTGTATTGAACTTCTGCAGTCCATAATATGTTTGATTAATTAATAAACTGTATATAATTATTGTTAGGTGTGCACTATTCTACTATTTTGAATTTTCTTTTCTATCGGCAGTCCTTATGGCCTTCTTTTTGTTATGTACGGTTTAATAAAGGGAAGGGTTAAAAAAAAATTAATAAAGAAAAGTAATTTAGTATGGAAATTCATCAAATCTACGTACTATACTCGTACACAACTGGCGTTTCTTCCTTCACCACTTCAGATAACTTTTAACAGATGTTCGTGGCAGACTGTGTTTATATACCCTCAACGGATTGAAATAAAAAAGGATTAATACACAGCCAAGCACCAGTTGATAGACATGACGTCATTAATGCCCAAGTTAAACTTTATTTTAATGAATTTCATTATACAGTACCGTGTGTACGAACAAGTGCATTGAATAGCAAAAACTTGGTTTGCCAAATGCGCAGATTTTAATTTGGTTTGTTGACAAAATACAACAAAAGCAAATGATGAACTAACTCAGTATCAGATGGGTCACTTACATAGCGCAGCAAAGAGGCAATTTGGCACACCTTTTTATTTGCGATCCACGAAATACACCCTACTAGTTCCTTTGTTAGTTCACCTTGAAAATGAACAACGAGTGAATTGCAATCAAACAAGCGAGAGAGATAGACAAAGCGGCACGGCCATCGTCGACACCATTTGCAAGTTTCTTCTTAGTTTATCAAACAGATGTTCTCGCTCGCACTTTACTGTATACTAAAATACCACACTATCACACATGGAACCAATGAACCAACAACAAAAGATTATCTAACAATCTTTAATAGAAGTTATGAAAGATGAAACTGGTGGGATGTACTTCATTGATTTTGCAGAAGGAACTTCAAAAATGTTCATAATGTTATTGGTTTTGGCGACTATCAGATCGCACAATGAAGTTGCTTTAGTATTGCCTTCATCTGGAATAGCAACGTCTTTTTTTTATATTATAGGGGGCAAACGAACAGGTGGGTCACCCGATGGTAAGTGATCACCGCCGTCCATAGCCACTAGCAACACCAGGGGAGTCGCAAGTGCGTTGCCGGCCTTTTAAATATGTGGGCCTCCAGCACTCTCACTGACGGAACGAAACGCAATAGTGCAACCACTGTTACTTCACGTCGGTTTTCTGTAAGAGGGTGGTACTACCCCGGGCGAACCGACCCATTCATGCTGAAGTAGCCTGAACATGCAAATTAACGAAGCACCAAACAATACGATACAGAGTGAATTCTATAGGTATGCAAATTGATCGTATAGGACGAATGCATGATGACCCACAAAAGGTCACTTGAAGCAACAAACAGAATGTTGAAAGATCTTAGTGGCAACCAAAACATTTTTGTTAGAGCCATGATTCTGTTGTCCGGTGATTTTCGTCAGAATCTATCAGTTATTCGCCAACCATCAAATGCATGCAAGTGAAGACACTTAAATTGGCGACTATCGATTTAACTGGCGAGTGTTTTTTGTAACAAGATCAAAATGCAAATATGTTTTCAAAGCAAATGTTGACCATTAAAAGTGGGAAAATCGCTGTTGACACCTCGACTACATTAACCACAGATTTGTGTCACTTCACAGTCTCGAGTTTATTCAGCGCTTTTTCCTCGGATATAGCGCAAAAAGTAGAAAATCGTAATTGTCTGAGCAGATGAGCGATATCGGCGGAGAAAAATAAAAATGTTGACGATCTCCATGCAGCCATTCAAAAGTTTCTTCCGAGACAGTTGTCATCTTTATAATCAGTAGACACATATTAGCGAGACTAACAGCAATTCATTTTTATATGTATAGAAAAATTATAAGTGATACTACATTCACCGGGTCATCTAGTTATTTTATTATAAACTTGTATATATATTTTAGTAAAATAGTTGTTACTACATCAATAAGTAAATATGCATGTGCTGCTTCTTTCTTGCTCATATTTAACATAGTTTGCCCTAGATTAATGGTTACCGAGATACGATGCGCAATTCTTATAAGACAAAAGTGAAAGGCCTCAGACACGATAGTCGTGGCTATTTTATGTTATATTATCTATAGTTGGCTAGATACATACGAGGAGGTCTGGAAGTGGGATGACGTCAGGCAGGAGGCTGGACGTTAAACATTAAGCAGGTTTTCAGTTCACAAGAAGAAAAAAAAAACGATAGAGTTTATACATTTTTATTAGACTAAGAATGTAATAAGTGTAAAATTTAAATTTTCTTATCGCGCATGTTACTTTTAACATTTTCAGTACCTTATATATTTATGTGACGTGGTAAGAATAACTCGTAGAAATTCATGTAAGTAATATAAGCCAAATAAAATAATAATAAAAAACAATTATCTAAGAAACATGTAAATTACAAGTAACTAAACAAATTGCAATATAGTGCTGGATTAAAAAAAATAACAAGTAAAAATCTCCTGGATCTTTAATCCATACCTGATATCTGTCAGCGTACATTATGCTAATACCCTCCGTTTTGAAGAGTTAAGAACATTGGGTACTGAGTCCTTATATTACTTCATCTTTTTATACATCTCTACATAATTTATATCTCTTTATATACTTTCCCTAAAATCTATTTTAGCATTTGAATACAATATCAACTGATGCTAAATTAGGTTCTATCAAGGTGGTTGGGCGAAAATTTGTTGTTGCAAGTAAGCAATAGTTCAAGCTAGCATATACCAGATAAATCGTTGCTGACAATGAAAAGCGACGGCCCTTTTGTTTTTATATGCTTGCTTGCTCTTTAGGTTGTGCTCCTTCGATGTAGAACTAAGCAATCAATAATAACACATACTTGACAATCGAAAAACGAAATTCAAGAGGGCATATACTTGTTTCATCAGCTATAATCAGTAAGCCGAACCGATTTTTTTATGATCGTTACTGCTTACTTGCAGCAACAAATTTTCGTTCGTTAGTTGATTCGTTATCCAATTATTTCACTTGTTTTCGTACTAGCTTGATATGAATTTAGCAGTAGTTGTGATTTTTTTGCAAACAGTACAAGCAACAAAATCACCGTTTATGTTCAATACATAATTACCGGGAATAAGTGAATACGACTCTGTTTTTTTAATACTTTATAGTAGCATTTGAGCACATTGTCATCTGATGTTAAATGACGATGAGGTCCAAGATGATAATCACGCTAAACCTAAAGGTACTGACTCTCAAGTGCAGCTGCCTGAACACACCAACAGGTTCTTGGCAATAGTTTGTCAACTTGATGGTGGTTACTAGAAAGTGGGCTTAGAAAAAGCCCTACCACCATTCTATGGTTTCACCAATCCTTCACCGAAAGCTCCGACTCACTCTCAAGGGTTTGAGCCTACGTCGATCAGCGCGGTGTCCGAATACGCTATCAAATGAGTCATCATCGCTCTTTAAAAATAGACCGAAACCTCTTAATTTGCAAGACCGAGGCTATAATCTAAAACTATGGAACCATTATTAATATTTTTATACCATAATGGATTTTTTTACTAAATTGCCTCTGTTACAGTAATATTGTGTAAGTATGTAAATACTAAATCACAAAGGCTTGGGCTTATTATATCTTCCAGTACTTGCAAATAAGACCTTCATAAATCAAAATGGGATTATGTCGATCCAGAAATCAAAGAATAACATTCATATCACGAACTGGAAAACACAAACGGGCAACTTAGTATTCGACTGGACTGCAAGACTGGACGTGAAATATATGTCTGTCTTTGGATACTGTAATATGTTAAAAAGCAATTTTTGTATATATTTGAAATAACATTGTGTTATTTCGAGTTCGTGTCACAACCAAACGAATGTAACGGACCAGAAATGACAGCATGCTTACTGTAGCAAGCACGAAACATTTCGCGCACGTTATGTAACAAGTGATAAAATAAATCACGCGTCATGTCAGTTATATGCATTGAAAACGTCTGTTACAATAGTTCACAAGCTTAATTTGAATTCACACGGACCACACTAAATTACAATTCGCAGAGTTCCATCGTGAGATGGCAAAGTTACGAATGTGTAACTATTAAGCTGGCTTTATTCAGTCACAACAGCTCTCTGTGCTTATTATATGAGTTCAAATTATTTAATAAAAATATCTCGAGTTTTATACAATTGTATAAAGGTTTTAGACACATTCTGATTTCTTTAAATTATCGATATTTCAATAACACTACGTAGCGACGGTACTATGCTGGTAACCACAATGCAGTCAAAAATAACTTCAATTTCCGAGATTTTTTCATACCACTGCCAATAGCTGTCATTATGTACAATCGTAATCTTTTCAGTTGCTGAAAATACACTGGCTAATACCAAAACGCCACAATTTATAAGTCAGCCACTGTAATGGGCTTATCATCATGTGTATTATGATCATAAACTAATGGGAAACATTTATATATATCTACTTACTACCCCGAGAGGTTATTGGATATACTTCGGTTGATCCCAGAATACGAGAAATCTAAGCGCATAATTATAATAGGTGATACATCTTGTGTTTGATAGTTACAATCCAGTAAGAAACAATTGAAGAGATGAGTGGATGAAGGAGATATCTTCCAAAGAGTAATTTTAAAGAAATGCACTCCAAAGTTTGGTTATATGATTGATTATATTACATATATCATATCGGTACTTTAGTTATTTTATTTTCTAACCCAATTTGCATTAATATTGTGAGAACGAAATACGTAAATGAACATAACACTTTCATTTGGGTTAAAAAAATTAAATAATCAGGCATATCACCTTCATCCACTCATTTCTTCAATTGTCATGTCCTACTACGGAATTACACATGGATCCGTTCAAACTTTTAGAATGACATTGACGAGTATTACAGATTGTAGGTTAGAAGATTTAAGATTATGAATTCATACAGTGCGTCTTACCATACATTTATTTTTATTGGGCCCCGTAGACTTTGATTTAAGATGAAAATAAATTTATAAGGGAGAGAAATTATTTCATTTACAGTCCATTTGTCAATGCTATGTTTTGCCGTGGCTATTTCTTTATCAATTAGCATATGTAAAAGATAACTGATCGTGATATATCACTTGTCATATAACAGTGACAAAAAAATAACTTTACGACTTTAAAGTTATGTTAGTTATAATATTAATACTTCCGGTATAGCGACAACTATACACATGGTGGAATAACAGTAGCACAGTAAGTGACTTCTTTTCGTCACATTATGGCATTCACCTAGTGAATAAACACAATGACTTTCGGCGTGATAACTACATAAGTTTATACAACGACAACTATTGCTCTTGGGTTTTCAACTCTTAGAGATTCACCATTTATTAGATTACGGTATACTCACGACCATATGTAATGCAGATATTTTACGCTAATCGTGAAAGAGAAAAGACTGAAAATAGATTTATATCTAACAGGATGATCTTATGTATAACCATTCCGCTTAAAGTGGTTGTCACGATGCTTGTGCAATTTAGCCTAGGGAATGTTACATTACAACGTTTCGGGCTTGAAATATTCCGAGTCGCTACTATTGGAATTCACAGTTGATTTTTTTTATTCATTTCGCGTATTCGTTCATTTTTCTATTGAAGGTCACTCAAAGAAGGAGAATATCCTGAAAAGCCTAGACACTGTAAATGGATTGGATGGATGGATCCTTGGATTAATAAAACATATACTAATATAATATTATCCTTTGTCAAGTAAAAATTACCAGTATAACAACACACAATCAACCAATATGTGTATTCACAGCCACGAAATTATTTTAGATATGCTCTTTTCTTCTCATTCCGAATATATAAAATTGAATATTACAAGAAACTGCAGATGCGACCCTATTTCTTTGGACAACAAAATTGTTGTTTTCATAAATAAATTTGAATAAATAAATTTAAAATATCATAAATTTAATTTGTAGCGAACACTCATCGAGTTTATTAAGTACGAGATGCCACCTAGTGCTCCTGGGTATTATTGGCTTAAGCAGGGTTGTGTTACCAAGCCTAACTTCTCTTTTGTAACAAGTTATAAATATTTCTAGTCTTATTTCAAAACATATTAAATAGGACATCTATAATACAAAGGAATTGAATTAAATGCTAGTGGTCCAAAGGATAAAAGTATTTTAATATTTTACTTAGTCTGTTTGTCATTCGCTTTAAACAATTTCAATATTTTTAATGATCAAATGGCAATTTTAGGTAGGTGCTAGAGCTACGCTGAAACTATTACTGATTTCAGAATGTATGGGTCGGCTCGCCCGGGGTAGTACCACCCTCTCACAGAAAGCCGACGTGAAGTAACAGTGCTTGCACTGTTGCGTTTCATTCGGTCAGTGAGAGCGCCGGAGGCCCACATATTTAAAAGGCCGGCAACGCACTTGCGACTCCTCTGGTGTTGCTAGTGTCTATGGACGGCGGTGATCACTTACCATCAGGTGACCCACCTGTTCGTTTGACCCTATAATAAATAAAAAAAAAAAATTAACTGAATACCCTGTTGGCTTTTTTGGCCTTTACAGATTCACTGGATCAATTGGCATATACTATAATATCGCATATTTATTTAATACAAATACAAAGCTCTCTTGTAATAAAAATATTAATGATAACAGACCTTACAGCCAATAAATGATTTTACTTTTGATATAAATGGCGGTATGTTTTATATAGTATGCGATTTTGTTCGCGTTTTACCCTTAATTATCAATATTTTGATTATATTTTATCTCAATTTCCTTTTGAATTTCTAAAACAGTAATGTTTTTATCAAATGCCCAGTGCCTATAAAAATATCTGTCTGTAATAATAAATATTTTGTTGATAACAACTCATATATATATGATCATCAAACTAAAATATTAATTATGAAAAAGTAAATAAATTACCTTTGTGTACAAACTTTACATAAAAAAACTATAATGCTTATATCAGTATTTGTAGAATTTCATGACTAAAACCCAACCACCATTGTAAAAATTTGGATAATCGTAGCATAGTATATGACTTTTCAGTTACATAATTTTTGTTAATTTTGTAATAATTACGTGAAATTTGATTATAAAGTAGAAATATTAAAATAAAAGACAGTGTTTTTGCAAATACAAAAATGCTTTAATCAATTTAGGTCATGGGAAGATAATTATGAACATTAAAACTTTACAACTGGTTCAGAAAACATTCTAGAAGAGCGAGAAATTTGACTGAGTTCACCTTGTTTGCATATACTTATAATTGTATTATAACTCAATTAACCTATAAAAAAAAATACAAATATAAATCCAATTTAAACTATTTATTTTCATGGAAGAATATAATATAAATAACAGTTTTATTTTAGGTAATTATTTGGACACAAAATAACACATGTTTATTAAATTAAATAAATACAAAAATGTGAACAATTTTACCATCCCTATCCACGAGACGTCATATTATTAAACTTGGAACCCCGATAAGATGGACTTAAAAACAAAACACTAGAATTACGAAGCACTGAAGTTGTACGGAACTCTTCCTGTACAGTTCGAGCGAGTGAGAAACTTCACTACAACTAAAATGAGGGCGTAAATTCATTTACGTTGTTAGTTAAACTCTGAACTAACTTGAAAATTAAACATCAGAACATTTATGTACATAAATATCAACAAATTCTCAGTACATAGTAGTGTAAGATGAATCAATCCTAAACTTGGTACATATCACGCGTCACTGTTATTTTTCATATGAAATAAAAGTAACTTGTAATTTGATAATTGTGATTTTGAACTACTGTTATTTTTTCAAACGGTCTAAAATAATTTATATCATTGCTATTTATAATACGGTGTAAGAATTTGTTTTAATACTAGTTTTCAACCTATATAAATGAATTCATGTAATTATTATTTTCATGTGACAATATGGTAATTACTGCGAATAAAGGAACTAAAAGTAAATCCTCTAGCGAAAGAGGCTCTGGCCTAATTTCACTTCTTTCAGATAAAATATTTTTTTATTTTATCACCAGTTGAATAGCACTCATAACATTTAATTTCACTGTTATATATAATTATTTTAAAATGTCTATAATTTCAATGTATAATAACCACGTTAACCTACGAAGTAAATACCGCGAGATTCATGGTTATTTGTTTTCCTTAACTAACTTTTTCTTTTTTTTTTAACTGACATACCCTGTTGATCCTGAGGCCTCTACAAACTCACCGGACTACGACCTTCACTAACTTTTCTTTTTTTTCGAACTGACTTCACTGTTGACATGGCAAGGCCTCTACAGTTTCACCGAGCTACCGCCTTCACTAACGATACAAAGCATTACTTACTTTATCTAATTGTAGAAGAATTGGAAAAAATTTTAAATACTTTCCGAGACTCGACCTTATATACTCCATAAGATAATTCAATCGTTACATTTTGAAGCGAATCAACGTAACTAAAGATTTTATCAAAAAATATGCAGGATAACACTTGTAAGAACAGCAAAGAAAAAAGTAAAAAGTAATCATTTAGTGACAGCATTTTTAAAATCCTTATTATACATAATATTCTGTGATAATTCTCAACTGTCGAAAAAAATACAATACAAATGACGATCTTATATTCTTGATTATCTTTACTGGTTGTAGAGTACTTTTAATCGTTGGTGTTATTAGTTTCTAGTAGTAAAACCTATAAATTTTCCAACGAGCGGGCTTAACTGTTGTAACTCAGACGAAATTTAAAGACTTTAAAAATCTGTCGAAATTTCTTTTTTGAATGCTACATTAGCGATTATTTAAAATTACATGGGGTAATAAATTGGCTTAGAAAAAACTAACATGGTTACACAGATTTCACCATAAAATACATTAAGGCTAGAGATTGATAAGAGATAATCCAGTGTAGGTAAATCCTATTACTCAAACTGAAGCAACTGTAGGTAGTACTCGTAGAAAAATTTAATTCCTCTAATGAACAATTATGTCACCTAATTTAAAAAGATTTAATAAGGGATAATAACTCACTGGTAAAATGTTCGGAAACTACGTTTATTGAAGTAGTTTCTAATCGAGAAAAATAACATTGTTTCACTATAAACATTCATTATGTATGTCATTGTATAATCAAATATATTTAAAAAAAACATGAGAAAAAACTCATAAATCATAATACAAAATAATAACCAATGTATAAATTCGTACGCAAGTTGACAGTTGACACTTATTACACTATGTTACAGAAATATTGACGAGCATTAAGGGACATGTATTCAGTTGCCTTGAAAAGGATGTAAGGATGCCTTTTGCCTTTTATAAAAAAAAATCTGGGGTCAATTTTGTTATTGGTATACAGCATAGGTCCTCAAACTTTTTTGTCTCGTAGACACACACCTACCATGTTTTTTCAGTATGAGTATACTCCATGCTAACCTAATATTGCCTTTTTTGATCATTCATCAAATCTAAATATGATTTGAAAAAGTGATTTTATATCATAAAGAAGCTTTAATTGAGCAGACATTATATGTATATATATTGTTTCATTCATGGAAAGCCAAAATTAAATTTACAACCTGCTTAAATGAGATCATTATTGATGATATCTCATAAGCCCCCAATTTTTTTTTCACTGACATCGACCTCTCGGTTAATCGTAGAACCCTAGGGGTCGATATAGTCCACGTTGAGAATCACAGGAACAGAATGAATGATGATGTGAAAGAGATGACGTTATCAACGAGCCAAGAGTGTGAGTGAAAGAGATAATAGAAAGTAAGCGGTATGTAACAGGAAGAAGGATGAAGTGGGGAATATGCCGACGATACGATAACAATTTTTATTAAGAGATATAATTAAAAGTAATTAATTGCTTTGTTGGTGGAATACGACTACATCGTGTAAATATCTTTTATATTCATTATATGTGAACAAAATTTATATTACCTACTGTCATGATTTCTATTTAAGGTAATTGATTTTAATGATTTAATATTGCCTTTATAATATTTTAATTAACTAAAATAATATTTAAATGATTTAAACAACTCAGTGAGCTTCCTATTGTCACTGTGAGTATTTGTTTAGTCTTTCAATGTATTGGTCCCCGGAAATGCATTGCATTCGTATTTTTACTATCGTCAGCAACAAAGGTGGTATAATTGGTTCTTACTCAACCATCGGAGAAAAAAGGTCGAAAACAAAAAGTAGTGGTGCTAAGCTTTGAAGTGTATTAAGTTATAAAAGGTGGTTACTGAACGAGTTATAAAGAAAAAGGTATTTTTATAATATATGGTAATTTTCATAATAAATCAGAAGCGGGATATAGAACCGAAAGAGATTGTTATGCATCTTACACGATACTTATCGAAGAAACTTCACATCATGACATGTCAGGGCTTACTCTCTGAAGACGTGATGTGTATGTTGAATAAATATTTAAGGTGGGATAGTTAGTTCTTGTTCAACCATCAGATGAAAAGGTCTATAAGAAATATGTAGTGGTGCTAAGCTTTGAAGTGTACCTATTAAGTTAATAAAAGGTGTTTAGTAAACTAGTTCTAAAGGAAAAAAGTATTTTTTATAATATAGGTTATTTTCATAATACAATTGACAATATTTGTATAAACTGTATAATAATTTGTTACAGTGATTATTATATAAATCGGTGTTGGGGCAGTACTCACAACGCCAGACAATTATACGGTGAATGGGTAATGAGTCTTAACCGAGATCAACCAAAGTGCTCCGTATATTCTGATAGCATGATTTTACATCTGAATACTAATAGAAATGTTGAGCTAGTTGAAATTCGGCTTAGTATGTCTTATCCACTTGTCCTTAAACCCCGGTAGAGCTGTAAAGGTCCGTCGTGACAACTGAAGTTAGTTCGTCGGAAAAAATCGTTCACACTTGGATCACCGGTGATAATTAAAATAGTACCGTTATTGATAAGGCCACACATACCTACTCGTGATACTAATGTGATGACATCATACTTTCATAACCTCGGTTATACAGATGACCTAAGATGACGCAAAACTTATTGAAACTGCTCACCGATATTTTAAGCCGAGCCTCACCTATATCACGTCGCGTACTTTCTGATCTATTCATTTCTATGGTAACTATTCTAGTCGTAAAGATTGTAGCGTGATATTACATAGCCTATTATATACTATAAAACAAAGTCGCTTTCTCTGTCCCTATCTATGCTTAAATCTTTAAAACTACGCATCGGATTTTGATGCGGTTTGTTTTAATATATAGATTGATCCATTAAATAGTGGAGAAATACTGTTATTTTTGAGGTTACTCCAAATTTAACGCGTGCAGGCCACAGGCAGTAATGAATAAATCAAAATTACTCGATCGATTTTAATCATTTTTTCAGTGAATGACATAGGCTATATATTTTAACCCGAGCGAAGCTGGAGCGAGCCGCTAGTTTCCGAATAATTAATAAAAAGCAAGAAAATCATTCTAATAATATCAGAGATAAGCTCAGTCAAACAAACATACAATCTTGATTTTTAAAAGCGTACGAATTTACTGTCAATTGTTAGTATTATATAGCATACACTCTATGTACATACATAATACATGAACGCTTATAACGATATATAAAAGACAATTTCTTTTGATGTTCCATTCTACTTACCCAAAGTAAAATAAGTTTATAACTTCAAAAAGATTCTAGCAAGACATTCCCAGTTCACAATGTATCCCATTGTATTGCGTTTGTAATCCAAATCTTTACACACACGCACATGAAAGCCAGAGATTTAGTCCAGAAACAAAAGGGCATCCACAGTAGTGTGAAAACAACTTCGCAAGGACATTATTTCAAAAGAAAACTCTCCCGACATCTTTTATCCGGCCATTTGACATCGTTAGACGTGGTCATTGAAATAAAATATTTAAGTATATATATAGCTTAGTAGGTACTAAACTAACTAACTTATATTAACTACTTTTTAATGCCAATCACGCAACCTACGAGATTATTATATAATATTTTGTATACTACAACGCAAAATTTTTAGTTTTTCTAGTTAAACCAGTATTTTGAATTGAATCACGAAGTTTTTTTATATGTTAAATCGAAAAATATAAACCAAATTTAATTTTACTATACAAGTAGCTGTACCCGCTGCACCGCATGTATTTTAAAATTTGTTTTCGCATTGCTTTTACTCAATATTGTGAATTCTAAATGTATTATTATTGGTATTTCTTTGGAACTTATATAATCCTTTTATACAAAATCTGTCGAGAATATTTAAAATATTAACTTTATATACATACATACATATACGATAGTTACATAGGTTCAGTAAGAATTTGTTTTTTCTTTTTTTGTTCGGTTACTCGTAGCCAATATTAACTACATGTATGCGTTCGTGCAACACGTATGAAGTTATACAGATGTCTTTTACTAACGTATAAATGTATTGGCAGGTTAGCTCGTACGGATAGTTTAATTTGATTCGCGTTATTGCATTTCAAGACAACAGCCCAAGCCGACGTTCGCCTTCATTGAGTTTTTATTTGGCTGAATCTCTCAGCCAAACAATAGATACTCTGTTAAATAATATATATTTATTGCTCGAGCAACACATCAACATTTGTACCGATCATCCAACTGTCATACAAATTGGTATAAGTCGATATTATATTATAAATATTTATAATATTTGTTCATTTTATTATTACAAAGGCCTGCAAATCAACAGATTTCGTTAATGAAATATAAAGAAAATGTGGTTTTTATATTGTTGTTTCTCTAGATAACAAATAAAATTGAGCAGAGGCCATCGGCCTAAAAGACGACATTTTATGAAGCAAAGGTTTTTACGCAACGATCCCTTGGGCTGTGAGCTCATCGCGTCGCTTCCTGTAGCTTCTAAAGGCAGTTTGTTGTTACAGTCATTTAACTCGGATAAAGAGCGACAGTTATAACCTTATACATAGAATATAATCATAACTTTAATTAACATAAAAAA
The DNA here is from genome assembly GCA_035772565.1 of Antheraea assamensis. Lineage (NCBI taxonomy): Eukaryota > Metazoa > Arthropoda > Insecta > Lepidoptera > Saturniidae > Antheraea > Antheraea assamensis. Next base: position 16,375 of record JAQQSE010000160.1, read on the forward strand.
ATACAAATGTAATTGTTGTTTTGTTCAAAATCCTTAATATTTGAAATTTTTCGTTTCTTTGAAATTATAATAGAATATTTGTATCGACTAAATAATTTATGAATTCCTCATTATATTTAATTCCTTATTTGCATGGACATATTCGCGAAAATAGGTTTATGGTTTATTAAACACAGTACATATACAGTTATATTAGCATATAAACAAACATGGCTGCACGAACCATAGGAATTATCTTTTAGTTTAGGATCTTTTAAATTATTTGTAATTCTAAAAGAAAAACAAGCATTTTATTCATCTTACTGTAACCCGTTGTTAATATTTAAATCAAGCAAATGTAGAATGTATGTAACTGTGTGTATATAATCAATGATCATGCAAATTAATTATAACTATAATTAAATTAAAATATAAAGGAGTTTTAATTTAACATGTTAAATATTATTAATCTTTAACAAAAAACTTTAAACATGACTTCATTAATTTGTACTGCCCTTACTAAATTATTTAGATAGAGGTAAAACAAGCAAAGAAAACATGTTATACAGCCGCTGGTAGCAAGAAATTAAGGTCAGTTACAAATGGGGCGGGAGTAAAGTCCATTAGTTTCATTAACTTAGACCAGATGATTCACGGCAACTGTCAACCCTAAATATGAATTTTGGTCTGTTTTTAGGATATTGTAAATAAACGCTGAATATAATTACAATACTAAATACTTTAACGTTTCTGTCACGATAAGGGATAGTGTGCCATCTGAAAAGAATAATAAAAAGAGTTTATGTTAATATTTAAAAACGAACACTTTGTGAAGAGTGAAAGTATTTTTTTCAGGTAAATGTATGTTATGTGTATTTATATCAGTCCTGGATTATTCAACACCTGGGTTAAATAAGCCATTTTTATTCACTGTTACATCTATTTTAGACTCAAAAATTCACAACCATAGACTTATGTTATTGTTAACTGCCTGTTAAACCATAGAATTTGAACGTACCAATATTGTTAACAAAAGTATGTTTACCGCTACACACAAGTTTTCTTCCAAACAGCGGATTGCATCTTGATAACCTGTACTATTTCTTGAACGTGCTAGAGGATATTTTAAACAGCTGTGACGTGTGTTAATAAATAACGGATATTATTTTCTTTAGTGTAGTTTCTATTTCATTCTCTAATTTATATGATATCCAACTCGTGCTTGATGTCTTTTGCTGTTAAGTACGTGACATCTAAAAATTAAAATTACACAAGATTAAAGATAAGTGTTTCGTAAGGCGTAATAGTAAACATGTTGCTATAATGGCAGTATTTCTAGCTTCCATTACCTGAATATTAGGTAAATGTCTCGATTGAACTAAAGTAACATAAATGAATATTTTAAAAGTTTCCTCCGCTTTATCTTAATATTTACAAAATAACACAATAAATAAACACAAAAAAAACTTTATAATTGTATGGTAATCGTATACCAACTATTTACACATAACATATCTATGGTGATCTATTGATAGGTATAAAGTTGATTCGTTGTAAAGCCATCTAGTCGTGACTTATAGTAAAATTGATAGCAGTAAAAACTTCTCCATGAAAAAGTACTTCAGTAAGTAAAACTTTTTTTATTATCTCTCAAACAATGTTCGAGCTTATCGATCTGAAATACACCATTTTATTATAACTATTTATATAGATTTCCAGCCTAAGACAGGACTACAAACTGCATTGATGATATAGTACGAGTACTGAAGACTGAGTTGAAATACCTTGAATACCATTGGGAGTTAGTAACATCTCTGTTAAACCCTTTTTTTAATTATTAACGTGGGGATATCTTTTATGGATACCCACCCTCTCGGGGGAGAGAGTGGGTTACGTCCGACTCGCACGAACTAAAACCCCACGGTGTACCGGCCGCCGCTTTTGGTTGGGGCGACATGGGACCGTGCTGAGGCTATCACCATGTCACCCCATCGGTCAGCCCGGTGACAGGTGGCCACCGGGCTCCGTCCTTATAGGGAGGTAGACTGGGTACACAACCGGCTACCTCCCCTCGTCAGCTGGACCTGTGCAATGAGGAGATGGGCCCTTCGGCCCACCTCCTCAGGTCCGGCTATGGAGGTGGAAGGAGGCGGACAAAGCGCCACCTCCTTCCACCGACTTTCCTTTGGCAGAGAGGGCCGCTAAGAGCGTCTAGCTCTCGGATCCTCTCCGGCGCCTCCTTCTACGAGATAACTTGCGGCAGGACCGAGCGGACGGCGTCGACGGTATATCTTCCATACCGCGCGTCCGCCAGGTCCTGCCTCCACCTCTCCAGGGCCTCCTCCCTTACTGCCCGTCTTTTGATTGTAATCTACCTGGGAGCCGGAGGCTCCCCTAAACGTTTTCTTACCGCCGTGAACTCATACACGGCGGCAAACACCCCCACCTCCAGCTCCCAGGGTAGGAAGCCGGCGAGCGCGAAGTGTGGTATCCCCGTATCGCCCTCAGTGCCACAATGCGCTGCGCCGCCTGCAGCGCGTGCACGTTGACGGCACCAAGAGCATCGTCCCACGCCGTTACCACGTAGAGGGCCATCGCCCGCACGACCACCATGTATAATCTGCGGCAACCGCCGTTCGGCCCCATATATTGGTTAGTAATCGGACGACTACCCCTGCCTCCCCAGCAATCCGAGGTCTGAGCCCCTTGAAACGGGGCTCGAATCGGCAGCGCCCGTCCAGATTGAAGCCCAGATACTTCATCTTCTTACTTCAATTATGTGAGCCCCAGGTAGTGGCCCCCACCGAGGCCCATGAAATAGAAGGGCCTCGGTCTTCTCTAGGGCCACCCTGAGGCCCTACGGTCGTATGCGCCCGACCACGAGGGTTGTGGCCGTCGTGGCCAGGCGCACAACATTTTCCCAATCCCCCACAGGAGTGGGCCCAAGGCCGACCATCTCTGTTAAATCCTGGACTATCCAAAACCATAAGGACGTAAGCTTTATACAAACGAATGTAGACCTTATGTCATGGTCAACAGACAGCTGGCAGTATAAGTTTAAAAAAGTACCGTATATATTGTGAAATTTAAAAAATTGAACAAAAACAAATTATGTAATGTAAAATTATAATTTAAAAAATTGGCTAGATATTTAGAAACATCCATGCACAAACCATTTTCAGATATGGGTCTTAAAAATCAGCCGAAGGGTTAAAATATGCTAGTGACTTCAAATATATTATTACTGGTTACTGGTATATTACACAGTGTTGGTTACCATGGTAATAAAAAAGTGTCTCAGAGCATTCAACAAAAGCGTGCTTTATTACTTACCCTCTTCTTCACTTTCAAGTAGAACAAAACTTTTTTCCTTCTAACATTTTTTATACCAAACATTAATTGATTAATATTTGTGCCAGTACATTACATGTTAAATAATAATATCTAATTATTTGGAAATACTAACAAATAAATTAAAATAAAATCTCTCCATTACAGTACGATCATGTAGTGAAATAAAATGATAAGTGAACAACTAAACGTCAATCTGTCAATTCTGTCAATATTTTTGAAGATGTCTCCCTCTTGTCTTCTGTTTAATTCACTTTTATGTATGGAGATACTTTAACCAACTTTTTTTTTACTTTTCCGTACAATTTTTGAAACGTTTTTTATTTCATACAAACCTACGTCTGAATATTACAAACACAACAATTTCGGTAAAAATAATGCTACTAGACTATCGTATGCCATCTAATACGTCACCAGAAGCAAATATTCCTAGCAAAATGACCGCATCGCCACAATATATAAGGCCTTCAGATCTGTATGAATATAGCATCAATTAGATTAGGGTTGCAAAGACCGCGGTCCGTACTCGATGAACATGCGGCCCGTTAGAACAGCGAAAAATAAAAGGATTGTTAGTTCGGAACGTGAAATGATTACACAAAGCAAGTTGGAAACTCACTGACTTTATTAACGACCTACATACACATATACGACATTACATATACAGCAAGGATCGACGACTCTGTGCTGAACGAGCTTGCATTCGAAACTAATCAAAGTACTCGTATATTTAGTTTTTTTAAATACTTATATTAAATTGTTCCAATATATAGCGGCCCGCCTGCAGCTTATAGTCTGACAGTGTGGCCACTAGTTATAAAAAGTTGTGCATCCCTGCATTAAATCGTTAAAAAGACAGCGTGCATTCGGCTCTTACGATCCCAGACAATTGACGCCAAATAGCACATATATTTACAACCAAATACTTGCGCCGCTTGAAATAGGTACCTAACCTAAGTATACAAAAATAAAATTCGCATTTGTTGTTTCATTGAATGCTGTAATATCAATTCGCGTTATCGAGGTCGTGGTCAATGAACTTTAGAATGTTTACAGAACAGCTGTGTCTGCGCATCTTCACTCTGACATTTACTTTGCATTTGAACGGATGAAAAATATGTAATTATCATTACGAGCATCGGTGGTTCAGTGGTAGAATGCTCGCCTGCCACGCGGGCGGCCCGGGTTCGATTCCCGGCCGATGCAACTTTTTTTGTTTATAACATCAATTTAAATAAAATAACAGAGATTTGATAGATCACTTTACTACGATTTTTAGAACCACTACAAACGACTAACAAAATTTTGTAAGCAAAGTATAGTTATGCTTTCAATTATTTTGTTATTTCTTCTGTACATAAAATATTACAATAATAAACAACGCAAATGAAGGGTATCAAGGAATTATACCATAAGAATCAATAAGTATGAAATACAATATAGGTACTGATTATTTTGTTTTTGTATTTTAATAATAACTTTAGAGGCAAAAAGGGAGGACAATTAATTATTAAGAAAAAAGAACTAAATTACACTTCACAGAAACACCTGTTATAAGCTTTACTATGTACCTTTACTCTCTCTTTACAGATAATCTCTTTGTAAAGACCTGCTGTAATTTATTATCCTGTGACTATCTATCTTTTCCTTGAGCTTTGTTTATTCACTAAGCCAAATCTTCATCATTTGGACGAGCTGTCATTAGTGATTGAATTATCTTCGCTGCGACAGTATTATTCTTGGCAATATACAAAGAAAAAACACCCACCGAGATAAATTCAACTGAAATACGAAATAGGTAATTGAATATAAATATTTTAATAAGAAGCACTCCAGCGCTCCATTAAGATAATGACGATTTTGACAGGAGTAAGGACAACTTAAGTGATGTGTCAGAATTCCATCTCTTCCAGCGAAATGGAATTTTCAAGGACGGTTGTTGGTTTTCTTCAGTAATAATAGTAGAATATTTGTACTTCCGTGTATAATTAAAGTAACATTCCGCGTGAACAAAAATTTATATGTCCTCACAAATGAAAACTGTAACAAACTTACATTAACATGCAGTTTACAGTCATTAGAATTTTGCAGGGACATTGAACCTCTATGGGTGCTTTACCGCATCTATAACGGAGAGTGTTCTGAAGAACTTTTAGATATTGTGTCCTCATCAACGTTTCAAACTCACACCATCCGCGGCTGGCTGGCTTCTCATCCACGTACCCAAAAGCCCAGCAGAAATGCAACAACCGTAAGGTTTTCTAGAAGCTTTATTTTTAGCGTACGCTAGCGTTGTGGAACAGGTTACCGACACAGAGTTCCGCCAGTGTTATGATATGGAACTCTTCAAAAAGAGATTGAATCACGCTCTTCAAGAACGGCAACACAACAGTGATGCCTCTGGTGTTGGAATTGTCCATAGGCGACGGTAAACATTTAATATCAGATATAATTGTAGCAATATTATTATATTTAACTAGGTGCCTGGCCCGGCTTAGCACGAGTGAATGATACAAAATCTTAATTTTACAGTACGACCCTGTAAACTATGTAACAATAAAATGCTAACTAAACAAGTCAACGAAAATCTCTCAATATTTTTGAAGATCGTTCTCTCTCTACTCTCTTACTCTTATCTGTTGCACTCACTTTTTTATATGGAGACTTTTTAACCCAAATTTTTCACTTTTCTGTACAGTTTTTCAAACATTATCTTTCATACAAACCCTGTCCTGGCAGGTACAAACACAACAAAATATTAATTAGTTAAATAGATGCAGTTTTTCTAAAGTGATGCGTTAACAAATATTCAATAATTCATTGCTGTTTATAAGAGGATTAGACTGTATTACTGTTGGCCTCACAGTTAATGGTAGCTATTATAAACAAGAAGAATTATTAATATAAAGGAATATAAAAAAACCGATTGAAATATCGAATGTCACTCTTTATGGAACTTCTATAAATATAAGGAATCTGTCAAGACTTCATATTTTAAAATACGTCGAACCGTTCAGGTGTACCTACTCAAAAAAATGGATACTTTGGAACACAAAATTTAGGTATAAATACTTATGATATTATATGTATGACATCGAGACACAACTTAAGGATAAATAAATGAGAATTTTAGATTCCTATAATAATATTTTAATTTGGTTTTGTAATAAATTATGACTATATTACACTCAAGCCTGAATACAGAGAGGCCAAAGAGACACACTGTACACAAGAAAAACATTGCTCTGCTTCACAGCGTTTAAGTAAAAACACTTCTATATTTTCAAAACAGGGCAATCAATACACACTGCTTGGTCATCGCGTTTTGATGAATAGTTCGTTCTGTTTTGAGACTACACGCTACCCCCTCTACGTTTTTACACATGAATATAATAGAACAAATTTAGTTTCAATAAATCTTAAATCGATTGACCTTACAATAAATACATGGATAGAAGAAAAGTGACATTAAAAAATTATTACAAATTATATCCATTGTAAATACCATTCCATTCTATTCCACACCAATAAATTATGATAATTCATCTGAAACGTATTACTGCCAACTTAGTAATTAGATGCTTTTTAATTCAATGTTCTTTCAATGAGATCTAAAACACAAAATAATTCTAGTTGCACTAACTTAATTACCTGACTGGTAATTGAAATTGGGTGGACAAAAAAGTGATGCATCGGCCGGGAATCGAACCCGGGCCGCCCGCGTGGCAGGCGAGCATTCTACCACTGAACCACCGATGCTTGTGTAAATCGTTGGAAAAGTGGCAAAGTAATATAAATACAAATCATGTTTTATTCAATCACTCTTAGTGTGAAATGAAGAACGAACCAGTGGTATAACTTTAATTCAAATCAAAAGGATAATTGAAATTTTTATCCTCGAACGAACTCTAATCCACTAATTCATATTATGAACGGATTCCAAAGCACTTTCCGTAATAACGACTCACATGCAGGTGCTTTCCTTAAACACGTCGATGGCTTAAAACTGTTGTTAATTTTATAAATTAATAAACTTCTGTTTGTACAAAATTAACAACCTTACCTTATACAATATTCTGAATATATTAATAAATTATGTATTATAGAATCGAATATATAGGTACTTTAAGAATTCATACCGACTTTCATAAAGGTTTTATGATGTCATCGAAACTAGGACGGTGTCAGAGAGGTTGTAAAATTTTCTTAAATCGACAAATGTTGTAAGATATAACCAACAACAGATTCCCAATTTTCAACTTTCACTGATTTAATTTTAAAACAACAACCAGATTGTATATTATACTCAACAACTTATTACAAAAACTAAATCTTTCTGGATTATTTCCTTAGCACCTTTCATTAAAATTCGACAGTACGGTGATGTCATTTCAATGTTATGGACGGTATTTTTTTTTCGAACTGACTACACTATTAACCTAGCAAGGCCTCTACAGTTTCACCGGGCTACTTATAGACGGTCATATTTGTCTATTTCTAAGATAATAAAAATGACTGTAAGTATATTACAAAACGTTTCAATGAGTTTGTGTAAACACTTATAAACATAAGAATAAAATGGTGTGAATGTTTTCTACCTAGTGACTAACAGTTCGACATCTGCTAGTTCATTAAACTATGTTATTGAAACGTGACTTTTACTTGGTATGTTGTTTTATTGCACACGATTCTTCTATCGAAATAGTTTAGAAAGTAAGAGATATCACCTTTTATATATTTAATAAGTACTAATCTATAATAATAATAATAAATATTACAAAACAAAATCGCGGTTCGCGTCTGTATGTTTGTTCCTTTCGATTTTTTGAACTGCGACTCAGATTTTGATATGGTATTTACTATCATTTACATAATTAATGTAATCAGGATAATTTACGTATATGTGTAGATACATTTCAAAACCAGCTAAGTCCAATTTATATAGTTTATCAGTTTTTAAATTTTATTTATATCTTCAAATGTTTATACATGTAAAATTTGAAGATCATAAAAAGTAATTAAGAATTTTATGAACGGTAAAATTTGGACCACGACCACGGTGTATAAAAACAGAAAAACTTAAAAAAATAAACATCTCATATAAATAATACATAATACGTATAGTACATTAATACTGTATTTGTATATGATATATATATACTGAAGGAGTTTTCAGGCACTTCCATTTCAAACTTTGGCTAAACTTCTTCAAAATAATACATTATGGAATTCCAATTATTACATCATCTTATATTTTAGCTACGAGAAATTCACGTTTTTTTTTTCAAACTGATTATACTGTTGACTTACTTGGCAGGGCCTCTACATTTTCACCGGACTACCACGAAATTCATATATATATATATATATCCTAAAGATAACACACAATAATTATTTGAATTTTCTACGTACTATTGAAAAATAATTGATTATTCCTGACATTATTTTAATTAATATAGAATTCATTCTTATCTAATTAGATATTTTAGTTATGTAAGACATTTAATATCAATCATAATCGCTATTGACGACATATCAGTTTAATGAAAATCTTAGAAGTTACCACAGAATGAAAACTGCAACAAAAAAAAAAGTTTATATGAATACACCTACCAACGTTGCTTTTATAAGTTTGTAGAACTGTAAATATAAAAGAGCCAAAATATCTATCTATAGAACAGAAATTCATGAAGCCGTATAAAACGGGTGCAAAGACACATTTAGACACGTCGTCCATATCAAACAAAATTAAGTTTTAAGGAACTACGATTTCTATGAACATTGGACGTTCCGCGATGTGTTTCAAGCTCTAGAGCGACCCGTAAGTCACTACGGTGCGGCCCGCGCAGGTAAGAGCCGTTCTATACGACGCCGCATCGCAGGCATTAATCAAAAACACTCATAGAAATAGGTCTTTATTTCATTGTTTTATATCCGCGGAGAACGGAGATCTTGTTTAAGCGATCACAGTCTAAACAGAACTGTTAGACTGTGATGCGATAGTGTCGCTCTTTCGTTTGAGAATGTGCGTTGCGAGCGCGAGGTAGTCAAAGCTCACGCGCAATGTTACACCGATGATCATAATATCCATCGCATGCGTGTTGTGCCCCCTATTACAGTTACCACCGCCCTTGCACTTCCTTAGTCCTGCTCGTTCACTTTGTTGTCAATAAAGTGTTTAATATTATTTTATCGAGCTTAATAGAAAACCGTTATGCTTGATTTGTCAAACGATTCTTTCTGTAGTAAAGGAATATAACTTGAAGCGACGTTACGATACTGAGAATAAAGCTAAATTTGCCTGTATTGAGGGCGAATTACGAAAAAAAAATCTAGTTTAAAATCCTTACTAAAAAATTGACAAAACTTCTTCAAGGTTGTGGTAAACAGCAATGAATCAAGTGTTCGTGGCAGCTTCAGGGTAGCAGATAGACTAGCAAAAAGTGGGCGTCCATTCATATATAAAAATAATTGTGATTATTAGATGAAATGTGGCCCGCACCTTTATCCTCATAATATTCGTGGCCCTTATATAAGAAAGTTACGGAGGGTAGTGCTTTCGGGCGGCGGGAGGGAGGAAACCTCGGTAAAAAGTCACCGTGGGAGAAAACCACGTTAAAAAGTTACGGGTGTTGAGGAGACAACCTCGTTAAAAAACAGACGGGAGGCCTTCGGGCGGAGGGAGGTAGAAAACCTCGTTAAAAAGTTACCGTGGGAGGAAACCACGTTAAAAAGTGACAGAGGGACGGCCTTTGGGCGGAGGGAGAGGGAGAAAACCTCAAGAAAAAGTTACCGTGGGAGGAAACCACGTTAAAAAGTGACAGAGGGGAGGCCTTCGGGCGGAGGAAGAGGGAGAAAAACCTCATTAAAAAGTTCCTGTGGGAGGAAACCACATTAAAAAGTGACAGAGGGGTGGCCTTCGGGCGGAGGGAGAGGGAGAAAACCTCGTTAAAAAGTCACCGTGGTAGAAAACCACGTAAAAAAGTTACAGGTGGTGGTGGTTGGAGGGGGTGACCCCTTGACTGCCAAACCGGACCAAGGAGGGAAGGGGCTGGGGACCTGACTTTCCATTGCACATTGGTTCGGTAGACGGGTAGGCAGCTTGACCGGGCTGTCGTCGCGGTCAGGGCGTTCGCGCTGGGCCTTGTCGCCGGGGTGGCATGGTGCTTGCTTGTTCGATCCCGTGCCACTCCATAGCGCGGCAGACGGTATCTTGTGGGTTTTTTTAGTCAGTAAGAGTCTGACACCCCACAGCTCCCCAGGGCTGTGGGTGTCCAATGAAGGATTTCTTCCCACATTAAAAAAAAAAAAAAAAAAGAGGAATGGAGCAAGCGGTGTGATTCCTATGATTTTCCCGTGTACGTACAATTTATTGTTAAGATAATAAACAAAGCAGAGGAAGTGTCAGGTATCAGCTTGTGCTAAAATATAAATAAATGTAATAATAAAAATAATATTTCAATTACCTACTACGGGACTTCCCAAGAAAACTTAAAAGATAATATTCTACAATATAACCTTATCTAACGTACGGTGAATCAGGATAAAAGTAATTGCATCGGCCGGGAATCGAACCCGGGCCGCCCGCGTGGCAGGCGAGCATTCTACCACTGAACCACCGATGCTTATTCGATTCAGAATAAATTGTAAAATATTTGTATCGGATATACAAATATCGTATATGTACTTGTTACCTAATGTATGTTTTCGTTAAAATATCACGTTTCCAACTAAACGATGGCTTGGTTCTTGCAAATAAAAAAGGACGTTCATTGTTCATTTCACATTCAAATAAACAACTGTTATAAATATCTAAATATGTATATCGCTTATTATTTTCATATTAAGTAAATGACTACTAAACATTTTAACAATGTTTTATATTTAGAGTACTTCTTATGATTGATCGAGATACTGTCGATCTTAAATGATCAATCATAAGCAAGTGTTATAAATGTCTAAATATATCAATTATTATTTTCATGTTGGTTAAATAATTGCTAATGATTATTATAAAGTTCTATATTTAAAGTACTTCTTATGATTGGTCGAGATACTGTCAATCTACAACGACCAATCATAAGCAAGTAAATTGGTGGGGATGAAATCACAATAGCGCGCATTCAGAGGTATGTCGGGCATTCGTTATTCAAGATCGAGAGCAAACACATGGGATATATCGCCTTTAGGCTGTTGTAAGTAAAACGGTACTGTAATAAGACTGATAGTTAATACTGTGTAAAGTGTTTTTGTATTTAAAGTCCCTGCTACTGGTTGATGAACTAACACGGTTTACATCTCAGAAGCGGGATTAGCAACTTAGTGCCCACAACAAGATCTAAAATACGCATAAGTATTTGGTGAACATACTTAGAAAACGTAAGGGTTATTTATTATTTTATTTCGTTATGTTTATCTACCCTCGTGGATCCTTCTAAAGAATATTTTATTTCAATTTCAAATGAGGTGAGATCGTGATTATCGAAGTAAAAATGAGACAACAAGTTTATTTTTGTTGTGTATAGACCTACGGTTTTAAAGTTTAAAGTAGTAACTACGAGCATACATTTTTTTTGATACATCAAGACTTGCTAAGGCCAAAATAACAAGTGTAAGCGTTTATTAGATATGCTGACCCAGCTTGTTGACGAATTTAGCTCTTTTGATTATAGTAAGCTGTTTTGTTAAAGCAATAATAATATATCCGTAGGTAATGAAAAAAAAATCTTGTATTAATTGTAGTGTTTTTTTCTTGTAATATACGTTGAGTCTGTGACTACGTGGATGAATGAAGGTAAACTCGTAAAATGCTGGCGCCTCCACAAAGATTTCGTGACACAACATGAAACCGTATCCATGGTCGCGGGCGTATGCGCTCGAGACTGAAAAAAATTGTGGCAGTCTCCGCAGTCGGTTGCAGTCCGGGTGGTCCAGGGTAAGGCTATCGCCACGGGCGATTGGTCAGTCCCGCTCCAGTTTGCATTATATGAGAAGGGCGAGCTAACGATATCGTCGTCATCGGCGCTCCAGGACACGATCACGTGTTCTGGAATGGCAGGTGACGCGCCATGCATAATCGAGGTATTCACCTAGGCACAGAACTTTGCACCTTCGCACACCGTCCTGTGAAGTAACACGTCGCTGTAATCCCGAGTGAAATAATAATTTGTTCATTGAAATATTCGATTGTTCTCTTAGGGCTTTGTATAATACAAGCGATCGCAATAGGTATCAGGTCTTAAATAGTGTAATGCCTGGATTTTGATCCTTTTATGCAAAGAACAAACGGTTAATACATGCCTTCACAAAGTTGACTAATCTGCACGGATCTAGGGTGGAGCGATAAGTAAATAGTCCATTACGCTTTACCAAAATTAACAGGGGTAGCTAAAACTTATCACGGTTCCCTCGCTTCTATTTTTTTAGGCCAGAATGGAAACTACAGTTAAAAGATTTTTCCCCAACTAGGGATAATTATGCTCATTTACTAACTAAAATGCTCCACAAAAAGGTACGCCATAGGGAGTTGCTCTTATATCAATGTGAAATGTGAGGAAAACGTGCAGTCGACTGTATCATAGCAATATAGAAGATCGTGGTGTTAGATTAGAAGCACAATTTGAAGACTGCAAAAAGTGCTGCTTTGTTGTGAGGGACAGCAGCTGAGGTAGACACTAAATTTTGATTGCAAAAACGGGCAGTTCGAGTAATGTACAATGAGGGACCTCGCGAATCATTAAAGGCTAAGTTTCAAGAATTCGGTGTCTTAAATCTGGCTTCCCAATACGTTCTTGATAATTTAAAGTATGTTCGCAAAAACTAGAAATTGACAAACTGGTCGTTCCATGTTTTAGACTCGGTAAAACCAGTAACAGTGTTAGATTTTTTGTATAACAAAGTCCCAAAACATATTACCGATTTGCTAGACTATGAGTAGTGCCATTTTAAGCGGGTTTTGGTGTCGAAAGGGCTTTTATAGAGTGGATCGATAAGTGAACGATGGTGATGTCTGGAATAGACTCCTTTCTGTACACCCACTAAAATTGATTGTAACATATACATATATAATATATGTGTATGTTAAAAAGATAAGCGCCTTCTTAGGGCCTAAATTGTATAAAGTATATTTGATTTGAGTATCTGGTTGATTTAGGAAATGAGGGTACTTTGGTCCGTCTCGGTGAAGCTTAACGTTTAGCATTAGATTGGAAGGTAGGAGAGGTGCCTTTATTAAGGGGATAGGTAACGTACCATATAGCCCACTTGGTAATGCGAATGTCATGATCGAGGTGCAGGAGTATAGTAGAAAATTACGTGGAGATTGGTAGTAGATGACTTTTTAAACAATTGCCCGGTACTATTAAGACTACACTTTCACGGAAGGACCCTCTGTCAAAATGATAAAGTCGGAATCCGGTGTTTTAAGCGTGGTCTTATTTTATTTGCGCACTCTTATTCGTGGAAGAGACGCGCATTAAATACGACGAATTAAGGGTGATCCGGGTTAACTAGCGCAAATCTGTTTCAGTTCTTGTGCTTCATCTTACGCATTAATGTATATGAACGGTATTTTGATTACTGCCCTATCATTCGACGAGAGAATGGCCCGTCAAGTATTCAGAGAGCATTTTAGTTACTTTGTCGCACCAACCAGTTTAATTATGGCCCAAACGACAAGCTTCATTAGTATACAATTTAAAACTTTTACTAAATCATGCGGTATAAAGCACGTGTCGCCACACCCCCGAAAGAATGTAGCAATAAATCTAGACGGGCCAAATGGCTTATGGGATGAACATTTACCAGACATACAGTTGGGTATTTTGCTAAATGACTTTACGCCTGAAGTGAGGGGGAGAGTTTAGACAATATTACGACTAGCGCTGGTGGCCTTATTAGGACACAACAGGTGAAAAAAAAAACGGTAGGATAGGTATAGAAAGATGGGAATGAATTGGAAGGAAGGCGATTTGGTTAGAGTATAAAGAGGTGCGATAGGTATAGAACAGTCAAAGAAGCTCGAACCTAGATGTAATAAAAGTCCCTACATAATTAAAAATGTGCTCCCCAACGATAGATTCGTGGTCGAGGATATGCCTTTCACAAAGTCTAGTTAGAGGTTTGCGGCTATAGTAGCTATTGATAAAACATATCGTTGAATTCGTTTCATCGAACCCGTACCAACCGATTCAGATTCTGGTTGTGGCGATTTGTAAATTGACGTATAAATTAATGTATTCATACAAATGAACGTGGATATTGTACTCGCAGAAATAAACGGGTTTATTAGAGGCTGGCTAATAATCGATTATCAAATTGGTTGTCGTTGATTACACAGTATGCTTAAAGTAAAAAAATAAGAATATGATGTTATGATAACAGCAATGTTAATGTGATTCTAGGTACCGATGATTAGTGTCATGTATCATCGCAAATAGCTAAAGTATTTAGAGGCTGAAATATTTGCTGGTCAATGTCGTCGACCAGTAAATACCGATTCATTAGGGTCACGTACTGATGAATTGGGGTGAGGTGCCAGGTAACGGGTACCTCGCATTTTAGCAATTAGTGCAACAGTGTCTACTTGTCAAGGTCATGGACCAATAAATACACTACCAATATAAAATATGTGGCTAGGCTATGGAGGGATGTCAGGTAACCGACACCCTTAAAAGCAATGTTAACGTGATTGTAGGCTTTGATGAAAGTATTTAATGGCTGAAATATTTGCTGGTCAATGTCTTCGACTAGTAAATACCGATTCATTGGTTAGGGTCACGTACTGATGAATCGGTGTGAGGTGCCAAGTAACGGGTGCCTCACATTTTGGCAAAATAGCTCAAGTATTTAATGACTGAAATATTTACTGGTCAGTGTCTTCGACCAGTAAATACAGATTCATTGGTTAGGGTCACGTACTGATGAATCTGTGTAAGGTGCCAGGTAACGGGTGCCTCACATTTTGGCAATTAATGTGTGGCACCGGTAACAAACATCGTGTCAGACGGTTAGAAGCGCGGCTAATGGTACCAGCTGCACCGCGCGCGATCGGCGCACCTCGACACTGCGAGCAACCCCCGCATGTCGTGCACGCAGTCTTCCGAGATAGTCATCCCACGCTACTGGTCAAGTACCCGTGATTAGTGTCATGTATCATCGTAAATGGTTCAAGTATTAAATGGCTGAAGTATTTGCTGGTCAACGTAATGGATCAATAAATACCGATTCATTGGTTAGAGTCACGTACTGATGAATCGGTATGAGGTAACCAGGTAACGGGTGCCTCGCGTTTTAGCAATTAGTGTAACAGTGTATATACTGGCCAAGGGCATGTATCAATATATATACTGCCAATATAAAAAAAAAAAAAATGTAACGATGCCAGGGATGTCGGGTAACAAACACCCTTAAATTATAAAGGTTTGCTGATTAAGGTTATGGATTATGACATAATGTAAAGTAATTGTATGTGAGCTTTAATTAGATACTAAATGTAATGTATCACTAAGCCAGTGAGTTATATTGATTTTTTTAATCGTATGGCTAAATAGAGTATCCATTTTTGTAATTACAATTGGACATTTAATTCTCTCAGCCATTTTAAGGCGTCATCGGTAAGATTGATCAGTTTGTCGGGGGAACCGTTGTATTGTCGAAGTGAACATTTCTCGATGTGTTGGATTGTTTGCCTTTCCGCCCCGCAATCGCAATGTGCAGCTCACGGTCTACTTTCTGCACATGGGCGCTACCTAACCACACCGGGGAACAATATTCAGCTACGGGATACACCAACGAAATGGCTGTAGTTCTCAATACATCGGCGTTTGCGTCCCAACTAGTTCCAGTCAGTTTTAGAAGCACGTTATTTCTAGATTGCAGTTTCCGCGAAGTCTTTTCAAGATGCTCTTTGTATGTAAGTGAACGGTCAAGTACAACACCCAGGTACTTGGGGTAATGGTTGACGCAACTGTATGCCATTAAATGAAATCTTTAGCTCGGCCTGGCTAATTGGTTATTCAAATGGAAACATGTTTCTGTTTTACTTAGGCTAGGTATCAAACGCCAAGTTTTGAAGTATGCTGCCAGAATTTTCATGTCTTCTGATAATGTAACTTCCATATCTGAGAATACCTTTGCTTGGGTTATCAGGCATATGTCATCAGCGTAAATAAATTTTCTGGAGATAGTACCTGATAAATAATGTATATATAGGTTAAATAAAGTTGGGGCTAAAACAGAACCCTGAGGAAGGCCATTATTTCATTATTTAACAATCTGAAATCGCTAGCCGAAGAACCCAGGTGTACTCTGAATAATCGCTGTGAAATCATATTGGATATAAGCTGAACAATTTTTGTACTCGGAACCACAGTCAACAGCTTATATAATAAACCCTCTCGCCATACGTTAGCATATGTGGCAGTAAGGTCTACTAAAACTGCTCCCGATTTACATTCTAGCTGAAAACCTGTCTCTATATGAATGGTCAAGGCCAGCACTTGGTCTATGCAACTTCTACCATGTCTAAATCCAGCTTGTTCTATAGGTAAGACCTCTTCGATAAAGTTGTATTGATAATAATGCGTGATTAGTTTGATTTCCTTCAGGACTTAAACACCTAAAGATTATTATTTTAAACAGAACGTATGTGACGCCATTATATTTTTTTACATATTTCTAAATGTGGAGTACTTAACGATTTTTTTTTTTTTCTTACCAACGAGGGACTCGTTGAAAAAAGGATGGCCGAGCTGTTATAAATATCTAAATATGTATATCGCTTATTATTTTCATATTAAGTAAATGACTACTAAACATTTTAACAATGTTTTATATTTAGAGTACTTCTTATGATTGATCGAGATACTGTCGATCTTAAATGATCAATCATAAGCAAGTGTTATAAATGTCTAAATATATCAATTATTATTTTCATGTTGGTTAAATAATTGCTAATGATTATTATAAAGTTCTATATTTAAAGTACTTCTTATGATTGGTCGAGATACTGTCAATCTACAACGACCAATCATAAGCAAGTAAATTGGTGGGGATGAAATCACAATAGCGCGCATTCAGAGGTATGTCGGGCATTCGTTATTCAAGATCGAGAGCAAACACATGGGATATAACGCCTTTAGGCTGTTGTAAGTAAAACGGTACTGTAATAAGACTGATAGTTAATACTGTGTAAAGTGTTTTTGTATTTAAAGTCCCTGCTACTGGTTGATGAACTAACACGGTTTACACAACTATCAGCATCGGTGGTTCAGTGGTAGAATGCTCGCCTGCCACGCGGGCGGCCCGGGTTCGATTCCCGGCCGATGCAACATCTATTTTATTTTTTCGTTTAGTAAAACGATGAGGACTCAGTGGTTAACGTGTACGAACAGTGCGTCGATTGACATAGGTTCGAATCCTTTTAAATAAACCGAAACTATAGCTGAAAATAAACATTGTGACAGCCGCAGGGCTTTTTCTAAGCCCTGCTTAGCAATCACTCTCAATTTTAAAATATGTCGTCAAACTCCTATAAGTGTGTTCATACAGCTACACTTGAGAGCCGGTCCTTTCTGTAAGTTTAGAGTGTTTATTATATTGGATCACACCCTCATTTAAAATCGGGTATGTGGTTAAACGATAACCTATAAAGTAAATGATTTCAGTAAATTCGTTAACATGCAAACAAATTACAAATAAACAAATAATATTGAACCGGTAGTGAGAATTAAAAACAATAGGGTCCCAAAAATCGCCAGTTTCTAACTTTGTCAAAAAGTTCGAATATTGACGTCAGCCTTTTCACGAGGAAATCCCTCCTTAATAAAAGCGCTCCGCAGTGCGTCCGATCAAGTTTTTATTCACGACGAACAAGGAGCCATTACGAAGAGCAACAAAAAGGAAAAAATCTTCAAACGTATTGCAACTTCAACATTATATGGTGTAAGTGCATATATGGTTGTAACAGGAACAAAAAGGAAGAAATCTTCAAACGGATTGCGACTGCAGTACTATATGGTGTAAGTGCATTTGTGTGGCAGCAAATCTAATTGATTTTTGTCTGTGTAAGTCCAAAATAAATTTCATCTGACATAAACGATATTTCATTTACACGCCGTAACAATACAATCCATTAGTCGCTGTTATGTCTTAGCAAGCCTATTGGCAGCTGAATATACATTATAAATACAAACTGAATATACAAACTAGAAAAGTTACTACGACGGGCTTATCATCACGTGTGTTGTAGTCGCGGCTCAGTCAGATACAGACACCTACTACCTTTCTTGATTACAGGATAGACACCTGATGTTTCCTGAACGTAATATCCCTGTGTCAGTATGGGCAGTGTTTATCCTATTGGATGTTGCACAATTGTAATGTTCTACCATACAGTAATATATTAATTATTATATATTATAAAATGTCATTGTTCTAATAAATAAATGTATATTATATTATTATTATATGAATTAACCGCTCCTACTTCGGTGCCTAACCGTGTACTAGCAAAATAAATGAGACGAAGTCTTTTCGTTACAACATGACCTCGTAATGAAATAAAATAGCAACAGAAAGTCAATTCTATCAATATTTTTAAAGATCTTCTGTCTAATTGTTTATGGAGATTTTTTAAACAAAATTTTTCACTTTTTCGTGCAATTTTTCATAATTTCTTTTCTTTCACACAAACCTTGTCCTGACGATAATAAACGCGACAAAAATGAATTAGTCAAATAGGTGCAGCATGCGTGTACATACATTCACTCACTCATACATTTACATACTCACTATTATAAAGACTTTTTTGTATGTAATGGATAAACTAAGAAAATACTTAGCCGATTGTAAAAGTTCTTTCATCTATATAGAGCTACATTATCAGCGAATAACATAAGCAGTATTTTATTTTCCAAATCTATATTAACGCGAGCGAAGCCGAGCGCAAAACTAATCTTGAATATTTTAATATAATAACAGGTAATAAAGTGTAAATAATTACTTTAAGTTGTCATAGGTATTTGTTACAAAGGGGAAGCAAACATAAATGTACGCGATGTCATCAAATAAACTACACTTGCTAAATACATAAAAACGTTGCTATCAGGATCAAAATAGATAAAGGAGCAGCAAGCGACGTGCCGTAAACACAATATTTTCACGGGGCGTGTAGTGTGTATACCTCTGCTAAAAATCGAAATGTTAACGATTCTACTTTTAAGAAGAAATACGGTTGCCGTAGCAACCTAGTTATTGAATTTCTATTTTAAAACCACAAAGACATTGTCATATTATTTCTCTTCAAATTAAAAAAAAACTATATATTACTGATATTAAGACTCGTTGACTTAATTTCAACATTTATTAAAGTTTACCTCTTAGTACAATTAACACGAAGAATTGCTAAATAATCCTAGTTGCAACGTAAGCATTCTATGGTAACCGACTGTCGATAAAATCATACTGTGAAATGTCGTAATAGCAACTAAATTCGCTGCGTAATGGTTCTAAATGAGTCGATCTATATTCAGTTATATAATCATCAACATACTTTCTTGGTTACTTCCAAGTAAAGTTTACATAGTTGTGCAGTTAACTTGGGATTTAAAAAAACCTTGTTATAATGGTAATAACCAAAAGGGAGACAGGATTTTAGGAATAAAAAATACTGCATCGGCCGGGAATCGAACCCGGGCCGCCCGCGTGGCAGGCGAGCATTCTACCACTGAACCACCGATGCTTGTTACATTTTAATATAAATTCCAAAACATTAGTATATTTGTCCTATTTATATGCAATTTTTATGTAATGTATGTTTTCCTTAGAAGATCACGTTCCAACAATACGATGACTTGGTCTTAGCAAATAAAACATGTTCATTTTTCTTATCTCATTCGAATATATTTGTATGAGCATCGGTGGTTCAGTGGTAGAATGCTCGCCTGCCACGCGGGCGGCCCGGGTTCGATTCCCGGCCGATGCATTTTTTTTTATTTGTGATTAAAAAACTATTCAAACATAATTAGAGAAATATTATCATTATTCATTGTTCAAGTAACGAACAACAAATTACGACGACTTTTATGATAATTTTCAAGGTTCAGCTTTGTAAGAACCATGGTCACACTTATTTCTGGAGCAAAACAGTAGCCCTGTGAATCAGGTCTGAAAGGTGTTGTTGGCGAGACGGGCACAAGGGCTTTCAACTCACCCTTATCTTGTACATAGTAAGTTAAACGTTCGTCCACAATCTCATCTGATTTTAAGTGAAGTTGTAGCCTAAGACGTGTTACCAATATGCTATGACTAGTAAGGGCTAGGCTCTCATGTGCAGATTCCGAAAAATACGTATAGGTATTTGTGGACTGATTTTCAACTTGCAGGTGGTAGGTAGCCAGAAGGGTATTAGAAAATTCCCTACCACCGTTCTAGAGTTTCAACTCTATGTATTCATTCATCGAAAACTCAGACTCACTACTTTATTTAAACTTTTGTCAATAGATTAAATCAAAATCAAAAATATTTTATTCAGTTTAGGCCCTGAGAAGGCCCTTATGAACGTCAAAGTTACCACTACACTACACATTAAGTGGCCAAACAAGTACCACAGAGTTATTAAGACTTCAAAGCCCTGAGGAGTAGCTATCTATTATTGATTCTCCTCAGTCAGAATCGAGTTCTTTTGTAAGGTTAACTATAGGTTACAGTAATCACTTATTTACAGTTCGATATCGTAAAATAACCGTATATCATATTTACCCATAGTCTATGAAAATAGTGATAATGAAGTCCAACTAATTAAAAAAATATGTGTCTGTTTATAGCCACACGAAAGAAGTGAAAAGTTCTTTATAAAAATTACAACAAAAAGACAACGTCACGCGGTATTCCCAGGCAGACATCCAACCGTCTACTGACCGCGCCCGACGTTACTTAACGCCGTTAATCCGACGAGAAACTGAGTTTTTAATACTCTACCCGACACAGACTTTATTGCCACCACTTATCGTCATATAAAAGGTTGTGGATCAGAATATCAAAGCCCTCCCATAAGAAGTTTCACTTAAAAAATATAAAAATATGCGAGTGTTCTTAATTATCCTCCGGATTAGTGACAATTTCAATATACTAAAAAACTTTTTTTTTCTGACATGAGTTTTATTATGCTCTCCAACCAACTTACATTACCATATATGCCAAAAGAAATGAAACATTTTGGTTCTTTTTTACTATCTATTGACATAGTTTGGACCAGGGCGTCTCCTTTTTCGACAATGTTATACGTCTCATCAATGCATAATATTTGTTTTAATATAATTCATCTATTTGCATATATGTGAACCTTGACGGAATGAAACATTAGAACAACCCACGTCGTAAATATAAACGTCTTCAAATGAGGATAATGAATACACAAAAAATATGATTCTCTCAATCACATTTGAGAGTTTTGAGTATGGGCGCCAAACACAACCAAATTTTAACTAGCAGAGTTCCTAACGCAAAGATGAAATAACTAAATAAGGTAGTAGAGAAAATAGAACGCTTGAACTATTCGATGGTGCAGTCGAATATGGCAACACGCCAAGCCCAGAAATTTGGCTGTCAGTCTCAAACTTCTGGCATACATAAGTAGGTGTCTGAAACTAATATTTGTAATTTAAGTGCAGAAATGAACTAACCCTATATTAGGAAGTACCTCTTATTTATACAACCAAAATAAGCTTTTTTAACTTAATTTCCATAACTTTAAATAAACCTAGGAAATGTTCCACATAAATATTTTTCATCCTTTCATGCTTTTCCTACATTCCAAGAAGTATTATAATTGTGAAATTATTAATGACCATAAAAAAAATAGAATGAGCAACGATGGAAGAATTCAAAGTTACAAACAACAAAATGGCAGATGAATAAAAAAAACTATAATAAAACTAATATTTTCTGTGACCATGTTAAAAGGTCGTCATTTTTCAAATTGAGTCGCATAAATGAATAGCAAATTGAAAAGCCAGCGCTGATGGATTTGTACAGTCGTAAAACAATAAAACGTCGAAACTGTATGCGCTCTGTCCGGAACTTCAAATATCCGCTTCAATCAAATTCACTACGCCTAGGTTGTTCGTTATTAATGATATAGAATAACTAGATATGCCTTTTATTCATTTATACAGCGTTATATAAAACTAGCCCCTCAACCCAGCTTCACCCTTGTGTGCTAACCAAGATAATGATAACAAATCTTTCCGTTACGCCAAAACCACATAATGAAATAAGATTGCAACTGAACTTTAATCTGTCAATTTTTATATTCCTGAATTTTCTGCATTTATTTTTCTATCATATTTTGTATATTATTGTAACGGTTTATTGTATCAAATTTAGAATATCAAATTTTATCAATGCATACTGCGAAAGATCCCGACTTTATTAATTTAAGTCAATATATACCGATTTACGTGACACAAAACCAGCAGCAGGCAGATTATGTTATAACAGTCGCTAACCTTGCCCAGAAACCATGGTACTACAAGGCAGTCCCAAGGAGGGTTGATGTGAGACACGCACGGCCGATCGTAAAAATTAAGCCGAATCATACATCACAACATGACAAATATATTTTACCGACCCTATTTAGGTGAAATAAGGTTTACTTTACTTCCATTTCTGAAGATTTTTCTATTGTGTTCCGTGTCACTCATTTATACGGAGACTTTTTAACCCAAATTTTTCGCTTTTTCGTACGGTTTTTCAATCATTTTTTCTCAAATAAACATTATCCTAAAATTTGACACAAACAACAAAAAAATACTTGCCCTAATAGGTGCGCAGCCGTTCTGAAGTGATGCGCTAACATACATTTAAGTTTTATGTGTCTAGATACCTAGTAACAGACAATTTGCGGTTACCAGCCGTGAAAATGTTACTATTGATATGAGTTTGTTACCAAATGAGATACATTTAATCAATAGTCAACAACTATCTCTTTAGCTTTTATCCTGAATACGCATGAGATAAATTAATCAAAACATAAAATACTTCTATAGTACTTCTTAATGTAGACCGCAAATAAAAAAGGTATCACAATATTTCTACCCAAATATTTCAGGCAGTCGCTTCCGTACTCGTGACGTTAAGATCTGTTTAAAATAACAATAAGCATGATTGATTAGACTATTTGTTGTTATTATTTTAGATTAGTAAGCATTTGGTGTAAAGGAATCCAGTTCATGGCACATAATACTAACTTAGTTTTTAGAGACATCTAAACACTTTTCTATACGGACATATAGGTTTTCTATAAGACCGTAATGGTCGTCATCTTAGACTAGGCCTAGAGAAGGACGGACTCTTGAGTCAGAACTGTTAGAATACAGTTGACTTGGCGACAGATTTTCAAGTAGCAATGAGCCAGATAGACATTGAAAAAAGGAGAACCACTATGCTATGATTTTACTGCATATTTTCGCCTCACGAAAAGCTTTCATATAATTTTGACATTATATCTAGTAAATAACTATGTCAGAGTCTTTAGTTATTTCGTGTTTGTCCCGCATCGTGTCAACGTGGCCCGCTTATGCCGGAACTCGCCAAGTTCAGCATTTCACAGCACGGTTGAAACGTAACAATATTGTTTTAAATATATTATGAATAGTTTTGTTTTATAAAACGAAACAAATGTATATATTCTTAAGAATGCCGCGTACGAGAGTTTGTATAGAATTTATTATTACAGTAGTATTAGAAATGTGAATGACCTTTGACCCTTGAGATAAGTCACATCCTGCGTTTATTACCTATCTAACTTAAGTTTTCTGGGATCGGCATACATTTTTTATTACTAGCACTAAATCTCGACATGAAATAAAAACGAAAGGGGGTTATTTCACTGGATGTCTTATTCACCCTTCTATGTAACACACATGTTGTTTCTATAATGTAAACAAGTCTATATTACAGCATTCATTCATGTGTTTTTTGTTAGTAAATTCTGAAGAGATATCATGAAATACTATACGACTACATTTACTTATACTTAAAATATTTAAACAAGCGACGTAGGAACTCTTTAAAATATAAATGGATTTGTAACATTTAACTTCTCTAATTAGGTTCTCATTAGATCTTTCCTATGCCACGGTATTCAATATCCGATACAGTATATGTAGAGAATCCACATAGTTCAGGCAACTCGTACAAACATTTAAACTTATGTCACCCTTTATGGAACAAAGTTAGTACTGGAACATTACCGCAGGCTCGTAACATAATAGTTTTAACGATAATTATTGTTGTTACTTCTTAAAGGAATTAAGGGAGTTAATAATATGTATATTTCAAACTGTAAAAGCAGACTCACGCTTAGCTGATCATTTTTGACAGAAATCACCAGAGTTTTTGTTTGTACTAGCTTCGCTCCAATTAATGTATATTTGACCTATCGGGAATAGTACTTTTTTTCTGGATTTAGTGTACTACTTTTTTTGTACGCTTGATAACGTGTATGCTAAATTTCAAACTGGTCGATTGAACAGCTAAAATGTTAAACGTAACAAACAAATAATAGGTAGGATAGAATGAGACATATTTGCTTAAAAGTGGAATCAAATAGAACTATTAGCAAATTACTGCAACAAAAAATGATAAGTACTTCACGATCTAAATAGAGTTAGTAGATGATGTCTTAGTAACGCCGTGTTGAAACACCGTGTCGAACAACATAGGTACCAATTTTCGAAGGAGTTTGAAAATTTCATTAAAAAAAATGCCATAAACATACAATAATTGGAGGACTTTTTGGCTCCGTCACCACTATTAAATTAGAAATCTTTCGCCAACCTTCTGTATCTGTGTTCCTACAACCGCATTTAAAAACCATTCTTTCTAGCTTTAGCGTGCTAGACCTACCTACACATTTTAATATAAGATGGTATTGTAGTAAACGCTAAAACCTGTAAATGATTTAAATAAAAACAATACTGCGTAAAATTACTCCGACGGCAACCAAGCTCCATTTCAGTTGATATTAAATTATTTTACCTTATGATGCCCTATGTACTGGTGTTTCAATACAAGCTAGCATTCAACCCCTAAGATTTAACCCTCGCGTATCTTTATTCGTCTTACAAACCGGATTATAATTGTCTGCACGTAATACTGTGTTGTGAAACGAAATGTATTATAAAATATTTTTAACACTGTATGTGGTGATGCATGCATCTAATAGGCTATGATAGTCTTAGCATCCTATTAGAAAAGCTATTAAGAAAAATATTCTTAATTTTTCGTGGATTCTTCTAGACTACTTTTTTTTAATTCGATTGACACTTTGCGTTTTTAATGTCCAACGAAGAGGGTGAGAATAATCTAGTTTTTAATCAAATTATATTAAGGGTGTTAAGATTTCAAGTTCATACAGAGGACTCGATGTGCGAGTTAAAATAGGGACCGTGTGGCCTAATGGATAAGGCGTCGGACTTCGGATCCGAAGATTGCAGGTTCGAGTCCTGTCACGGTCGGAACTTAACAATACTTTTTTTTACATTCATGTTTTCAAACAGTAGAATAAAAAATGTTATATAGTAAATTAATTATTGACACTTCAATTTATATGAAACTAGTAACCATGCTCTGCTCTCAATGCCTTAGTCACAACATGAAACTCAGCAAAAATTATTAAATAGAGCCCAATTAATAATATCAGGAAAAAAATTACTTCCTATCAAAGAACGAATTGTTAGAATCGGATCAGAAATTTTAGAGGTTATCGATGACAAACATAACAGCCTTTTTACATTTTAATAATAATAATTATGGTGTAAATATTAGAGTTTTAATCATCTATATAAATAAAATGATAGAGCTCTGACGTTGTGCGCGCATCACACAAAAAGTTCTGAAAAGATTTCGATCTATTTTATTATAAAGATATTTGGTCTTTATTTACTAGAAAAAAATATAATGAAATCTTCATTCAATATAAAATTTAAAATAAATGCGAGATTTATAAGTACTATACGTGATATTATAAGTAACGCCTTTTTACTTATAATATCATTGAGTACTATTAAAAGACTAAAGAAATTTTGTAAGCAAATTATATTTTTCTTTCAATTTTATTTAAGTTTTTTCCTTCTGTACATAAAATATATTGAGATAATAAACAATGTATATGAAGTCACGGGAAACAGTTAGTTACGTAATAAATCTATATAACTTTGATTTACGTTTTCTATATAATAAGATAAAGTTAATTTCAAACCTTCGAATTGTGGAAATGACAAATTTGAACAGGAAAAGCATCTATTATCAATTTATCTAGTGGGACAGCTTTAAGGAAATTGAAATGGCATTCTATCTTTGTTACATAGATCGTGATTGATGAAACAGGTAACATGTTTTCTTTAGTTTTAAATTTATTTTGGTTGTTAATATATTTAATATTAGCATTTTCGCGCGGTGACACACCTCTATTCTATCTATTAATTATTTTCAACTTTTTATTTTATATCAATACTAGCGGCCCGCTCCGGCTTCGCACAGGTATAAAATATATAGCCTATGTTATTCACTGAAAAAAAGATTAAAATCGATCCAGTAGTTTTGGTTTATTCATTACCGCCCGTAGCCCGCACGCGTTAAATTTGGAGTAACCTCAAAAATAACAGTATTTCTCCACTATTTAATTTATGTTATTATACATATAAACCTTCCTCTTCAATCACTCTAACTATTAAAAAAGACCACATCAAAATCCGTTGCATAGTTTTGAAGATTTAAGCATACATAGGGGTATATGGACAGAGAAAGCGACTTTGTTTTATACTATGTAATGATGATACATAAAATAATAACTGACTGATTAACGGAAAAATAGCAGATTTCCATACAGAATGACATCTCATTTTTCACTACTTTAGGGGTAGAATTTAATTTGAAATAATGAATTTGATAAATTTCTAGAGTCGATGCAAGGTCCCAAAGTGTTTGCTCCTACATTACATTTACTTTTCTTATCAAACTGTTGGTGGCTCGCTCGCTCGTTTGGCCGCTGGCATTTATGTGTTCCGTAGTAAATCATCATCATGTCAGCCTGTAAGAGATCAGTGGTATAAGTAGTGACATAGCCATAGACTTCTTCCTGAAATAAGGTATGGGCATAAACATGACGTCTGCCCACGACGTTTTGACAATTTAAAACTGCGAGAAATCCACAGTTCTATTTTTTCCCAGTTATGGTGGTACTTATTACAAGAAGATTACGTTTCCTCATGACGTTTTCCTTCTATTTCCGTAATTATTTAAGTTAATGTTAAATGATGCTACACTATAAGATACACGCTAAACATAGATAGAAATTTCCTGTCGAGTGCAACTGCCGGGAAATGGGGAGGCGTGACTTGTTTACGGCTTGTAGGTTATAGCGAACTAGGTATATAGATAAATTCTTTATCATCCTGCCATGGATTCATCGCCATGTTTCCGTCACTGAAAGCTGAGCCTCATTTTGGGGTTGGAATCAACGTCGATAGACGCGGTATCCGAACACTATCACTAAGTTATATTTACTTTAAATAATTTGTATATTTCTCACCAAGCGTTTTGGTCGCTCTGAAGATAGTTGTGCAGAACTTAAATATAGACATGAATACGTTTTATAGTATCTGTACACCATAGATGCAACTTAAGGATAAATAAATACAAATTTTAGATACCTATAATAGTATTTTAACTTTGTTTGGTATGAAATCCTTGGATTATATAATACGCAAGCCTAAACATACGCCTATATTCAGAGCGGCCATTTTGTTGTTTGATTAAAGATTGTTATGGGAAGCCGTGTTGAAACCAGCACTAACATGCAAGCATTATCTATAACACATCGATATTCATATAACCATACGATCACGATAGACGACTTGGTTATCTGCGGTGACAGTACAGGGAAATTCATTGTATAATGGTAGCCGTAATAGAGTTGGAGGTCATTAGTAATACGACTGAATCGACTTGGATAATGTTGACATAAAATTAAATGACTTATTGGATTGATTGATATAATGAATAAAGGAACTATAAGTATTGCTAATTACCAGAAATATGTAAATGAATTGGATGAAGTGGAACTTATAAAAAATCAAGTATGAAAAAGTTGCATCGGCCGGGAATCGAACCCGGGCCGCCCGCGTGGCAGGCGAGCATTCTACCACTGAACCACCGATGCTCATACATGTGTATATGAACCATAAAATAACATTTTCTATTATTGCCTTTCACAAAATCATCGTATTGTTGGATAGGACGTGATGTAGCGACGCTTGCAATAAAATTCACATTATGTAATATTGCATTTACTCGTGTATTTATTTAATTAAATACCAGGCATACAGTAAATAGAACTAGTTGCAACAGATGAATAGTGTATTTTTTTTTTAATATCAAAACAGATCCCAAAATCAAAGATTACATATATCGCTTCTTTTACAAAGACGACATAACTCATAAAGCACAATTATTTTGAAATATTTGAAAATGACCTCTGTAAATCCCAACTAGTAATTTCCATACTATACTATTCCATTTTATGCATCTGTGCCCGTATTGAAGTACGAGTCCTGTCCTTCGTAAAATTCCCGATTTTCTGGTATATTAAACACAAAGTAGATAATTTTTGAGAAATTTTATAGACAAGCTAATGGTTTATGTGCAATCATACATATTTTCTGGTATTTATCTAATTTTTCTCTGTATAAAATCCTAACCAACATTATAAATGCTGCTTGTTGTTACGCTTTCACGCTTGAATTATTCAAGCTATAATCTTGAAATATTGCATACACGCTGTCAGGAGTATAAAAAAGTATATAGGAGACCATTCATCCAGAAAAAGTACTATTCTCGAGGGATGGGTCAAATCTACATTAAGGCGAGTGAAACCGCAGGCAAAAGCTGGTTATATATAAATTTATTGGAATTAATAAAATCAAAATTGATTAGATTTTTGAGATGAAGTAGGAATCTTAACATGGTTGAAGTGTAGTGATGTCAAAAGAGGTTCTCGTTCTCTTTAAAAGTCCACGTGATGCACCGAGGTTAACGTCGTATCGTCCATTCTGAACGGTGGCTGAAACCTTGACGCCGGTATCCCTCGGATTATCACAGGGGACAAGAAATAAAGCAAAGACGGACTTGGTATACACTCACACTGCCGCTACACAAAACGGGGACTTGTTCTTTTCTTGTCCTTATCGATTATCTCGTAAGCCCAGGAACATATTTTCCGCTTTGACTAGGAGCGAGGTCTTAGGATTCACGGCCAGGGCTACAAGGAAGAAAAGATTTACAAAAATATTACCACGAAATGACTCACTTCCGAGGCTAAAAAATACAAGTTCGATTAAAAAATTAACGAGACAAATACCTCTTTTAATAATAGGGATGAAGATAATTTCTTCAAAAACTACCCGAGGAATAAAATAGCATTCATAATTCAGAATAAGAAAACCTATTTCAAAAATCACCCTACCGAAACCATAAGGAACATAACCTCGTTAAAAACTACCGAAGAAAAAATCTTGGTTAAAAAATCAAAATAGAGCCTGAGATTGTAGTCGGTGAAGAGCATCTTAATAATGTAGGGCTAGGGGATATCTTTCGGTGGGTAGCGCTTGGCGGTATGTACACACGCGATTAGTAGACTCGCGGCACCAAAGTCGTATAGGGGCGAAATGAGATCTTTTAATAGGTACAGTGCAACATAACCCATCTAAAGTCCTCTGTGGTGGACTTGGTACCTATGATAGGTTGCACCCTTGTAGGAAAAGATGCTTGAACCGATGTAGCTACAGGAAAACAGTTCTAGTGAATTGTCTTTGAATTTTTTGAACATTTTCAAAACTATAAATATTTAAGCATATCATATCATAGAGCACACATGCTACACATTCCCACTAGTATTGTATTTTAAAAAAATCCAATTTTTATGCTCAATTTAGTACATACGTAACAGTCACTGAATATACATAGGCGGATCCTAGAATGCGACAAAAGCAAAAAGTACTGCATCGGCCGGGAATCGAACCCGGGCCGCCCGCGTGGCAGGCGAGCATTCTACCACTGAACCACCGATGCTTATACGTATATATATGAACAATAAAATAGTAACTTCTATTGCCTTTCACA
Source organism: Antheraea assamensis (assembly GCA_035772565.1). Lineage (NCBI taxonomy): Eukaryota > Metazoa > Arthropoda > Insecta > Lepidoptera > Saturniidae > Antheraea > Antheraea assamensis. Next base: position 46,888 of record JAQQSE010000160.1, read on the forward strand.
AAGTCATCGTTTTGTTGGTTGATGTGTTGTAACAACGCTTGCGATAAGTTCTGAGATAACCAACGTTAAAATAAAACTGAACTGAGTACCTCCTTCTTTCTTTCCTCACATTAAGACACTATTCACTAAGATTTTTTATTGTTTATATCTACACGTATGAGCATCGGTGGTTCAGTGGTAGAATGCTCGCCTGCCACGCGGGCGGCCCGGGTTCGATTCCCGGCCGATGCAAGGTTTTTTTTAACTTATTGTGAAGACGTAGCTACTGTATTTTTTCGCTTTTTATTCTATTAATTGTATTATAATGCGAGATTGTTTTTTACACATTCACATATTAACTATTCAACCGAGCAACATAAAATCTTGCACACGCATAGTCAGATGTATACAGAAGGACATGTAGTACCTTTCAGCCAGAAAAAGCGAGGTGATCCCAAACGTTAGTGCGAGCAAAAGCTAGTTTATAATAAAAAATAATTGACAACCGAAATAAAATATGTCCCATGAATGCTTATTGCAAATGGTAATCATCCTAATAATAATGATAACAATATTAATCATAATAATATGCTGATATGATAAGGGACACGTCAAAAAGGGATTGATACGTGATCTTCAAGTTCGGCAACACAACAGTGATGGCACCAGTGTTACAGTTGTTCATAGATGACGCTAAGTATTTAATATCAGATGGGCCGTTTGCCTATTAGCCACCCTTTGACCTACAAAAATGAAGAAACTAAACTATTTTGCACGGGAATAAGGTCATGGGCACGAGCTAGTCACTAATTAAACCACAATAATACAGTTTTAAGATTGCAACAAGGTATGCTAGTCAATTATGATCATTTTAAATAAATAATAATAAAATTTTCCGATTTAGAAATAATAATGTGTCAAATAAACGGATCTTAGTCTAACGTGTAGTGGATTTTATATTTTATGCATAATTTTGTGTTATTTTACTCTATATTTTGTAATATTGGTGGTGTCTTAATGTACGAACTTTTTTTTACTAAACCATTTATGTCTTATTTATGTCGTGAAATTAGAATTAGATACATAATCCACCATTTTGAGACTTGGTCTTCAAAAATCAGCTGAGGGGTTAAAGTTAATGTATACGTTAAATTTGATTTGGTTTCTGGTTTTTCATTCTTAGGAAAAGATAAAGGTATCAAAGACAATGCAACCAAGTCGGACGTCAATTCATAATTCCAATTTTCTAACAAGATTGTCCCTTGTTAAAACTTTCCATGGAGTTTTTGTGGCATTTCAGAATACGTGCTCTTTGGAATTATTTCCCATCCTCTTCACTTGTACACAATAACCGAATTATATTACTTACAAAACCACCAATATTACAAAATATAGGGTCAGATAACAAAAGATTATGAATAAAATTTAAAATCCCCTACATGACAGACTAAGGTCCTGCTTTTTTTTCGAACTGTGTACACTGTTAACCTGGCAAGGCCTCTACAGTTTCACCGGACTACGCTAACTAAGGCCCCGCGAAAAACACCATGCCATAGTTTATATGCAGAAGAGCCGCGAAGCTCACTCGGGGCTGATTTTTACCTACAACACAAAACTAATACCGGTGCGCCATAAATTTAAAGTAACTATAACGAAAAATAATTCAACAGAACTTGTAATTCGAAAACTTTTGAAGCAAAACCGGTTGTAACAGTGGAACCCGCAAACTTACATTATCAGGACTTCCGACTTAGCAATGAGTAAGCTATAATAATTAAGCGGGATCATTAATAAACCTCGACTGATTTATCATTCCACATTTAAAGCCTTTAGTAATCAACTTCTTATCTTAAAAGTTACGAATGTCTCAGAGGTTCGTTGACGAAGTAAATATTAAACTCATTAATAACTTTAACGAATTGAAACGTTATAATATTAATGATAAAATTTATTCTTGGAACACAGATTATGTATTCTTTTAGCTATTTTATTTAAACTGCGATTATACTTTTTTAATTATATAGCTTCTGCTTAGGTAGACAATTGTACAAGTGTCAATTGTTACAGATACATCTTTTTTCTTTTTAAATCCTGACAACCTAGTACACTTCAAAAACGATTACTGCTATTATTATCCGTTGCAGAGTTAATCTATTTCGTTCCATGATAATCATGTTTTTAAAATGCTTAAATTTTCCCTTTGCAATAAATTTTGGTAATTCATCATCATCTTACCCTTATCCCACCTAAGTAGAGTCGGCACAAAATGTTCTCCTTTTACACTCTCCCCTGTCAGATATCATCTCAGTATTCACACTTTTTATACACATATCATTTTTCACACAATCCATCCACACCTTTTTCGGTCTTCCTCTACTCCTATATCCGTCCACTTTCATACTCAAAACTTTTCTTGTTACGTGACTTTCATCTGTTCTCATAATATGCCCGTACCATGCTAACCTATTACTCCTCAACTTCTCTGTCACTGGTGCTATTTTCAAACTTCCTCTGATATACTCTTTCTTAATCTTATCCATTCCACCTTTCACACATCCACACATCCATATTAACATTCGCATTTCTGCCACATGTAATCTTTTCTCATCCGTATCTTTCGTAGCCCAGCACTCGGATCCATATAACACGGCTGGTCTTATTATAGTTTTATGCTCCTTCCGCTTGAGTTTCTACGGCATTCGTGGGTCACAAACCACCCCAGACACCTTTCGCCAATTCATCCATCCTGCATTTATCCTATTCCTCACGTCCTTGTCTATTCCACCGTCATTTTGGATCAATGAGCCAAGGTACCGAAAATTGGAGCAGGCTAGTAAGGATACACCGTTTAAGGTAATATGACAAAAACTGGATGGACCCCCGAAGTCACAGAACAAATGTTCAGTTTTCATCCCACTAATTTTTAAACCGACATTCTCCAGTGTCTCTCGCTATTTCTCCAGCCTACTCTGGACCTCGGAAGCATTTTCACCATCAAAAACAATATCATCAGTGAATAGCATACACCAAGATGCTTATTCCTGTATGTCTGATGTTAGTGCATCCATGACAAGAAAGAATAGATAAGGGCTTAAAGCAGATGCCTGATGCAAACCTACAGCCACATGGAAATTGTCGGTAATTCCAGCCTCGGACCTAACATGTGTTTTAGCTTGAATATACATACAACGGACAAATTGTAAGTACTTCCCAGACACTCTTATCTTTTTCAGCGCCCACCACAGAACAGCCAGATCAATCTTTTCCAGATCAACAAACACCATATGCAAATTTTTATGTACACGTCAGTATTTTTCTTACAGCTGGCGAAGTGCGAAAATAGCATCTGTTGTCGCACGTCCAGGCATAAACCTAAATTGATTCTCAAATCAAAATATATAATTAATCCTAAGATATAGATTATATATATGATAATATTTATTTCATAGTGTTTTGTGTGATTTTTTTTAGAGCCTGTCATAGAATATTAGGTTTATATGGATACGAAATGCATAAAGGTTACAAAAGAATAAGTTCGAAATATTATCAATCCTATAAAATAAAATAATATTTACACATGTCAACGATCAATACCATTGGTATATTATGAAGACGAATCGAAACATTAGTTATCGCTTAAATATTATTTTTATATAACTCTCAACAGCACTTGACTTTTTTGTGTTAATTTAAATGTAAAGCTTCTTAATAATAAAACATGCACATATATACCGTTCTATGAGTAATTTTTAGTATTGCATTAGAAGTCCCAGAAATCATTACTTTCTGCACACGTAAAAACCCGCAACTTTATTTTCTATATCATTACCTACATAAATTCCTATCTAATCTGCCATCTAATAACAATATCAGAACTAGTACACCGATTACTATCATATCAAATTTGAAAGCACTAAAGACACATCAAATAGAAAACTCTTTTAAGTTCGACCATCTTTCAATAGATGGTAATAAAAATAAGTTTCATTATGATCAAACTTGTAAGTTAAAGGTAACCGATATATAAAAGTTATTGAATATGTAGTTTTATAACAATATAAAATGAAGTATATACATACATATGTATCATCCAAAGTTAAAGTTTAAAGTAATATGCCAAAAGTCTTTAGTGTCTCCTCCTTTGACATAAAGTTAAAAAGTTGCTTGTTTGGATTTATTATCACATATATTCTCCATTCCCATTTGATATTGTCTGTCTCTTTTTAACAAGCGATCGTTTCAATTAGACGAAAGAGTAAGTAAATTTTAAGTGTTTTATGAAAACTTTTGCCTCTGAGGTACGGAATAAGATTACACTTCATAAATAAATGTCAAAATAACTCTCTCGATGCCAAGTACAAACTATTTGTTATTTTATATTGTTTAACCGTTTATTATCGCAGAATGCATCGGGGTTGAGTTAACCGCGTCCTTTATTTCTCAGTTGTATAGTAAAAAAATAATTTTACAATAGTTATTCCGACAATTTTTTGTTGATAATTTTGTACTTGAATTATGTCAAATTGTTTTGTGATGTTTTGTATATATTTTTTGTGTTTAGTGCGGATTAAACTTAATGGATATGATATTAGGTAGTGCAGTGTTCATTACATCGTCAATATAATTCACGGGGAATTCAAGGCGATCTCGAAAATCAGTTCTGTGTTGTTATTAAGAGGTTAGTTTTTGTTCCCGCTATTCCTGGAGTCCTGTCCCTGTCTCTGTCTTCGGTTCGGTGAGTAATAGCTTGTAAGTTTTGAATAGAAGGATTTCCATTCATTCATTTGCTATTAAATTTTCTATTTTGTTTACAAATTCTATGATCCTTAAAAGTTGTTTGTGGTCATTACTAAGGTGGATATCTAAAGAGTAATGCATGATAATTGTAGAAATATAGTATGAAAAAGCAGAAAATATTTAATAGTGGTGAAATTAAAAAAACTAAATCTTTTTAAATACAGTAACATTACATTTTAGAGGACATTCAGTTGAGAAGAGCACTAAACATTATTGACAGTTACAGGTACATTGTTAAATAATTTGTTTTTAGAATAATAGTTACTACTTATGTTACAATCTTTCTAGAGTACTTAACTCCGTATAGAAATCATCTACTAGGTGACCATAACTTTTTTCCTTTAAAATTTATGGAATTTACATCGTCATATATGAATCAATGGTATAACTCTCAAAGTCACATCCAGTTTGCAATACTTAAATATCATATGTCATATGTTACTACTTCATGACTGTGTTTTCTGTAATATTAAAGAAATAGTTTACGTTCTTAATACTGATAATCCCCTGGAATATTAAATTATGGTCATTACTGGAAAATGTAGACACCATGTGTTAATTTAATTTATTTAATCATCAAAGAATTTGATTTTAATGCGGAGAACTGATATATCATTCTCATTATGATGCAGAAATAAATTTGTTTTGCAATTGTTTTTTAATGAATGTGAAGTATGGTGGGTTGAAAGTTTGGTGTTGAATTTTCAACTGTGAGTATACAATTTTAGAACATAATATTCATAGATTTATTGATTATAGTGACCAGATGATCACTGTAGCTAATTTGAAAACCAGTAGTTGTAGATTCGATTCCTGTTGTATCAAACATATTACTTAATGTGGTGTAATCTGTTAATTCGTTAAATTGGTCTTTCAAATTTTATGTCTCAAGGAATGACAAGCCAATATGTAATTAGTTCTTGAATTTATGACCTGATCTTTTTTAGATAGGAAATTTCATATATTCTGTAGATTTTTAATAAGACAGTATGTTGCAGGTTCGATTCCTGCTGGAGTTACCCATACGATTTGTAGTTAAAAAAGTGATCTATTTACTTATAGTTATTTATGATTATTCACTATAATTCTGATTGAAGGTGTAATTACCATCACTAATACCATAAAAAGTAAAAAGACTATACCCAGATTAAAGGACATACAATAGCAGAAGTAATTGTGTAATATCAATGCTTGAGAAATATTTTTATTATAGTATAGTGCAGTATAAAATCACTGGACTATCCATTTTCTATAGCTTGCTATATATAGCAATAATCATCAGTTTAATGGGTATCTACCCTCAGGCAGAGTCCTTACCTTAGTTATGGTGGAATAACAGATTACAATTAATATTCTATGCATGAATTATGGGCAGTCATATATTGGTTGATGTTTCTATTGCTTAATAAGTTGTTGCAGCACATTCTTCTCAATATGAGAAGGAGAGTCATGCCCAGTAGTAGAATGTATTTATATTTACTCAGTAAGCAAGTTTTGAAAGTATCAGAAAAATTAAAGTCAATAAATTATTTGACATAATTATATACAAATGTATATTAAAACCTGGGTTCGATTCCTGGAACAGAATGTTCTCTTGACCCACAAAATGTTCTTTAAAATAGAAATAACAGCAAAATGGTTCTGGGTTCGACTCCCAGTTCTGAACATTTTAAACTCAAATTGAATATACAGAGCAAATAATGAACCACATAAATGTTCTGAGTTTAAAATAAAAAAGTAAAAATCAAATTTATAATTGCAGTATTAATCAGAGGAATAGATTGATTGTTAACTTGGGTTCAATTCCCATTTCATTACTTTTTCAAGTGATAAGAAATATTATAATTATATTTAATACAAGTAATTTGGGTTCGATTCCCAGTTATATATTACTAGAAGTGTTGAAGAAATGTCATAATGGAATTTAATACAAATGATTTGGATTCTATTCCAAATGAAATAATTGTTCAAGTGTTAAAAAATCTTATAATGATATTAAATACATATAATTTGGGTTCAATTCCCAATTAAACAAATTTTGAAGTAGTAAGAAATGTTCGAATGGAATTTATTACAAATAATTTGGGTTCGAATCCCATTGACATATCTCTTCAAATGTTATTTGGGTTCAATTCCCAATTAAACAAATTTTGAAGTAGTAAGAAATGTTCGAATGGAATTTATTACAAATAATTTGGGTTCGAATCCCATTGACATATCTCTTCAAATGGTAAGAAATGTCATAATGCCATTTCATACAGACAATTCAGGTTCAATTCTCATTTAAATATTTTTTAAAGTATTAAGAAATGTTCTTCTGGAATTTAATAGAAACGATTTGGGTTCAAATCCTATTTATATATTTCTTCAAATGTTAAGACATGTCATAATGAAATTTAATACAATTGATTTGGGTTCGAATCCCATTTATGTTTTATTCAAATGTTAAAAAGAAATGTTATAATGGCATTGAATGCACATAATTCGGGTTCAGTTCTCATTTAAATCATTTTGCAAGTGTTAAACAATGTCATAATGGAAATTTGAAACATATGATTTGAGTTCTAATGCCACTTAAATAAATTTCCTAGTATTAAAAAATGTCATAATGGAATTAAATACAATTAATTACTTTGGGTTCGATTCCCATTTTAATTATTTTTTAAATGATAGGGAGTGTCATAAATATATTGTCAGTTTATAATAAGTTCTACAGTGGACAATAATAATAATAAGTTATAAATATAGAAAGGTAGTGAAAATATTTGGCGAAAGGTAGTGAAGATATTTGGCCAATCTTTAATTTTCACTTTGCAAAATAATTGTTTGATTTGTCTGATTGTATTTAACAAATTGATCTTTTCTAACTGTTGCCTGGTGTTGACTAAAGAGGATAGTTAATTATTTTTAAAGTTTCTTTTTTTAATTTCATTACTCTGTGGTCTGTTTGAGTTGATAATTAAATATTGTTTTTCTTTTTTCCATTTGACAGACTATATCTTTTGCATACTATATTTCTATTCTAATTATGGATATCTGCCTTTTTGTTTGGAGTTCTTTCATAGGTTTAATATCTTAGGAAATGTTAGGATACTTCTTTTTTGTTAATTTTTTAACCATGGTGCCATTACTTTAATTTTTAATTATATTTTGTAAACTTATCTATTTATATTATTATTTATCTAGATCAAGATTTTTTTTATTTGTTAAAATAGGAATAATATTGTATGCTATTATTATTTTACAGAATAAATAAATAAAAACAAAGGAAAATATAAAATAATATGCACAATAAAGATATGCGGGACGGTCTGTGTATTCTTTATCCCATCCTCATCCATATGTCCTGTTGAATAAAGACTCATTTTATTTATAAAAAAAAAGAATACATGTTTTCTTAATCGGTAAAATTTTGATTTTAGAAGACATGTAAGGTAACCAATAAATTAGTTTTTAAAAGGGTTATGCGTTTTATTTAAACCTGGTATATATATGGTATTAAATTTGTGGTCGTTCTCATCAGTTCCAGCTCAGTTCATACCAGGCAGGACGGGCGCCGGTTTGCTGATATTAAATGGCTTCACGTTTTATATGAAGAATCATCAGGCTCACGGGAAAAAGCAATGGTACTGCTCATCGAGGGACGTGCACGGGTGTCGTGCCGACGTCATCACATACAAAGGCATAGACGGGAGGGACTACATATCTATATTCAGAGGGAAACATATACACGATCCACCACGTTTGAGACAGTGCCACGATGGTAGATTTATTAGGGAAAAGGAATTTATCAGACCGTTTTAATGTTAAGCTTAATTATTTAAATTTATTTTTTTAATTCATATTATTTTATATGTTATTTTCTGAGATTATGTGATGTACTTATACAGACGTGTTTTTAAAAACGAATGTTTCTGACGTAGGAGGGACCTGCTAGCTGTAGAAGATCTGTCGTTTTGTGACAAAAACTAGAAATACAGTATTCTCGTAAATTTTTAAGTTTTATTTCTTACGGATTTTCCTTTTTTGTTTCTCTTCTTTCTTCCCCTTATAAATAAAATTATTTATTTTTTTATTACAGTAACGTTTACAATTATTAAGATGATGGAAGTCTTAGTAATTTTTGAATTATTAAGATAATCTATTGTTTGGTTTAAAAAAAGGGTTTTACCAAAAATGTGGTAACATTTTTCAATGTAAGAACGTGTAAGAAAAAAATGAATGAACTAGAAATGATTTGACGGTTAATTTCAGATATATACTATCTTCCATCGCATCGAACCGGTAGCATGGTGTTGATATTCAAAGATAATAAATATTGGATCAACAACCGCTACCAGAACACGATTAACTGGACTTGCAGGGACCGCAAGAAGATCGGATGCACGAGCTGCGTGCAAACGACGGTCGAAGGGAGGTACATCAAACACAAGGGCTTCCACAATCACGCTGACAATTATACTAAATATAATTTTAACGATTGATCCAAGAAGAACGATTCGTTACCTGTGATCACTTCAATACGAAGCTGGAAAGATTAGGCTTTGTTGTGTTGGCACAGGTTACGAATCCTCGTCATTAAACGTAATATATAATTCTTAGAAAGTTATACTTTTTAGGTATCCAATGGATGACGGTCATAGATCTGAAGCATTTAACAATTGATTTTAATTTCTGCTAAATATAGGCGAATTTAATATGTATTGTTATGGAAATAGGATTATCTACTCGGTGATGACAGAGCACAATGAATATTATTGTTCGTTCATATTAGTCCATGTATTGGATGTATCTATTCATAAATAAACGGTTAGCTACAAATATCTAGCATAAACAAAATAAGCCAGAAATTATTAAAAGTACATTACACGACTAACACAAAACTTTCAAATATTATTTATAGGATTTTAATCAACCCACTTGTACTTCTATTGCAGTATAATAAATTTAGTCACCTGATTGTGACGTAAAACATTCACATAACACGCGATGTCATAAATAACGTCCCACGCCAGTTATAACCAATTCAAAACGCCTGTTACATATCACGTAATATAACGTCACACGCGCCTACCTTCATCTTACAGAATCTATTTGCGTTGGGAAATTTATCCGTGGGAAAGACATATAACAAAAGCAATTTAACGGCATGTGCCACCAGGAAAGAGAGTAAATCTGTTTAGTTGAAATTGATTCACTTAAAGAGTTTTGAACTCCTGGAATAACTTTGTCAGTGATAGAAACTAATTCACTTGCAGTCTACTTATCGTCGATGTAACACGACGGCGCTCAGTATTGTTTTTGATCGCACACATAAAATACAAGTGATCGTGACATATCCCTCGTGATATAACAGTGACAAATAACTGTTATTTCCATATATACATAAATTGTGAGCCACAATGGACTGACACTTTTAGTTCGACTGCGCTTTTCCTTATGTACATCAAGATCGATAAAATTATGATGATCTGAATACACTATCTCATAGGTCATTAAGCTTATTTCAAGCTTAAGTATTAATTTTTCAAGTAGATTGTTAAATATAAATGAATGAAATAACTGTTGCTACATATTTACACAGGTAACTAGATAATTTCATCAAAGCGCATTATAATAATTATTAAATAGTATAATATTTCTCAAAATTGTGTAGGTAATCGTTTTCTTCCTCAATTTATAACAGACCCGTGTTAAGTATAAAAATAGGAAGACGTAGATATGATCAACAGGTCTTCGTTTAGAGAGAGGCTGAACAACCCCCATACCCGCGGATCATGGCTACTATACGGCCCGTGACCGATTTTTAAATGGTCCGCGTAAACAAGTTTGAAGTGCTTTTTTATCGCACAATTCTTCATAATAACTAAAACAGTCGCTGTCAGTGACCCGCCATAACGTCCGAATCGTCTGTTTGGCCTGCCTGATAAAAAAGTCGAGCAGCCTTGGTTTAGAAAAACTGAAGTTATCTGTGAATTCAAATCGCTTACTAACACGTTCCCTTAAATTAGAAAAAGTGTTCTAAACATAAGACAGTTCCGATTACTATTGTTGCTTTGTCAATTATACTACTACCACGTTTTGTTTTTATAGTTTTCGTGTATAACTTTTATTTATCATTTTATAACTGAGTACCTATTTAATAGAGAACCTATTTAAAAACTGAATGCGTAACTACCATTTTTTTAAATACATAATCAAATAAGTTGAAATGAAAAACCGGGAAAGAAAACGTTTATTCTATATTTTAACTTTACGTTACGTTACTTTTAACAAGAAAAAACATACAACCAAAATTTACACTGCTTTGTGTATAAGATATATTTGGCTTACAACGCGCAAATATTTATACTTATCATAATATGTACTTATATTGACTCACAGATTATTGTAGAGTTTTAGATATTTAAACTAATTTTCAAAGGTGTCTTTGTAATTTCTAAAACGATTTGTTCATAAAATTTTTTTTAATTATAATTAATATTAAATTTGTACACAACAATTGTATTCGTAACCAAAATTAAACGTGCACATGAATATATTATTATATTACAACGTAAGGTACCTACCTGTAAAAGAATGTTTAGGGAATTATATAAAGTATCTTAGGGAGTTGTTAGTGATATGTTAACACCTAGTTACTTAGGTATATTCCATTTATTAGGTAACTGTTTTGATATATGTATGTCAATAAATAATTTTTAATAATTCATATTCAAATCGTGTAACGTGTATGTTTATGTCGTGGTGTATTGTTTGTTTCATGGTTGCGATTTTGACGTTAAGCATAAGTGTGAAATCATGCTCCAGTTGGGACTGTTGTCTACTTGAAACTCCTTAAGAGGAGTTTCTCGGACATCTATGTCTATAGTTTATACGTAAAACTTGCAATCAAAAATCTTATTGCAAATACGTAATCACTGTAAATAGTCTCTAGTCATGGATGGTTTATGTTTCTATTTTTCACATGTGTTATGTTGAAAAGTATGGGGCTGTTTAAGTATTCTGTAAGCAAACATTTTGTCATTTTTCTACATACGGAATACTTGAATCTCCCATTCACCATCAATATATTAGCAGACCCCTTGGGCAGACGTCCTACTACAAACTTCGATAAGTCATGAATATAAAAAGAAACAGAATATTCGACTGATGGTACTCCCATACCTACGTGTATCGGCACGAAGTTTTGTCTATGGCCAGACTAAATGCAGATATGGGAAGATATTATCGTTATGCACGTTAAGATGATAACTGGGCCGCCGGTTTTTGCCCATATCAAAAGAATTTATCGGACACTAATTTCGAGTTACTATTGAAGTGACAATGGTGTGCAAACGTTATTCTACGCCTTTATCGGAATTAATTTTGAGGCTACTTTTTTCGGCACAAGTGACCGAAGCTTCGTCGCGCAGGTATGGGACTAGCATAATAGTCCAACAACTTCGTGCGCTATCGTCGTACGGGGCGACAGAAGTTGGCAGGGACGAAGTACTACTCTAGGTATTAATGGGGGCAGGTGATGTAATGGAGAAGGGAAACGACGTGCTATCACATCCCGATTACGTCTGTCGCAACTCAGGACGGTCGCCTACGAACATTTTGACCTATAAAACATATTGATAAGTGTTGTAGGCAGAAAATTTGGCATTCTGTTTCGACGTGATAACGTCTTATAAATCGATGAACGCCGGCTGCACGTACGAACATGCATGACTCATTGTCATGTTCCGCCTGAGCTGAGCGTGCAAGCGAGAGTGCGGAACAAGCAATAGAGAGGCGCGATCGGCCTAATCGTTCGGCTTACGACGCATTTATATCTCTTCCACTCCATCGGTAATTTAGTGATAATTCAATTTAATTGATAAAAGTATGCAATTTTTCAACAATGTGTTCTTATGACGTTATCACCTAAAATAATCTCCATAAACCGACCTTACAGACAATTTTTTTTAATTATACTTACAAACCCTGCAGGTTAAGAGAATTCGAATTATGAAGACCCACCCACCTGAATTTAATATATGTTTAATGTATGATATTATCACGTGTCAGACAATTTTCGATAGAGGTCTAAAATTAATGCCACATCGACATTTATTGCACATTTTAATTAAGGTTGCCTTTCCAGCTTCATAATAAGTATTTTATATTATTTCTAACAGTTATACTACGAGAAAAATTTAATATTTTATTGATACAGTTCCCAAGACTAAAAAGTAGGTCGCAATTTAAGACGAGACTCATTTTTCTATCTCCATTTTTACTATTAAAAAACTTTATGTTAATGCAGACTACTTTTTTTCGTTTTTGATCCAAATTTTTTTTGCTTGAGTAAAAGTTGCCAACACCAATTTTAATTTAGCAATGGTAACCTGGCCATATATTGAAACGTACGAAAAAAAACAACCACACAAACATAAGAGTGTAATTTTAAGATAATTTGTTCTGTCATATATGTTTACTACATTTTAAATATAAAATGACGTCACAAACACGTCCATAAAGAATTGAGTGATTTATAAACGTTGAGGTGCAAGACGGAGAGAATTAATCTATATTAACTAGGTTGACATTTATTTTAAGAAGATACAACAAAAACATTTTATTATGCGCGCTGATGCTTGACAGAGTTGCCAGAAGGGAAAGTATTTGCTTTATAATAACTACAAATATTAAAAAGCAGTGTTACCAATATAAATGTACCATTACTTAACAGTAAATAAGAGATTATAACATGACAGTCCGTAGGAAAGGAGTTCGACAATATGCTTCGCGTAATATATGGACCATTCTTAAAGGCATAGTAATATTTGAAGCTCCTTTTAAGCACCAAAATACATGAAACTCAGATTGTTTTATATAATAAAGATTGTAGACAATAAATTTGCTTACATGTTAAAAGAATCTTGTTGTGGGTAAAATTGTGTATATTTTAATTCTTGTTTTATTTACTCAGTACTTTTTATATAATTTATTTCAAAATATATTATCGATTTCAAATAAAAAATATAATTTTGGTGGAAATAATATTCCGGAAGTTATACAAATATATACAGTACATTCTATTTGCTTTATGTTTTTTGTAAGTGTGATCCAAAGTGATGTGTGTGTGCGGTTTTAATATTTAGAAAACTGTAAAAGACGTTAATATTTGTGATCTCTATATATACATATATATTAATAGTTTTTAAGTGTGTAATAGCTATAATGTAGATTCATTAGGCAAAATCATATGTGATAAGTCATTATTTAATTTATATACTTAAAAATATACTTGAAATTAGGATATATATAATAATTATATTTTATAAATACGTAACAAGTTCTTATTGTAATTCTCAAGCTGTACAGCCATATTGTTTTATGATTTATTTTTACGCCACCTAGTGGTTGTAAGTGAAATTAATTCATGTTCGTCTACAACAAGTGTTAATAGATGGCGCATCTCAGTAAATGTTTTAGTTTCGTGTTTTTATCGACTGTAACTATTTCTGTTCAAATGATACTTGTTATTTTTTTACCTAGTAAACGTCGATTTTCGTGACATTAAATGAAGTCTAAATCCGTTTAGGTGTATTCCGTTTTCTTTTTACTTACTCGAATAAGTTTTATAGTTAATGTGCCTAGTCATTTTTCACTTCCAGTAACACGATAGGTAACGTGCCAAATTAAACAAAAATGTATCCTATTTCGTTGTTGTGATAAATATCGAAATTTTCCTTTCTTTTTACTTTAGAAATATATTAGCTATAAATTTAAAATTATTATCTTTTATTTCAATAACATAAATAAAATTAAATAACTGTAGTTATAACGTAAATATATAGCAAATTGGAATTATACTGAAAATTGTGGAAATTACTCGAATGTACGTAAAAACCAAGCATAGGATCGATTTTTAAGCTCATTATAATTGAATATGCGTGTACTTTATAAGATATTGTTTTTAAAAACAGGTTTTAGTTTTTATGTGTAATAAATTATGTTATTTGTGTTTGTAAAACATGAAATGATTCGTTTCTCGCATTTATATTAGCAATTGTATGTACAATATATTTTTTTATGAAATAAAAACAAAAATGTGACAAGTTTTCGTAAATTAAAAAAGCGTTCTTATTGCATTTACATTGATCAATAAACGATACAAAATACACCAGACTCGAGACAATCGTATGTGGGTTATATAAATAATAGTCTTAAATAGAATTTGAAACCGTGATACTGGGTAAGGCGTCTACTTAATCTACTGCGTCATCTGTGAAATTAGCTTATTAGATACAAGAGAGTACCTTTGTATATTTGTAAGCGAGGATGCCTATGTGGTCCGCGTGTTCGCACATTGCGTCGATAAACATAGCTTGGAATCCTTGCGAATGAGCTGGAACTTTCGCGTGGAGCAAAAAACCCTGAAGAGACCATAGCATGGTGGTAGGGTTTTTTCTATGCCGGCCTGGGTCATTAACACTCTCAAGTTGAAAGTCGGTCGCCAAGCACATATATGTGTTTTAGTAGCCAGTCTCCGTCTAGATTTATCATTTTACACCAATCGTCATTGAACATTAGGTGAGTTTGAGGTAAAACACTAAAACCTATAAAATATTATTAAAAAAATCATATAGTATTTGCTAAACACTTTTCTATGCGAAAAATTTTTATACCTCTAGGATACAAACACTTCATAGGAATTCTATTTTCATATATCGGTATTTGTCTTCCACCAGCGCTCAATGAAACAGCCGTTAAATAATTTCTAATAAAATCATCATTATAAGCCTCTTCCAGAAAGAAGGTATGGGCATGATCATCACGCCAGCCCACGACGTATTGTCGATTTCAAACTGAGAAATTCAAAGTTCTATATTTTTCCTACATACGGTAAGTACTAAAAGAACATTTTTTAGATTCAGGTTTCCTCACGATTTCCTTCACCGACAACCGATAGAATTTCTAATATAAATTAATAAATGTACGCGAATTCCGAAAAATTCGTTGGTACATGCCGAAGTTCGAACCTGTCTGTGGACATCGGATTGATATTTTGCCGGTCATACAAATTGACCACGACTTTCCAATAAAATGCTAATTATAAATTGGCATGATTTTACTTTACGATAGAAATAAATATTCCTTACCAAACAATATATTTAGATATTTTTTTTATTGTTTTTTTTTTTTTCATTTACAGTAAAGTTCATTCGAACTGAGAGCGGTCATGTTATGGTTTTATATAACGGTTATACGTACTGTAAACATAAATATCAGAAAACTGGATTCCGTTGGCGATGTCCCGTGAGCGGAAGCAAAGCGTGCTTATCATTTATTGTACTCGATGACAAGAATGTCATCGTGAAAGCTAAAGAATGCCACAATCATACCCCGCAAAGATATTATCGTACGAAGGATGGACTTTATGTTAAAATTTAAATGATACAATAACATTAAACAATATATTCAAATTAAATCTTTTTTGTAATTATTTTAAATTATATTAAGTCAACAAAGCGATTTTTAAGGTGTTTCATCAACGGGAAAAAATCAAATTAATTAAATCCGATAGATAAAAGGTGCACTGTATTTTTTCATAATATGAAGTAGCAAAATATATTTAATTAAAGATGGTCGCTGTAACCTATAAATATGTAGAGAGACCGGCTCTCTAATTAGTGGTTAAATGAAAATTGAAAAGTGTACTTTTTTGTATAAACTTACTCGTAAGGGGATTTTGGTATTAAGTAAGTATGTTATAAATATATTGAAATTTAGGATGGTACTTAGTATGAGTTTTCCATCTAATGAATTGCTTATTGGTCTGAGTACTGAGTTAGAATAATTCGTATAAATCAGGAGAGCACTACTAGTTTATTCGTGGCAGAAATATATATACATAACGGTATTAGTTACACAGGAGAATGTTGGGTTTCGATTACTGAAAATTTCACGAGTAACTTTCTGCGCCTGTCTGACCAAACTGATCTGTGACGTGTACAGGTGCATGTAATGTATGTACAAACGTTCACGCTATACTCATTTTTGAATTAGGACAAGAGTCATGCAGCTACTGAGAGTCCCAAATGGCCAGTGTTTAGCAGTAAAAAGCAATACGAGTCAAACCTATTTCGCCAGTCTCACAGACCGACGCGTAGGTATAGTAAGGTCAAATAAAATGTATCACGATTTGGTAGCGTTGATGCTTACGTAATGATTACATTCTGTTTCTATAAAAGTAAACATTGATGACTAGAGATACGATAGCAATTAAGGTAGGTATACTCGCATCATTCATTTGTTTACCGTTCAATCGATCGCCATGAGAATTGGTATTTGTAATAAATACTATTACAAAAATAATATTAACAAACTCTCACAAAGCCGCGGTCACAACTACATATATATATTATATTCAAGATCGCGACCATAACTCAAATGTTAATTTAATTTTGAATAGCAAAAATCTTTCGACCATCCAGAAAGATCTAATTGCTCTAGATATAACTGCAAATAACAACCGTCACTAACAGTTTTTATGAGTTTTATAAACAACGGTTTTCCTGTGATTACTAAAACAGTTATCACTATTTTATTTCTAATACTAGTGATCGTCTAGTGGCCACAGTCTGAGCATAATTCAATAGCTCATAATTCAAAGCTCTTCAATATTTACTAAACAAGAAAATCGGCTAAGAAACTAATGAGAAAGATGTACTTAAACTGTTTTGTCTCGGCCTCTTTGTATATAAATATAAAATTAATTACTTGTAGTTTGAAGGGATTTAACTTAACAGTCATTTTACATATTATGATGAAAGTTTTCAAATGTAAATCTTCAGCAGTATTGTGATATGATATATACGATCCTTTATGAGTAATAATATTTCGGGGAATTATTTAAAGTAATTTTTTTTTAACCATTTCCTATTTAAAATATCGCTGCGATCCAACACGAAAATACAATACATTATAATCCGGGCAACTACGGATATTTCTCCTTGTTAGTACTTAATAATAATTAATTTAATATTTCATATCAATAAAGTTATTTAGTATATAACGTACGTTTATACATTAAAAAAATCAAATTATAAGTCTATCATCACAGGCAAGAAATTCATCACTTACATACTTTTTGTATAGTTATTTCTCTTCAATTTGGCAAGGCGTGAATAAAGCATGTGCCAGTGTCCTGTTTTTGGTGTGGACCTTTTAGTAAGTGAAGTGTAATATATTTAATTAAATTATTTTTTTCCATGTTTAAGCGTTATCGTTGAAGTCTCAAGTGACCAAATAATGTGTTGTTTAAGCAATATTTTAAATTTCTTCAGCATGATAATTTGAGATGTTTTCTTAATGGAAATTGGCATGCAGTCATTGATAAATCCGAATTTTCAGTGCTAATGGTCAAAGGGCGGAACGGGAAGGACCTGTTGATGCTCAATGGGTACACGTACTATCAACACAAGCTTCTAAGGGATGGATTTCGTTGGAGCTGTACGCAAATGGGCTCCCGATCTTGCCGAGGTTTCCTCCATGTCACCAAAGAAATGTTGGTGGTCCGAGCACACATCGAACACACGCATCCACCGTCCACCTATTTTCTGGAGAGCACCAGAAAATCAAGATCAGAGACCGTGGGTACTAAATTGTAATTGTACTGTGGATGTATTAACGAAGCGATGACGGCTCACTTGCTTTCAGATACAACGTTGGGTCGGGTACTTGCGACTAAGTTTGAGCTTTTGGTGAAGGAAACCATCGTGATGAAACCGTAACTTGGGACTTTTTCTAAGTCCGCCTGGCTAGTTACTACCTTCAAGTTGAATATCTGTCATCAAATATCTATGGGTGTGTTCCAGAGAACGTCGGTCCTCTCTAGGCGTAGCTTGTTTACTTTCTTAGACGACATCGTCGTTTAGCCTCAGATGGAATTGTGCCCAAATGCTAAATCATATTAGGTATAAAAAATAATATAAATTGATGTAACTGTACTGCAATAGGACACCGGATGAATCTTTTACTTTTGTTACTATACTAGCTATGACCTGCTGGTTCACTCGGGTTTAATTTTTCAATATTTGAATTTACACAGATAAGTTAATGAAATTCCGTATAAACCACGATTGTTGCTTAAGGGCATGATCATACTATTAAGCCGAGCGACATGAAACCTGGCTGGCATAGGCATTTAGAGAGCGGCTCTTCTCAAACTGCCCGCCCGTACTATTTATTACTTAATTCTCGTGTAGCATACTTTTTACCCTACTTTTCGTATGGCAATTCTTGCAAACCTTCCTCAATAATCACTACATAGTATAAAATAAAGTCGCTTTCTCTGTCCCTATATCCCTATGTATGCTTAAATCTTTAAAACTACGCAACGGATTTTGATGCGGTTTTTTTTAATAGATAGAGTGATTAAAGAGAAAGGTTTATACGTATAATAACATCCATTAAATAGTGGAGAAATACTGTTATTTTTGAGGTTTTTAATGTGATGTCGTAAATAATTACATTTTTTTCCGTTTACATTGCATCAAACGCAGGCTGAACCCTACAAGATTTATCAAAATAATGTACTAAGTATTGTACACATTAAAAAGGTCTACAGAAAACTTCGTGATGGTATACGAGTATGTCTATCTCTTATGGATATCCCACAGTAACATTTTTTTGTCATTTACTTTTTACGACAAATAATGGCTAATTTTCGAAGCGATTGTAATATATTAATTGTTGTAAAAATAAAATAAATAGGTAAAAATATAAAAAGTAAATAAGTAAAAATGTAGTGTATGAATTTAGATATTCCAAAGATAGCAGGAAATCTTCATGGTATAAGGAAAGGGGAATTGTTTTACTCCAAATTTAACGCGTGCGGGCCACGGGCAAGTAATGAATAAATCAAAACTACTGGATCGATTTTAATCATTTTTTCAGTGAATGACATAGGCTATATATTTTGTACCCGTGCGAAGCCGGAGCGGGCCGCCAGTTTTATTATAAAATGTGAAGAGAACTTTTCATATTTGAGTGCTACTTCATGAGACTTTGCTGAACTTTATAATATCATTAATATAAAGTAAGTTAGGTTCAAAATGATTTTAATTTGAGATAAATCCCAGTTTATAGATTACACGACATGCATTTATAAAATACATGAAATTTGTTGTTACCTCATGCATTTTATTATATTTGCAACAGTTATCAGGAATAAAATAAGACTAGAAACATTGTTTTTGTTTCAGGCAAAGAAAAAAAACGAAGCAATAAATCCTTTGGCGTTAAAAATTCACAACATTCAAGGACGTTACGAACAATAAGCAATATATTGCTTTCAATTTTAAGCTTTAAGATATGTATTACTATGTTTTACTTGTTTACAAATATCTTCCTCATCATACCTAAATTAATTATTACCCAGGTATTGTGAGTTCCGCATTTATTGACCTTATAAAACTGTCTATATATGAACTACTAGAGTCTTATAAATAATATTCTAGTAACATAATTTATATTTTCCAATACTCGTGATGTAATCTGTTAGATAAATAATTTAATTGGAGTCTTGTGATAAACACTCGGAAATTCATATAATAGTTATGTATAAGTTCCTGATTTATATTTGTTTTTAATTGTGTTGTTAAGTTTGAATTTAACTCTATATTCTCTAATTATGTATGTCAGCGCAAAGGTACCATCTACTGTGAAAATATTTATGTACCGACAGAAATATGAAGCCCTATACTCTAATACAAAGGAGAGCTATACTCGTAAAAGGCGTAGTAGACAAGAAGTGGGTATCTTTTTCGCGCGAAGCGTCGGAACGTTTTTTTTTTCGAACTGACCTACACTGTTGGCTTCGTCAGGCCTCTACATTTCCACCTGACTACTAAGGGGAGCGCTTAAGGCACTCACCCGATTTGTTTAGGCGATCAGCGCAAGGGCACTCGGTGCGCCTCGGCTTGAACTGTCGCCGAATTTCCTGATCTGACTAAGCTAATCTAAGCTAATGTATGTATGACCATGCATGTTTCACGAATGTATATGTGTATATTTTGCATCTGACTACTAAGTTGTGCGACATATTTCAGTCCGAAAAGGACAAAAAAACAGCCCACCACTATGTGTACCTATGTGTGCACGTGTGTGGGGTGATCTGTGTAAATGAAAAACTAGCGTGAGTCACTGTATTCGCGCGAGTAACATACTCGAGGGCTCCACACCGAGGGACAAACCTAGGCTCGAGTTGTTACAAGATAAAGCGTCGGAGCGTTTAATTTCTCAAGATGCTAAGTAACTATATTCAGTAGTGTATTACTGTATCTGCGGTTTAAAGTAATCTCTTTTATTATTAATACTTGATTGATCTTGAGTGACTGATAAATTAAATGACAAAGTAGACATATATGACTGATGCCATAATTACCGCCCTCAACGATGCCCCGACATATATTTTGTAATATAAATTCACTTGGAAGCTCTCGTTAATTTTGTATCTCCATTTTCTATTACTTGTGTTGATTCAAGGACGGGACAAGTGAAAGGCAGCTCGGTCAATTACACACTGTTTAATCTATATACGACGCTGCCGCTCGGTACGGCAGATACATACATGTACATATATAACATTTCTCCCCCAACAAATCGTGTTCTACCCTGTAGTCTTAACTAAAAAAACTGTTTGTAGTTCACTGGTGGTATATCACGCAGCAGCCTTTCACTGCTTCTCGATCTAGATTCGATGGATGGTTGCGAACTCGGTGGTGTTACGTCTTCTGCAGCTTGTCGGGATTCTTGATGGGAATTTTGTTCGGGTATATCACTATGTAAATTATTCTGGCTGTTGTCGTACGTATCAACTTGTAATAACTCCGCCTTACAAGGTATCACTTGATTTATGTGTTTCCGGCAATATCCTTCAGTCTCCGAATGGATTACATACATAACTTTACCATTTTTTTTAATAATTTTGCCTTTTAGCCATGTAAATTTGTTATTGTGTCCGAATTTTTTGTAATACACCGTGTCTCCAACATTAAAGCTTTGTCTGTTTCGGCCTTTGTAAAATTTACACTGTAAAAACTGTTTTTCTTTTACGCGCTCGGCTAGCGATATGAACGACGGCGAGGAGTCTTTAGGGCTTAGTAAATCTATACGCGACCTGAGTTTTCGACCAAAAACCAATTGTGATGGAGAAAAACCCGTGACAGAGTGTATTGAGTTTCGGTAATCAAACAAATATTTCAAGAGTTTTAGCTTTATATCCCGTGCACCCTGACCAGTAATCATACATGTTTTTATGCCCTTCTTGACGATTTTGACGTAACTCTCGGCCTGACCGTTACTGGATGGATGGAAAGTGAAAGGACAAGTGAAAGGCAGCTCGGTCAATTACACACTGTTTAATCTATATACGACGCTGCCGCTCGGTACGGCAGATACATACATGTACATATATAACAACTTGTATACTTTTCGTTGACTTATTCTATGTAAAATTAAATCTTAATAAATGTATTATAATTTTATGTATAGTATTAAAGATATTATGTAAAAATATAGCCATTGTTAATATTTGAACATAATGTGTAGTGGCATTTTTTTCTTTTATTAACAGTACCTAGGTGCCTCTAATCATATTATATTGTTGTAGATTGAATTATACATATGTGAAAACAAATGCTTGTAACGAAATAAATATAAAATAATGTAGAATATTATAGATATCGCTTATTAAATGATATGAAAAGTTATGATTTTTTTTTCTTTGTCCAGTTAGGTTATTGTTCACAGATGTTCGTATGTTTTTGGAAATTAATTGTTCGATCGTCATATTTATTTCTGCCGGAAAACAGCGCTGTTCACTGTTGTGTTCAGATACGAAGAGTAGTGTTTGGCAATACGCACGGACACACGAGATGTTCTAACTTTATTCTCAAGATTAGCAACTAATTGTAATTAGCCTCGGGCTGTGGCTCTTTTCAGGTTGGTTTACATAACCATTAACCATAGGCTGTAGTTGCCACTTACGTGAACAATATGTTTATTTGCTTACTGTTCTAAAATAAATCGGTGAACAGTAACCTTAATCGATTTAATAGTCATTAGATTTAATTTCCTGAAGTATGTGTTTGGTTGACATTTATTGGTTTACACTAATTGTAATTCTTAAAGTAATACAGATAAGACTTTGAAAGACAAAGATTTTAAACTGGTATTAATTATTTTACGTCTTCAACAGTTGAATTTTATCTCCGTCCCAATGGCCGCATCAATCTTCGCATAAACAATTTTACCTTCTACAAGCATTTAAAAGCGAGGTCGAACGCCCACCGTTGGAGTTGCACCGCCTACGGCTCCAAGTGGAAATGCAAGGCGCACCTCATAATTACCGATCGGCTCGAAGTCCTAAAAGCTAACGTTCGTCACAGTCATCCACCTTCGAAGAAAACCGAGATAAAAGTACAGAAGCCTAACGTGTTGAAGAACGAAGTGGCCGCCTATGAAAATTATTATTTAACTTCACCGTTGCATAATTATTTGGTAGCTCATAGCGTTTTCGGGTCTAATTAAATCGTTGATTCTTTACACGTATACAATGTCTCATAGAAATGTGTCGTCTTAAGTACACCTGAGTGAAGATTTTTAACAAACTTCAAAAAAGGAGGTTACTATGATTGGCTGTATGTTTTTTTTTAATGCATGTTAATCGATATTTTCGATGCGCAGATTTTTAATGATTTTTTATTTGACTAAAGAATGTATTTATTCATTCGAATATTACGCTTCATCGATATGTTACGAATATCATATAACTACGTAGGTGGATTTTATAAATGATTTTTGTTATGAACCTTTTCGAATGATGTATCTTTTAGAAATTGGCGTTTTATTGTCGTATTAACTATAGCGTTTATGTTTTATGCATTTGTATCGAAATTAATTTCCTTTACTGTATTTGTGTGATATATTAATTGCATTTTATTATCAGATCCAGTATTATTTTATTGTGATTTTGTTAGGTTTAGTTTTATATAAGTTAATCTTAAGTTTGTAAGTTCACTTAATCGATATTGTGATACGTGGCATCTCAGAATTTTGGATCTCGATTTTATTTTAAAAGTAGTCAGCACATAAGTAATTTTCATGTATCTTTCATAATAAAACTAATATTTAGCATCGATAAAAAATGTGTAAGGGTATAAAAACAATGTAGCAAGTTCGGAGAAAATCTCTTCATAGCTCGTTACTTTATAGAATGGCACGTGTGATACGCAATGTTCTTAATGCTTCTCCGATACCTGTGTCTATCGTGATAAAGTTTTGTCTATGGCCTGGTACGATGTTTTGTGGCCTGTAGTGTGGTCTGGTGGTTTATTGCACACATGAAATGAGTTTAGCAGACGCTAATTTTGAATCGTTTGCGTGATATAAGTTTGGGAACGTTTAATCTGCACATTTATCAGAATTATGTACATTTGACCTAACTTTAGCGCGACAGACAGTCGAAGTTTCGTCACGCAGGTGTGGCAGTAGCATTAATAAAAACATATTTAGATACTTTGTATACGATAATTATTATCACAATCTAGTAATTGTATAAGATTATGATTATGTTCTTGCCTTTTTTTATTTCATTAAATACATATTGTATACTAAATAAATATTTTTGTTTACCTTCGATTACAAATTTAATTTTATATTGTTGTTTTGGAAATTCTAAAATAATAGTCCGTTTGCCTGGTGTCTAACAACATCTGGCATAAATTACTACAATTAATAAATTGCTATCGATAGGAATTGATTAAGTAATTAAGTCTTAACGTAGATAGTTTAAAATTAGGATAATTGTTTTTGTTCTGTAAGTATTAATTATATTTGTGGCATAAATATATCCTGTTTTATCTTTTCATCGATATTTTAAAAGGTTTATCTATTTTAGCCGAAACGGGTAAACTCATCGAACTTCTTGGTGGGAAGCGAGTATTACTTTCCAGAGGTTATCCATTTTACAAGAGGCAGCCCTTAGGTACCCGCGGTCTGACGAGATGGTGTTGCACGAGGAGTAACTGCCGTGCGTATATTCATGTCACCCAAGAATTTCACGTTGTTTATAGAAGCAACGAACACACACACGCACCTTCAAAATTCTGTCAATCATCAAATGGGAAATACATCAGAATTTAAATTAATGTAAAGCTACATTTATTGAATAAAAAATAGATCTTTGTAAATAAAAATCAATTAACGAAATATGAGCGCATCACACCAGTGCGGTTACACGTATTTGTCTAATGAATTTTTTGTTGTCTTTCTAATTGTCAGGACAAGGTTTGTTTGAAAAGAATATTTATGAAAAATCGTGCGAAAAAGTGAAACATTGAAGTAAAAAATCTTATTAATAAGTAATATAAAAAGTGAGTGAAAAAGAAGACCAGTATGATGTACTTTTCTCGTATATGGCATCCGCCTATGTAAGAAATTTCGCCAGTGTCAAGTGTGACAAATAAACATTTAAAAATTTAATATAATCAAATGTGACGTAGAATGACGTAAAATAGCACTACGTAGAACACCCACAAAAAGTAATACTGTGACATGGGTACCTACCACTGTTGTATGATCTTCAAAAATATTAACAGAGTGACGTTAATTTCTTCAGTTGCCATTTAATTTATTGCATGGCTGTATTGTAAAGAGAAGATATGGTGTAATTTTCTACGCGAAGCGTTATTACCTATAAATATGTAAGCATAACGCTAATACAAATATGTCATTTCCCAATAATACAATAATATATACTACATAATTTTTTCATTTGGAGACCGTTATTATATTTTAAAGACTTAGAAAATATTTAAATGGTAGTAAGTACAAGTGACACGATGACCACTAAAACGGGAAACTTGATGTCTTAAACCTATGTAATTAAATAAAATGACTAAATTGTAATATTTAGTATTAGCAATAAAGGCTATAATAATAATAATAAGTACAAGTAAGTTATTTATAAATATGTGTACATGACGGTAATTTAAATATTTTAATTTTATATGATAAAATGGAATATACTATTTTTTTTCATAAATCACTTCATGGATTCATGGATTTTGAGGACTATTATATACATTTTAAATATTTATGAAATATTTTTAAGTATGCGGACTATGAATGGAAAAGGAGAAGAGGAATAAAATGAAATGTTATACTTGACAATACTCAATTGAACAACTTGTTATTTAATATATTTTTTTTAGTGTTTCCGCAGTAAGCTTTTTGTTTTATTTTTTTATAACTCTACTTTCATTAGCATTGTATTGTTTGTATCACTTATAACTATGTTCTGTATTGATTCGAAAAAAGGTTTTTATTTTGAATTGACTACGCTATTGCCCTGATAGTCCTTCACAGCTTCACCGGACTACTAAGGCGAGCGTTTATGGCACTCAGCGGATAGAACAAGGAGCAACTTTTACTCACAATTTGTTGTAAATATATTGTTTTGCTAATCGTTCCATAATTATGATTTATTGCACTAATTATTCTATTTTTACAGGTATCCACGGTAAAATTATCCAACTTGTTGGCGGTAAAAAACTTTTAATGATAAATAACTATCCTTATTATAGAAAGCATTATTCTATGAGTACCGTTCGATGGTGTTGTAACAAGGTAAACTGTAAGGCTTTCGTCCGAGTCAATCGCGAATTTCGTATTTTGGATGGTAATTATGACCACGATCATCCCCCGAGCAAATATTATAGAACATCGACCGGGGAATACTTCCGATGCTAACCTTGTTACAATTGTAGTTATAAGTATAGGCTGATAACTATGTATTTGTTTTCTCGTGACATAGTAAATAAAACTATATAAATAATTAATACATAGATATTTATATTATTGTTGAATGTGTGTATCGCTTGAGAACGACTGAATCTTTCCAACTTTGTATTGTGTGTGTAATCGTCAGACAAGGTTTGTATGAAAGAAAATGTTTGAAAAAATCTTACGGGCAAGTGAAACATTTGGGTTAAAATATCTCCATAAAATAGATAGTGAATGAGACAGAAGACAGTCGAGAAATCTCCAAAACTATTGACATGTTAAGGTACAGGCGGTAAAAATGGCACAGACGTCGCCATGGACGAGATCCAGTGGATAATGGCGCGACCGCGGACCGACTCCCGTTACCATGCCCCGCACGTCGCACCTCGTACCTCAGTCCTACGATTAGGGATGGACGCGCACGCAGCGTAAGAGGTTGCACGTCACAAATAAATGAAAATGCGTATTTCAAATGTTCATTGCATTTGTTAGTCGTAGTTTAGTTAAGTGAAAATCAGAACTGTATAGAAATCACTTTTAATAATAAGTTAATTTTTCAGTATGATAGACTAAAAATTAACAATTTGTATTACTTAAAATAAAACAATAATAAGTAAGATAATAATCTCGTCTTATGTTAAATAACGATGTGGTCTAAGATGGTAAACAGGCTAAACCTAAAGGGAGACTGGCTCTCGTGTGCAGCTGCTGGAACACGTCTACCATATAGGTACTTGGCGACAGATTAACAACTTAAGGGTGGTAGGTAACTAGGCGGGCTTAGAAACAACCTCACAAATATACTAAACAATCACCTAAAGGTCCTTATTGCAGAAAATATACAAAACAAGGCCTTATTTGATTCTTAATACGTTCCCTGCCACGTATACCATCGGTGGTACACGTTAAACTTGATCTTCAGACCACGGGCAAACACGTTGCACGGAACATGTTAACGTTGACATGGCAGAGAGAGTAGTACCGACAGTAGAGTTAAGTATTGATACACATCGGTAATGATTCCTTGAACCAACACTTGGATTGCAAATTACAAATATTTCCATCTCGTTCTGCAACACGACGTGTCCAGTTATCGCACTATAAATCCATGAAATGCTAAGAACTTTATATCTACTACTATTATTAAAGGAATACTTAGTGAACTAATATAATGTATAACTCCCCAGGTCAGCTTATTGAATTAATAAATGGAAAACAACTCTTTCTCTTCAATGGGCATACATATTATAGACGGTATCGTCTTTCAAATGGACTTGCTACCCGCTGGGCGTGTAGCAAATCTTCTAAATGTACCGCATACATCCATCTTGACGATCAGCTGGAGGTTGTTAACGTTTCAACGAGATTACATATGCATCCACCAGCGAACTTCATTATAACGGAAGATGGAAAATATGCTAAAATCTGACTTATCTTTAATGTTGTATATTACTAAATACAGTAATTTTTGTAACAAATAGTTAATTTGATCTCATACATGAAATTGTTATATATATATATTTAAATTTAGATTTGATTATTTATTTATCATAAACGTATATTGAATACTGTTAATAATCTGTTTTATTTTTTAACTAATTAAGATTGATGATTCAATGCACGATTTTCACCGTCGCTTATGGCACAGTAATTTATAGAAAATGTGTGATCCTCTAAAGTGTACATTTTAATGGACTACTGTTTCAGTGAATATATTCATGACCGCCCGGGGAAAAGAAAGGCTGATTTACCGTAATTTCACCTACTACAAACAGAGTAGAACACGTCACGGGTTTCGTTGGGGTTGTACAAAGAATAGGTGGCATAAGTGCAGAGCCTTTCTTCACTTAGCCGAAGATCTCACTATCGTTAGAAGTAATATGGACCACACGCATAGTCCTTTCGGAACACCTGTCAAGAAAAGGGAAACGTAAATTGATGCTGCATGTTACAGTGATCAAAACTTCTAGAAATTCTTGACCAATTATCCTGAATGAAGGGTGAATTAGGTGTACATGTTATTTGTGGTGCGTAGCGGTATTACATCATACAAAAATGATGAAATCGTATCCATTTGAAAGTGTTTTAACATCAGTCTTTTTAAACTAAAGAAACATTGCAAGTTTCATTACACTTCATTATTATTGTACTAAATAACAAACAAGTACAAATTTGTCGTTCAATTGATTATAAACTCGAAGTTTTCCAAAATAAAATGATTATTTTCACTTAACTCTAGCCACCAATTTAAAACTAGTCTATTAGCCACTGTTAAGCTTAAAATAAGTTTATTTGAAGGGTATTGATTTGTGTCATTTAATTACATTCCAAAATTTGATTTTGATCTCTTTTTATTAGTGAAATGATTTAGGTGATATATATATTCCGAATGATAGTAATACAAATTAAAGTGTGATGTGTAAAATGATTGTAGGAAATATAGTGGCATCTGAATATTCAATTATCTAGTCAGTTTTAAAAGGGTTATTTGTATTATAGTAGGAAAGTTATGTTGTTTCATATTTTAGAAATGTATTTGTATACTAAGTATTAATAAAATTATAAATAGAAAACTATAATAACCTCAAAAATATTGTTACCTACAGGCGTAGGTTAATAAAATGTCGTTTGCGTCAGAAGAAATTTATTTTGCCGTCTTACACACATAAATAAAATAATCTTACCAGCAGATAATTAGAGTCAACTACACCTTATACTGCTGTAGTTGCAGTCCGCTTGAAGATCTTTTCCTTTTGTTTTCTCTTCCTATTCGCTCCGATATCCCGATATAACTCTCATCAGACGCATCGCGGTGCGCTTTATATATATTCCAATAAAGGAGTGTGGAAAACTATAGAAGCCCTGAAGTCATTATTCGAACGATACGAAACATTCGGGATGATTTATTTTTTAAAGTTCCATTATATATCGTCCCTCGTTCTCTGAGCCATTATTTGTTTATTTGTGTCGATATACGACATACAGAATGCAACAAAAAGAAGTATTTTACGGGACTTAAGGTTATCTACCGCCTAGTCATGTGTTTAATAGGATTTCCTATTGACTACATTACATAATTCATTTGACTTATAAAAATGTTTATGTATTTAAATATTTTGAAACGGCTTAGAAGATATATTTTCAAAAATCTTTGTTAGTGGTACCGTGCAAAAGTCCATGTTTCTAGAAACATCTGTGTATGCTATGCGTTATTTGTCAATAAGTATTTTATTAAATATAGTTACACTGTTATTCACACTAATCCATGTCAATCAATTATTTATGGTGTCGACACAATATGAAAAAGAAGAATAGTTAAGCTTGAAAGAATGTTTGTTTCTGAGGATTTGTTACGTATTCCTTTGTTTTCTTTTGTTGTGCTACGAAGGTACCTCGTAAGGTACTTAATATTTTTTTGTTCCAATGTTGTTTCTTTTTATATTACAAATATACTTTGTCAGTTAAATCCGTTTCTCATTTACGTGATCCCATATACCTAACCGTTGTTTGATTGTTTATTAATAACTTTTGCCTTATAGTGCCTCTCCAACTCTTGTGAAAAATAATTTAGTTTCTTTTATCGTGATTTTACTGTAGCAAATCTGAACATTTTGAAAATCTAAAACAGTTCTCATATTTGCCAATCTAAAAAGAATAGATGAATAACAAAGTGTAGAAATTAGGTAAAATTTTCTATTACACGAATGCACTTATTGTAATGTTAATTGAAGATGTCACACATTTTGTCATAATTATTATGATGTTAGTGAATTAAATAATTATGCTGAGAACTGACTGAGCAAGGTGGAATTAAAGTTAGTGCTTTATGCCCGCCCTCATTTACGTTACTGCCTAGTCGAAAGGTATTTTAACTATCCAATATTAATGACTACGTTTTAAAATATAAAAAAGTAATTTAAGGTACTAAGAATAAATAGTTTAAGAGTAAATAGTTTCGTCATCATCATCAATGGTATGGGCAAATTCGCTACTCCAGCCCACGACGTATTAGCGATTTCAAACTCTGAGAGATCCGACAGTTCTGTTTTCTTACATACGCTGTTACTACAAAAACATGTTTCAGGTGTTTCTCTACGATATTTTCCTTCACCGTCAGCCGGTAGTATTATTAGTGGTGAGATTAGTATATTTACGCGAACTCCGAAAAAATTGTTGGTACATGCTGACGTTGGAACCGACTTCCAATCATTCATTTTCTTCTTGACGTGGAATATTTTCTTTTAGAAGATATTTCCATATTTCAAGGTTTTGTGAATGTTGTGGTGTTTTGCGCAAACACTCGTAACTAATCCGTAAGCATGAGTT
Organism: Antheraea assamensis; assembly: GCA_035772565.1. Lineage (NCBI taxonomy): Eukaryota > Metazoa > Arthropoda > Insecta > Lepidoptera > Saturniidae > Antheraea > Antheraea assamensis. The sequence goes on from JAQQSE010000160.1 coordinate 77,815, forward strand.
TATGAAGAACTAGCATTACATTATGAAGGTTTCAATAATATTTTAGATATCAATTTCGTATTTGGTGGGACTTATCGGGTTAACAGGCGTATTTCCTTAAGTAGAGGACAAAAATCTTAATCACAAAGGTTAACTGTCTTTGTTTTTAAAATAAATTTTGAGCTAAGTTTATCCAACTTTTTTCTTTCGAAGATCGTTCATCCAACGAGTAAAATAAATTAGAATTAGAATTAAAGACCTTCCATAAATTATCAATACTGTAATTTTAAGTTGTGAAATTTCAAATTTCTTAAAAATTTATATTGATTACTAAATATAAATTCGATTATTCTAGATATAAAATGGTATAGCTATTTAATACCAGACTAAAGATTTGTTTAAGTTACCTAATATACGAGAAATTTTGGAATAAAGCAGTTAGTGTGTTTGTCATTTTCACGGTTTGGACCAATGGCGGATTTATTAATTGGAATTTAGATGATTTTTTTCCAAATTATATCCGTCATGTCACAATTGTAAACAAGTAAAACATGTCTGTAAATCACTAATCGAACGCAATTACTTCGACAATAAATGCCATAACTTTATTAATTTGATAACCATTTACAGCTCATTTTATAACATTAGCGCGAGGCACCAAACTCCTGATGCTGAACAATTACACTTACTTTAAGAGTGGACGTATCAGAGCAGGCGGTTCCAGGTACAGTTGTTCCAGTGCCAACAGAGGTAGATGTAAAGCTTATGTGCATGTAGACGTGGACAACGTTATAACCATGGCCTTCACTGAACACAATCACGCTCCTATACGATATATTAAAGTTAATGACGGTACATATGTTAAAGTGTAATAGTATGTAATATGTATAAGTGTTACACAGTTAATACGCTCTTCTATGACGAGAAATGTTAATAAATTTCAATTTTGAACTACGTTTTGTTATTATGTGTCTTGATGAGTGAAAATATATCCTTAATATTTTTTAAATTTTGTTTTTTTAAATGCTTTTGAGACGTCAAGTTCAAAATTATATCAAACTACAATGATTACCATCTGTAATTTTCTTTGTTTATTACTAAAATTATCTTATAAATGGTTGACGTAGAATTGCAAGTGTTACTATGGAATTATAAAAAAATGTATATGTAATAACAATGTTGTTATTTATTTTGATTGGAAACACTTATATTCTATATAAAAATGTATATTTAGAGACATGTCCACACTATGTACTAAATTCAATACATGTGACTAGCGATATTTGTAGAAGTAATATGTATATTTACTTATTTTACAGAATTCTCGGATAATCTTCTGATACCAATAGCCATTCATCAATTTGAAGAGCCTATTAGGTGCATCGGGAAGTTATCTCACATGGCTTTATATGACAGTAATGAAAGAGTCAGCCCTGAACATATTTCAGAGTATGAATCGGTGGAATATTTAGAATATAGCGATGCATCCTCTTCAACATCTGAATTGGATTCGCTACGAAACATGCCTAAAAAACTTTGTAAACGCAAAGATAATTGGTCGGATATAAAACGAAAGTCTCTCAAAAATCACGGCGAGAGCTACATATCTAAAAAAGGGAAATTCGTGGACAAAAAGGTGATCGGGAAACCTTGTAACTGTAAATATAAATGCGCAGATAAATTATCAGCAGAACAGAGGCAAGATTGTTTCGTTAAGTTTTGGAACCTTGGCAATAGAGAAAAGCAGTGGTTATATATTTTAAAATACGTAGAAAAGAAGGCGAAAAGTCGAAGCTCAGATTTTTGTACACGTTACAGACTATACACTTTCAAGTATTCCTTACCACTTATGTCATCAAACACTGACGAAGAGAAGACTGTTATCGTTTGTCAGATGATGTTTCTTAATACTTTTGCTATAAGTAGAAAAATGATTACAACAGCATTTGAGAAATATGACGGTATCGCAAATGTTGAGAGAGACAAACGCGGCAGACATAATAATCATAAAATTGTAATAAACAATGATATGATAAAAAGCGTATGTGATCATGTCAATTCATTTGCTCCTGTTAAAGCAAATTTTGTTGGGAAGGATTCTACTAAGTTATATCTGAATGGTAAATTAAATTTTTGTCGGATGTATAATATGTATAATGAATGGTTTGATGACCGAAGAGTACTCGTCGAAAGTGAAGACAGTACGTCAGTATAGGGACATAGTCAACAACTATTTTAATCTTGGGTTTTACACTCCCAAAAAATAATTAGATTGACGAAAAGATTATGTTATTATAAAAAAGTTAAGTAGACGATAAAAATATAAATATAGGTCGGAATAAGCTAATTTAATGACAGTCTTTCATTTCAATACAAATTATAAGCTAAGTACTCGTATCTCAAGATTGTTTTTTTCGAAACTCCTTCATCCTCATAATAATAGTAAAGTAATTAATTAACCCAATAAAACTAGCCATAAATTATCTGTATTGAAATCCGGTGATGTACATTTTAAAATTTTCCAAAAATATGTATTTATTATAAAATAAATTTGGTTATTCTATGAATAAAAAGTGTAGACGCTCACATTTAGCATCAGGCTCTAAAGAATTATTTAATTTATGTAAGATCTAAGATATTTCGTAGTAAAATAATTTTACAATCCATTGTTTCTGTAAGTGTGTGGTCTTAATGTTTAAGACTAATTTATTAACTGAAATTCAAATACTTGTTTCTAATGACTCTTTTCAAAATTATTTAACACCAGTCTGAACTAATAGCAAAGTAAAACAGGGGCAACAACAAACAGTCATGTTACAGGTTTAATGGGTTTAATTTATTCTCGTTTTTATACAACAGATACTTCGAGAGTAATTAAATGACCATATTAATTTGGTTACAATTTACAGCCCAGTTTATAACATACATTAGCGCGTGGCTCCAATTTCCTACTGCTAAACGATCACGCATTCTACAAGAGTGGCCATATCCGAGCATGCGGCTATAGATTCAGTTGTGCCTTTGGCTATAGTAGGAACTGTAAAGCATACGTGCATATAAACGCCAACAATATCATAACCCTGGCCGTCACCGAACACAATCACGATCCTATAAAAAGTGTTAGAATGATTGGAGACGGTACATATATTAAAGTGAAAGATTATTAACGAGGAATAAGTGTAACATATCAAAATAATAACTGTAATTAAAGATTTCCTTTTAACTTTATATGTATTATATTCTTACTTATAATTGTAAGTGCAGGAGAACAACAAGTCAGTAACAAAATCTGAACTTCTAGTTAGGCTTCTTTGTTGACCTTTCCTTTGTACATTTTTGCGTGTCCAATTACAACGAGTCACAATTTATGATGTAGGCTAATCAATCAAAATTCTGTGACTCATTTAACTCAATGATTTTTTGTTTATACTTTATAGGTTAGGGTTTGACCACAATCGCATCTAATGTTAAGTGATGATGTGCTCTAAGATGGTAGTCACACTAAACCTAGAAGGAGACCGACTTTCAAGTGCAGCTGCCGGAACACACCAACAGGTGTTTGGCGACAGATTTTCAACTTGAGGGAGCTAGCCAGGCAGGCTTAGAAAAAGCCCTACCACCACGCTATGGTTTCATCAGGAGGTTTTCCTTCACCGAAAGTTCCGACTCAGTTGCTAGGATTCGGAACTACGTCCTTCGACACTATGTCTGAACACACTACCAACTAAGCCATCATCGCTTCAAAATGATTGTAGTACTGTTAAATAAATTGGGCTTATTAGCATGCTTAAATTTATGATTCTCTTTTCTTTGAAGCTACGTACAAATATATTTGCTTATGATTCTTCTAGTTCTTATACCTCTACCATAAGGACAGATGTGACCCTGAGGCCAACCATAATTGTTAAAAGTTTATTAAGCAAGGATATTTCAGAACACTTAAAAAATGTTAGGCATGTTGATAAACCGACGGAATTCCACGGTATTAATATACGGTAAATCTATTTTATTTTATGTATAGAACACTATCAATTTATAAGCCACTCACTAACCGGAGCAATTTTCTTACGGTTTACAGCTGAGTTTTTATAAGACTAGCGCGCGTCTCGAAACTCGTGATGTTAAACAATTACAGTTTCTTTAAGAGTGGACGTATCAGAGCAGGCGGTTCCAGGTACAGTTGTTCCAGCGCCAGCAAGAATAGATGGAGCTTATGTGCATATAAAGTGGACAATGTTTATAAAGTAATCATGGCTTGCCCTGAACACAATCACGTTCCTATACAATATATTAAAATGAATGACGGTAGATATGTTAAAGTGTAATATTATGAAAGAAGGGTACATACTTGATACGCTTAAATTCTGAACTGATACTTTATTACGTTGTGTTCAGGTAAGTGGAAATATACCCTGGTTAACAAAATGTTTTTATGCTTTAAATATTATTTTAAACTCTTTTAACCCCTCCCGCTTGAAATAACATAAACCAATAATGATTATCATTCTTAATATCTCTGTTCCGTAGTTTCATTGCCTTATTTATATTAATTGTTTGTAGTAAATTAATTTATTCAGTGTTTAATTAATTGCGACATTTGCTAGGGAAATCTTAACGATATATAGATAAAGGATTATTATTCATTTTCATAGAATACCCTTGTATTTCGTATAACAATACTTTCTACCAGACACGTCCACTCGAAGCACTAAATTCAGTGTATGTGGGGAGCGTATTGTTACGAATAATATGTATATTTATTTCCTTATTTACAGAATTTCTGAAAAATTTCTGCTACCAAAATTTTCTGCTACCATTCACCTATTTAAATATCCTAATAGGTGCACGATGAAATCACCTTACATGACTTTATCTGCACCTTCCTCAGTATATGTGCACAGTAATGAAATGAGTTTATCAAATACCTAGAATTTAGTGCTGTATCCTCTCCTAAATCTGAATCGTGGTCGCAACAAAAAGAAACTAAAAATCTTTGTAACTGTAAAGATTAATGGTCAGATATAAAAAGAAAGTCTCTCGAGAATCTCGGTTAGAGCTATTTAAAGAAAAGGTAAATTTATTGCAAAAAAGGTAATGGGGAAACCTTGTGACAGTAAATTTAAATGCGCAGATAAAATATCCAAAGAAGAAAGGCAAAATTGTTTCGTTAAGTTTTGGAACCTTGGCGACAGAGAGAAGCAATGGTTATTTATTGTAAAATAGGTGAGAAATCGAAGCTCAAAATTTAGTGCGCGTAACAGATTTTACATTTTCAAGTACTTCTTACCTCATATGTCATCAAACTGTCATACAGAGAAGACTGTTACCGTTTATAAGATAAAGTTTCTAAGTACTTTTGCTATAAGTAAAAAATTGTTACAACAGCATTTGACAAATATAACGGTGTCGCAAATGTTGAGGGAGATAAACGGGCAGTCAGAAAAATCATAAAATTGTATTAAATAGTGATATGGTAAAAAGTGTATGTAATCATGTCCATTCATTTACTCCCGTGGAAGCAAATTTTGTCGGAAAGGATTCCGTTAAGATATACTCGTATGTATATCATTGGTAGAATAAATATTGGTCGGATGTATAATATGTATTGTTCAATTGTAACACATAACACTGACTTCACTACTTTATTTTATACTAGCTGTTGCCCGCAGCTCCGCTTGCGTTTTTTTATAATTGTAAATGACTTCTTATAAGATCAGCTATCTGTGAGTGAAAGTCCCATGAAAATAGGTCCAATAGTTTTGGAGATAGTACTACAGACGAAGCCACGGATGACAGCTAGTCTAAAATAAAGTAGCCTATGTCATCCGCTGTAATTTTAACTATCCGTCAGTGAAATGTCTGTCAAGGTCGGTCCAGCCGTTTCGGAGATTACCCGGAACATACAGACAGACGGACAAAAATTTTAAAAATTGTATTTTTGTTATCAGTATCGTGTATACGTTACGTGTTCCAATCAGTAACAAGTTGTCATTTTGATATTGCATATAGATACTTCAATTTTATTGTTTTTATAGATGAGGCAAAGACAAAACATACAATCAAGCAAATATCCTAATGTTTTAATGAGATACAAACCACACCTTGTTCTAAAAATGAGAAGCGCCATCTATCGGCGTCAAAATTAATGACTTTAATAAACGTATATAATGAATGGTTCGATAGTGAGGAGTACTGGCAACTCTAAACTCTAAGTACTCTAAAGCAAAGACTGTACATCGGTATAGGGACATAGTCAATAAGTATTTGAAGCTAGAGTTCTACACTCCAAAAAAATAATAAACATATTTGCATCATAACGACGTTTATATCTAGTATCAATATTAAATTTACTTTAATTAGGAATGGTAATATTGTATCCTTACTTATTAAATTAGGATTTTATATGGATAAAATAAAAAACTGAAGTTATATATTTTGTCAATCAAAGTATGTACCATTATTATTTATGAACATTCGCCTTTTTTTAGGTAGTTCGTTGATTCCACTTGCTGAAACAATTGTGAGAGCATAAATCAATCAATTATTTATATGCTTTTTTTTTGTTTGGACTACCTCATTACAACTGAATTTTTTCCGTTTTTTTAGTAAGATCCGGCATGTATGGTGGGTTGGAAATAGAAATTCTAACTGTAGTTCTTCTAATTTAGCGATCGTCTGTCGTGAAGTATGAAATCTAGGATTATCATGAAGCGGATATGGGCTGGAGATATTGATTAGTCTCGGTTGATAATACCAGATCTGCCGTAATCATCTGGAAGCTGTAATGCATAACTCCAGCACTTGTCCACCAAACACTTACAAGTACCTTTTTCTGAGTCAACTTCCGCTTGGGATAGGATTTGTCCGGTTCTCCTGAGTCCTGAGTTCAACCACTGTGATTGTCATTCCCGGTTTTCGTAAAGGATCCATCTTTCATCAGAAGTAAGGATACGATTTCAAAATTCTCTCGTTATTGTGACGTCTGAGTAATGAAACGCAACAATCAATGAGTGTTTGTTAATGTGCTTCAGTAAATTCATGCGGTACTCATTTCTCAAGCTTTTTCACTTTTTCAATTTATTTCAAGTGAATTAAAAATATTTTATCACTCACACCGATGCCTGCCACTAATTCTGACGTTGTTTGCGATGGGTTCGCTTTCAAAATCACCTTTAACTCTTCATTGTCAACTAAGATCCCGTCCTCAGAGGTTATTCCGTAGGTAGAAATTTCTAGAACGAAAACATTGGAACCAAAACCGTACCGTGGTCTCTTTTATACTAGCTCTTCCATACACATAATTAATCCTTCGAGTTGTTTCTACAGCGGCGATACCACGGAGGAAGTCGTATTCGCAAATATCGGTATATTTTAAGTTTTCCATTTTGCGAAAAGAACGATGTCAAAGAAAAATCAAATAGTGCGAAAACAAATGAATCACTAACTTCGAAACACAAATACACAAACTTAAGTTTGAAATCATTTTGAATTTTGTATTCATAACAAAACGTCGGATATTTGAGATCAAAGTGGCCAGTTCCACAAAACGTTAACTTCATATCTATGGACCTAATATGAAGAACGTATAAATGTAAATAAATTTTCTTAAATTTACATGTCAATATGTAGAGATCTTTTTTTTTTTCGAACTGACTGTATACACTGTTGACCTGGGAAGGCCTCTACAGTTTCACCGGACTAATGTAGAGATCTATATTGACTACTCTGGTAATTATTTGTATTCGAACTGATATACGATTTATTTTACAAAAACAGGTGACCTCACATTAACAAAAATATAACATATATTATTTTATACTAACATTTTCCCAAGATAGTGTCTGCGCGTTTTTTGATATATTTAAAATGAAAAGTAGTCTGTCTCCCCCTCTAAATCTCAGGTTAGCTATAATCTTAAATTTTATTACCTTCGGTTCAAAGGTTAAAACTCTCATCTCATCACCAGGTCATTATCTTTTCTTTTTTTTATGTGTTACAGGCACGCGCTTGGCCTCGATCTCACCTGATGGTAAGTGAAGATGAGGCCGACGATAGAACCCGCTTACCCGATCCGTATTCACTCAATATACCATCATTGTCTGAATACAGATTATACATAAATGTACACCATTGTAATGAAGTGTACATGTTCATAGAACAATATTTTTTTATTTTTCGAACATTTTCATGTGATGCAAAGAGTTAACACTGGAAGAGAAAATAATTGATTTTAAAAAAGTACTATATTATTATGGAAACGATGTGGCTGTTAATTATTACATATTTTTTAGCATCCTTCATACAGACCATTAAAGGCACCACATTGTTGTTGATCGACGGTTACACTTATAGCAAGAATACTACAATTCGTCAAGGCGGAACGCGGTACGCCTGCTCGAGCACCGTTTCAAAGAATTGCAAAGCGCACGTCCATATGAGTACAGGCAACGTGATCTTAAAAGCCATAACTGTTCACAATCATGCACCTCCGGAATTTCATATTACAAGAGATGGCAAGTATCTCAAAAGGAATTGATCTACGAACATTCAAATGTCATTGAAGTCCGAAAGTGTTTTATAATTCTGAAATCTAGAGAATCAAGTAAATGACAGTCATGTTTAACATTTAGTGATAATTACATATTGATAAGAAATATTGCATGTTAATGCAATTGTTATTATAAATATTTAAATTGATAAAAATGTTTTGACTAGAAGTGTAGTTATTAAAGAATGAATACATATGTGTAAATTTGATTTTTATCCTGTCTAATTACAGTCATCAATACAGTATAATCATTGCTAAGCTTTTAGTCACTTTTCCTTTGCATTTTGCACTAAATTTGAACAATAATGTAACTTGTCTGTGGAGACTGTCTGAGAATAGTCGATTAATTTAATTTGCTTCGTAATTATTTTCTTACATACATTTAATATGAATAAATATGTAATTGAATTTGTAGCTAAATACATATACCTGACGAACGGACGAAAGCTACTGATGGTGAAAGGTTATACTTTTCATAGAAATGGAGCGACACGATTCGGCGGTATCAGATGGTTTTGTTCCAGTCGATATAAAGAAAAATGTCCAATGACCATAGTACTTAATGAAGATAAACTTAAAGTTGTGAACTCTTTCAATGAACATTGCCACAGTCCACCACGTTTCATGAAATGTGGAAAATTTTACGCCAAATATAAATAGCTATTTGTGTAATTAGTCTTAGGGGGCTTAGAATCAGTGATATCAAATCTTGTCAGCACCATTGTTGCAATAAATTGTTTTTAAGCACTTACTGTTAATTAGATATCTTCGTATTTTAATGGCTTAATGGCTCGATACAATATAAATGAGAGTTGTGTTATACATCTTTTTTTTCACGCTGGTATTTAATATGAGATTAAAGCTGTTAATACAAAATAAGGAGAACTAATATTGGTTTCCATATTGGAATGTCAATCGAGATATTTGGGAGATAAAATAAGGTAACAAGAGAAGTATAAAGTCGGTTTTTAACCCTTATTCGCATTTTTCCTATTAGTTAGTTAGAAATATAAAATTATCTTTAAGTTGACTTGATATTTCAACACTGAATTTATATATTTCTTGATTTTACTGCATTTCTGCAATGTATTAAAAAATGCTTTCAGTATAGTATTGATTTACAATCCAGGACTATCAAAAGTAGCACACGTACTTAGCATTCCTAAGCATATGAGAATCGAGTCACTTCAGTAATTTCTTCCTGCTTCAGAAACATTGCAGGTATTGTACATTGTAATATATTCTCATTACAGTTCCTCAATTCATCAGTTTAATAAACGGCCAAACACTTCTTGTGGTAAACGGGTATATCTTTCACAAGGCAGTAGAAATATCCGGTGGGATCAGATGGCAGTGTTCAGCTAAGAAGAAAAAATGTAACGCATTCGTTATTCTAAGCGAGGACGATAAAACTGTAATTAATATGCGTCTCTGTCACTAATAATCACGAAATCCCTAATTATAAAGCTTTGGAGCTTGGTAAATATATTAAATCGTAAAAATTGTTTTATTTTAACATGGATATAATTAACTTTAGTGAATAATTGCAATGATATTTTGATAAAACATGTTATCATCTCTAAAATCGATTGTAGCCCGACATCTGGAAAATGTGGGTCATTGTAAAATAGGTGCATATGTAAGTAACCTCGAAACAATGCACATAGAGTCACATAGTGTCGCCATTTGCCAGCGGTTTACTCTTGTTTTGGGTTGTACACTAATAAATAAAGCTGCGAATAAAGACTGATAATGGCCCAGTGGTTAGTATCTTCGGACATCTCTTCGATCGACGTTGTTTTGAATCCTTACGAATCAGATAAAGATTTCTGTGAAGGGAAACATCACGGTGAAACCATATGATAGTGGTAGGGTGTTTTTTAAACCCGCCCGCTTAGTTCACTACGCTCAAATTAAAAACCAGTCGTCAAGCACCTGTGCCGTGTGTTCCGACAGCTGCATTCGAGAATCAGTCTTTAAATTTGATTTTAAATGACGACGTACTTATGGCTCCTACCAATATTAGATAGAACACAGACGTGGAGATAACTCACACTTCTTTGTGTATCATCGCAAGCATAGTATCTCCGCATCTGAGTCCTGTCACATGCTATGCAATAAGTAAGACAGAACGATAATTGTGTGAACAATGATTTCGTAACACCTTGTAATGCTGGTTCAGCATGAAAGATAGTACGCGTAATATTCACAGAAGCCATAAGCATAAGCATGAATTTCATAATTAATGTTCCATTTCCCTAATAGGCGTGAAATCATCAAATCAAATCAAGCATGTACTGTCTTCTACATCATGTAATTTTTTTTGGTCAAAACTGTGTTTATTACAGATAAAGCTTAACAAAGAATCAAATGAACATTTCTTATTGTGTGCGAGATTAAAAGAACCTATTTATTACACCTTGTTTAAATTCACACTATAAATGTCCTAAATATGAAACATGTACGGTCTTATTACACAAACAAAAATGAACACGCGTTTAACACGAGTTTTGCTAAACAGTAGGCAAAAAATTTAAACCTTGTTTAAAGTATATTTCAACACATGTTTAAAATACTTTATTACATAAGTGTGTCCAAGCGGTCTCTAGCTAAATATCTGGTTTAGGTTTTTATGCAAACAATTCTGATTAGCATTCATTCAATTCTATCTCATCATTCAAAAACGTTCCATTACGTACAGATATTTTCAAACAATTTGAATTTATGAATAATATTCTTGTTCAGATCTTGATTACAAAAGTTTATTAAATTTTGGTAAAATTGGTTATTATTATTGTGACAATATGGTTTAAAGAAAATGATGTAATTGTTAAGATAAGCAATATATAAATTGAATATATTATGTGAAAGTGCGTAAAGTAGAACAACAGTATATTCTCAGATCAATTACATTGTTCAATGTCAGTAATGTCATATAGTAGTGGTTATGATTGACTTGTGAATCCCCAAAATCGTTTAATTGATCTGCATTTTCCAAATTAATTATACCAACGAAATACATAATTTACTACCAAACGTCTTTTGCCGGTCAAAAAGAAACACAATGAAATAGGAACTATAAACTTAGACAAGTGTTAAACAATGTTTAAATTTAAGTAGTTTCTATCTCTAAACAAGGGTAAGACACTCTATTGTGATCTATCTTTTTTAAACAAGTGTTCGACGCGTATTTTACATTTTGTAATAAGGCTGTATATATCACAACCAGGATTTTTTTATATCCTTGATTAGTTAAGTGCATGTTCATATTGCCAGTATGACAGTTTCTACAGTCTATAATAGTGGTATGAAGGGGATGAGGGTTGTACAATGTTAGTCCAAATTTTATTTTTGACTTAATTAGTTAAATAAATAACTCAGTAATTCGTTAGCTTTGTTCATATGATATTTTAATGATGAAATTTTTTTTAGCCAAGAGCAGTGTAAAGATGATTGACTTGTTGAACGGTAAAAGGCTTCTGATAATCGACGGATATTCCTTCCATAAAAATATGAAGTCATCATCCCAGACCTATCGGTGGACTTGTTCCAGTCAAAAGAAAAAATGTCCAGCGTTCGTGGTGGTTACAAATGATAACAGTTGTATTACGAGGACTTCTTTAGAGCATATAAGTCATGACATACCTCAATACAAAGCATTACCGAACGGGAAGTGGATAAAAATTTAGTTTTGTTTGAACTAACTTCATTTATTACAATATTTATTACATTAGTTAAATATACTAATTATGTATTTCTAAATAGTTTGATATGAATGTTTGATTGAAGTTTACCAAAAACTTCGATCAATTGTCTAAATATGATTAAGTGTTTGTGCCATTTTTTTATATTATAAATTATATATGACTTTTGAATTAAATAAAAAGACTTAATTTATGTCGAAAACGATCTTAGCCATATATCGTAGTATTTTAGACGTTATTAATGTAAGAACTAGCCCACGACTTCGTTCTCATAAAAATGGTTTTGTCATTTAATGGAGACTGTGTGGGATTTATGTGTTTTAATTGTGAGCTCTCTTTTATTATTTTAATTGTAATTTGTGATTAATAATACCTCTAGAAGCTATGTTATCAAATTAATTAATCGATCGTTAGTAAGTAATTATCTATTTAATTAGTATATAAATAGCAAACGCGGATTAATTATTAGCACATACATATTTTATGTGCTACTTAGTTTAATTTGATGATACAACACAAAATTGTCTATCAATCAGTAAGTACCTCGTATATATACTCGTATATACACACATTTACTTGTAAATTTAAATATTTTGACGTGATAACGTCTTATAAATCGATGAACGCCAGCTGCACGCACTAAAAAGCATGCCTCATTGTCATGTTCCGCTTGAGCCGAGAGTGAAAGCGAGAGCGCTTAATAAACGATAGGAAGGTGCGATTGGCCTAAGCGTTCGTCTTGCGACGCATCTATCTCTCTTCCACCCCATCGGTAATTCAGTGATAATAATTCAATTCATAAAACGTAAAATGATCGTCCGTAAACCGACGTTACAGACAACCAATTTTTTTATATATAAAAACCTCTATAAAGACCATTTCAAATTATGTAATTGCTTAGAAAAATTATAAATCATGAATTAATTTAAAATGTGTTAAGGTAGTTCGATAAAAATCCAATGTAATTACGGTTGGTTTGAAAATTGTAATAAGTTAATTTTTGTAGATGAAGTATGATAGTAGATATGACAAAAGTGTAAAAGCTATAATGCTAATTTAAATAGTGTTTTATTTAACATCCACTAACGCAAACCCTACCACGGTAAGAAATATATAAGGTTTTTTGTTAGAAAACTACAAATTAGATTAAATTTTACAAGTTAACTCAATGTATTTTATTTTAATGACATATTGCAGGTATACAATTCATAAGATTAGTGAATGGTACGATTCTGCTCATGGTTGAAGGATACTCTTTCCATAGAGCCGTCGGTGTACTCTGCCCTTTCGGTTCCCGTTGGAGGTGCTCCAAGAAACAGAAGTGCAACGCTTTCGTAGTCCTCAGCAAGGACGAGAAAACTATATTGAAGAAATCATTAAATCATAACCACGAGAAACCTATGTATACTGTAACGTCGGCGGGAAATTATGTTAAGTCTTTTAATACACAACACTAAAAAATGGCTTTCGAAGCAAACGGCTTTAAACGATGTTCTAATAATTTTAGTTTCTTTGGCTGAAACTTTCCAATAATATTAATATCCAGTTTCAAAATATACTTCCATCGATGGTACCTTATTTTAAATTTAATTCTTTAAAAATATTGTACAATAGGAATTGAATTCAGATAGTTCTAGTAAAAATGGTTACTTCTTTTATGATAGCTACGAAGTGGATTTGGCTTCATTAAGGAGGGTCTTTTATTTTTATTATTGTAAGTTTGCCAGTAAGACTTGTCCGATATATCCTTTTTAACAATTTTAAGTTATCTCTCTTCAGTTTTGTCATAACCGTTTAGCTCTTATGGAAACGTGTAATTATATATAATTTAGGTAATATTCAGAACAGTCTCGAATTGAAAGTAAAATGTCGCGGAAATCGGTTCAAGTATTTTGAATAAACCCAGACAAATAGACACTACAATTATATTAATTTGCATAAAATAACTGAACCTTTTAAATTCTATTTAATAAAATATGTTATTAATAATGTACAATAAGTATTATATTTATTTTTACAAAAAAAATAAAAAAAAAAACAAAATACAAAAACAAATATCAGTAAGTATTTACTAACATTTCAGTGACACTTTAATAACATAATGATTAATACAAAAGATTGTTGTAAGACTTTATTAGGTTTATTAAAAACATAGAATTATGTTGACAAGGGATATAAAACCGAACTTAACATAACAAGTAAAATTTCACAACTATGATATAGTAGTCTACCTTTAGAAAAGTACATTGGGTTATAGTTTTGTATGTCTCTGTTTTAGATGTTGATTAAGAACACTATTTACTGTTTTATGTTTTTACTATTTATATAATTATAATAGCTGTTACCAACGAATTTGTCCATGTGGGATATACCAATAAATTTTTGTTTAGTGCAAACACGCATGTCGGGTGCGTGCGGTATACTGGATACTCTTTATCCTAATTTGTCTAAAATATTAAATTAACTAATATAAATTTATCACAAAATTACGAGATTACATTATGTTCAGGAATGGTACAAATACATTGTTTATACTGTATTATGTAAGGCTGCGGTGCATTCCCGAATATTGTCGGTTCTAGTGGGTGCACGTCCATAGCTTCATCCACAAGCCATGAAAGTTTCTAGGTGGTTTATATGAAGCAGTGTATCTCACTAAATTATAATTTTCCTCACAACAAAATTGATTGCTTAATTCGGTTTTAAATATAATTATATTTGAAGAAAGTTATCGTCGTCGAATATCTGTTTAGGTTACATTTTACTTGAATATTCTGATTAAGGCTTGATATTCACGTGATTTCGTAAAGAATTATGAAATAAAAAACAATTAGATCGGCTACCAAAAATTTACTTTTTAAAAATAATTAGTTTTGAAAAAGTTTTCAACTTTGAATATCTATTTTGGTTTTATTTTATTCGGATATCATTCAGATCTGCGCTCGATATTCACTTGATTTGATAAAGAATTAAGACATAAAATTAGGCGATAAGTTATTAATTATGAACAACAATTTTATAAATATTACTGTATTGTATTTTAAAATAATACACAATTATTAGTAGAATAGAATGTTTAGGATCTAAATAAAAATATATTTAACAGAGTGGTTATATATATATAGAGGGTTTTAACATTAAGCAAAGATTAATATATATTATAGAAATGGTCGAATTAAGTTGTATTTTAGGTGGAGTGGAATAAACATTATGATATTTTTTAAATATGTGTTAAATGCCTAGAAGTATTATTGTATTTTTTTTTCTATTCGTATTTGAAATCATCTTTCGTCTATATTCTTGTATTATAATTTAATTATTAAAATTTATTAACAATATTTGGACTTTTATTAGGTAATATGTCCACGCCTACTTATCTACGTCACTTTCATCATGATTTTATTTAGTCGGTAATAGGTTGTTAAGTGCAGCAGTCGGAACACACTGATGTTGGATTGACGGATTTTTTGCAATATGAAAAAGGATAATGCAAGGACTAGGCACATCTTCATATCATGTTCTTCAGTTCATCATTAAACTTCATTTCTTAACAGTTTCTAGCTACATAGTGTTTTCGTACTGTATCGAGAGAATGGTTGTGATTTAATGTACAAGCTCATAGACTGACTGAATGATTTTCCTTAACCGTAACTTGCTAGTGTTAGTGTAAACCACTCCCTCATGAGGAAGCGACATTATTTTCGTATTTAAAATTGACTCCATTTATGCCATTACGCCATGAACTAAGAAAATCGCATATTGGTAGCCTTAGCGTGTAGATGGAACGGTTTCTTGGCTTATGTATCTTTTCCTTCTTGTTAGATATATACACTAACATACAAACAAATATGCTTGATGGTTTTTTTTTTCTATGTCTAAAACTTATTCAACTTTCATGTAAGAATGAGTAGAATATTCATAACATAAGTCATCAAGCATCAATTTATAATAATACTAGCTTTTCGCTCGCGGTTTCGCCTACGTTATTGTAGACTTAATCGAATCCCTTAGGAACAGGTCATTTTCTGTACTCGATATTAACGTCTATGCATAATTTCATAATGATCGCTTCCATAGTTAAGATAATAATAGAAAACAAACAAACAAACTGGCAGTTCGCCTTTATTACGAAGAAATAAAGATGGACGACTAATTCGTAAAAAGGAACGAACTACAGAAACTAGTTTTGATTCTGAACTTTAAAAAAAAATCAATCATTGAAATAATGCATAATGCTTTAAGATATCCAATTTATAAAACGAATTCAAGGTACGACACTGCTCATGGTGGACTGATTATATATATATATATATACATACTTCTCATGAAATCGATGAAGCTGTAAGTCATTTTAGTTCACCGCGGAAGTGCTCAAAGAGGCAGCGCTTTTATCGATTTATTTTTAGAGGATGATCCTCCTTGCTAGAAATAAAAAGAACATTCTTAAAAAAGTATTTATAACATACCAGAAGACACACAGATTTGCTCTCTCGTATATTAAAATTTAAGAGTTTCACAGATCTACTTTCACGTTGACGAATTCCGATTCTGAGATCGTTTTTTTTTTTTGTAAAATTATGTAATTTTGAAAGACAATTTGTGTCTATTCGGTTAGTCAGTATTACTTGTGGTAATTATGCTATTAAAAATTTATTTCTATGCAATGGATAGAGTAGTATGAGGTTGATATTTTCTGATTGGATAAACATCCCTAAAATATTGTTTACATACATTTAAGAATAAAAATTATAGTAAAGATGTCTTCTTATATACAAACTATAGGTCGTATGGTTTTAACGACATACAAACATATTGACAATAGGAAAGGCAGGATCAAAGTCACAAAATTTGGATGTAATTTATAGATGAAACGAAATAGAACTCGGGCATTTTAACAAGATGTTCACTAAAATTTTATTTATTCTTAACGATTATATCTAAATTCCATATTGCATATTACATTGATTTGTATACATATTATATTGTGTAACTGAATAATAAACTCCAATTGTCACATTATGACGTTTTATTTTAAATATAATAAGCTTTAATATAACTAGTCTCTACTCGCGGTTTTGTATTCGTTAAATTGGTTTTAATTTATGGAATGTGTTTCATTTGTAATTCTGTTAATTTTTATAATGAGTACCTAGCCTCCATGGAAAAGCGTTATGTAGGTGAAATAATGCTATGAGAAGTCCTTTACTTACCCGTAAATATTTCATCAAAATCGGTTCGTCCGTTTCGGAAATTAATCCGAACGATTAATGGACAAGTCGACATATCTTATGAAGAAAATCTTACCCAAAAGTTTTCCTTTACAGGGTTAGAAACAATTAATGTAATACAATAGCAACAGAACAAGTGAACATTAAACTGTCAATTCTCTCAATATTTTCGAAGATATCCCCGCTGTCTTCTGTCTTTTTGTAGCTGCCTCTTAACGCTTTTATTATTTGCTTTCCCGTACGATTTTTCAAACATTTTCATTCATACAAACCTTGACCTGATAATTGCAAACACAACAATAATAGAATTAGACAAATAGGTGCATCCGTTCTGAAATGATATTATTACATTCGGCAATTGGATTTAAATCATATAGATCCATGGCTCCCAAAGTGGTCCATGTGGACCTCTAGGGGTCCACGCCAGTGAAAACAAAATCTGGGCGTCGGCGAACTGCAAACGGGGATCGACAATAGTGAATTCTATTTAAACAAGTCGTAACGAAAATGTAATTTTTTTATAAATATAATAATAACATATGATAGTGCGTTTGTACTTACGTGATACTTTTTTTTACGATATACCGGGTGCCGCGTCAAAATCCGGACTGAATTTAATTTGAATTTCCCGTTTACTTATACCACTTCGAGAAGTCGCGATTGGCGTTCAAATAGCTCAATGCATGTAATAATCCGTCATAGCCTCCAAAAACCCATGATGTTGAAGCCAAGTGCAAAATAAAATCGAAAAGCTGCGATTATTGAAGTGTTCGCGCTGTGCGCTGGGTGACGGAAATTATTCGATTCTTTGGGTACCCAAGATCAACTATTTATGATTTGTTGCGAGAATTAACGAGTCAGAGAATTCTAACGAAGGTTCTACATTACCGGCAAGGAAGTCTCACTTAAAGGAGCCCGTCGTCAGAACGCCTGACATCGTTCATCGGGCTCAGGAGCTGATTTTTGAGGATCCAGGGCAATCGATCCGAAAATTGTCTTCAGTTCTTGATGTGAGCGAGAAAACTATGCGTCGAATCGTGGCAGAGGATCTTCGTTACAAGTCTTACATGATTAAAGTGAGACAGATGTTTTCCGAAGCCGCCAGAACACAACGAATCGAACGCTGCAAACTGCTTTTGTGTTCTTTGCGAAACAAGGCTGCTGGACGCCTTAGATTCTATTCCAATGAAAAGATTTTTATCGTTGATGCAAAAAATGAGGAATGATCGCTGGTTCGCCCAGGATCCTAAAGATGTGCCCATTGTTTTGAGAACGAAATTTCCGACAAACGTTCATGTGCTGGGTGTCGTGTCCAATGATGGTGATGTCATGCCACCGTATTTCTTTAACAAAGGGGAAAATGCAACTAAAGAAGTTTATTTGAACGTTCTGATGAATGTAGTGAAGCCGTGGATAGAAAAGGTATCGTCTGGAAAGCCGTATGTCTTCCAGCAGAACGGTGCGCCGGCGCCTACAAGTCATTTGGTGCAAAATTGGTTGTCAGACAACGTGGACATGTTTTGTTTCAAAGAATTTTGACCTTCCAACAGTTCGGACTTGAATCCTTTAGATCTCTACATGTGAAGCGTGGTTGAAAAGATCACTGACAAGTCCAGACATCTAAACGTGGCATCATTGAGAGCCTCTATTGAAGCAGCATTCGCCGATATGGACCGAGCTTCTCAGACCGAGAATGGAGGCAGTCATTCGAGAAGAAGGGGGTTATATAGAATAGATGTATTGTTTATGACCTAATAAACAATTTAATAACTGATCAAATCATGAACTTCTCAATTGTTTCAAATAAATGTTTAATTTGTCCGGATTTTAGCGCCGCACGCTGTACCTACACATATAAGCAATTTTTTTTTAAAGTGGAATTAAATGAAGATATGGAGCTATATTCAAACAACTTCATGATTACACGCATCCATCAATCATAGAAAAATGGCTAATCGATGATGGGATGACCTTATAAAACTATTTTTATATGTACATTTGTTGAAATTAAATTTAAATAAAATAATTTATTACATTATAACTTTACTTGTTTTGGAATCCGTGTTTTTTATTTTAATAAATATATATATATATATATATATATATATATATAACCTACCAAAGTCAAGTCAAGAACAATATCACTTATCAAAAACACATTTGAATTTGCAAAAATTCAGTATTCAAAGAATAGGGGGTCTACGTGACAAAAAAGTTTGGGGACTACTGGTATAGATTAATAGAAATTAAGAATTATGAAGTTGAGGAAATAATAAGAAAATATGTAGTATATTTATTGTGTTTATTTATTTCAGCCACATTTATTACTATGGCGAACGGTTCACGAAGATTGGTTATTAACAAACACACATTCCACAAGTCGTATACTACGAATAATCCGAGCTCGTTGCGATGGCGCTGTTCCGCTAAGAGGAAAGGATGTCGAGTGTTTGCTGTCCTCAACAGAAAGGAAAAGATCATCAAAGTCAGCGGTCAACATTGCCACCCCCCACCACTAGCTACCAAGGGCGGGGACGACTGTTACGTTACGTTTAAAACTTAATTTAGCTTATAAATAAATCATTTTAAGTACGACAGTACAAAGAAAACATGTGCAATGGTTATTATTTATTTATGTTATCTGTAATTTTACTGAATAGGTTTCTAGAAAAATACCCATAGGTTTAAAAATGGTAGTTTTTTTTAAGTTATACTCCTTTTTTTCCACTTATAGGAAGTCGTTAGAATTTTTAATTTGAAGCAAAACTTGCCATTATTTTCCTATATGAACGTCAAAGAAATATAACTTCTCACGTACCAACATTAATTTTAATTTTATTTTATTATAGCTGTGAATTTTTACATATATTATGATAATGTCTGTTATTTTAAAATACCTCATTTATAATTACATTTAACTTTAAATAATAGTTTTGAAAGTAGGAATAATTATCGTATGAGAACGTAATATTATCAGGTTACCAGTATATTTAATCTGTTAAGTAACGTGCGCCTCCCTAGCATATCGAATCTGGCGTAGCTCTATTGCATTATTTTCTCTGTGTGTTGCACCAACAATGTACTCTACATTATATAATAGAGATATCATTCTGTTTTATAAATTAGCGGCTATAACGATACGGATTAGAACTGATACTTGCGATCTATAGATATATTATCTATACGTGAATGTATATAGTGTTATTGCGTGTAAGCCGGTGGAACTGTAGAGGCCTCCGGGTCAACAGTGTAGGTCAGTTGGAAAAAAAAAGTGTTATTGCGTAGGTTATGTACAAGCTATTAACAATTTTATTTGTATGAAAAATATGTTCAACTAGCTTTAAAATTAACTTTGTTTTTTGTAGAAATAAATGAACATTTACTTAAAAGAAAGAGAAGTATAAAAATTATATAAACAGTCTATTTAAACTTGACAGCAAAATGTAATTTTATTTTAATGCAATAATATTAGAGTATAGTTTTGACGTGTAGTAATGCATATTTATAATTCAATTACTTAGAATGAGATATCAAAGGTATGAAAAATTTGTGCTTTTTCCGACCTTCATTCGGTCGCTAACTGGGGATGCACAGGTACCTACATACAACGCAGCGAAATTGGTACAATAGAGCTACGTCAAATTCGATATGCGGGTTACAATTACATTTAATAGATTATATTCATCGCTGTTATGTTAATATTAACATAAGGACAAGTAACATATACATATAATAGTATAGAATACAATCTTCTCTATGTAGCTTGTAACATTCCTCATTAAATAATACTTTCAATATCATGTTAACTTCTGGGCAACGAGTCCCATAAATAATGCCCTACGCAGAAAAATATGAATTGATTTACTAGCTACTAAAATAACTAAAATATAAGAGTATATCTGATAAATAATTCTAAAAATACTATTGTGTAAACAGCATTTATTTATTTTAATAAAAATGTAGCTCTGTGTGTATATATATTCTTTTTTATTTTATTTTTTAATCCATAGATGTTGTTACATTTACGGTGTTATTACAAAAGAGTGAAATACGCGTCGAACACATGTTTCAAAAAAGTTTGATCACAAAAGAGTGTTAAGAGTGCTTAGCTTTGTTTAGAAATAGACACTATTTAAATTTAAACATTATATAACACTTGTCTATGTTTACCGTTCTCATTTTATTGTTGCGATTTATTTTATATCTATTTGCCGCCAAAAGACGTTTCGTAGTAAATTATGGATTTTGTGTGTATAATTAATTTGGAAGAGATATAGATAAATTAGATAATTTTGAAGATTCGCAAGTATATGGCACCCACTACAATATGACATTATTGACATTTTAGAATATATTTATTCTGAGATTATACTGTTGTTCCACTTTACGCAATTTGGGGTATTATTTTAAACTTATATATATTGCTTATTTTAATAATGACACCATTTTCTTTAAACCAAATGTCACAATAATTATAATCAATTTCACTTAAAATAAATAAATATTCTTAATGAAGATGTAAACAAAAATATTATACGTAAATTGGAACGTTTTGAATGATGAGATTGAATTGAATGAATGCTATTCGGAGTTGCTTGCATAAAAAACAAAAACCAGATATTTAGCTAGGATACCGCTTAGACAGTCTTTTGTAATTAAGTATTTTAAACGTTTGTTTAAAATTATAGACACTGTTTAGTAAAATTCGTGTTAATCGCGTGTTCATTTTAGTTTTTGTAATAAGACCGTTAATGTTATTCTCTCCTCTATTTATTAATGTCTGAACTGAAGTCAAAAAGGTATTTAACGATTTTTCTTTATGTTGTATACGGAGTTGTTTCATTCCTGCAACAAAAAAGTATAGTTTCAACCGTTTTTAATGAAACTTTGTATAAATGTATAATAATCTTATGAAAATGATCAACAACATAGTTAGAGTTTAAAAAAAAATTGAAAAAATTACAAAATTTACAATTTTACATAAATACAAAAATGTGTTTATAGTTAACAGAGTGTAATAAAATATTGTATAACGATAGTATTCACAGTGATTTTTTTTTTCGAACTGACCTACACTGTTAGCCTGACAAGGCCTTTACAGTTCCACCAGACTACTAAGGGGAGCGCTTAAGGCACTCACCCGATTTGTTTAGGCGATCATCGCAAGGGCACTCGGTGCGCCTCGGCTTGAACTTTCGCCGAATTTCCCGACTGACCATGCATGTTTCACGAATGTATATGTGTATTCATTCACAGTGATGTTAACGGCGTCTACGTACATTTCAACAACATGCGACTCTGCAAGCACCCGCGCCTGCCTGCACTCTGAAACAGGCACAAACGTTAAAACCTAATAAATAGTAGATCGTAAACTCGGATAGATCTTGAAAACTTGAAGCGAAATATATGAATAAAAGATATTATACTTTTTTTTTATTTATAGTATAAAATCCTAACTAATATTATAAATGCGACCTGTGAGTTTGTTTTTTTGTTCCACATTCACACCTTAGCTACTCAACTGCTCATTATGGAATTTTCAATACACGTTGCCAGGGACACAGAAATGGGTACAGGCTTTTAAGATGTGCACAAAAGTTAGTTAAATATAATGTTGTAAATGCCTACATTAAGATAACTCATAAGAATGTAAATGAAGTTTCCTTTTCCCTTTTTTAATGTTGCCATATCATTTTAAAATTATTTTAAACTTTGATTTTTGAATTATTTAGTATATAAGTGTTTTGTTTATATAGTGAACTTATATAGTCTTTCAATGAAATACTTCGTTTTGTATGAACGTATGAACATCTATACATAAATAAGAGTGTAAATCCAACGTGTCTGTACTTTTTTTTTAATAGAATCCATTTCGATCATTTTCAGAAATTTCTGTCTGTCTATCTATCTGTCTGTCTGTTTGTTTGAACAGGCATCACTGGTAAAGTACTAGGTTTCTGATAAAACTCCAGCAAGAAAATAATCAAGCATATTCTGGAGCAACATAAATATTTTATTTCATTAAAATCGGTTAACTCTATCAAAAATTATTGTAATTTTAATGACGACGGGAGTTAAGTACGAAAGAAAAATAGATAAGTAAATGGACTTCAGCCTCATCCAAAACCAGGGTATTTTATAACATAAATAAACATTACCACAATATTACATTACTAAGACATGGAACGAAAGAAAAATGTTTAATATTTTATTTTCACATAAATAAATATTAATAACCTAAGAAGTTCAGTAATTAATTAATATGCATTATTGCAAATAGATGGCGTTCAACTGCCATTTTCTAAATCTAGTACTACTATAATATACGTTCTAAAAATTGGCCAATTACGTATATTACATATTTCTATAAATTTAATAACTAACTTTGTACTTTGTAAAATAAATAAGTAAAATATGATTTTTATTTTTCGATCTCATAAGGCTTGATTAAATTAGTAAATTTGTAATTAGTTTTGTGTTGTAAATATTACAAGTCATTGAACGTTATCACATTTTAGAACAATTTTTTATTATAATAAAAAATAAAGAGACTAAAATTGTTCATTGAACATAAATGTAAGAAAAAATCATCTTTAGAAGCAATAACAACATTTTGGATGACAACAGATGGCGCTAAACTTATAATTTTATTGGTTTACTGTCGTAAGAATATTATTGCAAGGAAGAGTATAGATAACAATGAGATAATTTCTGTGGTTTTTAGGTTTATTTCGAATTATAATTTTCATAAATTTACCTTGATTCTAATGTCTTAATTACGCTTTGAATTAATGAATACTTTTTGGTTTATGCATTAGGGAGCTTGCACTTTCTTCCAGTGATACCGTGGAGAAAAAAGACTGCAGGCAGTGCAATGTAAAAAAGGATAACATAAAAATAATAATAATAATGAGCTATGTGAAGTATATATGAATGAATATTATAAGCCCTCGGCTGATTTTTTAAGACTCAGATCTCAAAATAGCAGATTATGTTTTCAATTGCACTACATCGTACATTATAAATTTCATGGTTTAGTAAAAAAAGTTCGTACAAATGCAAAAATAATTTAATGAAACTTTTCACATGAAAAGTATTATTTTACAATTCATCATTTGTTATTTTTCAAAGCTTTGTAATAAATCGGGTATTTTTTAAAACGAATGCTGCCAACAGCCTATTGACCTATGCCTCAGATCTACATTCGTTTGTATACAACTTAAATGTTTATGGTTTTGGACAGTCCAGGGGTTAATATTGTTTTTACAGTTGTTAAATTATAATATTAGTGTTATGTTACTCCTATACCTTTTTTTTTATTAGCGTGGGGAAATCCATCATGGACACGCCACCCTCTCGGGGGGGAGAGTGGGTAGTGTGAGAATCTTACTCACTAAAACCCCACGGTGTACCGGCCGCCGCAATGGTTGGGGCGACAAGGGATCGTGCAGTGCTATCACCATGCCCCAGCGGTCAGCCCAGCGAAAGATGTTCGCCGGGCGTCGTCCTTATAGGGAGGCAAGCCGGGTACACAACCAGCCGCCTCCCTCGTCAACCGAACCAGTGCAATGGGCAGATGGGCCCCCGCCCATCCCCCCTGCCTCGGCTACGGTGGTGGAAGAATGGGGGCCAGGCGCACCCCCCTCCTTCTGCCAGCCCTCCGCTGGCAGAGAGGACCGCTTAGAGGGTCTACCTCACGGGCCCTCTACACCACCTCCTTCTGCGAGATAACATCCTCGCAGAAGGAGGCCATCGCTCTCCATGGTGCTTCGCTGCCGAGCATGGCTCGCACCACGCTCGGCAGCGATAAATCTCTACCAACCGCCGCAACCAGAGTGCGGCGCTGCCCATCCCACGCAATACACTCGGAAAGAGTGTGCTGCGCGGTATCCATCAAAGCGCCGCACTTGTGGCATGCGGCGGAGGGCTCCCTGCGCGCAATCCGGTGCAGGTACCACCCAAAACATCCGTGTCCGGTGAGTACGTGTGTATCGTCACGAAGTTTTGTCCATGTTCATAATAAATTTAGATGTGGGCACACATTACCATCGTGGGCTACGAACTATCTGACAGTATGACGATAGATGTAGCACTATAACTAGGCCCACGGTTTTTACACACATCAAAGGAATTTAGAAGCTCTCATTTTGAATTATTTTTGAAGTGACAAAGGGTTGTGACCATTATTAGTTTTTAGCCTGACACTTTACATTACAAATATACAAGATATACAGATATAAATTCAGATTGTTTCATTAATCACTGTGTTTCGTATTCCGTTCCACGCGGACGAAGTCGCGGGCACAGTTAGTAATAAATATGGTTGTCAGATTCATTTGATATTGTTTTTTTATCCGTTTTCAGTCACTGCTTGTATGGAAGATATACTGTTGGCTCGTTACCATCGTCGGTATGTGTTATAAGCAATATAGCATTTATCTGTACTTTCATTTTTATAATGGAACCATGGTTTGCAATCTCTGGCATTGTCACCAAAAAGAAACACAAATGGCATATCCGAAAATATCAGCCAACATGCTATGTACGGCAAACGTGAAATTTATATGACGGCTATTGATTCTAAGCTATGCGTAAATTTTAATTTCACTTGTTTCTAGAATATTCCACTCAAATCTATTCATTCGTGTTATTAAAGTATGCTATTAAAAATGGAATACATAGCCCACAGCCATTTTAATTGACTGAAAATGAAAATGATAACGTCTCACATGCTATAGTGGCAATATCAAGGCATACTAACACCTGTGTCGTCTACTTTACCGATGTGACTGACGACGCCATTGCTGGGTTAATCTATCGGGCAGTAAGTGCTCCGGAGCGAGACATGTGGATTACAATCTAAAAATGGTCATAGAATATAATTATGAAACCGCCATTAAAGTTATAATCCCAGCAAAAAAATCAAGAATTACTAACACATTCAAAGATATATGTTTATATATATATTTGTATATTTCATTAGTTATAACTAGGTAAATTAAAAAAGTTATATCTTGTCTTGCTCACTTTAATTATGTATTCAAGCTGCACTAGGTTTAAAAATGACTGATTGTATACAATGTTATACAATAATAATAATAGTTGCAAACAAACTTTACACAATTTCAAAATAAACGAGAAAACGAAATATAAAAATATAGTCCGGGGAAGCTGTAGAGGCCTGTCTGGCTATAGTGTAGTCAGTTCGAAAAAAAAAAAAGCAAATATAGTAAAATACGTACAAAATTAATATGAGAAACAAAGTATGAATGCGGGACTCGTTTGTCCTCAACAGTATGTATACATTTAACTTTTTCCAATCTCAGAAATGAAATTTAAGTATGCTAAATCTCACACAATTCCATACGCACAATGTGCTAGAAAGGTCTACAAATAAATTTTTTTTCACGAATGAATGAACATAAAATTTGCCAATCGTTTACAGTCTTTGGATATATATTAAGTCATGTTTAAAGAAATATAATTCCCAATTCAGTTTTGTAATTTCTATACGATTTATTTTTCAGGTATTCTTGTGAACAGACCTAACGGTATTGGTTTGATATACGAAGGGCACATGTTCTATCGTCACATGCCTCTACGTTGCGGCTTTAGATGGCGTTGTTACAAATACAACGCGCTTAACCCGTGCCGAGCGCATATTCATTTGGATGATTCCGAAATCATAGTAAAGACCATGTTGGAACATACTCATCCCTTACCTGACATTCAAATCCATGAAGGTGGCGTCTATATTCCTCGTGATCGGGAAGATGTGGACAATTTCGCGTAATGATAAAAATCAAGTATTGCTTATATAACATTTTGGTTGTAACCGCGACTTGATTCTCATGAAAATTGTTTTATCATTTGATGGGAGCTATATGTTCTATATACTTAGATTAATCGTGTTGTGTCTGTTTTCACGGAAGACAAACATAAGTGTACCCCTATAATGCTATTACTGAATTTTAAGTTATATTTATTAAATTCCATCATTACTGTTTAGCCCTATAGAAAAGCGATATCTAGCCCTAGATATTTTTCTGAATAGTCATCTATCTGCCGGTAAAAATTTCGTTAAAATCGTTTCAGCCATATTGATAAATTAACACTTATAAATATCAGCCACTTCAATTGTATTTATGTTTAATTACTTTAATAAATTAAATAAGTAATCAGTTTAATTGTTTAATCAGTCCTCCGATTATAAAGATTGAACGTTTGGACAATTATATCGTATTTTATGATGTTTTTACCAATTAACGAAGGAAGTGAGCAGAAACTACTTGTATATAAGCAGAAAAGCAATATCACTGTGAGCGGTTCCTCTTATTTTAAAAGTCGCTATCATGTTTTGATGATATATTGGAGTCCGTGACTCTATATCCATTAGTTATTTGTTTCTCTTTTATTTATTGTAATAAATAATTGTGTCTAAGCAAAAATAGCTTTTACTCACGGGTTTGCTGGCATTAATAAAGAACTGATATATCCCTCGAGAACACTAGATTTTTTCAGACTCTTGACGAGTATACAAAATGTCATATTAAAATTAATAGTAAAATATTATAGATTATCGAAGTAAACATTTCTTAGGCGCACTGAACAGTGAACGAAAGTGGATTGAATCGTGTATACTCGGCTTGCGTCGTCATCAATAACGTTTACTGTGTGACAAAAAGTATATCGTTACAATAATTACGTTATTATTGTCACAAATTACAAAATACTGTAATATTATGTATGTTTTGTATATAATCACTGTGGTATTTCAAGTATATATTTATTAATTGGGAAATCCGAAATTTGCATCTTTATCGCCTGTTCACAAGCATACTTTTTTTTTAAGTTTGGAAGCTATTAACGTTATTTTATCCAATGAGTATTGTAACACTATACCCATTGCAAATATATGAATAAGTCTTTTTCTTCCATTATGTCAAGTGCGATCGTGTACGACCATCATAATGGATTATTCTTGGATTTATTTTTAAAATATGCATATATTTTTATAGAATATGGAAATACTATTTATTAGAGGTAATTAATATCTACTCACTGTTTGATTTGTATTTGTTCGACATTCAGTATAAATGTAACAATGAATGACTTAATTAATGTAATGTAACATATATTATATATAGATAAATGTTATCTTTCTAAATTTTTTCTATATCCGAACTTTAAGTATGCTAAATCTCACACATCAACGTCTGCACAATATGCTTAAAAAGGTAGGTACGCAAAGTTCTTTCTTCACGTATTGATAGATATCAATTTCACTATTCTCGTCCTTTGGATATATAAAGTGGGTCATAAGTCCTCTGGAATACAAATTTTAAAAATATGCATAGGACCCACGGGAGTGTTACGAGTAACGGCAAAAAAGAACGCTAGAATTCTGGTCATTTAGTTTCAAAATGAAGCATTTCACTAATGTGGATCGTGCTTGTTATGTGCGTGAGTTTTTCGAATCACTAATTCGGCAACAAATGAATAAATTTCGTCAAGATCATATTGTGCACAATTTTAAAGACACTCCTCCAACTGCTCAAACGATCAAGAACTGAATCGTAAGGTTCAAAGAGACTGGTTTGACGTTAGATAAATAGTGGACGAGTCGACCGAGGATAACACGAACGAAAGAAAACGTCAAACGAGTGTCGCAATCTGTAAGTGAAAATCCTACCCAGCAAACTCATAACTATTTCAAATCATTAAGCGTATCCAGAACAAGGTTATAGCGTATTTTAAAGATGAAAAATTTAGTTAGTGCGGTAGTTAAAAGACACCGGATCTGCGCAGAGACTAAATTATGCAAATGAAATATTTAATTGATTTGATTTGTGATACCAATGTTGTAATAAACTGTGAAAATCCAATTTACAAAAAAAATGGAATAAATAAACAGATTCGATTTTTTTTGTTATCACATTTTTTTATTTTATAAATGTTTTTTTTTAATTACTATCGCTATTGGCCTCACGGTCCCTCACAGCATCACTGGATTACTAAGGCGAGCGCTTAAGGCGCTCAGCCGCTTGGCAAGAAACTCAAGAGCTCTAAAGTGGCCGAGCCTCGGCTTGGGCTGTTGCCTTGTATGCAACAACGCGAATCTATCTATAATAAACTAATCATGCGTATAAGAGTTAGTCATGCACAGATGTGTACCAGCATGTGTGCCTCACGAACTGAAACATATATTTTGTGTCTGTCAACTCGGCTAAACTAAACTAACCACTTTTATAAAGTCAATTATTGCTGTAGTTATAATAAGTTTTACATAGTTTGGACAAACAGTTACAAAGTCTGTGTAAAAATATGGAGCGACGATGACGTGGACTATCGCCAAACCATTGAATTCGATTGTCCGCAAGTCCAACACACAAAGCGAACCATCGATTTTTAATTCTCTCGAGTCAAAATAATCAAGAAACAGGAATTAAAATATATACTACTGCAATTATTTATTTTGTTAACACGTACCGGAATATTCTATGTAATACCTAAAACGAAGCCTGGCGCCAAAATTATAAAGTTACAGAAGAAGTCCCCGATTCTCCATCAAGATAACGCGGCAGCTCATTCTGCATTCTATACCCAAATATCTCCACCCACTATTAAACCATGCATCTTTTTTGCTTGACCTTGTTCCATGTGATTTTGATCTGTTCCTCAGATTAAATACGTATTAAAATAAACAAGATATCAGTACGCTGAAACTGTTAAACAAAACGTACCAAACGTCATGAAAGTACTTACAGAAAGAAGTTTCAGTACCATTTAAAACAATGATAATTTCGTTTGGAACGTTATAGGGATATAAGTGAATATATATATGTATATACTGGTTCTAAAGAATAGGGTAATTCTACGTTAATGCGACCGAAGCTGCGGACAAAAATTAGTTGACAGTAAAATGATTTACAGCAATATTATCGTTAATTTATAGCCACATCTCGTGTCACTATTAGATTTGCACAATCTGTACACATAATGTAACATATATTTTTGATGTTGTTAATAATTTCAGGTAAAACTCAGATTATCGTCGGTGGAATATTCCAGATACCGACTGGAGAAAAGGTATTGATATTAAAAGATCATATATACCACATCAAAAAAACTGAACCAAATGGGCTTGTCTGGTGGAAGTGCGGTGTTGATAAATGTCAGTCATACATTGTAGTGAAAGGGTACAAACAGTTGGTATCGAAAATGTTAACTCACAACCACGAACCATCGTCATCGAGACTTTTAAGTGTGCTGTCATTAAAGTAAAGAAAAATGAACTCGTCAGAGTTGCATTACTGGCAGAGAATAAATGCAAAATGATTGAAATTCTCATCGCATAGATTTATTGAATAACTATTGCATCATGAAAGATAGATAAAATAACACAAATAACGCGAGTTTTTTTTCTTGTTACATAACTTCTGTTCAACCTACATGTTTCTATAATGGAAATAATATACGCAAACAAAACAAAACTTTTCACATTAGTGTACGTAAAAAAATCATCCATAGTCCATCCGTACACAGATCCAGTAAGCGAAATTATGCCTTAAGCGAATACTTTACGCAATAAATGGATGGTATCACACGTTGTGTAATGTATTGCACAATCATTTTGAAATCAAAGTTCTTCCCAATTGGTAGACTCAGATGTACTATTTTACGAAAAAAAAATTGTAGAATTCACAGGCATTGTTTTGGTATTGCATTGTGAAATGGTAAAACATACTGGCAACAAATCGTCTATAATTGTTAGATTGAATGTCACTAGAACAGTGATGGCAAAATAAAAAATGAATTCTTTAAAAGTCACTCGTTTATCTTTATTGGTAACATTTACTTGAGTTGAAATAGTTGTCATTGTTATGATTGGTAAATATCCTTAATAAATGGAATTTATTAAACATATTTTAGTTTGTAATATGCGATATTTTGCAATTACATTGTTGTTTGTAGGAATCACCGATTACAATAAACAACCTATGCTTGCAGAAAAAAGAAAAGTTTTAAAAAACCTCAAGCCTTATCAGACGGTAACGAGTATTCATTCAAAGTATCTTTGAGAGGTCGACGTATACTCGTGAGAAATGACTTTAAATACAATTTGAAACGAATTAATAAGGATGGTTCAAGTATGTGGAGATGCGTTTATCGGACTGCCTGTAAATGCAATGGCACTATAGCACTGAATAAGCAATCCTTAGTTGTTAGTGAAAAAACGCATCAGTGCACAGGAAAGTTAATACCGAAAGACGATATTTGGGATCCTTGAAACTGTACCCTAGGGCAAAATCAAATGATCTCTTTTGTAAATTCATGTGATTTGATTTTATTATTACTACTTCCAAATACAGGCTCACCTTGAAAGCTATAAGAACATTTCTTAATTCAAGTGCCATTCCACTCAGTCTTAATGCCTCATACGATCACATTCCTTTATCCAATAATCATGTGATAGCATTTTTTTGTATTAGGAATTAACAGATCAATGTTAAGGATGAATTATTTTAGTGATTTGGTAATAAAAAATATTGTGTCTTTCTAATTTTTTAATATCTGTTTCTAGAGATATGAAAACCTGGCCTGTAATTATTTCGCATTTATTTTTGAGTTGTACATAATTTTATTTTTTATTCACAGCCGAAATAATCACCATGGTAGGCGGAAAGTCCTGCCTACTTTTCGACGGCTATACATTTTTCTTTCGCTATCGATGTAAATTTGGGCGGAAATGGTGTTGCACTTTATTTCCTAGGTGCAAAGCTTACCTTTTTTTGGATGATAATAATCAGATGTTACAAGTATCGAATAACCATGAACATTTTAGAACCCAGTTGGTTAGATGTTCGGACGGAAAATACATTAAGCTGAAAAGGCGACTCTGTTAATATTTAAAGGTATAAATAATCGCAACTTTGTGTACGTGATTTTGAATTATTCCTGAGTATTTAAATGCCTTTATTTCTTTCTTTGTCGTTCTTCTTCGTTCGTAGTATATTATTTCAGATGTAATATATGTTCTTATTAAGAAAATCAACAAGTTAAATTATGTGTTAGGTTTATTCACAACTCCAAAAACATTTAGCATAATACATTTTCTTGTGCGCAAAATTTTACGGTTACTATTTTTTATATTAACTTGAGTTAAAAATGTTACCACTTCAATGAAGTAAATAATTATCTTTTAATAAATGCCTTATTAGTTATGTTTTTAACGAATTTACGGTAACCCATTCTTACACGATTTACTGTTAAAGGATATGTAAGAGACAGTAGATTTTGAAATTAAATAATATTGTGGTCATACAACGAACATTTATTATAATGATTTTCATCATTACTCTTACATGCAACGATTTCATCTAATTCACTATTTCTAAGGCCAGGCCAGAGTCAGTCAAAGGTAGAGTTAAGATAGTTCGATTATGGAGTCATCAAATTCTAGTACAATAGAACGACATCACTATACATAACAAATATAGTGCAATTAAAAAACTACGGTGACCAATGAGAGATTGTACTATGCATCTGTGATCATCGCAAACTAAAATAGAGTCACGGAAGAATTAATAAATCGGATAAATATCTAGTGATGATGGCAGAGTTGGTATCGTGGTCGTACACTACGTCGATCGACGTAAGTTCTAATCCTTGCAACTGAGTCTGGAGTTTTCACATCGTGATGAAACCATGTCATGATAGATTTTTTTTAAGACAACCTGCCTAGTTACCATCCTTCTCTTGAAAATCTGTCGCCAAACATCTGTTAGTGTTCTCCGTGTACTGCACTTGAAAGCCATTCTAGGGTTGGAGTATTTACCATCTTGGACCAGATTGTCATTTAACATCAGGTGTGATTGTGCTAAAGCTTATAAAGTATTAAAAAAACACTCAACAGAGGCTTGTAGTAAATGCTGCTATTTTAGCTTATTTTAACATATATGCAATAGCATAGTGAATATAAAATTAAATATACTGTTAAACGCACGAATGGTACAGGGACTAGAAACGAGCAAGAGATTTAGAATCTTACAATCGGAAATCGTGTGTATTAGAAGGTCCATTGTCTAATGTTTTATTTTCTGCAATCCTACCTAAGTCATTTGCCAAAGAGGGTCTTACTATCAATTAACCCGTTACACGAACAGTATTTATTTTAAGTGATGTATCATATCGGTGTGTTTTTATTTTCAGTTCATCAAATAACAATGGGAAATGGCAAATCGTATCTTTTCTATGACGGGTACACATTCTTCTATAGATACAAGATAAGAATGGGCAACAAATGGGTCTGCACCAACTACCCTCGATGTAAAGCGTATATCGTCTGCATTAATAAACCGGATAATACTATTGGCGAATATTTTCTGACGCACAATCACGCTAAGAAAAGATTACTTTTAGGTTCCGATGGTAAATATTTTAAAGAGAAAATAAAAAGAACATGAGATTTTATATATCGATTTACTGTTAATCCAGTAACATGAAGGTTAGGGTGTCCGTTATTAACCCCTGGACTGACCGTAACCATAAAGGCTTAAGTTCCATACAAATGAATGGAGACCTCATGAGGCACAAGTCAACAGACATTGCACACGGATGTTGACAACATAAGCTTAAAAAAATACCAGATTTCTTACAAAATTTTGAAAAAGAACAAATAATGTATTGTAAAATTATTATTTTTATTAAAGTGAGTTTTTTAATTATTTTTTCATTAGTACGACCTTTTTTTAACTAAACCATGAAATTTACAATGTACTATGTCGTGAAATAAATAAAAACAAATTCCGAAAAACATTTTGAGATCTGGGTCTTAAAAAATCAGCCGAGAGATTAACCAAATTGGTTTTTTTGACTTGAGTTTCGTTCATATCATTGGTTTTTAGCCTAAAAATATTTAAGAAAAACAATTTCTGATGCCGTTTAACCGTTCCTAGGTGACGATTCTTTTCCCATACATTTAACATGCGGTTTTTCACTTTTTAGAAATTATTTTTTAATCTCCTTGTTTTATTGAATAACTTACCAAATATGATTAATTCTCCATCTACTATGATCCCCTGGGATAGCGAATTTTAATTTGGGCGACAAAAAAATTATTTGTTAATTCTTTTTTTAATGTTTTTAGGGTATTGTTTTTTTTTTCTTTTTTACTAACGATTTCAACGATACCCAAGTGAAATAGCAGAACTTGAATATGTGAAATAGGTGGTTTTAAATTTTTGTACTGTGTTCAAATGTATATGCCACACCGTGCGGTAAATTACATATAATAAGTTAATTACCCGGTTAGGCCTAGTTACCAAGAAAATATGTGCATTCTAGTAAGCATGTCCAAATTTTGTGCACATCATTCCTAGATGATTGACATATCTGGTGAAACAGGTATTTCGTATTTTTGTACAAAAACTGACTCAATGCCGTAAGAAATATCTTAAAAATATATTACGTTTATAAAGCGCTTTGAAGCAATATTTCGGCTCGGTTTCGCTCATTTTTCAGAAAGATGTAAATATTCGAGTCACAAAATTCTATAAGTTATAATATGTTTGCTTAAAAATAATATAAACAGAACTTTGTTTTAAGGCCTGAGAGTTATTTATTGGTCTAATAATCATAATATTTAATTTTAAGTTACTTCGATCGAAAAGTACCTGAACAACAAGATTCTTGTGAAAAACATATTTTATCTAAGAATATTTTTATATGTCGACGATGAAAAGACTTTAAAGTCTTTGTACGTTAAACAATTAGCCGTTTCACCAATGCTATTGTTGTTATAGATGATATTCTCTGTCTTTGTGGGGTATTGTGGGGTTATTGTGGGTTATTCTTAGAAGATAGACATATAGCATCGGGACCTTGTTTTAGACATTTTACAGATGCGTAATAATGTAGTGCATTATTTTTATATATCGCATAAGATTTAGCTAATGTCTTCAAAATAAGCGCCCGAAAACACTTCTTCTTTTGTTAGGATTCTTCAACTTTTCTCTACTTTTTATAAAAATAATAAACCTACATTAAACCGTTCAGAACGAAATTCTCCAAAGCTCAAACCGTATCAAAATCAGTTATGTACTTTAGCAGAACTAAGGAAGGACACGGACAAACACGAAAAGCGATTTTGTTTTCTATTATTTATGGGTATAGCTAAAAATTAAAACTTAAAACAGCTTTGAAAACAATTCGGATAGACAAAATGTTTCGTAGTCATTTGTATCTGTGTATTTATTTTCACCGTATATGTAATAGCTACTCAAATAAATTATTTTTCATGACAACAATTTTAAAATTAGAATATTTAAATTTAAATAAAATAATATAAATGCTCCTTTTCTTATGTATGCTATTTAAATGAATGTATAAGTAATGTCTGCATTATTAATAATATTTAGTTGTGTATACATGGTGTTATAATATTTGTCACGATTATACGATAAATTCCAAATAGTCATATCAAAAGTGTCAGCCGCTTCCATTATCTGAAACTATACAAATAAAGTTTTCTAATTGTTTTGTAATTTTCTTATTATTTACCGTCCCTTAGATAAGTGCTATTATCTAAGGGACAACAGAACGATAACAGGATAGTAATTGTACTATGATTTAATCATATGCCCTTAGTATCAGCAGGGTCGATTCTACGTTACAATTACGATTCATTACTTCTCGTCTGTTATTTATCTGGGCTACATCCCTGATAAGGTTGAAATTATTTAAATGAAATACTTTTTGTCTTTCACCTTCCAGAGTATTTTCTCGGTTACATATCAGAATCTTTTCTGGTATCGCTTATACATAGAGGCAAATTATTAATGCTAAAATTGAAAAGAGATAATTTAAAATCGATAAAAGGTTTGTAGGAGTTAAGTGATAATGAAATCAGAAAACGTGTTATTATCATGAAACAATATAATCAATGGGGTAGCCACCAGACACCAACTAGTGTTAAATAAAATTTAAATATATGGTAACAATATTAGAATAATATGGAACATTTTTTTAAAGTTTTATCAAAATAATTGGAAGTTCAGTCTTAAAACAGAGAATATAATAAAACGTATGAAAAAAAAAGACACGTATATGATTGAGAATAACTCTAAAGTCTATGATCGCCAACAAGCTTAATATTATGGGATGGTCGCTTGCATAGTTTTATTTCTCAGTTTCTTTGTCAATATATTGTCCTGAGCTCATTCTCCAACAGGATAACTCCCTGACATTCTTGACGATAGGGGCGTTATCTATATCCCCAATAAGTTTCATATCGACATATGTGCGTAAAGCACAGCGCCTGCGCACCTTTTAGTAGAAATAACACATTCACCCACACTCACTTCACAGCACGACTTACCGTCTTTATTCTGATTTGCGTGTATCGAAATAGAACATTATGGTACGTGACAGAGGATCGTTACAGCACTCGCTTCAGTAATCACATAAAGCCATGTATTGGTTGGTTAGAAAAACAACCACTGTGATTGGCGGAACTTAAGAGATCTGAACTTCGAAACATTTAATTTGATTAGAACGATATTCGTACATTTCCTTTGTAAGCACCCAATGCAAGATTATACTATTGAATATTATAGAAGACTACTGATATTTTGTAGGTGAAATATTTTGATTAAATAAAAAAAAAACCAGCTTCAATTTTGTTGAGTCGTAATAAAAATGTACCATAGCATAAGATTAATAGAAAGTAATAGAAAAATAAATTGTAAGACTCATTTCAAAAATCTCTTAAGCTAAATCTTATTGAGATATTGGTTGTGAAATCTTTGTTTTTTTTTTTTATAATTTTTGCATATTTTAATTTTTCCAGGTATATTCATAACACTTTCAAGCGGAAGACGCCAATTTCTGTATAAAAACTACACTTATTTCAAACACTATCCAGGTCGTTGCTACACGCATTGGAGATGCACGCATTATCCAAAGTGCAAAGCCAGGCTTTACGCGAATGACGATTTGTACGTTCTAAAAGTAATGAATGAACACAACCACAAATCCGACTAAAATGTACGTCAGTTCGAATGGGACTTACACGAAACTTTAGTTACTGCTACACGTACGAGTTAACTCTTATATAATAGTAGCGTAGTGATGAAATCACTAAGTGAAAGTTCATAAGAAAGTCCAAAGAAATAAGGATGTATCTGCCGTTTTTTGCAAATATTAAGTTTCATAATATATTTGTAATCAGGAAAAAAACATGCATTTGTTGAGTTTTTTCGTTCACCTATGATCTTCTGCTCTCAACACATTACTATATACTATAATCTCACACATTAATCAAAAACTAGTTAGACGTACTTCACTGAAGACGCAGGTCACCTACAAACATTTCGACGTTTCTCTAATTTCTGTTAATTAGAAGCGCTCCTTTCCTTATGAGGACAATTATAGCAAATGCTACTATTATCAAGTGGGTAATTATTATAAAGCATCTTAAACTTTTAAGGCCGGCAACACACTTGCGACTCCCCTGGTGTTCCTAGTGTCTATGGACGGCGGTGATCATTTACCATCTCGAGACCCACCTGTTCGTTTACCCCCTATATTATAAAAAAAACCTAGATACCCCACTTAACAAAAATGAGATACCATTCGATAGTGTTTCGTGCTACCCATTTGTACCGCTTTTATTTTCATTTGTACCTCAAAATGTACAATTAAAAAGTGCAATAAAGTATTCATTCATTCATTCAAAGCGAAAAAAAGTTATAGCGTTTTCAATATTTAACCTGCACCACCCACACTCTGATTGTGCTACCTTGGTTCAATTCTAAATTATTTGCAGATCTTTGTACCGTTTTATTTTTTCTTTTACTTCAAACCCGAAATAATTGTAGGTATTTAAAAAAAAAAAAAGACAAAAGTCGAGGTACGCAGTTAGTAAAATAGAAATTCAGCTACATGAAACTAAACGGGACGATATATTACTGAGGGTAATCGTGTTGGTTTTGTTGACATATCTTATCAGTAGAATGAATAAGAATGAGATATTCCGCACTTTTAAGTTTCGTGATTATTTATCTGTCTCTGTTGGCGAAAAAAAACTTAACACACGGTACTGACCCGAATGAATACGCCGTTTTTCGAATCGCTGATATTTGTTATTATAGTAATATGTTGTGTGCTTATTATATAATTTATTCAAATAATGGCAATGTCTAACCGCCATAGTCTTGTTTAATTTTAAATAGGGTTTTCTCAATGTATT
The DNA here is from genome assembly GCA_035772565.1 of Antheraea assamensis. Taxonomy (NCBI): domain Eukaryota; kingdom Metazoa; phylum Arthropoda; class Insecta; order Lepidoptera; family Saturniidae; genus Antheraea; species Antheraea assamensis. The sequence goes on from JAQQSE010000160.1 coordinate 116,524, forward strand.
GTTGGTAAAAGGTTATTTATTTTATTTTCAAACGACATTTTTGATGATTGCGACGCTGAAAAAAAAAACAATCGGCTTCGGAATTATTTCTAGAAAAGTCGTATGAATCGCGGATTTTTATTATTATTTTTAAACGTGTTATTTTTTTAATTTAATATGTTACCTGCGGAAAGCATTATGGTTTTGTTTAAAATTTTATTTATTAAACGAAGATGTTCAATTAAATGTTGTATTTTTTTTGTTTATCAATTAGATTGAATTTAAAATGTATGATGTCGATTTTTTACGGATTTTAATTAATTTCAGGCTCCCTTATCACACTAACGAATGGAAAACAACAGCTTCTATACAAAAATTACACTTACTCCAAACAATACCAAGGCCGCAGTCACACTTATTGGAGATGCACGCTTCACACGAAGTGCAATGTTAAACTTTACACTAATGAAGCTCTATACGTCATAAACATAACGAATGAGCATACTCATGAGCCGACGAAAATGCACATGACTTCTCAAGGGACATACATGAAGCTTTACTTATTTCCATAAGATAAATTAATTAGTATTTAAAATTATTTTTTAAGACATACTTTTATACAAATGCGATAAAAAGCTTAGTCAGATCATTTTTACAACGTCTACGGCGGCCATTTTGAAATTCGTCGTTTTGTTTTTATTTTATTTTGGTGTATTTGTAAACTGAACAAACGTATAAAATTACAAAGTTGTACGTCTAAAAGTACTTATTCTAATCAGATTTCGACATTTCACGTAAACTAACTAACACACATTCCAAGCTAAATAAACGCTTTAAAAAAATTAGCTATACGCACGACTCTACTCATAATTTTATTTTTCCTCATATTTTATCATTTCTATTACTATTAGAATATTAAATTTGAAATATAACTGTTTTTTTTTTGTAATTTAAGTACAATCGGTTGTGGATAAGTATTTATGTTTTTTATGTTACGGTTTATAAAAGTAGGATTGATATTTTACAATTTAATAACATTTTATCGCATTTCCCATGGAAACATTTTTGGTAAAAACAATTATTATCTGATTCTGATCAATATTTTTTTATTATAGATGTATATTAAAAAAAATTTAAAATAGTATCTGTACAGATAGTACTATTAGGATTAGTATAGTAAGAAAAATAATAAAATAAAAATTGTGCGTCTCGGGACGCCCGACAGAAGTGATAACTTAAACTAATCTAAGGTAAACTATTTAATATTGAAATGGTTTAACTTGAGAAAAGCTTAAATTATTTCTTAAATGTTATCTATATTAATATGGTAATGTAAAGAAAAGTTATTTATTAATCAAATCTTTATCGATTATAAAATACAATTTATTTTTAGTTACAATTCTTAAATATGTACAACTGCCGGTGTCGTATGCGAGAGAGAAAGGTAAGCCAGATAGACTGGCGCCGTAACGCGTTACGTAACGAAGCGGTTACTCTTCCATAAGAAGTTATCACTTTAAAAAAACCAGTAGATTCTTGTGTTTTTTTTTATCAACCATCAGTATGTATTATTCATTTACCACATACATTATTATAAACTCATCATATGTTATCAACCTTCAAAGTGAATATGTCATCCAGATTCTGGATGAAAGAAATGTTTTTTCAAAGTGCTAGTTATTGTTACTTTTATTATCATACAAATTAAGTATATAATAAGTTATTAACTTAACAACATGCATGGCTATGCAAGTTAGATGTTTACTTGATGTTAGACGCTTACTTATTAAAGTTTTACTTCCTTATTATCGAGATTATCTTCAACCTCACACTTTAGGCGAAATATTATTTATATCATAGTTTCAACTTTTTTTTATTAAAATATCTATCCGAAGTAAAGGATTCGACTAATAAATTCTAGAAAAGTCTATACAGACGACAAAGGTCTAATAAGTTAGACCGAATTTTTATTTTTTTATCTTCTGACAATATACTAATTTAAAAATGGTTATATTAAATTAATATTAAAAAATAACTGTTATAAAATGTTTTTAATGTTTATAAAAAAAAAAAAAATTAAAATTCCATTTTCATTTTTTTGCATTTTCTTTATTACTAGGTTCCCTCATAACGCTTTGGAATGGGAAACAACGGCTTCCTTTATAATGACTACACTTACTTGAAACACTACAAAGGCCGTCGGTACACTTATTGGAGGTGTACTCGTCACCCGAAATGTAAAACGAAACTTTACGCTACCGAAGATTTATCCGCTATCAGCACAGCGAATGAGCATAATCATGAACCGACTAAGTTGCTCCTGACTTCTAATGGAACTTACATAAAATGGAACTTACATTAAATATCTCTATAACATAAGAAAAAGAAACCTTATACTAATACCAATACAGTTACCTACAAGATTCTTTCAACCATTTATGTCATATCCACTTTATAATGAAAGGTGTCTATGAACTAACCAATGTATAAAGAAACGAGTTTTAAGATGATAGATTTTTATCCGTATGAGAAAAAGAGACGCAACCATGATCGGGAGCTTCTCTTTAGAAGTAGCAAGCCGTTAAGGGACCCCATATTTTACGGTGGTAGTTTTCTTTGTTAGGACTTTCGTGATTCCATTTTCGATGTTCTCGTGGCTTTAAAAACACAGCCGTTTTCCCAACTATCTAAATGTGATGCCAGTTTAAACTCACAACAGGGACAATTAAATGTATAATATTGTGCAACAGATTTAATCGGTTGTGTTTGATATATAAACAATTGTATGAATTATAAGTAATTTCATATTTTCCAGTAGTATTAATAAGATTTACACTGAGAATTCAAAAATAGCGAAATTACAGAGGAAGAATTAATTACTGTAGAATAAACTAAGTGTTTGTATAAAAAAATAACTAATCGTGTTAATTTTTTTATAAAAAAACCTAGTTAACTATTCTATTGCAAATGTTTTGAAAAGATATTTTTGTATAACTGTCTAGCTTTCTGTATGGATCAACTTTGTATAAGGAAACAATATAATGAATAATATACCATATTTCATTGTTAACTATTTTTTTTATTTCTATCCTGTGATCATTAACCTTGATTTCCATTCCTGCACGATTTCATAATTTAATTAAAGTAGAAAATTAATAGAAAAACATAAGAATTGCCGAGTGAAATAAAAACTCAAGAAATAGGAATATCTGTGACCTTATTTGAATTTTTAAATCAATTATAATCTGAATTATTTATATTTCATAATTTGTAAATTAAAATTATTAACATTAGACTGGTTTTTACGTCTTTTGGCACTACGAGCAATAATTATATACATTTTTAGACAGTTTATTAATTGATTATAAATATGATGGTCTGCACAAGTATGTCATTGGTGCCATACATAAGTTTTTCCCCTACCAAAAATCGTTCAATACCGCTAAGAAGTTTTCACTACAAAAATGGTGATAATTGGAATATATTATAATGTGTAATTGTGATAATTCACGTAATTAATATTAGTAAAATAGAATGTCATCTTATAGAAATTTAAATGCGAATGGAAATCCACTATTGACGAGTATGTTTTTTTCTATTTTAATGTTTAATTTATTTAAATAATATATTTTGAGGTGTATAGATATGCATTATATGCATGTAAAATAGTATCCTAGTTATATCTATTGGAGTTTTCTCGAAGGTATGGAGTACCGCTAGTACTATTGTATTTGTATATAAATATTTTTTATACTGTATGGAAAGCGATATGGAAATATAATGAAGAACTCTTTTACAAAATAAATACTATAAATGTTCACATGAGAAAAAAAAAATCTTGGCCTAAATGACTCTTCGATCGGTAATTAATAATTATTATATTTAAATCGCAGAATGCAATATATATATATATATATCCTGCAAAATCGGTAAAGTTCTTTTACAGAAATACAAACAAACTGGCAAGCAAAAATATGAATCTTATTGTCACTTGCCTATGATTTAATCATCCAAAACAAAATTTGGAATAAATACATTTATAAAGAGATTACAGATTTATTAACATGGTGTTTTTAATTACGGTGTTTACAGTAATGAAGTAAACATTTTCTACAAGATTATTTAAAATGCATTAATTTCATTTTCGTTTTTCTTCGTTTTCAGGTTTTTATATAACACTTACGAATGGAAGACGCCAGTTTTTGTACAATAAATACACTTATTTCAAACAGTATCAAGGTATATGTTTCACAAATTGGAGATGCACGCTTTATCCTAAATGCAAAGCCAAACTTTACACCAACGAAAATTTATATGTTTGTCAAGAAACAAACGACCACAGCCATGAACCAACGAGAATGCATATCAATTCCGATGGGACGTACACAAAACTTTAATTATCTGTATACTATAATAAGTAGAGAAAACATTAGAAGAAAAGGAGAACGGTGAACTTCATTTTTGAATTACTTTTTTACTATCATCAAAGTGTTACGCCTATATGTAATGAATCACATTTTTCAGTTATTTTATAATAACTGCTGGCATAAATTGTTATCGATTATTTTGCTGATGGGTTTTTTGAAGTTATAACTTCTTATGGGAAGGTAAACCGCTTCGTTACATAACGCGTTGCGATGCCAATCTATCTGGCTTCCCTTTCTCTCACGCATTCGACAGTGGTAGGTGTAGATATTCAAGAATTGTAACTAAGAATAAAATATAATTTATAATAATTATTTTATTTTTTAATATTTTTTATTTTATTTTTATTTTTCATAAGTTATCACTTCTGTCGGGCGCACCGATACGTACACTTTTTTTTTGTATTAGGTAATTGTAGCAAATTTATAACAATAACAGGATAATTGAATGAATATTCATTGTTCGTATCGTAACTTTGAGTGTGAGCAATATACTATGAACATTTGATCACCATAACCGATCTCTTTCATTTAATATTCAAGAATATTCATGAGTTAGTTTCAGTTAGATTAAATTTTAATTACGATTATATTTAGTTGTTAAAATTATGGTTCAAGCATTCATTAGTACTATGAATGTAAATATGTAATAAATGAGTATTTTAGTTTATTCTAAAGTAAACCACTAATATGTAATTATAATTGTCTTTTAGTTATCAAGATGCTCAATACGAATTCCGAAAAATGTAAAGGTAAAAATAATCGTAATTTATATTTATATTATCGTATTATTATGAATTAAGATACTACTTATTTTATGAGACTAGTTTCATTTAGTTAAGATTAATTTTAGTTGTTACAATAATGGTCCATGATACACTATGATTACGTAATTTATATATGAGATATACATATACGAGTATAAATCGGTTGATCGGGCAGCTAGTTGATAATAATACAATATTACAGGTACAATTACATATATGTATCGTCGTTTAGCAAACAACATCAATTAAGTCGAAAAGTGGCCGGTTTTACTTTTAAATGTCATTGGCTTGGGGATTAGATATTCTCATGACGCGTCACAAACTACACATCGCATTTTGAACGTTTCAACCAATAACGACCCCACAATTCAATTCCAATCACTAGTTACTGCATGAAGATTTAAAGAAAAATAAAATGATTTTGATTGGAATTAAAAAATTTCGAAATTAATTAAATGTCTATCTTTAATCTTGAATAACATTTATAGAAGTGGATTTATCAAACATTCATAAGTTACCTTTTTTGTAGGGCATTGAACTTCCTATAAGAATAGTAAGTTGTTGTTTCAATACGAGGAGTAGTAAAAAAATTCCAAAGTAAAAGAAATAAATTTCCTGTGTTAATAATATGAGAAATGAAAAAATGTGACTCGCGACCTCTAAACATCAATATTAAAGGCTCAGATTTTGACAGAGTCTCTGTTTTAGTATTCCTTTCACGATCATCACCCTAATATATATGAACTAGCCAGCCGACCCGGCTTCGTACAGGTGTGCTAAAGAAGAAAATGGGACCAAAAGACCAAATCTTCCCTTTACACTCCGAACAGTCAGATAAAATTAAATGGCAACTGAAAACTGCATCTTAATTCTGTTATTATATTTGAAGGTATCATCTATCTCTACTGTCAGTGTCTTCTTTTTGCCCACTCACTTACTTTTTATATGGAGATTTTTTAACTCAAGTTTTTAGCTTTTTCATATGATTTTACGAACATTTCTTTCATACAAACCTTGTCCTGACAATTAGAAACACGACAAAAAATAATTAGTGAAATAGAGGCAGCCGTTCTGGTGTGATGCGCTTACACACATATATTATTTTTATATATGAGGATTAAGAATGCTACGTATTTTGTAAAGCTAGTTCTACTTATTAATTAAGTTAATTGTTAAAACTATGGTCCAACATATTACAACATCATTATATTAAGTAAGTATTTTAGCTTGATTTATTCTAAAACACTTATATTTAATTGTAATTGTATTTTAGTTTTCAAGATGCCCAAAACGAATTCCGAAAAATGTAAAGACTATTATAATCGTAATAAAACAGAAAAAAGAAGAAAAGCAGCAGAAAGAGTTCGAGCTCATAGACTGCGTAAAAAATTAATTTCCCAAGAAATTGGAAACAATGATCCATCTAGTTCCGGTGAAACTAGACTAAACGAAATATATTTGATAAACAGTTACTTCTGAATTATTGTGTAAACAATTTCTTTTAAATATACATATTATCTTATAGCCTTTATGTATCTTATTTCTTGAAACTTTTATTCATACTATTTAATACCTTTGCTAGAACTTTCATTTAATTTAAAAAATCTATTGAACACCAATAAACTGTTATTTTTTATTATCATAGTACGACTTTTCTAAATACAATAACTTTGATTAGATTTAATATTTATTATTGTTATGATTTAAACATTTCGAAGCGCTTCACCAGTATAATATCTCTAGAAAAGGTCTGATGCCCTATAGAAATCAATTAGGAACCTTAGTGAAAGCGCTCACTAGAAACTGTTGTCTAAATTAGCGCAAACACAACATTGGTGCTTAAAATACATAACATTGCAGATATTACGAAACTGCTTGATGAAACACCAAAGTACCTTATTGTAATTGTGAACCAGCAAAGCCCTACACGCAACATAATTTTGGGCAAGCATTGCAATGTTCCCGAAAAAGGTAAAAACGATCTCGACCGAAAAATTGCAGTACGTAAGATTAGGTATAAATAGCAGCGTGGAGTGATCAGTGGTTGCAGTATTAAAGGCCTATCTAAACATTTAGAAGCATTTAGTATATGTAATTGTTAATAGTAATATAAATACGAAGAAATACAGTGTTTACGCTTTCACCACTTAACGATTCAACCAAAATTTTGTATGCACGTTGTACCTTTGTTCCATAACTGTACTGTGTTTTGTTCCCGAGGAATAGATCAAAGCTACATTATTGCGAGTGAAGCCACGAGCAAAATCTAGTAATAATATATTTTAATTATTCCACGTTTTCTTCATTTACAGGTTGCCTCATTACATTCTCGAATGGGAAACGTCAATTTTTCTATAAAAAATACACTTATTACAAACACTACCAAGCTCGTAGTTCCGCGCACTGGAGGTGTACACATCATCCGAAGTGTACAGCCGCGCTTTACGCTAACGAAGATTTGCACATTCTCAAAGTGACTAAGAATCATAATCATGAACCTACGAAGATACATATGTGTTCTAATGGGACTTACGTGAAAATTTAATCATCATTATAATATACGAGAACTAAATTATAGAATAGTTTTTTTCTCTCTCTATCTTTTATAGTTTATAGGTTATAGTCTATAGGTTTTAGTCTTTGATCACAATTTCACCTGATGTTAAATGACGATGTTGTCTAAGATGGTAAACATGCTAAAGTCAGAGGAGGACTAGCTCTCGAGTGTAGCTGACGGAACACACCTATAGGTTCTTGGCGACATATTTCCAACTTGAGGGCGGTAGGTACTTAGGGGGCATGAAAAAAGCCCTATCATCATGGACATTATCTGATAGAGATGGACTATTTTAGTGTCTAAACTATGTAACGATATGGAGAACTTTAAATGGCTTTAAAACACAGCTGCCCGATTACATGGATGAAAGTAACTTGGTGACAGATTTTCAAACTAATTCGCATGGGTAATTAAACCTTTATTAGGGACCGTTTCACCTGTAATGAGTTCTTCGTGGACTCTTCTGTAGACATATGAACGTATCTGACAGTAGCCACGCTTATTGAAAGCTTTTTATTATGCATTTAACTAAAAAACAAGTTCTCTAAAACTCTGTACAAATAGTAATTGATTTCTAACTTTTAAAAATATTTTTTATATCTTCTTATAACATACTAAGGGAAAAATGTTACGTGTACCTAAATCATATAACTAGAAGAGTATTAAATATGAGGATGGATGGATATGAAAGATCGTCGAGGTGTTGCTGGATTATTTGAATAATATGTGTATAAAGGATGTGAGTACTGAGATTACATCTGACAAAGAACAGTAGAAGACGAAGAGATATTTTGCTTACTTCACTTAGGTCTATATACTATTTACAATATCCCACACAAGTGTAAGAAGATGTTCACATGTTCCTAAAGTATATTATAATTTTGTTCGATAATTAATTGCGTAAAAATCAAGAATTTTTCATGCAGATTTTTCAAAATATATTAATTTGCTTTGCATTTAATAGTCTGATATTTTATTTCTACATATTTTTTTAATTTACAGGCCAAATAATAACACTTTCAAATGGAAGACGTCAGCTTCTTTACAAAAATTACACTTACTTCAAACTTTACCAAGCCCGACAGTACACGCATTGGAGGTGTACACTGCATCCGAAGTGCAAAACTAGTCTTTACACTAACGATGAGTTGTACATTATGAAACAATTGAATGTGCATAATCATATACCAACGAGGATACATGTCAGCTCTGATGGGACTTACATAAAATATTAATTGTACCTATAATATTGGGCAATCACATTGGAAATATTATGATCCTTATATTGACCTAGACACATTGGTTTCTGACTCTGAAATAATAATGATATTCAGCCGAGATTGTGAAACTGGTCTATAAATGGAAAAAGGTGTAACTAGTTTCAACACTAACTGATGTGAATGTCTACAGAATTTTGCCATTATAAAAAAAAAAAAACAATAGTAAGACCAGTCGTGTTATATGGATTGGAATGCTGGAGTACGAAAGACACGGATGAGATAAGATTACATACGGCGGAGATGCGAATGTTAAGATGGATGTGTGGTGTAACCAGAATGGCTACGATTAAAAATGAGCATATCAGAGGAAGTTTGAAAATATCACCCGTGACAGAGAAGTTGAGGAGTAACAGGATAGCATTGTAGCAAAGTTTTGAGTTTAGAAGTGGACGAATATAGAAGTAGAGGAAGGCCGAAAAAGGTATGGATGGATTGTGTGAAAAACGATATGCGTATAAAAGGTGCGAGTACTGAGATGACATCTGACAGGGGACAGTGGAAAAAGAAAACGTGTTGTGACGACCCTACTTAGGTGGGATAAAGGTAAGGTGATGATGACTTGAAATTTTGTCATTGTAGTTTTTTTAACTACTCTATATGGAATATTTTACAATAATGAATGTAGTTTATTGACCAAAGTCAAAGAGGGAAAGTTACCTGTTTCTAATAAGTAGATATGTGGGTGATTTTGTCAGAAACTAAGTGACCTGTCTTTATAAAAATGTATAAATATAATAGATGGGATATTGTTCACCTTTAACTAAGCCTTCTAACTTTAACCAACTTTCATTTGATTGTTAACATTAAAAATACATTTTGTAAATAACTTTTCATGAAAGATTGTAGGCCTATGTGAATGGAACATTATAGTATGAATGTTTTGTATAAACTAAACTGTTGGACATCAATACTAATTTTTTAATTGTATGAAAATGGCAGCCTAGTTTAAATAAATCAATAATTAGCAAGGATGTGATATTTTTTATCCTTTATAAAATTACTGTACAGTCAAGATGATCCCGTTTCATTTGACACAACATCGATTCTTTTTCATACCGTCCTAAACACAATGAGGTATAACATTTTGTATTTATTCAGATATTGTAAGTGACGCGTTACAAATAAATATATATTAATTTAATTTCGCAACGAATTTAATGTCTAGAAGTTTTTTCAATAAAATATTTACAAATTATATCACTTGTATTATTTGTTTCATTCAAAGTATGCAACGAACTCTGTAGTTATATATATAAATACATTATGTACAAACGGAATATTTTGTATATTCTAAAATACCCCAACGTCCACACTTCTATTTTTAAGTTAGTTTTCGCAATGTACATAATTACAGTTCATAAACAAATAATACAACGTAATGTATCGTTACTTCCAGTGCAATTGATAACAACGGTTCAGGATAAACTACTATTGAAGTACAAAGGCTACTACTACTCCAAGGCGCCGTATTTAAAGAAAAAGTGGAGATGCGTCAACACGAACACCTGTTATGTCGGAGTCATCGTTAACAATGATTTCTCAATAAAAAAAGAACCGGAGAAGCATATGCATCCACCGAAAGTGTACGTCGAGACGAGTAATGGGAAATACAAACTTGTCAAGGATACCACTATCAAAGCTTATAACTATATCGAATGCGAGTTTCAACAGTAAATTTAAATGTTAAGATTTTGTTTCTGGAATTAGTATATTTTCAGTTACTTTTTCGTACAACCCGAGTAATCCAAATTAGCTTAAGATTTATTAGAATATAAATTAGAATTATTACATTTAAACTTAATTTGTAGTCCATAGGACGAGCGCTTTATCTATCTATAAAGCCGTAAAGGCTCGGCTAAGAAATAAACGGATAAGAAAAGATTACATGCGGCAGAGATGCGAATGTTAAGATGGATGTGTGGTGTAACCAGAATGGCTACTATTAAAAATTAGCATATCAGAGGAAGTTTGAAAATATCACCAGTAACAGAGAAGTTGACGAGTAACAAGTTAGCATAGTAGCATAGTTTTGAGTTCACAGGAGAGAGTGGAAGAGGAAAATATGTCGTGCCGACCCTACTTAGCAGAGTGAGGATAAGATGATGATGAATAGCGTAGATAAAAAGGATAAAGTATGACTTTTCTTTATATATTAGTCTTCGGCCGAAATCGTAACCTAAAGTGAATCTTATTTAGTTAAATCTGTATACATTGAAATCTTTGTAACCTTGTAATTGATTATTATAATAAATCAAAAATACTTTACTCAATTTAGGCCCTAAGAAGGCGCTTATGAACGTGAAAACTACCACCGGTCGAAATACAACCCAGTCGTCGAAAAGTACTGGCAAGAAACTCGATCGGGTTTATCTTTTTATTATATATAGATGTATATTCAAAATACATTATACGTTACAATCCAGTTTAGTGGATGCACAGAGAAGAGTAAATTCCAAACATCACCATCGTTCATATTGATCCACTCTATAATAGCCCTTTGACACGAAAACCCGGTTGACATGGCACTTTAAACTTATAAATTAAACAAGACATTTATTTAAATTGTCGCTTACACATAACAGTTACAGACGAGACTGTTTTCTGATTTTAACTGTTATACTTAATGTCCTTTCTACGATTGTATTTGTAAGTAGCAAACACAGGCAAAGAGTAAATTACGATTTATTATTTAAAAGATAGTATATATTGGTCCTCGCCGTTTGTACAGTTAACTTTCGGAATCATCATATTTATCATGCCCATAGTAAAACAAAAATGCAGTATAGCGTCATTCGGTGTTTCTATTGTAACTAATTTTTCCATCACTGAAAATCGTTTCGGCGTTTGATCTAGTAATTTATTTTTACATGGATGTCTTAATCATTAATCATCAAATTATGCGTATATAAATAGATCAATGTATAGATAAATGAGAAAAAATATAAATTCTCGCATTTTATATACATATCGTTATTATACCACACAACATATTCGATCGAATTAAAATTCTCTGTATTTTGTGTAACTTTTCTTAAATCAGCGATGCTGGATCAATTTTTATTGAAACCAGAACCTTTGGCAGAAATTGCTCTAAAACGTAACTTCCGTCGATCGCTTCCTATACAATGCAAACATCTTTCACGTCCGTTTAGTACACTTTCATAGGATCCTACGAAATAGTCTCAGTTATATTTCGTGGGACGTGTAAGAGAAATTATTTTAAGTTTTATTTTTCTTACATACTGAATTTAAACGAGGATATGTGTAATACAGTATGTGCATACATTTAAGAACAGATATCAAATTAATTAGCGACTTTAGTACATAGAGAGTATAATAGGCATAAACAGTAATTGTTATAATAGATTCTATATAAATGAAGGCTCGCATGTTTTTTCAAGTTACATTAAAAACATTAGCCAAAAAAAGGATGTTCAATTTCTTCGTGAATATAACATAAACAAATAATGTTGGGAAACTAAATTAAGTTGTTTGCAATCGTTTCAGTAATAAATTTCTAGTTGTAAATGTATCTTCTTCTGTAATAAATCTGTATTAAATGAATATGTTAAATTATATTAATAAATATTAAATTAATATTAATGTATCATTTCAAACATTATTGATGAGGTTAAGTTCGCGCATGACATAACCCATTTGCCAAAGATTAATGTGTACAGTTAAAAACTCTTTATTTAATTGTCAAATAAATTTATCGGGTCTCTTGACCACACCTTGACTATTAGGTTTATTATTGCAGATTATTTATTATTTCTTGTGTTATATAAAATACTATAATAGTTATAGTGAAATTAATAACTCGAAAAAAAAAGTGTTCACATTATAACGCATACCGATTTTTGTGAAAATTGGTTGAACGGTAATTTTATGTTATGAAATACCTTCTAGTGGCGAGTTATAATAGATTATACCTTTCTGTATCCCTGACAATGTGTATGTAAAATTTCATAATTATCAGTTGAATACATAAAGCGTGAAAAGATAAGAAACAAACACACTTACGTATTTAGAGTCATCATCATCATCATCTTACCCTTATCCCACCTAAGTAGGGTCGGCACAACATGTTTTCCTTTTCCACTCTCCTCTGTCAGATGTCATCTCAGTATGCATACTTTTTATACACATATCATTTTTCAAACAATCCATCCACACCTTTTTCAGTTTTCCTCTACTCCTATATCCGTCCACTTTCAAACTCAAAACTTTTCTTGTTACATGACTTTCATCTCTTCTCATAAAATGCCCGTACCATGCTAGCCTATTACTCGTCAACTTTTCTGTCACTGGTTCTATTTTCAAACTTCCTCTGATGTACTCATTCTTAATCTTATCCATCCTTATTACACCACACATTCATCCTAACATTCGCATTTCTGCCACATATGATCTTTTCTCATCCGTCTCTTTCGTAGCCCAGCACTCAGATCCATATAGCATAGCAGCTTTTTACACCTTCCCTTTGAAAGTATTAGTAAGAATGTAAGGATTGATTTACGTAAGATATCCTTCTCTGTGAAAATCATTATAAATAATAACAAAATATCATGTAGGTATTGTCAAACGATCACAGACATAGAATACATCATCAACAGCTTCTTACCCTTATCCCACCTAAGTAGGGTCAGCACAACATGTTTTCTTTTCTATTCTCCCCTGTCAGACGTCATATCAGTATTTACATCATTTATATACATAAAATACATATATATAAATATGACCTTTTAAATACATAGATATTCATTTCCTTAACTTTTTTTTTCTCGATTTGACCTACACTGTTAGCCTGGCAGGGCCACTACAGTTTCGCCGTACCTTAAATACCTTAAATATCGAATAACTACATAAATTGATAATTCCTTTTTATAATTAAGTTAAATATATGTTATTTTTTATTTAATCGGAAAGCTAAATAGACTATACATTTTTATTACAATTGAACATTTAATTCTCTCAGCCATTTTAAAGCGTCGTCGGTAAGATTGATCAGGTTGTCGTGGGAACCGTTGTATTGTCGAAGTGGACATTCCTTGATGATGTGTTGGATTGATTGCGTTTCCGCTCCGCAATCACAACGTGGTGAGTCAACTCATCCGCACCGATATTTGAATTCGGTACATCGCCCGTGTCTAGTACGCAGTCTGTTTAGTCTGCACCAATCGCTTCTTGGCAGTTCGAAACCTTTTAGCCTATTACATGGGTCGATATCATATCTTCCCTCATCCAAATTTGACGCTTGCCAGATTTTTCGCCACTCACTCTGTATTGCTGAATGTATTTAAGCGCATCACTTCAGAAGGACTGAACCTATTTGGTAAATTCTTTTTTTTTTGTTTGTAATTGTCAGGACAATGTATGAATGAAAGAAAATCTTTGAAAATTCGTATGGAAAAGTAAAACATATGAGAAAGAATATTCTTAGTATAGAGATCTTCAAAAATATTGACATAATTAACAGACTGACGTTCAGTTGCTCAGTTGATATTTTACTTTAATTAGATGTCGTACTCTAAAGGGTATATTTGATCTCATTTTCTTTGTAGTTTTTGTCATTTTAGTTTACAAGTGTACGAAGCGAGGGCAGGCAGTTAGTGTAAAATGAATGGTGTAGGTTAACTAATCCTTATCTTTAGCATTGTATTTCGTTTTAAAATGGAACATTTTTTTAATACTCCTTGGACTATTTGCAATTCTGCAATAATTGCACTAATTTTGATTGTCAGTCAACGGTACCATTCTCTCTAATTTTAATGATATTGTTCAAGTTATTCTTCTTCTTTAATTTATCTCGCCTTGTGTAAGTAAATAAACAAATCTGCCAATGTCATGTAGAGTGTGCGCTGTCTGTGACAGATAGTATCATAAAGGAAGGAGAACGATTAAAAATGTCATTCGAAAAAGAAAATAATTTATTCATATAATTTGTATACAGACCGAGTAATTGTATCTTACACACAAAAATAAATACATACATAGTTTGATACTATACAATTTCCTCTGTGTAACATGTTTAAAATTTAATTACAGTCATCACTAATATTGAGGAGGTCAAAGAGATTACCTTTGCGAATGGTAAGAAGAGACTAATGTATCGAGGTTACACTTACTATTGCGAAGGTAAAGGGAAGATGAAGAAGCGTTGGCGCTGCACGAGCAGGTGTAAGGCGTACCTTGTGATGTCTTCTATAGGGGAACCTGTTCTGGCCGTTCATGAACATAGTCATCCGCCTCCTACGTATCATGTACGAAGTGATGGCAGTTATGTTAAAATTTAATTGCATTATACTTTTGTACGATTGGCGCAGCGGTTAAAGCGGTGCCGTTACAGCTGCCATCGCTACGTTGTTGTATCTACGAATCTCGCACAGGACAATAATTTGTGTGGTTCCACAAATTATTGTATGTTTGTAAATCTCTCTGCAATACAGAGCTTGCCCTCGAGCATAGTAAAAATATTTTTGCAGCTTCAATATACATTTTCTGATTACATTCTTTTTAGCATGGCTTGCGTAAGTATGGGTATATCTCATAGGATTATTATTATATTTCGTCGATATTGACTTGCGCCACTCTTTGGATATAATAGTGCTATTGGCAAATTATTAAAAAGAATTATCATGTAAAGCCAAGATTAGTCAGTCCAAGTCACGTCTAGTAATTGGGATTATGGTACGAAAAGTTTTAAAGAGAATTTCAGGTCAACTATTATTTCGATTTAAAGCTATTATTTTTAAAATATCATTTTATTTTTCACGTAAATTCATTAAATTCAACTAACATTCAAGAATAAAAATAACTCAAGCTTCCAGGAGTTCTTGTAATATGTATAATTTCCTTCTCAGAAAAGTTATCAGATTAACCGTAACAGGTAGCCATCTAAAATTGTCACGATATATATTTTATTTTGGCGGTTATTTATACAAAGAATAAAAGTAAGAAATAAACAGGAAGTAAAATGCCGATCGGATTGGAAACAAGTAAAAACATAGATGTTTCTTTTTATTTTGCCCTATTTTAAAAATATTGTGAAAATACTACTAAATCAGATAAAACTACAATTCATAAAAATCTGCCAAGCGTGAATCGAATACAGACTAAAAAACCTTCGAAACGCGAATCCAACAGAACATCAAAGGAATCATACAACGTGATTTGTCACTATTGAGGTTAAGAACGTCTAGTAATTAGTTCCTATAAATCAAACTTGAAGTAATTTTTCTAATTTTGTCCCAAAAAGTCACTTAAGTACATTGAAATGCTACCACCGTCACGAAAAGCGGATTTCGGGAAGAATCGAAAAGAAACACCATCGGGATTTTATTTTAATAATACAGGTGCATATTACCCACATTCGTTTATTTAAATATTATAGCGGATGTTGAAGTAAAATGCGCCCTATACTCGACATAACTATACTGCGATTGATCAATTTGTATCGCGAAATGCTTGTGAAATATTTGCTCGTATATTGAAAGTAGCTCTAGAAAACGCAATAAAACACTCAATTGCCCCAAATATAAACAAGATTTTTGAAAATGATTTTATGTAAATATAGAACAATACAAAGTTTATATAAATAGAATAATAGACCTCTGCGGGTGTGCAAGCATCACGCAAAAAGTACTGGATATATTTCATTCAATTTTTTTATTTTCATCTCTCAGATACTTAAATCTTTATTTAATAAAAACATTATGATATCACAATTTAATATAAGTAATGTTATGTGCTCGGCCTTGCTGTAAGGAAGTGGTGCAAGCGGTGTTGTGCGCATGCGCATAACCAAGCAGACAAAGTTGCAGGTATCATTATGTTTATAATACAACAGATAATATCGAAAAGTTCTAAAATGTCTATCAGGTTTTGAATTAAAGATAAAATTAAAATATAATTTCAGAGGAACCGTATAAAATAACAATAACAAATGGAAGAGTTTATTATATGTACAAGGGATACACATACACTCGTGGTTTCTTCTCGGACAATCACCAAAGGTGGCGCTGCACGAGCACATCAAGCTGTTTTGCGTCCATCACATTAACCAATCACGGAAAATTAATCGGAACCGCAGGTGAACATAAGCATTTTCCTCCTAAATACTATAGGAGCACTACAGGAAAATACGCTAGATATCGGTAATCGACGCTGCCAAGTTAGTTCGAGTTGTGTAATTTAGCAAAAATGGCGTTAGAAGACAAAAAGAATTATTTTTACTATTTCGAAGAAAGAAATTCCATTGTATTTTTTATCAACTACATATTAAATATACAGAGAATCTTTTTTTTTGGAAGCAAAATATATTTGATTTTATTTTGTATTAATAATTTTATATAATTTTTTTTAATCTAAAATAAACATTAAATGTGTTCTAAATTTTCACTAAGTGTTTTAGAATAAAGTATTGCCGGTACAAAAACGAATATGAAAATAAGACCTCTGCACCAAAATTACTTTTAAACAGACGAGAAAATAACAAACAAAATTTGATAAACTTATTTCATGGATAAAATGGTATAGAAAAAAAATGTTTTTCTTCGTTCTCGTGACTCTGAGTTATCTAAAAAAGCACAAGTGAAGGAGAGACACTGACGAAGCTGTAAAACAGCCTAATATTGGAAGTACGTTTAAGCTAAATATTTCACACAAATTAATGTTATTTTATTAATAAAAATGTTTGCTTTCATGAAATGAAATATTTATTTGTCATATTCTAATTTAAGCATCCTAATGGCTAAAATACGACCATAATTTATTAATTTTTCAAGTTTCAGTGCTAAGGAAAAAAACATTTTTTCCAAGAACTTTTTATTACACTAAAGCGCGCTGATATCTGCTATATATATATAAAAAAATCGATCTTAACCGTCTTGTCTCTGCCTAGTTACATATACCAGTGGGGCTGTCCAGTGTTCGAAATTCGACCATGGTTAATTAATTTTTTATGTTTCCAATATCGAGAAAAAAACGAACATTTTCTAGATTTTTTTTATAACCACTAAGGTACGTCAATAGGTAGGTACTAAACAAGAAAGGAAGCGATGAAAATCGTCTGAGGAACAAAGGAGGGAGATATTCTTAGCTGTCTTGTCACTGCCTATTTATATATACAATAATGTTTACTATAGACATAGAAGCTTTTTGGTCATTTTATGTAAAATATAATACACTACTATATTATAGTATTGTACAAATACAGTGAAAGGTATGAGTATATTATACTCAAAATTTCATACATGATAAATTTGGTGCAATAAAAATCACTTCACGAGCTAGTGTGTTTAGTTGCTTTTTATAGGTGACGTACTTAACACTCTAGGTCCCTCCAAACGTTTCGGTAAGTTCAACTATTCGATCTATAACGAGTTACAAATAATTGTTTACTTAAACGCAGTTTACTTTGAAAAATAATGACATCATATTACAACATCATAATGACAACATTTGTAAATGTTAGGTATTGATGACATGTTTGGTTAAATTCTTATTTCGCTTGGAATGAAATATAAACATATTATACCTATAACATTAAAATATATCAGAAACAGTTCCAATACTATACTAGTAATCGACGGGAAGATTAGTCTAATGCGTTTTGAAAGACAGAACTTCCTTGAGTACTTATTTGATTTCCTAAGTCCCTTTCGTCCCCTATCTAAACAGTCTGCTAGTAACTTTGCAACTGAATATTGATATGCTTGCCGTAATCATCGCTACTGGGAACAAAACATACTATATAATCATTTCTATATGAGAAAAACGAAGATCAAGCTCATGCGTTTGGAGTAAATTAGCCCAAAAGTAATTTGTTATAACTATAAAGATTGTTGATATTCTTTTCTGTGTAAAAAGCTTTGTTTTGATGAAATTCAAGTAGAAATGATTATTCACACAAATATACTAGTGTTGTCATTATGTAAAATAAATAAAAAGTGCCCAAACTGGAAGTTCTCTGGTTGATCTATCTTTAGCGTTTTATTCTAGGCGGCAACACTCGAAGTTCAGTTATTATTGATATAACAATGGACACAAAATATTGACAGTGTTTTATTACTTGAGTTATTTGTATTAAATAAAGTAAAGAATTTAAAATAAATAATCTGTATTTTCAGTCTTATGGTCACCCTATTCTAGACTCGAGACTAGACTATTCGCTAACAAGTGATTCAGTTACTTTTAACTAGCGTATAAATTTAAAGTGCTGCCACTTGTTAATTGAACAGCCGGTAAAATTACAACTTATCGATATTTGCGTGGAAAAATTAGAATGTACTTGACTTTTCATTTCAAGATATATATAATATGTTAAGGATTGTATACATATTATAGTTTTTTCCGTTATAAAATAAATAACGCACATAGTTAATTGATAAAATATGTTACACAGGTTTGAAAAAGATAAATCTACATAACGGGAAAACGTTCTATATGTACAAGAGTTACACGTATGGCTTATCACATAAAACAACGTCGGGAGAACGATGGAGATGTAGCTCAGGGGGGTCCTGTAAGGCGAATATCACCGTTACCTATGAGGGCGAACTACTGAAGACGATAGGCAGTCACGACCATAAACCACCAACGTATTTCGTGACTAAGGAGGGGCTATATATTAAGATTTAGATATATTTGTTTAACAAGCCATCCCACAATTGTTTGAAGTGTGATTTGTGAACAATTACTCAAAAGAAATTAAAATTGGTGTTCTTTTTTAAATTTAGTGTTTTAACTATGGTAGGTATAGCAACACTTAGCGTAACTCTACTTAATCTTCTGGGTTTTTGTCAATTTTTACGGAACTTTGTAATTTTAAAAATAAACATATATATGTGTGTGTTGGATTTATTTTTACTTTCATAAATAAACTGTTTGGTTTTCATTATACTTCATCATAAAATATGACAAATATAATACATAATGTGCTGAGTTTTGTGGTACTCGCGTAACGCGACATCATAATATATACTGAATGTAGAAACGCATGATATTATAGTACATAGACATAACGCGATAAGAACAGATCTCATAGAAATTGTGTGAAAGATGCCTATTAAATTTAGGCCTAATAGTTTTATTCGACCATTCGAAATGTTGAACAAATATTTGCAAACAACATTATTTTGAAGTTGTGATGATCGAGTGGTTTGACCGATGGAACACCGGCATCTATCAAGGAATTTTTCGGAAGTCGCATACATTTGCTAATATAAATTGGTAAAATTATCGGCTGACGGTGAAGTAAAATATCATGAGGAAACCTGGACCTGAGAAACGTTCTAGTAGTACCACCGAATGTGGGAAAATATACAACTATGGATTTTTCAGAGTTTGAAATAACTAATACGTCGTGGGCTAGCGTGGTGATTATGACCATACATTCCTTCGGGAAGAGGTCTATGACCCTGCAGTGAATCTCTTACAGGCTGATGATAATAATTCTTGTGACATATTCAAGAGTCGTAACTAAAAATAAAGTATATTTTATAATCAATAAAAGATTTTATTAATAAATAACCTTTCCTTACATTATCATATTAATGTAGATAATATTTAAGTAATTACCTAAGCTTTTCTCAAGTTAAACAATTTCAATATTAATAAGTTAAACTTATCATTTCTATCGGGCGTCCCGAGACTCAAAAGATTTTCTAAGAAACTGCCTTTATAAGCATGATATGTGATCTCTTGCAGTGGAGAAGTGAAGCAAGCGGTACGGTACCTATCGTTTTTCTCCGGTGTACATAAAAGACATTGTTAAGATGATGAACGATACAGATGATGTCTCGAGCATCAGCTTATCCTATATATAATTCTCCGGTTACATAATCTAATCAAGTAAGTATTATGTTTCTGTGGGGAGTTGATTTTAACGTGAATCATTTAATATTTTTAGATTACACAGTCAAAGATATATTAGTGGGCAACGGCAAAATGTACAAATTATTTAACAACTTCACTTATGGAGCGCCAAAGAAGTTGGTCACTGGGGAAGTACGTTATAGATGCACTCTAGGCTGTAAGTCTCATATCTTCCTCACCAATGACGGGAAATTCATAAGAACGGTTCATGAACACAATCACAAGCCGCCGGAGTTCTTTGTCTCGTCAACTGGAGTCTATTTTAGGAAATTTTAGTTACATCAGTCTGTAGGTTCATAGAAACTCATTGCAAGGATAACTAGATTTATGTGTCAGCTATTACCGTTAATTGATAGCTATTGGCTTAAAATGCCTAGATTTGATGGATTAAGAAGAAATGTGTATTTTTAGTAATGTTCTGTAATTAAAATACTAACACTAAATAAATATGCGAAGGTAAAACAGTTCACTAACTTATTAACCTTTGTTTGTACACCGAATTTTTTTGTTTAAAAGTAATAGATGAGCTTAATTGTTATCAATAAAAACAAATTAACTTATTTTCTTTCCTTATCACCTTTGAATTCTACTTCTATCCTTCGAAGTTGTTTTACAAGCTTCCATTCATCACAATTAAAAATCCAATGTAATTTTTTTTACACTCTTTGGGAAATAACTCAATAATATTAAAAAACAAATGTATTGTGCTCGAATTGTAACGACAATTTCTTTTTGTGTCAAAAGTCAACAAGCAGGCAGATATGACCCATGTGATAATATATAGTTACCGTCGCCTTTGGACAATTGCAACAACAAATTATTAACCAAGAGTATTACTGTTGCATTGTCGGCTTTGAATAGCGTGTTTCAATCTCTTTTTGAAAAGCCCCATTTAATAACCCCAGAGGAACACCGTACCGGGTAACCCATTCCACAACGCTAGCGTACACATAATTAAGGTTCCGGAGAACCTCACGGTAGTCCCTATTTCATTATGTTTTAGAGAGTGTGGATGAACAACCAGCCAACGCCGGGAGGTGCGGAATTTGGAACGACAGTGAGGTCACCATTTCAAACAGTTCTCCAGAACATTCCATTATACACGCGGCAAACTACACATTGAGATCCATTGCCTCTGCGAAATTCTAATGAGGCTATACCGCAGTGTTAATTCGTAATCGTCAACAATGCGAATAGCTCACCTTTTCAAGGAGTAAATAAATCTATTTATTAATCATAATTGATATATTTAAGGCTAGCAATGTCGTCTTGTGGCTTCCTAATATTTTAATTATAGAATGATGTTATTATATTACCTAAAACGTACTGTTTCAGTAACGTTTGCTCGATCACAGAGGGGAGGTCAGCTGGTCATTTTCAAAGGTTACTCGTACAGCATGCAGACGATGAGGGAGGATGTCGCCCTGTGGCGTTGTACTATGGATTGAGCTAGGTACAACGAAGAGATGCAAGGCGAAACTGTACATGAACACTCAATATCAGGTCTTACATTACGACGGAGAACATTATCACGTGAAACCGATGTTCGTTAAAAAGGACAACACTCTTATGAGATTATATAAGTGCGAGAGTTATATATAATAAAAAGAGCTAAGCGATTGCAAAAATAGTTAAATATGAACTTTAAATTGGCAACTTTATACATTACGTACCAATGAAATGCATTCATCTCTATAGATTTACTCATAGAAAATTTGCTATTGTGTATATAGAGGGAGTAATATCGTTGCTTTCCTAGGGTTTGCATTTCTGAATTTGCCATTTTGAAGCATTTATTTGCCTGTTTCTTGTGTAATGTGATCGGTAATAGTAACTTACTCGCGAGCCATTTTAAAAGGTAACATTAGCTGGCTATAAATAACTGACCAAACAATTCTGGAACTTGTTTGCCGTAGTACTCTGCAGTGATTGCTTCAAACAATGTGAAATCCCTACCAGTTTACTCCTTTTCAACCATAAGTCAAGTAGAATTATCTATTTTTTACTCATAATGGTCACACTGAGATATTGTCTTTCCATTAGCCCCCAGCAACCAAATAGGTTTGTAAATGTCGAAGTGAGGTAACAAACATGAAAACAAATACAACAAAATTGAGCATCTCCTCCTTTTTGATATCGATGAATGAAAATGATTTCTAAGAAAATATGTATATGTATGTCGGCAATATTTATAAATACGATTATTTAGCTTATTTCTATTTTCTTGAAGTCGTAGAAGTTATTTTGAAATCTTCGTGTGATAGTTGTAGTAGAAATAATTATTCATTGTAGTTCTAGAAACAAATATATTTATATTATATCTTGTATGAATATTAATCGTAGTGGTCTAGTGGTTTGATCGGTGGAATATCAATTTCATGTCCACAGGTTCGAACCCCGGCATGTACTAACGAATTTTTCGGAATTCGCGTACATTTACTAATTTAAATTGGGAACACTATGGGCTAACGGTGAATGAAAACATCGTGAGGAAACTTGAACCTGTTCAACATTCTTGTAGTACCTACCACTGTATGTGTGAAAATATAAAAACATGGATGTCTCAGAGTTTGAAATTGCCAATAAGTCGTGGGCTGGCGTGGTGATTATGCCCATACGTTCCTTTGGGAAAAGACCTATGGCCCCGCAGTGGATCTTTTACAGGCTGATGATAATGATGATGATGATGAATACACTGATTAATTCGACTTGGAGCCTCAAGCAAAGAGTAATGGCGGTATTAGGTTTTAGGTATCTTTTTTAGCTATTTAGGTATTAGGTTAGGTCCTATAAATTTGTGTTTCGTCGAAATTCGATTTACCGAGGTTCTAATGCATATAACAACAGCTTTTCAATTCGTGAGCGATAACTAGTTAGGCAGGCATTATAAAATGTTACTAACCAATTTTACTTCACTTTTCCCTCCACTAAAAGTTCCTCCTAGTTGTAAGTTTAGAATCAACGCTGTGAACTATAGATTTATATGTGTTTGAAATCGCCAAACTTAGTGGCGTGTTCAGCTCTAAAGGAAAATATAGTACCAGGAGTATGTGTTTATATACGTCTATTATAAGATATAAAGCCTAATATATGTTACCGATAGTTTAGTAACGTTATCAGTCAGTTTCGTTCAAATACATGTAGGCGACAGTAAGTTATACAGGTGAAGTTGTATAGTTCACTGACGTGTACAGATACGTATAATTTAGTTTAGTTTAATTAGATTTGCAATCCTAGGCAACAGTTCAAAGCGAGGCGCACCGTGAACCCTTAAGCTGGTTGCTAATAAATTCAGGTGAGTGTCTTAAGCGCTCCTATTAGTAGTCCAGTAAAGCTGTAGTGGTCTGTCAGACTAACAGCGTAGTCAGTTCGAAAAAAAAAATATAAAGGTTATTTTATTTGTAAGTATTTAGGTATTAAAAATATCCGTTAAACAGTAGCATTTCAATTAAAAGTATTTATTAATGTATTGTGATTGTGAAATAAAAGGTAAAAAAAAGTTTAATTGTTTTTTTTATTTATCAAAATTTTATACAATTATCGTATTGATAAATCGTTAAACATTGTATTAAAAAAGATTTTTTATGACTTTACCACTAACGAAAATTAGCTATACCTCGTTACTTTGTCAATGTGAAGTCTCCTACGAACATTGACAATGTTTTTGACCATTCTGAATATGGCCTTAAGTTCAGGCTTGCGCATAATATAACCGAGCGCTTAATGCAAAACAAAGTAAAATATGATTATAAGATCTTGGCAAAATTGGCATTTATTTATCCTTAAGTTTTTTCGTATTTATACCTAAATTGGTGTTTTGCGCATCTATATTCAGAGCGGTCACAATATTTGGCGCAGACTGTACTTATTGGAATTTATTGACTCAATCCTTTTATTCAGTATTTCGCAAGAACAAAGCGATGACCAAATATTCGCTTCAAAATGCCATATTTAGGTTGTGTATTAATCATAATAACAAAGCAACGACAGTTTTAGCTTTGTATTTGTAATATCGGAAGTATCCTGCGAGTAGTACAGAAAAGTAAATGTTTCAATGTTGTGGTTGTAAATTTGCTGTATTTATACTGTGAAGCAATTCTAGAATCGCTTTGCTATTGTGAAATACGTGATTTAAGAGATGAGGCCCATTATCCATATGACCAAAATATTGAATTATTTAATGTATAGTATTAATGCATTAAAATAATTTCCCTAAAATATTATATTAAAATCAATTTATAAAAAAAAGAAGTAAGTAGTAAAAATATTAGTCCAACTATTAGTAATAATAATAAAGTATGGTCCGATAAAATACTAAACATCAATTTTCTTTCACAGGCTCCTTCCTTTGGACGAAAAGGGGAGGCAAGCATCCATTACTCCTCCTCTCTGGATTCACTTACAGCTACCAGAAACAAAACGCCGACGGCAGAATTACCTGGTACTGTTCCCGAAGACTGAAGGGCTGCAGGGCGTCCGCTATCAGTTTCGGGACGCGAGCGTTCTCTCACAAACCCCACGATCATCCACCGCCAAAAATCCCCGCAGCCGTATTGGCTAAATCGAAAACCGAATTCCCGGTTTATTTTTGATCAAAAACAGTGACTTCGGGAAGTAATCACTCCGTTGAACATTGAATAATAAACCATTATTTGGTATGTAGACACTTTTCAGACAATTCTTCACATTTCGCCTTATCGTTACACTTGAATGAATATTGCTTCTGATAACACCTAATCACGTGACGTTCAGGCGCTATAAACTACAATATTTTTGAAATATAAAAAACCAATAATTTAAGAATAAAATGGGCGTCCATTAATTATGTGAGGCCTTTTGGGGAAATGGTCAAACCAAATCCCACTCAATCTCACGTGGAGGAGAGTGGTGTTTTGCAAGTATCATGTAATTTTTCCTGTAAAAACAGCACAAAGGTTGCTAGAAAACAGTTTTAGATTGAGTAAAACGTTACTGTCATAAATTGTACACAATAATATTTATCGCTGTTATGCGAACGTCACAAAGTAGCACAGTAGGCTTTCGATTGTTTTGCTACCGGTCAGACGAACGCTGCGACGTTAGAGCCATGTGCCAGCGACGTATGGACAGTTGTGTTTACGTTCGTAAATGTTTAGTGACTTAGTAGTAACTGTGCCAAGTTAAGCTGTCAATATACAGTTTATTACGAAACCTACGTGAAAATACATGCCTACAACACAAATAAATGCTACCAGAAAGTTGTAAAGCTATGGAACGCATCAAGACAAAGGTCTCCAAAAGAGGAAGATTTGCTGAAATAAAGACAAATTTTGAACAATTTCACGGGTGTAGAGAGTCGAGGCAAACCTTAGAGCGATAACTCACTGGGGAAAGGAAAGGATATCAATAAGTTGTCAAAATGACCTTACATAATTAATGGACGCCCACTAACAAATATAATAGAAGTTCCTTTGCCAATTATTATTGTTACATCGACAAAAAAAAAGATTTACGGTAAAATAGGTAATTGGGTAAAGAAATGTTGTTTTTGCTTACGATGTATAAGTAGGTTTGCCTCAAACATGTTTAATTATACTCAAAAGAATTAGACTTTGACATAAAAAAAAACATGTAGGTGATATTACTTACTAGAAGTGTCTATGTAAAACACAAATATTATAACTAAATATTTATATACAGTGGACTGGTTTAATTGTCTAAAATGTCAATGTTAGATGTTCCAAATGTTATCAAATCGGCTTCTTATGGTAATAATTATCAAGCATACAAAAAAATTAGAGTAGTAGTGAATAAACCGTAGTATAAGAGAAGTCTTACTTTAAGTATTTAACTGCTATGGAAGGTATGCGTGACGGTATATGTGTAAAATAAAGTGTCTACAATTCTGTAATAAACACTTTACAATATTTTTCAGTGATACAGTGTTCCTTTACACTAGGTATACATAAAGTCACAGTTAACGGATGGGGCTCTGTAGGCGACTGATTAGCAGTGCGCTCTAGATTCCGTTCGCTTCTCGCCTGTCGCCACACTACCTGCCTGTGAAATGTATTACATATAGTTTAGGTCTCTAAGTCATTAATAACACAGTGTTGTTAAAAATATAACACATATTTTTAATATAAAGGCTGAGTATATGATTTCTTATATAGGTTTTGTCTTGTGTGAAATTTTTTACAAATTTGTAAAAATTCCAAAAAAAAACATTGTTTTGTATGATTTTCAGAAATTTTCTTACAATGTTGTAAAATTTACAATCCGAAATCTTTTTTTAATGTTACAAACATGGTAAAACACAAACGTCTTAAGTTCTAATATTCTGGTATATTGTATGATTGTGTTCGTGTTGTAATAATTAATTTCATTAAAGAATTTAATAGACACAAGAAAATTTCAACAAAATGTGAAACCGTTTCATACAATCTCCTTCAAAAAAAATTGAATATACCGTCTTTGGACATAGATTACCTACCTACGTGGTCTTATCATAAACCTATCAATAACACTTATACATTTCACGGTCCAACGCTAATGAGATTAAAATGTATTCTTTGCAATGAAAAAATAATGCAAATCTGTTTATATATAGCCATGTTCTGATGTAAAAGACATTTAAAAAAAACAACCGAATTTAAAACCTCCCCCTTTTTCAAAGCCACTAAATGAATAAGTAATATACACCATATGTTAGATAGAATCTGAACATTGATTAGTGACTCAATAATCTTAGTCGTTTACACTTAACATAATTAGTGTTATGACCTGAACAATTTTCATCTACAAAGTATTCCAGTCATGTGAAATTTTAACTATATAAAAAATTTGTAATTTTAATATACCTTATACTTTTTTTGCGCTCCTCGTTTCTCGATACCTTGCGCCGCGCTACTACTGGAAATAAGCGCGATCAAAGCAATGCGTTGAACTTTATAGTATTAAGTGTAGATTACGAAAGACGACAATGTTTTCTTGCACTACCTTACTACCTAACTACCTTAAGAATCTGTAAATTAATTTTATTGGTAGTAATTAGAAACAAAGCAATGTTTTGCTTTATTTGGAGCATTTATGTAGTTATACGTTTAACTTTGTTCCTATAATATAATATAACTATGCAAACTATTTAAGATTTTCTTAGTATTTATTTAGAAATTAATATTAAATGTAATTTTAATAATGATAGTTTGTAACTAATATAATGTATGTGTATTTAGTGATATATTTCTGAATACAAAAATAAAGTAGACGGCCATTATTAAGTCATAGTTTCAGCGAAAATGTTAGTGCGATAAATAATCTTATATATAGAACAATTCTCAGAAATCAATCGTATGAGAAATAAAAATAATTGAAAATTATATATCTATATTCATTTTTACCTTAAATTACACTGTAAACTAGACAGATAAATGTGGTTTATCTATTTTAGAAGCAACGTAACCTTTCCTATCTACTAACATCAGCAAGACAATATTACATCAATCTTGAGATTGCAAAGAGATTCTACAGTTCAATAAATGTTAGCTATATTATACTTCTTTAACTAACGTATATTTTTGTTCCAGGAATATTAATTCCGTCTGGAAAGGGAAAGCATCCGTTACTTATGTACAAAAATTACACATACACTTTCAAAGTGCTGTCCGCTACTGGGGTCCTATGGCATTGCTCGAGAAGAAATAGAACAGGTTGTAAAGCCTTTATAAAGACACGACCAGATCAGATGGACAGAATAGTCATTGTTTACGATCAGCATTCTCATATTACCAAGGGTCCAACACTGCCCAAAAAGAAATTAATACCTGAATTCGACTCCTTGAAGCAATGGTAAACCGGATAAGTTTAACAGAAGAATATATGTCAAATTATGTCTCTGTCAAAGGCGGTGATTTTAAATCTCATACAGTACATATCTTTAAAACTATATGAAATACAGTATTTGAATTCAATGAATGTTCAAATGAATGTTATGTTAAGATTGTTTAGCATTTATATGGTGTACAGAAGTTATAGCATTAAAAAATAGGAATTCTTATAAATAGAACTAGTGCAAAAATTCAAGCGTATTACTAGTTCAAGAACGACGTTTTAAATTCTCAATTTGGTACAGTTAAATCAAATACAACGTTATAATTAAGAATAGATGTAGGTGATAGTAATTTTTGATGGTATTATAGTAAAAAAAAGGATTGAAGAACGAAGAATAAGACTTATGATAAATTATAAGCACCAAGTAAAGGAAAAGTTAATTTTGTGTCAAATTCTACAGATAAAATTGTTATTTAAGATAATTAGTGCATCGACAAGAACGTGACTTTCAAATCCTTGAGTAATGTACAAATTCTATTGTATTATGACTGTGTCATATACCATGTCTTTTTATTGTACTAGAAACTACTCGATCTTTCGATTTAAATTCTTCAATTTATTTCCTTTGTCTTTGTAACAGATTTTAATCATATAATGGTGATTGTATCATTAAAGCTTGTGATGTAGCCGGTCGCACCTTTCGAAAAATTGTGTGGGAATACAGCTAACTCGTACGGCCATTTTCGTTTTATGGTTTTTAATCCTAACAATGAGTAGTATAAACCATTAAAATAAATCCGCAGTTTGACAGAGTTCTACTGGATTTATAATAACAATAGATTAAATATTGGCCTTGTCGTTATGAGAACAATTGTCATAGTTTATTCAGTCAAGAGTAATTGCGTTATAATTATACCCGATAACATTTTACACTTGGATTAGCTTAAGGACATGAATAACACCATGTATGTGTTAAGTTTATATTGAAATACGTATAGTACAAGTAATTTTAGTTAATCAACTCGAATATACAGTTTTTTATGATTTATATAACACATCGTTTCGACATAATAGTTAATGTGAACTTAAAGATAAGTTTACGTAGAAGTGGAAGTATTATAGTCGTTTCGAATTATGAGAACATATTTAGGCATATCTGCCGATATATTTTGTCATAGAATTATGGTTTACTAGAATATCGCAATAGATTATTTAGTAGATCTTTAATAATTTCTCGCTAATATTATCAATATTCATATTCTCTAAAATAAGCATACAAGTATAAATATCACAGGCAAATAGTTAGCTCTGAAGTTGCTGTAAATAGCTACGTAGTAAACAAAATACGTATAAAACGATCTGCCCGCCCCCAGGAATATGATACCATATCTTCCCTTTATATTTGGACCGTGTAATGAAATACAGTATCTGTCAATATATTTGAAGAACTTCCTCTTCTGTCTTATTCACTAACTTTTTATATTGGCATTTATTAACCCATTTTTCTCTATTTACCGTATGTCTTTTCAATACATGTTGTTGTACATGAAAATGTGTACAATTTGGTCTACCGGAAAGTTCAACGACAATTTGCAACACGAAAGCACATGTTTATTTGGTGTATGTTCTGCTCTTTATCTTTATTACTTAATGTATATATACTGACGTAGCAAATTAGCTAAAACAAAGTTGTTTCAAGTTAGTCTTAAGTGTCAAGCGGCAGTGTATTCATGACTACTGATAGAGTTCGTTTGCGCCACTGTATTTTCTGCGAATTTCAACGAACAAGAAATGCTACAGAAGCATGTAAATGGCATGTTATCCGTATTTAGCGCCTCCCGAATATGACTTGTTTTTGTCCTTACAATCTTTTTGAAGTGCAAAAATTGAAAAATGAAATAAAGCTCACTGATTACATTTTACGCATGAAAATATAAAACATTTTTCAAATATGGGATAACGAAGTTGCCATCGCGCTGGCCAAGAGTCATTAATAATAATGGTAATAATATTATTTAATATTAAAGAAGGGATATTTTCAAAAACTGATGAATGAAGAAAATGATTGGTCCAGAGAGCTAGAGGCGGTACCGTTAAATTTAGGTGTTGTACAAGAGATAAGAAAGGAAGAAGTAAGAGAAGCTGTGTATGGTATGAAGAACGGAAAAGCAGTAGGGCCAGATGGTATACCTATTGAAGTATGGAAGTTTCTAAAGGTAGATGGATAGATATAGCTGACTTTATTTTTTTAAAAAGATATTGCGAGAGGAGGAGATCCCAAATGAATGGTACAATAGCAAAATAATGCCTATCTTTAAGAATAAGGGTGATGTACAGGACTGTAATAACTATCGAGGGATAAAGCTTACATCACATAGTATGAAGATTTGGGAAAGACTGATAGCGAGACGAATAAGAGATGAAACTGAAGTTACTGAGAATCAATTCGAGTTTATGCCTAGACGTGCGACAACAGATGCCATTTTCGCACTTCGCCAGCTGTGGAGAAAGTACAGACGTGTACATAAAAACTTGCATATGGTGTTTGTTAATCTGGAAAACGCATATGATCGAGTACCTCTGGATATTCTGTGATGGGCGCTGAAAAAGAAAAGAGTGCCTGGGAAGTACTTACTACTTGTCGATTGTAAGTATAGTCAAGCTAAAACACATGTTAGGTCCGAGGCTGGAATTACCGACAATTTCTATGTGGCTGTAGGTTTGCATCAGGGATTAGATTTAAGTCCTTATCTATCGCTTCTTGTTATGGACGCACTAACATCAGACGTACAGGAGGAAGCACCTTGGTCTATGCTATTCGCTGATGATATTGTTTTTGTTGGTGAAAACGCTTCCGAGGGCCAGACTAGGAGTGGAGAAATGGCGAGAGAAACTGGAGAATGTCGGTTTAAATGTTAGTGGGATGAAAACTGAACATTTGTTCTGTGACTTCGGGGTCCATCCAGTTTTTGTCATATTACCTTAAATGGGTTATTCTTACCAGCCTGCTCCAGTTTTCGGTACCTTGGTTCATTGATCCAAAATGACGGTGGAATAGACAAAGACGTGAGAAATAGGATAAATGCAGGGTGGATGAATTGGTGAAAGGTGTCTCGGGTTGTTTGTGACCCACGAATTCCGTGTAAACTCAAGGGAAAGATGTATAAAACTATAATAACACCAGCCGTGTTATATGGATCCGAGTGCTGGGCTACGAAAGAGATGGATGTGAAAAGATTACATGTGGCAGAAATGCGAATGTTAAGGTGGATGTGTGATGTAACAAGAATGGATAAGATTAAGAATGAGTATATCAGAGGAAGTTTGAAAATAGCACCAGTGACAGAGAAGTTGAGGAGTAATAGGTTAGCATGGTACGGGCATATATGAGAAGAGATGAAAGTCATGTAACAATAAAAAATTTGAGTTTGAAAGTGAACGAATATAGGAGTAGAGGAAGACCGAAAAAGGTGTGGATGGATTGTGTGAAAAATGATATCTGTATAAAAAGTGTGAATACTGAGATGATATCTGACAGGGGAAAATGGAAAAGGAAAACATGTTGTGCCGACCCTACTTAGGTGGAATAAAGGTAAAATGATGATGATGTATACTATTTAATAATGTTTATTGACGGTAAGAAAACAATGTAATTTGTTTTATACCAAAAACGGACACAACTTTTCGGTACACCTATTATAAATAAAATAAATAAATATCTTTAATATACTGAAGTGCCCCCTTTTTCAAAATGGAAATGTCGCCCTCTATGTGCATCCACTAAAATCGAATGTAATTATATGTATCTATGTTTATAACTATGTTTTAAAAATATGAGTTATAATATGTTTAATGAAAAGATAAAACCAGATCGAGTTTCTTGCCGGTTCTTTTAGATGACTGGGTTGTTTGTCGAACCGGTGGTAACTTTGACGTTCATAAGCACCTTCTCGGGGGCTAAACTGAATAAAGTATTTTTGATTTTGATTTTAAAAAATAATGTTTGAATATACTTGCCCAAATATGCACGTTGCAACTTCATAGCGGACTACATGTTTGGTGAGACATAACGCAGAACAATAAGAGCGTAAGTGAGGACTAGTTTTTTCCATTTCACGCTCTTATTTGTGTAATAGATATGCAGATATTAATTTTAATATTGTGTTAGTTTCGTTCAATCGTAATTTAGTTTCGAATAAAGAATTTGTAATTTTAAACGTGCCTCTAGTGAAATGTATTTTTTATCAATCTAAGTCCAGAGAGATCGATGAGTTTTGGATGGTTTGTTTAATAATTATGTACTTAGAATTAGAAATAGCTAGAACTTCCTTCGATTTCGTATCAATTCGTGGCCAATCGTAGCTATAATCTAGGACATCAGTATCAAGGTTCTTTAGACGATCGCTCGGTTTGTTGATATAGATCGAGCATAGTCCCGGAATTAATTCTAGTGGCTTAGTTACGGAGTTTCTACTATCATGTTCTCGATGGATTTCCGTCAAACAAAATATATAGAAAACGGTTGTATTTCACAATTCGTTCCCATCGGAACGAATTGATAATTACGAAGATATATTAAAATAAGTTGAGTACTTAAAACTTTAAACAGTTATTATTGACTTGAAGCATAGTATATTATTGTTATAATTTACGCTAAGTTTTACGTTATTTGTATTACCTATAGGTATTATGTGACGTCACGTCAATGATTACTTTAGATGTTTTAATTTTATATTTTCTTGTTTTATCGAATAGAATCATAAAATTAATTGGGAATTGTATATAGAAAAAAGGATATTAAATCTTCTTAATTACCGCCAGTATATTTACAAGGCGTTCCTTCATATTGCCTTACTATTATAAAATTTTTATAGAACCTTTTTATGGGAATCTTTAAAGCTTATATTATTAAAAATATGTACTCATAATTTAGTGCACGTTGTCGAATTTTAAGTTTTTATAAATACGTGGTAAGCTAACATAAAATATAGAATCATAATATTGATTGTTGCCGACGTATAGTTCCAAGAAGTTTTTATTTTCCTAAAAATAATAATAAGGTGGGGTACTCTTAATATCAGCATTATATTAACGACAAAGAAAAGTCTTGGAAAGAAAGAAAGATAAATGGATTTGTATGTGTAATTCTTGTTTTCGAGTTTACTGTAATCTGTGATTAAACAGACTATAAATTACAGAACAAAATACAGATTATAGCACGTCTGAATAAGTAAATCGAAACGTCAGCCTTCTTTTTTATGTTATCCTAGATGAGTGTAACGCCCATTTTTCGAATGAAAACACGGCTTGTGGTAAGAGCGTAAGCTGGTAGAAATCGTCACGTAAGAAAAAATTGCTATACCGCCTCCATACGACTTTCTTTCTCTCTGTCTCTTTCTATTCTAGTGCAAGTAGGTGAGTATGGTGCTGTACCAGTTGTATAATCTCCATACTGTGTGCATGTAAATGTTATTTAGCCATTTTTATATAATTTATATTCGCTGTTTATATCTAATTTGTAATAAATGACTATTTTTCCTAAAGTATGAAACAAAACTTCTTGATTTGATTTTATATGTTACGTTATGGAACTTCGTACGTGTTAAGAGTCCACTGACCGCATCTGCTCTTTTTTGCTTACACGACAACTTTACTGCTAAGGTTTATTTTTCGTATGTTTCGATATATTGTACCATAAAAATCCGACATCGTTTTATTTAAGTAATACTTTAATAAGTGTGGTGATATTTTATCAATGGGTGAATATTATAATAACGAATCTTCTTTTAGAATGTTAATGTGGTTTATATTTTTATGCGAATAATAAGTGATAAGCAAATTCAATCGGAAGTTAAGTTTGTATTGTCTCATATTTTAGTACAATAAAACGTTATAGATTTTAAGCTGGGTTGCCAACTGTAAAAAGAATGTTGAGCTGAATTGGTTGACTTTTTACTATAATTATGATAATTGACCTATAATTTTTCGAAAGTTGGCAACCCTAATTACATATACTAAAATCTATAATAGTTTGTATATTGTGTAACTAATTAATTTACTTTTCATATATTCAATGCAAAAATTACATAAAGTTAGTAAATGCAACTTTTTTTTGTGAATACCATACATTGTTAAGTGTAGATTTAATAATCGAATAGTGTTGTAAGAGACGAAATATTAAATTATTATCGATTTCGGCAGTTCCTAAACAATACATTTTTTCAATATTCTGAATTGGTGTTCATAGAGAAAAAGCACCACATAAGATTTGAACTCGGGTTTACACCCGGTTCTTTTTAATTATTTACTATAACGTAAGTCTAAAATTGTTACTAACACACGGATCCTGTTATGAGATCTAATAAAGATATTCTTATTATGATTTGAGTTTTTATATAGTTCTGAGAAGGTAACCACGGTCTGCAAGATATTTGAAGAATGAGTTTAAACAGGAAACTATTGCTGTTGTACTCTGTCAGAACTGTTAAATAGAGCGCGAGAGAGAAAACTGCAACTCGGACTGATTATACTTACACAAAGTGTTTATATTCATCAAATATGTTTGCTAGACATTAGAAAACATCGGTAAAATCGGGTGATCTTAGTGATTTCAGAAAGCTCCTATTTCTTATAATAATTGATGTTTTGATAAAATCAAAACTTACAGGCATGGTAGTGCAAGATATAGATTATACAGTATACAAATATTTGCTCAAGTGCCATTATCCAGATGAATGGACGGAACACCACCCGCGTTTCCTATTAATTTATCATTATACTAGCTTTTGTTCACGGCTTCGCTCTCATTAATGTAGAAACCTATTTCTAGGCAACAGTACTTTTTCTAAATGAAAACTACTCTACGCCCTTTAGCCCTTACGCACTTAGGCTGACAACGTGTATGCAAATTTTCATGACGGTTGGTCAAGTAGTTAGAGTCGTGAAAATATAACAAACAAACAAAGAAACTCGTATTCACATTTATAATATCAATAGGAATTCAGAGTATACAGGTCGACCGACAACGGCTTGTGCACTGACCGCAATTTCACTATAGACTAAGTACGAAACTAGTTCGTACTAATGTACGAAATTGACGATTTGCTGAATAAATTCTCTGCTTCATTTTAGTATCCCCAAGTATAAATGAATTGATTCTCAGATATATATTTATCAAAGATTTACAAAATATCTATTTTCACCTTAACAAAGGTTCCTCTTTTTTGAGGCTTACAGGGGTTTAATTAACTAGTTATTTTAAATTATAAAATTGTAAGTATTTTTAAAGTATATCTCTGTTGTTGGAATAAGTAGATTTCTCTAAATTTGCAATGAATTTACCTATAATTTTTTTTCTGTTGCTAGGAATAACTAACTGTATGGATATTCCAATTATATGATTTATTGAAAAGCGAGATATACCCGGTGAAAAATTTAATAATATATATGAGTAAACGGACAACGCTATTAAATCTATAATAATTTCTTTACAGTATTCTACAAAACCTCTGCCCGAGGTACACGTCATCTCTTCATTAATGGTTATTCTTTCATATGTAGAACGTACTGCGTTAACCATATTAAGAAGACGTGGAAATGCGCCAGTCACGCCGGCTGCACTGCGAAGGTTCACACGGTACACGACGAGATAGTCAGCTTGAACAACGACCACAACCATCCTATCAACACCATCAAGTACAAACTTGCGCAGTGGCAATCATATTTCGACGTGGCCCCTTAAATAACATTTATTTATTTTTTAATAAACAAGCCATTTATTAGTTGATTTACTAATTCCTTCTTTTTTATATATATGCTAACGCTTGACAACTATGCCAGGATATTAGCGACGATGTGGTGGAAGATCATGACACAGTTGTAGTAAAGGCTTTCGCTGCACAGACTGCAGCTGATGTACCTTTAACAGCTATAAAAACAAGCGGACAATAATTTAGTAAGTTCATAAATATGAATCCGACTCACGAGACATGGAAACATATAATTAATTTTATTAAATTGGTTTAATAAAAAATTCTAGTAGGAACATAATTTAAGATAATGTAACAGCATAATGAAAGTGTTCAGGGTTCAGCTTCTCACACTAAACAATATTAAATTAATTTAATTGCCGGAACTGGCTGAAGTAACCTAGTAAACTTAAGTAACAAAGACTTTCTGGCATTTCCAAGACACACGTTTTCGTGGTAGAAAAAAATGTTCGTTCTTCGTAATAAATTTCATTATTATGGACACGTGTTCAACCATAAACTCTTACAGTTGCATAAAAGTTTATTTGTTTTTCAATAACTACTAATTTATATACGAGGCTGCTCCATCTTCTAAGAAATGAATATTATTCAGCCAAATGGTATACCGTAATCATGCCAGACATAGTTTGTTTCGGAATCATACAGGAGACTATGTCATTAAAGCGAACGTTTTACGAACATACTCGTGCACATATACCGAGGTCTTACTGTGAACACCTGCTAAATTACTCGTGCATATATATCGAGTGCTTACTGGGAACACCTGCTAAATTACTCGTGCATATATATCGAGGAATTTACTGGGAACACCTGCTAAATTACTCGTGCATATATATCGAGGACTTTCTGTGAACACCTGTTAAATTACTACGTGCGTATGTATCGATGGTTTACTGTGAATACCTGCTAAATAAGGTTTTCTCAAAAAATGTTTTAATCAAATGAACATACTTCTTTTTTTGAGCTGTATATACTATGGAAAGTAGTTAACCACTAAGTTATACCGTTCTGATGCTGTTTGCAAAACGGACCAAACGACGTCGAGAGGGAAGAACTAGTATTTTGACCAAAAACGATGGCCATTGATGATAATCTTTTTTTCTAATAAATCTTTCAAGGACTCTTTTTTTAATTTTCATTTGTATTGGGCAATGAAAGCATGATTAATTTTTACTTGTATTAGTAAATGAAAGCATGATTAATTTTCACTTCTATTGGGATATGAAGCATGGCACGGTCATGTGTTTATTTGTGGCTAAGTATTATTGCAGATCTATAATAAAATTGACATCATTGAATGTATCTACATGCCAAATATAAAGTGGATAGATGCTAAATTTACTATTAGCAACTCTTATTATGAATCTTAATTTAGCTTTTGTATCTGTTTCAGAAGGAGATTCGAATAATGATTTTGAGAAAACATTATCAGTATACTGTATATCCGGCGACATTTCTGATATGGACGATCCAACTTATTCATTTCCAATGAAGTTCCATCAGCTAAAAAACGCAGATTCTAATGATCTTGCAACGTTACAAGAGTTACTAAAAAAAAAGAATATGAATGCTATTTCTATAACAGAAGAATATTAAAGTTTTTGTTCCAGAAGATAATGAACAACACGACATAGCGTTAAACATAGTTGAAAATGTATTAGCTAAGCTGCTGCTACCAATGTTACCATTCAATTGCCAGAACGATTTTCTCTGTACACATTCGGCAGTGTCCAAAATAACAACATAGAATCTGTTAAGAACAATACCTTCTGTTTTTACATGATGCAATGGACTTATATTCAAAAACGTGGTAAACGTAGATAAATCAACAAAGTTAAAACTAAAAGATGTGAAGTAAGGTAACAAGAAAAGGATACCATGTAAAAGTATGTAATTTTATAGAATTCCTTAATGTGAAACAGGTTGCCAGGTTTTTTAAAAGAAAATAAGAGATAAATGTGAATGGAGAGTGTAATATTTCTTCCTATTATGACATAATATAACAATTGCAGTATTACAGATACTAACGAAATGTAACTTTGTTTTCGGATGGGTCCCAACCATATACTGCCTATTGAACACGAAAGAAAAAGCGATCTAGTGTAGATTTTAACCTTAAACATTTATTGAACATTAACTTCCTGACCAACTAACTCACTTTTATGGGGAAACACTGAAAATAAAGAAACCCAAAAGAGGTCTACAAATCCATGTAAGAAAGGACATAGCTGAAAATATTCACGTCTCATTTAAAAACTTAAATATGGACAACGAAATTTTTGACTAAATACGAAAACTAGTAGTTGTTGCAATTGAAAATGAAGAAAAATTTATCATAAAAATGTTAAAATTACATTTCCTATTGTATACTTTCTGTTTTAAATATTTACATTCGTACAATCACTTGGGTTTTATGTAGGATTTTAAAAATATGTAATTAGAAATAAGTAATAAAAAGGATTTTGCATTTTTTTATTATTTTATAATACCTATATATTAAACGTTAATCAACATTTGCAAGGAAAATCAGTTAACTTTTTTCGTTTCTAAACTACACAAAAAAAACAAATTTAACATCACATAGTTGTACTAGAACCAGAGTTTTATCAATACGTAGTTTTCAACTAAAAACAGATATTAATCGTGCAAAAACATCAATAATCTCAGTAAAACAACATTTTAGCAATCTACATATAACACTGGTTTAACTATAACTTTTTATTAAATGGCGTCCCGTAAATACGACTTCTGCGAGTGTCAAGTCAGTCATGGGAGAAGTAAAATTAATTATATATTTATCATTATATATCAATCACATAAAACACACACAAAAACTACTATATTTAAAGTTTTTTTTAATTATTTAATTCTTACACACATGGTCCTTATCTAAAAAGAAATATCACAATATTTTAATTTCATATGAAGTTATGAAAGTTTTAAGACACTGCTATTTTTAGAACCACTACGCTATCAACATTGTGTAAAGTGGGGTATGCGGTATGGAGCGCATGCGCAGGAGAGGGGAAATAAATCGAAAAGATTGTTCACAAATTAATTTTGTCAGCAAAAGTATATTTTTACTACACTGTTTCTTATGTTTTTTCCCCAGTACATGAGATATATATAGTTAACATAATAAACAAGGTAGACAAAGTCGCAGGTATCATCTAGTTATTTACTAAAACAACACAAAAATATAATAATGGATATATTAACTTTAACTTGTCGCTACTATACTTTCAAGATTCTATATCTCAAAACTGTCTTCACTGCACTTACCAAGTTTTCACAATAAACCTTGGATATATGAAATTGTGCCACCACATTTGTTATTTTAATTAACAATAGCGTTTCTATTACAGGTGACTGTGTTGAAGACGCTTTTTTTCACGTCTTACAGAGAATTGGAAAGAAAAGAAAATGTGCTGGCTGTTATATGAGATTAAGAACAACGCTTAATAGTAAAGAGGCCGGAACAAAAGTTAAAAAAATTAAAACGTATTGTGTTAAATGCAAAAAGCAATTATGTTTGAAATGTTTCAACGATACTCACTTT
This sequence comes from Antheraea assamensis, assembly GCA_035772565.1. NCBI lineage: Eukaryota > Metazoa > Arthropoda > Insecta > Lepidoptera > Saturniidae > Antheraea > Antheraea assamensis. The sequence continues at coordinate 156,545 of JAQQSE010000160.1, forward strand.
GAAATAGTAAAAAGGAATTCATAATTAATACTACCTACTAGCTACAATCTTTGATTTGCCCAATCCTGGTCTTTCATTATTACGGTACTGAACGGAGATATACTGATATATCAATGAAAAAGTGGTTTAACCCAAATGTGCGTTTGTCAAAATAATTACCCGAAACTTTTATATACAGCATTTGATTTGTTATGCAGTGTTCTTCAGTGTAATTTAACGAAATAGGAGAATATTGAACATCGGGCTCTATCGCTCTTACAGAAAAAATGTGAAGTACCCACAAAAGTTTACCATCAAATGGGCAAATAAATATCGCAAACCACCTTATAATGTGTTTGTTAGAACTATAAATAATACAATACAGTGTGTGGGAAAGCATAATCATATTAATTAACGTGTACAATGTTATTCATTATCATCATCAACATGTAGAAACGACAAGCTTGCAATTCTCTGACAAGAGAAAGGTCGAGGACATAATAAAAGTTCCTAGATATAAACACTTCGTTTGCTTGTCGTTTTGAAGGCTACCTGGGAGGATTGCTCTATAATAAAGCAAATAAGATACTGGGGATCAATAAATACACCAGTTATACCATTAAAAATCTCATTTTCAAATGGTTACATTCACAAATTCACTTAAATACAGAAATATTATTAAAAGCACGGATTAAAATATGATTAAATTTTAGGTACTTCAAAACATATCCATTTTTACTTAAAACACAATCCAATCATTATTATCACAAAACACACACTTGTCTTACATATTCACACACTTGCAATTTAACCACCTATTAATTTTTATTTATTAAATATGTTTAAGTCACTGTTGTTATAGTATTAATTGTATGAAATTGTGATATTTGCGATACGGTTTTTAACTAGTGCAGATACCAATATTACTGTAAATTATGTACACTTTGACTTGGAACATTAAATTATTATTATTATTATATCGTCAGCCTGTAAGAAACTCACTCCAGAGTCATAGACCTCTTCGCTAAGGAAAGTGTAGATATAATCACCACGCCAACGATGTATTGGCGATTTCAAATTCCAAGAAATCCACAGTTCTATATTTTGTGGTATTATCGGTTACTATATTATTTTATTGGTGATACTATACAAAACATTTCTCAGGTTCAGTTTTCCTCACGATATTTTCCTTCACCATCAGACGATAGTGTAACCCATTTAAATTAGTAAATGTACACGAAATCGGATGAATTCATTGGTACATGCCGGGGTTCGAAACTAGGTGGATATTGGATTGACATACCACCGGTCAAGCAACTCGACCACACACGACTTTATTCATACAATAGTTATTTTTAACTCCTCATTTAACTTTATTTTATTAGAATATGAGTAGGTATATGTTATTACTTCTAGAACGGTCAGAAATCATTTTATAAACTATCAATTTTGGAACATCATACCGAAATCGATAATTGATTCTGTAAAAAATAAAAATCATTTAAAAAGTATTATTGACACATGTTCTCTATCATTGATACTCTATGATATAAATGGCAACTTTTTATCAAAATTGGTTAAGAAAAAAAAATCATTTTTTTGTAAGGTTTCTAAAAATACTCTCAACAATTCTTATACCCTATTTATTGAGGAATAGCATAAGCAGCCAGTGTGCAATAGTTTACGAAAATCAGTAGTCTTTTTAAGTTAAATCTGGACATACCAAGAGAGAGACAGACCAAACATTATTAACATCATATTCGAGGTCATTGAAATTTATAAAAATGATCTATGAAAAATTATATAGAAGCAGAATTACAGAGTCATTATTATAAATAAGCAACATGTAAGTAATGTAATCTTTCGAGATTAGAAATGTGTATATGTGAAAAATATGAGGCTTCGCAGACTTCGGTGAAGTAGTATTTCGGTGGATTATTGCTCCTCCCGCACAAATTAATATAGATTAGGAAAGGTAGCTATAAGCAGACTATTTTCTTTGGAAAATAAACGAAGTATCACTAACAGTAAGTTATTATACTTTATTATTTTTTTATGTGAAAATGTAAAAACATATTTTAAAAAAATGCGGTCTGAAAATGAAAAAGGAAATCCTAGATGTCAACAACAACGGCCCTAGCAAGTTCTGCTAAAGCTATGAATCAACTAAGTACTAACTACTAACTAACAACTTTCCCCTAAGGAAACAAATTCATTAAAATCAGCCACTTTGTATTATAGGACGTAAAAAAATTACGAACACACCCAAAATGGAACATCCACATTTATAAAAGGTAATTAGAATAGCTTCTTATAAACATAGAAAACTATATTTTCTATCATGAATAACAAAACATTTTTGTTTGAGTTAATTTATTTATTACTAATGACTTAATTTCCTTATTACTAACAACCCTCCACAGTCTGCGTATCTTAAGGAAAACCTCTTTTTTCAAATCAAACTTAAGTTCAAACCTACAAAATTTACCCATATATTATAATAGCTTGTTTTTTATTACAATGTTGATACACAAACATGCGGTCCATCTGATAGTGAAAGGTCATCGCAGCCAATGGACACTTGCAGTGCGAAACGCGAGACATGGTCGTGTGACACTTTTGAAACCAGTTCACTCCCTTTTTAAATAAACCCATACTACACGCCTTTATGAGGAATACAACAGGGGGCTTATTCCATAAACGGAACGTTTAAACGTCGCTGAAGATTTCCACACTCAGGATCCCAATACTTTTTGCGAAGGTGACAGATGTGTCCTAGAATTATGGGACCACAGTAAATTAAGCTTTTTGGACGTTAGCCTGACTTTGCCTTCCAACTGACTACGGAACTAAACGTTGCTGGAGATTTCGACACTCAGGACACTAATACTCTACGATGGTAATGGATATGTCTTAGACTTGTGAGATCACAGTAATTGAAGTTTGAATGTTAGCCTTACTTCGCCTGCCATGTTACTACGGAACTAAACATCGATGGAGATTTCGGCATCCAAGATACCAAGACTCTTCACAATGGTAAGGAGTGTATCCTGGAATTGTGGGACCACAATAAATGAGGTGATTTTTATGGTAATTATATAATGGAACAACAATAAATAAGATTTTCTTTATCCTAATTGTGTAGATTATAGTCCTATATTTGCCTATTTAGTGGTACTTTCGCTATAGCGTCTAAAATTAATGGTAATTTCTCTGTACATATTTAGGTCATATCTACACGACATCGAAAGGTGGTAAAATCTTGATTTACGACGGGCATCGTTTCCGAAAAGATTACGGCAATGAAGAGAAAAGCTACTGGAGATGCTCGAAACGATCAACGTTTTCATGCAAATGTAAAATTAACATAATCCAGGGAAGAATTTATATCACTAATAATCACACACATTCCAAATAAATGTTAAAAAAAAAAAACAAAAATGAATATACTGTTAATTAGTGTATTAACGAATAGCATATCAGAAAAAATTACATTATTAACTAATTACGTGGTGCTCGCGAATTCGTTCTGTTGAAAATGGTTTAATAGTATCATAGGGACTATTTGTTTTCTATAAATGACTTGTGGGTTCTTTTAATTTTGTCGTAACGAAGACCAAAGTTAAATAAAGCTCTTACGCAAAATGTGAAATGCAATTACTACATTGATAGGACTGACATATCAGTAACGATAAGTCCCTAAATTAAATAAAGAAAAAAAAATACTAAGTTACCATTAGGTTTTTTTATATTTAAGAATTATTCATTAGTTAAATAAAATGCTCTACCATTATGCTCATACTTTCAATACGATCTTCATATATCTATAAGATCGTAAGAGACATATATTATACAAAATTAAAGACTGCAATGCATGGTATTTAAATCCCTTTTTCTACGCACCACAGAAATTACTAGCAATAAAATAAAAATAAATGAAATAATTTATTTATTGTATATAAATTGATTACAAAGTAAATCAGAATATGTTTGTGTGTTTATACTATCAGCATCCGGTATTTTCGGTTACAACTTGTCCTTCGGCAAAGGCCTCCACTAAAGATTTCCATATGATATATCCATATTCCACCGACAAATTAGAGATTAATTCAGTAGATTTGGAATTGATAAAAACAATATTCTTAAGGAATCTATGATACAATGATTGTTATATCATCTTTTTATCACTAATATTATCCTAAGGGTATATAAATACAGAAATGATAAGAATAGTAAATAATATTTATGTGTAAATATACTTTATCATTTACCACAAAGTGGTTTTTTTTATCATGATTGGGATAATATATTTTGTTCACAGGCCTGTCCCTTTTTCAACTCACAATTGACATCATTACTATTTAAGAGACTATTTACGTGAGACAAATATGATTAATTGTACAAATTTTATACACACATAGGTCACATCTTCACGACATCGAAAGGTGGTAAAGTGTTGGTACTCAACGGTTACCGTTTCCACCGGGAATATGGTAACGATCAGAGAAGCTATTGGAGGTGCACCAAACGTGCTGCTTATTCGTGCAAATGTAAAGTTTATATCATCAACGGAAATATTTACCTTTCTAATACTCATTCCCATTCTGCTGATCCCAGGCTAAGCTAACAGTTAACTTACATAGCAATTTAAGAAGTTACTCAAATTAGAGATTAAAACCTATTTTTTTATGAAAAAAATCTTTGTTAATTGTGTAGTCAATTTTGTTCGAAATGCGAATCATTCTCAATAATGTATTTAAGTTTTATTTACTCAACTGACAAGAAAATGTCGATGCAGCAGTAATTTGCCCTGTAAAGATTATTTACATTTTATTGTATATAAAATAGGTTTGTTTAGCTAACAAAAATATCGAAGAATTTTGTGACTTCAAAAAAGGTTATAATTAAATTTATGAAATCTTAGGGACTATAAACTCAATATCTGTGAATTATGGAACATATTTATTTCGATATGGTCTAGACCAGAGGTCGTCATACTATTTTACGGGCAACATAGAATCATGTGAAGTATAACTGCGGGCGGCATATTCCCGGTTTGGGTAGTTGACACCAACAATCAATTGGCATATTTTTTATGACCTATGAAAATGCGATTGGCCTACACATTATGTAAGGCAACAGCAACCTGTTAAGTTGCAAAGCAACTAAATATCTAATTTGTGGTTAGTTTCAAGGCTAAAATAAAGTAAGTGAAATTCTGTCCTGGATTTATTTGTTACAGCTGTAAACTACCCCATTGGATTGCATTATATTAGCAACGCAGAAAACACTATAGAAGTGGGCATTCTTAGACAGAAAAGAATAGTCTTTTAATAGATTTTATTTTTACAAGAACCACCATGTTTCCGCTCACTCGTTTTGTTCCATATTTCCAAAATTGCGCATTCAATTTTCATAGGAACTATTGGTAACTATCTATTAAAATTGTTTGCTGTGTCGTGGCCCGCAGCTTGACAACCACGCGCCTATACTATCGAAAACCAATTTTTAAGTTTTATGGGTAACTTAATAAATAAGATATGGTTTCAATTTTTGTTCTAGAGGGTATATTTATATTGCAAATTAAAATATTTACACTCAATTTAATAAAGAATATTTTAAATGTAGTTTTTATTATTGGAACGCCTATTTTTTTAATGCAATACAATAAAAATATTAATTTTGTACTATTTAACATATACTCTATGAATGTAATAGCATCAAACATAATCAACCAAACAACTGAAACAAACCCTCAAGAAACAAGGCTACTCCCTTCTCAAGGGCCATCAACGCGTCTGTGATACCCGTCCCGTCACAGTTGTCCATGCGCGGGAGTGATCGCTTACCATTATATGACGCGCATGTTCGTTTGCCTCAAGCCGGACAAAAAAAAACCTGTCTCTTCAGCACTTGGAGCATTAATGAACGAGAAGAGGAATAGAAAGGAGCAAAGCAACTTTTAATGAATCAAAAGAATATGTATTCATGTGACAAAATAGTTAAGATTATGACATGATATATACTTGTTCTATGACAGAGTAAACCAACGAAGAGACTGGAGTGTAGTGTAGATAATCACCCCAAAAAAAGTTTGCCCCAAAAAAATGTCTATAGATTCTTATACTCAGAATCTTTTATCTGAGTATGAAAATTAATGTCATAATTTACTTCAATAAAATATGTGTATTTTTATTTGCACGTGATATATTTCCTTAGTTATATTTAATTCCTTTTTTAATAGCATATATAAAATACAATATTATATCTAGTATTAAACGTTTGTATTGTTACAGGTAACAATTTCATGGACATAAAAATCAGCGACGTAGTTTCTCAAATCTTTCAGGATAATGCTTCAGATGATGACGTCATCGAAGTTGTAAGAGACGAAGCTCCCATCGAAATTTTATCTGATGGCGAAGAACTGGCAATAGAGAAATCACGAGAATCCCAAGATTTGCCTACCATTGAAACCTTACATTTTACTTCATTGCCGTGTTATACAGAATCTCAAATAGAGGAAACAAATTTAAACGAGTATGTAAATGATCCACTGACAGTAATTTTCGAAAGTGATACTAAAGCTGTAAATTCTACAGAACCTGTGGCAGCTTTAAAAAATGTAGAATTAGAGGATATAGAAAAAGGTAAAGTACTTACAGAAACAGAGTCAGACGAAATCTTGAATAAAGACAAGATTGGTAAATTTACTGAAAAAATTACAGAAAATGCCAACTCACAATCAATAGTAAATAGTATTCATAAAAAAACAGACATAGTTGACAATAAAAATGAAGTATCTTGCGATGAAGATAACAAAAATATTAATTAAAGTAGATAATCATTTTAGTACTTCTCATTATTTACTTAAATCTTATTACGAAATGTTTAGTGTATTCAATTTGTGTTGGACTATTTATGTAGTTGCAAATAATTTTAACTTCATCTACTATGATTATTACTATTAAACTTTTAATCTTGTGTTTGTTTTTTTTTTTTGTCCTGTGTATGTTTATATTTACTCTATTTATGTTAACGATAGATAAGGGACCAAAGAATGATGAGCTGTGAAATATCTGTGCTTGATATTAAGAAACTTATATTACAGTTAACTCTCCCTATTCGCGGATCCTTTATTCGCAGTTTTAAAATTTTCTAGTGCAAAAATGTGATCTTTTTCTGTATTCGCGGCTGAAAATGACATTATACGCTGATCCTAAATTAGCAATGGGTACCTAATTAGTTTTTATAAGACCTAAAAATCAAATATCCAATAAAATATTTATGAAGGAACTAAGTTTAATTAATACTACTTAATTAATTATTATTATTTTTCAAAATAATGTTTCTTGAAGGATAGCCGCTGCCGCGTAACGTTGCGGAATTAAATTACCTACTAAAAGTTGCTAGGCAAAAAAAAAACACTAAACTCCTTAAACCTTCAGATAATAGAAATAAAAATAAGGGGCCATTCAAGTATTACGTAAGCACCAAAGGGGGAGGGAGAGGCTTTGATTTGCTTATATTTGATGATATTTCGAATGGGGGAAGGCGAGCGTTCTTATCCACTGAGCTACCATCGCTGTAATACAGAACCATTATAAGTTAATTCCTCTATACACTATGCACTCCTTATTTCTAAACTTTTAACTGTTGTCCATGACTCAATAAGGAAACTATAACATATTACAAAATACTTAAAAAATATTTACGTAAGCATGGGCGAGGGGGGTAAGAGCATTACTTACTTTTGCTGGCTAAGGAGAGGAAGGTCAGAAATTGCTAGTATTATACTTAAGTAATACTTAAACGGCCCCTAATAATAAATAATAGAGTTCAGCTCAATAAATCAATTTTATTTTTATATTTATTTTATTATGTAATTTTGGAACGCATTTCCTATATTTCTATACAAAACATTATTCCTTATTCACAGTATCTGTATTCGGTGCTGCATAATTATGGAGTCTATCCCCCGTGAATATAGAGAGTTTACTGTATTGAAGAAGGCACAGAATGGTCAATTACCATAGCATTTCTGTATTAATACTTTATATACACATATAAGTATAAAACACATAATTAGCACAACTTTTAAAAGAATATTGAGTTCCATAAGGATAAAAATATATGAAGCATTTTCCTTTTTAGAACGCGTGAATATAACAATCACAAAAGAACATTCAGTTAAGTACCCGAAAAATCAATACTACTAACAAGCAAAAATTCGTATGACAATAAATAAGCTTTTCATATAATAATATATAGATATTTATTTTTCTAGATCAGCGATTCCTAAGCTGTAGTACGCGAACCCCTGGAGGTACCCGAGGTGCCATTGGCGGTACGTGGTAATTATATTGGTAATAGTGAAAATACTGCGAAGTCAAAACAGTTTACTTATATAAACATTATTATAATGTATTGTCTTCAATATGTCGCTTTTTGTCAACCTTATAGCTTACTTAACGTGTTGGACTACGAGCGTTGGATTGGTAAAATACAGTAAGATGTTTGGCAAAATCAGAGGAGTACTGATACATGAAAAGTTTTATTGAGGGGTGCGGGAACGTAAAAAGGTTGGTAAGCACTGTTCTATATGATAAAAACTGTATTTAGTATTGTTCAAATAGTGTATAGTGTAAACGTACGGATCATAAAGTATATGGACACATAAAGACTTACAAATAATGACTTCGACGCGTCAATAACCGCTAAACAAAAAAAACATCGGTTGATAAACGAAAGAGAAGAGAAGAGGTACTGAATTATTTTATTTTCGCTTATATATATTTACTTATAGATACTACTGATTTTCACAATTTTAGGTGATCGTATACTACTGTTCACAAAATATAATGGACGGAATGCCCTGATGATTGGAAAGAACCGGTTCATGATGCACTACACTAGTAGAAAAGGTACAATACGATGGCGGTGTAACAGATATTTCACTAGATGCCTGGCTATTGCGATCACTTATGAAAACGCAATTATTAAACTTACTGATATTCATAACCATGAATAAATGCAGTTTCAAACACTAAGGAAAAGTCAATATTTTTTACATAACAACGTTTCAAATTAAATGAGATTACTTCTTATCAGATTCAATTGAAGGCAAATACTAAAGCATTAATCATCGTTTCAAAATCTTAAAAAAATACCGAGTTAAACTACCACATATTTTTCACATAGACCCCTATTACTTTTTTACTAATTTTTTGATGGCTCTAGTCAAGAATCCACATTTTTTGTTTTTTATACCACGATGGTGGCTAACAAATATGCGGGCCACCTGATGTAAGCGGTCACCGCAGCCTATGAACGCTTATAACACCGGAGGTATCACATGCGCGTTGCCGACCTTTAATATCCTGTTCAAATCCCTCTTGAAGAACCCCATACTATAATCAATTAGAAAAACCTCAGCAGGTAGCTCGTTCCACAACCGGAGCATTCGATTATTTTTTACGACATACATTATATTTATTATAAATTCTGTTATAAACACGAAAATTAATAATTTGAAATTAAATTCATTATATTTTTAATATAAGACCGTTAATGAAATCCTTCGCCAAACACCTATAAGTGTATTTCAGCAGCTGCACTTAAGAGCCAGTCCCTCTAGGTTTAGCGCGTTTTTACCATCTTGCACTACATCGTCATTTAACATCAGGTGAGATTGTGGTCAAATACCAAAACCTATATATATATCTACATATACTTAAAACAATATAACAAAATCAGATATAGTGCTTCTGTAATATTGAAAATTATAAAAAAAAATTAAGAGATCACGTATAAATCGCACTAAGTATAATTATTCTTTGTCAGACCACGGTAAAAAGCATATGGACGAAAATACTTATATGTAGCTACCATACCAGTAGCTAAGCATTAGCATTACCACAATAAGGAGATCCCGAAATGTGTTGACGTCAGGCAACTGGTTATACAACATAAAATATGCCGAATAATTTATAACATGAATTAACAAAAAATGTTATGCTGAAGGCAAAAAATCATAAAACAACTTGTTCTGCAGAAATCGTATTAAACAGAACAAATATTTTATCAAATTGTTAATTTTGTTTACGCAATTGCATAAGTACGTTTGCTTCGTCAACTTTAATTCTTACGGAACCCTTATAGATGTAAAAATATAGCCTCCCTTTATATTAAAATACGGCTTCCTTGAGAATTCCGAGATGTTTTTACAATAACAAAAATTAGGTTAATAACTTTATTATATCAGTAGCTAGAAGATGTCTATTAAGAAGTAGCAGTGATAAAGCAGAAATTTATTACAAGAAAGAAAGACGTCGCGCCTTCAGCGGATTTTAGCTTCCAATTATACAAAATACTTAATTAGATAGTATTTTAACGTATGGATTCTACTCTGCTAATTATTGTATTTAGGATGTAAAGGTAAAAACTATACCGAATTTTAAGAACGGTGTCGGAGTAACCTCTCTGCTAATTAATAGACCGTACCGAGTAGGTACTGCGTTTGAGGCCTATCAACGGAAGAGTGTAACATGTCTTATTAGTCTATATTAGAAATTGCTATACATCAGCTTAATTATGGCAAATTCTGAATTCTAGTGGTCATCCTCTGGTCGAAATTAGAACATTTTTTTTTAAGTTTCATCGTCAAGTGGTTTTTTTTTTACCAAACAGTATACTAATATGTAGACGTAAGCGCCGTGGAGTGTGAAATATAGAGGCTTATATATAAAGGCTCCGACTCGTCGGTAGAATGGTTAATTTTTAGAATTTGTTTTTATTATACTAAGCTTCGTCAATAGTTGCTAAAAAAAAAAAAGAAAACCGGTTGACAATCAGATGAGAAGAAGGTACTGAACTGTTTGAAAATTATCACATATACAGAGGAAGCACTAACGTTGTTTTTCTATGGCTTGGAACTGACATGCATAAACTGAATTTCCAATCTTGAAGTCCATAATGTCATAATTTTCACGATTATGGCAAATATTTAGGTTAGGAACTTTAGAGTGCAAATCACCCGTGAATATTAATTTAATCGTTTACTAAAAAAATGTTGAAGGACGATACTGAAAGGGTAACTAACGTCAATAAAAAGACAATTAGAATTTGTGAACATTTTGTATTGTAAAAAATACATTCGCTTTGTGACTTATTTTACGCATATACCATTATGTTGGTCAGGCATTTTAAAACTTAACACTTAAATTCCTTAAAAAAATCATTACATACAATCGTTATTGTTAAAGGCACATTTAAGACATCTGTTTCAATACGTCAAAATATTTTCTCTCTTCGTATTTTGGAATAATAGAATATGGGTAAAAGAGAATATGTCGTTCACTCTACGCTATTCTATTTTTTCAATTTCATGGTTTTGAAAACTTTTGATTATAATTTTATATTATCTTATCGTTCTGTATTATTACTACTGTAATGCCTTATGTCAGTGATAGTTTTATAAAAAATAAACACCTTAGTTTTGGTGTAAAAATTTACAACGTCCATAAAATTTTCGTGAAACAATCTAAGGAGACACGACGCCATTTCTTTTTTGTTTCTATATGTTATATTAATAATATTAGATACATAACATTGTTCGGAAATATACGTAAAGCAAGTAACTACTGTACCTTGACAGCGCTTACGAACAAATTTCTATATAAGCATTTGTTTTCTTATTTATTTAAAAACTATTTTTGATTTATTAATGATTAAGTAAACTCTACAAGAACATTGTTGCCTAAAACCTGCTCGTGATATATTCGGAATCAGTATATTGATTTTATAGTAATTATGATTTTATTACTATTTTGAGGCTCTAATTTATCTTGCTGTTTATGAAACTATACTTCCTACAGACGTTTCCTTTCCTTGGCACATATATACAATTATCTTAAAAACTCTAACTTATTTTCTTATACAATCAAAAAAATATGTTTACGTTTATGCAATATAAAGGAATGTTTTACATTTCAAAACTTAAATAAATCTTAAGGAAAAGTTAACTGCGGAAATGGATAACTTAAATACCAATATCTAATAATAATACATCGTAACAAATATTGTACTTATATGATATTAAAAAAATACTTTCTATGTAATATTTTCTAATAATAATGTATAGCATAGTATATAAAAATTATTACTAATCGACGGAGGGAATATCTGTAATTATCATTTAACCTTAACATTCAATTTAGCAATAAAAATAACGATTAATTTTACCAACATTGTGTAAATAGTTTATTTTTGTAAACGTCTTCATAAACAAAGCTCCAGTTACTAATATTTAAGGCACACAATTTAAATCTTAAATCTAGTTTCAAACACGTTCCAAAATTATTAACATCAGAATTTGGAGAAAATCTCGTCGTTCATCTCTGTCCTATGATCCTAGAGCTAGACATGATTATGTTCTAAGAAAGACCTGACGATAACCGTATTATGGGTGGTGATGCTAGCTTTACAACCCATTTGGATTCTCTTTGAGCAGGTCCATCTGACTTTCTTTCTGTAACACTCGTGCTTTATGAATTTGTGATCTCCGACGTGTACCACAAGGTGGACCACGATTAGAATAACCAAAGCGAACTGAAAAAATATAATAAAACAATGTTATATCTTTGTCAATTTTATTTTTAGGACAATAAAGCGAACACTGCTGTTTGATGAATGAATTTCTTTTCAGAAAAATCACTTTACCTTTGGTTGTCAACGTTCCAGTAATTTATGACATCTATATTGAAAAGGCTAAATGACTAACATGCAAAAACTGTCAATGACTCCGTTAGTCAATTAGCGTTTCCATTGTCGATATGATGATTGTAATGTATTTAGCATTCCAGGTTGATTATAAAGCTAAACCTCATACAACACGAGCGCTGCTTGTAGCAGCGATTTTCTTCCAGAACACGATTTAACTGTTTCGTAAGTTCGGTTAATATATTCTCTAATAGTTATCCCTTAAGTATAATAAGAATGTACACAAAGGACGCCATAAACAGATTTTAAACACCAATACATTGTTACAGTGGGACTCATTGGCACCGGTATCGATTGCTTCGCGTCCTACTGCTTGAGTAAGCAAGGTAAAATGGGTATTAACGTCGGCGGCTACCGATTTCGATTCAACGGTTGTGCGAGAAACGGGAAGATAAGATGGAGGTGTTCCCGAGGTCCTTGGTGTAAAGCTGCCCTTCACACTTACAGAGGACGGATAGTATATATACAAAGTACGCACAACTGTGGACCTAAGCCACCTGTGTAATTTTTTTTCTATTTGCAATATTATGGAAAAAAAAGTTTGAAACTCATGACTGTAATTATAATTTTGTGACAAGATATCATCTATAAGTCCTGAAAAACTAAGTTACCGGGAAATTAATCTCAAGATCAAGTTTACGACAATACAATATTTATTCGTTTATTAATGAGCAATATTTTTTTTTGACGTCGCAGAAATAATTGCCAGTGTCAGTATTCTGGAGAATAATTGTATGATTTATATTAGCAAGTAAGAGCCGAGTTGATTGTAAACGTATATTATCCAAGGCCACGCATATACCATAAAATAATTCGGAATGGATAGACATTTATTGCCTTAGAATTGTTATAATTTATTTAAAAAAAATCCCTGTGTACATTGTGTATAGAGTGGCAGAATATTTACAGCTTCAAATCACAAATATATATAGTACACGTGAAAACTATATTTACATACAGTAATTGTAGAAATATATCAATAATGATAGGTTTAAAAAATCTATTTGAAATGAATGTAACAATTACTATGAAATTTATGATATTAGTACAGTATTGTTAAATACGGTATGGCAACCCCGACTGGGGATATATGATATTATGAAAGTATATTGAGACAGCTATATAGTACAAAATTATAACATTAACCTTTTGTATATTGTAAATAATAACTATATTAATGTTGAGTTGTAAGAATATAATGCAATTATTATAAGTTTGATAAGTATATAAAACAAAATATTTATGGAAAAATAATTAAATATGAATAGTTACCGTCCTCGTAAAATAAAAAAAAATCCATAATCAAATACATGTAGTTGAATAGGGTCAAAAAGTTACCTCAGTAGTTGCTGTGTATTTTAGAATTATCTTAGATTTTTATGTGTTAATTTACGTATCATAGTATAAGCGTAAGTATGGTAAGATTTTTAACTTCAGACAAATGAAATAGTCATTCAGAGAAGAATTTATTTGCAATAATGAAATATCAACTGCTACGTGAATTTTACAATGTAATGGATCAAATACAGGGTTTATTCTCATTCTAATTCGATTTATGGTGACATATACATATGTAAATTATTCAAGTAGGATTTATAAAAAAATAATGTAAAAATAATTGGTAATAAATGTAAACAAATATATGATGTTATTTATTTCTATATATTAAGGGATTTAAATTAATAATAGTGTAAATTGTGCCGCATGCCACCTACTTCTGACCTGTGTAAACTAAATTTAACTAATCATGTGGTTATCGTGTTTGCCAAACTTTTCGAACTATTTAAGAATGTTTTTAACGATAACCATAGACTCTAAAAGTATAGTAATCAGCTTTATTCGATGTATAGAAACCAGTTTGTAACCATAGACAAAAATATTACACTTTGTTTTTTAAACAGATTAGTACCTACCAATGTGCGACTCGGACATCAACTCTGGTTTTGAAAATATCTAAATGTAGAAGCGTTTGTAACATTATAATGAATTTTTGTAATGTAAATTTTCAATGTATTATTTAATAGACATGATATTTTTATGGTTTTTGATAAAAATAGTTCTTGTAAATCAAATTGTATGCGAATTCGTGAGATAGATGTTAATATTCATATGACAAAATAAAACTAGTCATAACATTAATAACTTGGTTTTAATCATTTTTACCAAAAAAAAAAGTGAAATAAATGAATATTTCAATGAAATATGAATTTTAATAATATTTATTCGTCACGTTGTGTAAACAAAAAAATACTAAAGTATATGTTCTATATAACAGAAATAATTTTCTTTTTGTTGACAGTTAATACTTCATTTTATGATTTTCCTTGTATCAATTCATCGGTTCATACTTATTAATTTTACATTAAAAATAATAATGTATTTAAATTGTGTATTAAATTGAAAACAAATACATCATAAACTAGACTTTTTATTCACGACTATAAATTTACGCAATACAGTAAATTGAATATGAATCTTGATAGTTTTTCCATTTCTAGAAACGTAATTACGTTATGTATAGAGAAACAAGTTTTATTATATAAAACAAAGTTTTACAAGGAAATATATTTTTTCTTCTTGTTAACAACGTATAGTCGGGTCATTATATTTTATAGGTTTTTACTTGTATCAAGGTACAAGTATTCATATTTTAACACTTTGACTGGCACGCCGTAATCAATGTTTAGAACGTCACGGATGATTTTTACCAGACTTTAAAAAAGGAGGTTCTGTATTTGACCCGTATGTACGTATGTATATATGTATGTATGTATGTTTTTATGTCTGCGATTTTCTCAAAAACACTAGTGATCCGATTTTATAAATATTGAAAGCTTATTATAATATTAAATTTATGATATGAGACAACAATTTTACCTAATTCAGCGTATTCCTTATTGTTGGTCACTGATGAAGCACTGCACCGTGGCGGATGGCTACCAATCACTTGATATGGATAAATTAAAACGTAACTTCATGTACGTCAACAAACTATTTATATTTGTCCAAAATAGTTTGTTAAAAGTTTTTTTTTAAAGCACTAACTAACAATAAACCTTGAACTTTTACAAGAATAAATTCTAGTAATGTATTTAAATTGAAAACAATATATATCATAAAGCATTTTTTATTCACGATTATAAATTTACACAATGCAGTAACTTATTAAAACATATTAAAATTTACATCTAACAATATCTATTATATTAATGGATATTTAAACTAAAACCATTGTTATCGAAATATTTACAATGTCACTTTTTTTTTGTCAATCTATACAAAATAATGTAATAATGATATTTGGTAGATTATATGCATAATGTAGTAGAAATTACTTAACAATTATCTTGCCTTCTTAGCTTAAATTCGAGGGAATAACGCATAAACTAAGTTAATAATTGAAGTATTAACTAAGAAAAACTGGCAACACTTTGCTAAATTCTTAATCTCCACAAGTCAAATTTAATTTGTAACTTTTACATCTAATTCGATAAAATATAGAACGTTTTGACTGTAAATCTTTACTTATAAATGCGAAAATGAATCTGTTTACTCGTATTTGCTACATTTTCACGCTTTAACTACTTAACTGAGCATAATTAAATTTTGTATACAGAACAGGACATACATAAATAAATTATAACGAGCGAAGCCGCGGGTTATAGCTAGTTATTTTATATGAATTAATCAAAATATTCGATTTAAGTGAAATTATGATAAAATCTACCAAATAGCAATAAACTTTTAAATTACTCGAACTTGTAAATAAATCACAAAGCGCTAAACGGAACGGTTTAAAATGTTTTTTAATTTTTTTTTACATTAGAAAATAAATTATCGTTACGACAACAAACTCACTCATCACTGTATCGCGTCATCACACTCGGCGCCGGTGATGATCTGGTTCCCGGAGACGACCCCATGCTCCTGCTTCAGGTGATGCAACATGTGCGACATGCTCCTGTCGTCCACGTTGTACTTTATACATCTGTACTGGCAGATCTTACAGGTGTTCGCATCCTCGTCTGCCTCGAACACTTTCCACACCCAACCGTTGTCCGTTGTCTCATCGTCTGCAATGTGAAATTCACCAGTCTTAACTAATATTGTTATAAACTAGCTGAGAGTCGCGAGTTCGTCTACGTTGTCCTGCGCGTACGCACCACGACGCTTACTCCACGTATCCACAGCAAGAAAATACACATCGTTAAACGTATAGTCCTCACAAAAACAGTGGTTGCATTAAACATTAATAATTGTATATTAAGTGCAGATACCAAAATGTTATATTTTTGTAAATAAGGGACCAAGTGTCTAAGAAGCAAAATTAAAAATAAATACTTTGTACTTTTGTACACGCGTTAGAAGTTATACTTCTTTGGCGAAACAAGAAAAAATCTTATCAAAAATTTTATCTTTCACCTTATTCTACGTTTGTACAAAAAACGACACTAACAATAACTAAAAAGGTATTTAATACATACATACTTTTTTAAAATAAAATGTCGACTATAGCTAACACAGGTGTGCGCGCGCTTCGTAAAAATTTACTCTCATCATTTTTCCCTAACGCGCCAAAAGATGTATAACTTCAAAAAAAATAATTATATGCAATAGTATTTGAGTAATACACACATAAGGGCAGAACTGTATCATTTTATTTATACAATAAGATAGATATAACATATCATAAAAAAAAACACGTCTTTTTCGAGACAATTGATCATAATCGTCTTCTTACCCTTATCCCACCTAAGTAGGGTCAGCATAACATGTTTTCCTTTTCCACTCTCCCCTGTCACACGTCATCTCTTTTTTTTTTCGAAATAACATACCGTGTTGACTCTGGTGCCTCTACAGATTCACCGGACCACAGTCATGTCATCTCAGTATTCATACCTTTTATACATAATCATTTTTCCCAAAATTCATCGATTCCTTTTTCGGTCTTCCTCTTTTCCTATATCCATCCACTTTCATACTTAAATTTTTTCCAGTTACATAGCTTTCATTTCTCCTCATAACATGCCCATACGATGTTAACCTATTACTCCTGAACTTCTCTGTCACTGGTGCTATTTTCAAACTTTCTCTGCTATACTCATTCTTAATCTTTCGATTCTAGTTATTACCACATATCCATCTTAAGATTCGTATATCTGCTACGTGTAGTTTTCTACTATCTAGCAGTCAGACGCATACAGCATTGACTGGTCTTATAATAGTTTTATATACCTTTCTCTTAAGTTTCAACGGCATTCGTGGGTCACAATCTACCTGAGATACCTTTCGAAAATAATTACACCATAGCAAACTCGTGCGAAGCGGGCGAGCAAATACTAGTAAGAGTATATTACCTTGATAACCAGTCTTGTTATGAATCATTTTGAGATGTCGGTTCATATTGCCGGTTGCGTTACCGCCATGCGTTATATGTCGACGGCATAGCTTACACTGCGCCTGCGTTGAAGAGACACGTTCGAAGTAAGACCAAATCCAACTCCTACGCAGCTTCTGGCTTGGTGAATCTGTAAAGAACAATATACAATCACACCTCAGTAGTACTAATTAAACTAGATAAGTTATCTACCATATTTATTTATTTTCTGTTGAGGAATCTACATTACCCATCTCGACTTGGATATGAATGGAAATTTATATGAGGATCTTTTAATGACGTTTAAGCTCAATCAGATTTGACAAATGTGCAAAGATTTTTAACTAAGGATGATAATAATATGTTTGACTTTTAAAGCAGATTGCCCCCAAAAACAATTTATATGGGATAAATGTAAGAATTGCTTGTTATTAGCCATGTGTCAAGCAATAACTAGGAAAAACTCTACTGCCATAAAGTAACTAAACTAAATTAGACCTATTTATCTGGTACTACTGAGTATTTATCGTGTTAACTTTTATCACTCTTGTTAATACTTTACTGGTTTGCCTTTTTACTTTCTCGTGTTTGACCAAAATGCTATTGACATGAAATGACAATGTTGGTAAACACCCTAAACATAGAGGGTTATCAAGGACAGGTGTCGGAACACACCAAGTGATGCTAGTGAATATATTTTCAACTTCAGAGTGGTAGTAGCCAGGGCATAGAAAAAGCCCTACCACCATCCACTGAATTACTTTTATATTTATTTTTATTCATTTTGTTGTCAGGTAGTGAAAGTAGATAAAAAATTATTCAGTAAAAATTATATTAATTAAAATAGTAATTCTAACACCAGCTTGTAAGATATCCCACAATTCTCAATCTTAAAATAAACTTGGGTAGTAGGCCATGGCAAATGTACAAAAGTACCTTGGGAACACCAGGTGTAAATCCCACCAAAGGAGTGTCCTTCTCTAATACCAGCCAGTGTTACTCAGTAATGAAACAAGTTATTAAAGATGTGTATGTAATTGGGTTGCGAAAACCATACACATTTTTTTTCTAACTGTCTTAAGCTGTTGGCTATGTGTGGCCTTTACAGCTTCACCAAACTACGTTTATCGCATTTTAGGATGAGCCAATATATATAAGACTTGCATGCAGGCATAACATCGACGACACTTTACATTCCCTCACTATGTTTTCCTTTACTATTAGCTGAATGTAATAATTACCAATTCAACCCAATTAGTAAAATTCCCATATTAATTTATAAATATTTATTATTACTTGCCAAAGTTGAAACTTGTGGACGTAATGTTTAAATAAAATTTAAATCAATATTCACCCATAACATCATCAAGATCACGATCACTTGCATATATCTCTTCAGTTTTTATTGCCAGTGGGGTGTCAACTTCGCTGCTCAAATCAAAAGTTTCACCAAACTCTCGCTTTGTAATCTCCTTTTTGAAAATCTGCGGATGTCTCGTCCTCACATGACGATTCATATTGTTTGTGTTGCATCCCTTTATCGACAGCACGACATGGCACAAGTTGCAACGGTATATTATGTTGCTTAGTTTATCGAAATATTTCCATACCCAACTCCTTTTTCTTGTGTCTGAAAGATAATAATATACCTACAACAAATCTCATTTACTATGAGTGCAAGTCATATATCAAAGGTAAGATCTATTATTGCTTCGCTTAAATACAAACTTCACTAACTTCAAATTGCACACATTAACTTAGTAACAACCTGAAATTGGGAAGTAGGCTTTGATAATGAATAATTAATCACATTTTAAAAAGTTATAACAATTTACTTTAGTGCCCCATTTCTGAATTAGCCTTAATTTCAATAAAAGCATCAGCCTGTGACTTTGTCTGTCTCTGAAATCACATACTGAAATAACCCTCAGAAGGCATGATTTATTTTAACTTAGGACAAAATATAAACAATATCTTTGTAAATTGTATGTATGTATGTATAGATGTTATTCTGATACACAAACTATATTACTGATAAGTGTCCTCAAACTCCATTCAGTCAGAACTCTTGTTTATATTATTAATAAGATTATGCTTTTTAAACAAAGATATATAATATACACTGGAATGTAGTGTTTTCATGTGATGCTTGTGTCATTATTTTATGCATTTCAAAAATGTTATACCTTGAATTGCTTATAACTTATATGAATATCTCGTAAGATATGAAATTGATGTTACAACATAGTTGCCAGAATACATGGTATATCATAAACTTGATACCAACATCTAGCCAGGCAAATATTTGCAAATGTTGTAAAAGAATATTAATAGTAGTACAACTGTGATATGATTTCATCACAATGTGGAAAACATTCACTCTATCATCGTGCCATCATTGATCCCATTCAGCTGTATTATTTTGTTTTACAACTCTTTAATTTATGATAACGTTAACAAGTAGACATACTAACCTGATGTTTCAGATTTCTTCTTTTTCTTTTTATTAATAAGAACATATTGAGTGTTTACTTCATCATCTTTATCTGTCACTGGCTCAGGCACTTTTATCAGAGGGTCTCCATCATTCTGTACACATTTCCCTTATTATAATTGGTTGTGATTTAGACCCATCCTCATCTTTTAACACATTTAAATGTATGAATTCTATACGGAAACCAACATTTGCCTCAGGATTGTCTTTATGTAGGGTGTACACAGTCTTTGTGCTTAGTTTTGATGTGATTTAATAGTTTTACAGATTTGTCATCTGCTTGTAGTATTGTCTCACATATGTTACATTTCATTTCATCTTTTCCTATAATTTTCATGTAATAAATTGATATCCATTCTGGAACAATTTCTGTAACAAACATATTTTTCAAAGAAATGCATTATGATAAATGGTTATGATATTTATTGATTACACTATTTGAATCTATTACATTACATATTGTGTAACATTTTAATAGGTTTCAAATTTATTTTAGTATTATTAGACTTCTTATATTGTTATTATATATGAGAAAAAATAATAGTTAGTTACATTAGTCTCATAATGAAATGAAAGACGAGATTGTGAGAAATACAATTTATTTATAAATAATATGTACATACAGTTCTTCTATCTTTTAACTTAATAATTTCTAGTGTACATTACATAGTTTACATTATGTACTTTAGGAGCAAAACATAAGTCACAATAAAATATAAGTAACATTATCAAAAACAATCGAATAATCGAATAATCATTTTTGAACAAGGAGGTATACAATTGTTTGCTCAAAATCAATTTTAAAATGAGAACTAATCAGAGAACATTGGTTTTTTATGATTATGGAAATCTCGTACAACCTCGACGCCGTTAGCTTGCATATTGATTACTGATATACAGCCCGTCTTTTGGCGAAAAGAGCAAATCCACTGCTCAGCTCCACATTGCAGTCTACTTTTAAAAATATAAGTATAACCTTTGTATAAAATATGATGACCCTTTCTCGTTGGTACACATAGCACTAAATCGTCACCTGCAACGTTTTAAACACTGTTAATTGTTCGTGTTTCTTTTTATTTCACAATAAAATTATTACTTCGGTTATGCAGCGACTTTACACTTTATAATCCATAATGACCACTACATGAATAAACATTTAGTGCAAATATACATACAAATATATTTACTCTACTTATGCATCAGAGACAAAATTCATTATATAGGACAAAAAATGTAATATGTAAATAAAACAATAATAAAAATAAACGTGGGAAAGTACTATTAGTGACGCAACAAAGCTGTCAAATTGACGTTTATACAATATGCGTTTACAAACATTGTTATAAATTGCTACAAATCAGATGATTAAATAAGATAAAACTATTAAAATAATGCAAATACAAAAGTATAAAACTATTTTACTACAGTATTTTCTAACCAAGTGTTCTCATTCTCTTTTAATTAAAATTATAAATAATTGTAACACATAACCACGCTAAAAGTGGTTGCTGCAGAATATCAATGTATAATCACTATGATGTTGCCATTATCTATGTTAATTCATCCACAAAAATATTTTCTTCACAAAAGTAAATTATTCTATAATAGCTAGTTACCTACATAAAATAGAAAATAAGATAAGTTTATTTATGCTTCCAATAGATGGCGTCGTTATTTTGTTGATGTGTGATTTCATCACATAACACTAAAAGATAATAGATGTCGCCGGGTGTAGGATTTTAAATTAAAATTGGTAGAACGTTACAAAATGTTTATTCAATTAATGTAATACTAATATCTTTTATTATTTCAAAATTTATATAGATCATATTACAATATTTTTCCTTTTTGCAAGCCCATCGAAAACTATAAAGACAGAGATAATTAGAAAAAAATACATTTTCAAGTTTAATAGACCTTACTAGTGAGTACTTAGCAATTTTGTATGGAAATAAAGATAGAGAGAAAGAATGAAATTGGCTATTAAAAAAATGCTTTATTTTTATATAAATGCGTTTACATAAGAAGTTTCGGAGTTGGGCATACGAAAGTTTGAGAATACCTTATAATACCGTCCTTTGGTGTCACATGCTAATGTCGGGGCAGGGTGATTGTGCTGACGTTTGATCTCTAATACATGATCATCACGGCATAGAAGAGAGACGAGACACTTTTCTTTCGTTCGCGAAGAGCAGTACCATCTAAAGTTACCGCTGGTTGTACCACAATGATTTGTCCTCCAGAACGTGTAACCGTTGTGCAGTAGAAGCACTTTTCCTGATGTCATTTCTATAAACTCCGCTACTAAAATAAATGTTAAATTTTAGTAATAATTTTATGTTTTTTAAATAAAATGACAACCTCCAAAATATATTTAATGGTAGCTTTTTGATTACCACGTTCTAAATACAAGATAATTATGTCTGGAACTAAATATGACCAGAATACTTTTTTGTTTATCATATTTTAGCTGTAAGATAAAATAGATTAAGCACCATGTGCCAAAGAGACTGTGTGCATTCTATACTAAAAGCTTCAGGAATAACCTTGTAATGTTATTAGTTATAGTCTAATAAAGTAGGTAACAGATTATTTGATCGCTTCAAATCAGCCAACATGTCGTGGGCTAATTTGACAAATAAACTTTTAGCAGTGCGTGCTTTAAGGGCATCTGGGCATTTGTTCGGAGCGCTAAAATTTTAGACTATAATTTTAGCTGTTAGACCGTGGTTACTAATTTGTGACTTAGTACAGACAGTTGTTAATTTATTTCTAATATTCTTATTAGTTTGATTAGCAATGTTATGTTATATATTTCTATATACATTCTATATCTGTTTTTTTTTCTGGAATAACTTTATATAATAAGGGGAATAATTAATTCTCTCAGAAATAAATCTTTACTAGGGTGTTAATATTCAGTATTTATTATGATTATGTAATTAACTATAATTAATATTGTTCATCAAAATACGCTCATTCATTCTCAGTTTATTATGACTCCTACATGAATTCCTTGTGAATTCCCAACAATATTCTGAATCGTTTTACAGCATGCTCCGTTCGACGCGCGATAGAGTTCGTTAAGTGATCACGTTGCAGTTATATTACTTGATTGGTATTACAGTGTTAAAACTTAAACCTGATTAATAAATTAAATAAATAGCCAATTTATTTGCTAACTTACTATCAAAGCTATTATTAATTAAAAGTAGACCATTATCGTCCAATTCTTTTTTTTTACTCTGTAATTAATAGTAAACTGCTTAAGCATTTCTTCATGTGTACAAAATATTAATAAATACTTATACTTTTAGACGAAGTACTTGATATTCTATAAATTAACCTGTGCGGGCCAGTGGGTCTATTACCGTGTTCGTCACACTGCGACCCGCGGGCCGAATGTGCCTCGTAATCGGTATTTGTGCAGTCCGCGAGATTGCAAACAATTTTAGTAGACAATTATTATCAAAACTGATTTTACAAATGTAGTTAAGTAAAAGAAAGTACACGAGACGAAAATACGTAAGTACAGCGAGTGAGTAGGTATATGTCAAAATTAAAAACTTAATATACTATCCGTTTTTAATATACCTACATTATGTATTCACACTCACTTTCATAATGCATTCTGGGCTGTTAATATAAAATAATAAATAGAGTAAATAAACAATAAACATCTATAATATTCTACAGGCTAATCGCATATTGGCAATTTCATAAAAAATATGCCAATTGATTGGTGCTGCCTACTACCCAATCCATGAAGGTGTGGCTCGTAGTTGTACCTCACATGATTTATATTTCTTATCGTATACAAATAGGCCAATCCTATGAGTTTAGCTCCTTTTTCACCTAATTACCTAACTATATAATAAATTACTTTATAACACCATCTAGTAAAGATAGTGTAAAACAATTTTATTTAGAACGTTAGAAATTATATCATTTTAATTTAAAAACATACATTAAGCAAACGTTATGATATGAGACATGATACATATAAAAAAACATCAACGCAAATGTTTAAACCACAACTACCATAATGTTTACTGTTACCAACGGATGGAAATAAATCAAGTAATTGGTTAACCTCACATAAGTCACTACACTTGGTCACTTTTTACAAAAACAGCACACGTATTTGATCTGCAATTCTAGGAAGGAATATATATACCGCACAGCCCGCTTCATATTACGAAACATAATACCACGATATTTGAACATACAATTTTATTGATATTTGACCACAATCTCAATTAAATTTACACGCTAAAACCTAGAGGCAACCTCTGACCCTAGAGTGTAGTTTGCAGAACAGACCTATAGGTATTTGGCGAAGAATGATTAGTTTGAGAAGGTTATAGCTAATCACACGGGTATGTTAAGATACATCCCGCTCTTTTCTTCTACAAAAGCTACAGGTTCTTTGTTGAATTCAAAAATAACGTCGGTCGGTCTGGTATTCGAAGACACAACTATATAGTCATCTTCCCCTTCGTAGCTATTTATATTAAGCATTTCTGCCCCTTAGTATGACAGAAAATATTGCATAAAGGCTGTTAGTCGCAACTTTGTCCGTGTGGAATTTAATCAAAAAATTCTAGTGAGCGTAAATGTGGGTGTGGAACAAGTTAGGTAATGGACATTGCTCCTTTATTTTATTTTCGCGGGACCTTTTTTTAAATAAATTGGCCTAAGTGTCTCCTTATAAAATCAGTTACCTGATAGTGAAAGTCTCATAAATATCGGTCCAACCGTTTCGAAGATAAACGAGAACAAACAGAAAGACAAGAAATTTTTAAATTGGTTTCTTCTTATAAGTACCGTATATGCTTTTATATTAATTTAGTAAAATCCATATTGTTTTTAGTTATTTAGCAAGGTCATATAAATTATTCATATTTGATATTAATCTTTACATTACAAACAGACATATTTTATTTATTTGTATAAACGATGAAGGGAAATATACACGCCCCGCGATAACGTTACTAAGTTTAAGGATAACTTATTTTAAAAGTTGAAAAAACGACTGATTCAGTTTGTTAAAAACTTTACAGAAATAATCTATTCTCACATTCGGTGATAAATTAAACTGACAAGTCTTGTGTTATGGAAACAAAATTATAGAACCAAACAAAACCAAGGACGTGAACTTAGGTCAAACACTTGACCTAGTTTGTACAGGAGAAGTTGCTGTCACATTGACACGTATAGCTGGAATACGCAATGACCAGTGTATGGTAATTATCAATTTAAAGATAAAATCATACGAAAATAAATTGTTAAAATCAGTGTTCAAATAATTGAAACACTGTGAACAAAATATTAGCGTCCAAAAGGAAGAGATAATGTAATCAATGTAATATTTGAAACTTGTTTGAATAATATTAATTTTGAATATACTACGATAGCTGTTGATACAATATATTTGATAAAACACGCTTCGCAAATCATAACCCAGATTAACATAACTTTGCTTTAATTATTTTTTTAAACATAAATTTACTTAATGTTTCGTTCTCTCGTGAGAACTACGTCGTTTATTTGTATTTATTGTATCACCCTTTTACTGATTTTAACTTATCTCTGACAAATCTCGTAATTAATGTTTATTCCCTATGAAAAAACCTAGTGATATATATTTAGCCTGAATAATTATTCGAAAATTCCTATATCTGCAAGTTTAGTCAAAATTGATACAGTCATTTCGATGGTATTCCCGAGAAACTACAGACACTAGTTTTATTTATTATAAATATAAATTAATTCATATCCCGAGCTTAAGCTCCTTTAAAAAGAGGGAATGTTTTAACCTTAAGGATTGCAAACCCAACAAAAATTCAACCAGAATCAAATTAAAAGTCTCAATTGATAGCTTTCAATAATATTAATTGTCCTTGCGATACGTGAATTCACTAAGCAGGACTTATATCGTTACAAAATGTAACTAGATAAGAATAAACAAAGATGGACTCATCGACCGTGGGAACAAAACGCGGGCTTATAAAAATAGACTGTCTCCAACGTTGTGCAATTGTTTGGAAAATCACTTCAGGCTTCTAGAGTTTTCCACTTTCCCTTATCGCAAGGTATAAAAAGCACACTGCGTTGCGTCTGATTGCAGTTAAGCTTGTTGCGCCTTAAGCGCTCGGCCATAAAACCGGGTTGAGCTGTGAAGGCTTTTTAGGCGTATTAGCCTGTATAGTCATAGTCATTAAAAAAAAGTCTGATGGTAGCTCTATTCGGGACACCGAAGCTAAAAATCAACAAAAGAAACAGGAAAAAAAGAAAAGGAAGAGATATTCAAGCCGTTTGCAATTAAGGCATTATAAGGTGTATGTAAGTGTGACAGTATTGTAATTGTGTTCAAGGCAAAGTTCCGTCACTTTGGCGCCCTTGAGCTTATAGCCATACGATTGAGTGTTGTAAGCACATGCCTTAAAAGTTGAATAAAATTGTCAGGTCCTGTCCGACTATCACCGTGATTTGAAAAAAAGTAGAGCATGTCGTAAAAACACAAGATAGAACTTTAATATTACAGGGAAACATTTTCATAAACAAAAACAACAAGAAGCCAACGTCAGGCGGTCACCCATCCAAGTACTGACAGCGCCCGACGTTGCATAATTTCGGTGATCGAACGGGAACCAGTGTTTTCAATACTCTACCCGACACAGTACCCCCACCACTTTTCGTCACACAAAAAGGTTTTCGATCAGTATTTCAAAACCGTCCCATAAGAAGTTTCATTTCAAAAAACATTGTAATTGTTTGAGATTTTATTTGGTTTTTCTCTGTACAGATGCAAAACATCATTCTTTTAATACAAACGGAATTTTATTAATCTACTGGCGTAACAGTATGGTTTGTTTCAGAGTGCAGGCGGTAGGCGGATGCTTGCGCGGGTGCGTGTAGTTCACACGTTAGGAGTAATATTATTCTGTGAGTTCAAATGTTCGTAGACGCCACTAACATCACTGTGAATGCTAGCGGCGTCTACGCACATTTGAACTACATGCGCCCGCGCAAGCACCCGCCACCCGCCTGCAATCTGAAAGAGACCTAAGATGACAAGATTGTTTCGAATGTTTCGCCACTTATAACACCACACCGTTACGATTGATAACAGATTAAACTAAGGTTCCCTGTTGCAGAACCTCTATTATTTTATTATATCTTAGTATTACGGCCACTCCTGTTATACCTACCATTCACGTCTCGGTAGAGCTTTGGCGCTTCGTGGTTATGAATGCCCTTCTTAAAAAGTATTTTATTCTCGCGACACATTATCGAAACCGTACACTTATTTTTGCTTCGCGATGAGCAATACCATCGCGCAGTCTTGCTACCAGCTCTATAATAACTAGCGCGCCAGAATGTGAAACCATCATACAATAGAAGAACTTTTCCAGATGCCATTTGTATTATCTCCGCCGCTGAAATAATATTTATATGTTATCTTCTGAAATATATGTATAAAAAATATGTTAAAAGTTTTAAGTTTGAAAGTGGACGGATATAGGAGTAGAGGAAGACAGAAAAATGTGTGCATGGATTGTGTGAAAAGTGATATGTGTATAAATGGTGTGAATACTGAGATGACATCTGACAGAGGAGAATGGAAAAAGTAAACATGTTGTGCCGACCCTACTTAGATGGGATAAGGGTAAGAAGATGATGTTGTTAATTAAAGCGATGATAGCTTTGTTGATGGCGTGGTCGCACACCGTATTAATCGACGTAGGTTCGAATCAATCGCAACTGAGTCGGAAATATGAGGTGATAGAAAATATTGTGATAAAACCATAGTATGGTGCTGTGGTTTTTCCTAAGCTACCATCCTCAGTTGAAAATCTCAAGCAAATAAGAGTCAATCCCCCTCTTGCATTACGGTGTATATCTTCTTGGATCTCTCATGGTCATTTAACATCACATGAGATTATAGTCAAATGCCTTAGGCCTTAGGTTTTGACACAAAAGAGTGTTATTTTTATTTCTCTAAATACAAATTGAAATATATTTAATTTACACCATCTTTATTATATATTACTTTATTTCGTACTACTGGGATTAAAGTACTGAAAAAATAGTATTTGTAATCGTCAATAGATGGCACTACTAGTCTAAGTGAACTATATTTATGTAAATATTTATTTTTATAGTAACACGTGACATCACGCCACCACATCTTATCTACAGTTGATAATTTACAATTATTATACTACAACGCGACGCGCATCGCCAGACGGGTCGGAACAAACTATATATTTAAACAGGACTGTTATCTTCTTTTATTTATTTCAAAGAACTAAGCGTTTTGACCTTGCTCGCTTTTGCACCGACTTTGCACTAAGTGACGCTAGGATTAATACAATTATTTTACAAAATTAAATAAAAAGAGTGGTATGTTGCCATGTCATTTTGTCTCCCTCTTATTTTCCAACTATCATAACACAAAGATTCCTTCTCCTTGTACTTGTACTTGGTGATTACTACTTAAATGTGATAATACCATTATAAAGTTAAATAAATTATTACAGGTAAAATTATGATATAGATCATATACTAACGTATTTTTCTATTTGTTCAAGAACGCTTTTGACCTCTTCAATTATGATTTGTGCTCGTGGTTACGCTGATATGCATAGTTATTTGTAGACTCATGGACATATTTAGAGGAACGCAATAAAAAGGAGCAAATGAATATGAAAACAAATTCATTTGTACAATACAAGCTATTATAATCAATTGAATAGAATCCATTCATTGAATAGAGATTTTTGAACACAAAAAAATTAGACTAAAAGTACAAAAAAAAAACCATTAAAGGCAGTAAACTTTTTAATTGTTAGGAATGTTGACCTAAAATAAGGAAAATTAAATAATGTTGTCATAAAGACTTCTTTTTTTCGTAATGGATTTCATAATCAGTATTTAGTATTTCCCTCTCTAGCTGTCAAAAACTTTGTGGTATTAGGTTCCATTCTTCAACCAATGTAGTTTTGAGGTCCCTTAGGTGAGCTGGTGCTGGATTTCTTTATTTAACTTGTCTTTAAAGTTTATCTCACACATGTTTTATTGAATTTAAGTAGGTTTGGCGAGCGTGATGGATATATCAAAATTTGTTTTCCGACCTCAGTAAGGTACTCGGCTACTACTGCAGCAGCGTGAGGACAAGCATTATCGTACAATCAAAGAAAATGATACTCTATAAATGGAGCAAAAAGGCATCATAATCTGCTCTAAAATATCTGTTACGTAACTCATTCTCAGTCAGGGATCCGTTTTCTATGATGTGTAACTCCGTAAGTGCTTCTTCACAAATATCACCCCATATCATTACTGATCTTCCACTATAAGACTCTTTCCAACAATGTAACACTCAGTGTATCCATCATTTGACTTAACACAAAATCAGGCCTCATCAGTAAAAAGTATTTTCCCCAGGCGTTATCATCCCAATTTCGGTGCGAACAAGCAAAGTTGGACCGAGCTACTCGATGACCTGTGGCGAACAAAGAGCCTCTGACAGGAAAGTACGCTCCTATATCAGCAGTCTTAAGTCTCCTTCTAAATGTTTTGGTGCTGTCGCCTTTCGAACCTCCTACAGCTTGTTTCATACCTGGGAAGATGTCGAAGTGCGGTTTCTGAAGACACTACTTACAATAAATGTGTTGACTCTCTTTGTTGTTACTCTTTTGCGACCTTTTCCTTTACGTCTTATGTAATCTCCTTACAGCTTTAGTCACCTTAAGCAACGCGAAGATCTGGCGTGATCACTCCAACTTATCAAAATGATATCCCTTCACTCAATAATTATGTTTATTTTTTTTTCAAAAAAGCAAATAATGTGAAATTTGTTAAAAGTAACAAAAACCTGTAGAATTTCGTACACTACGTATCAAAGAAATTAACAGACATCAACAAAAAAAAAACAAATGAAAATCGTAAGTAAAGTTTTATTAAAAATCTTCTGTTATCAAATTATATAATAAGGAATAGTCAATATTTTGTATTATTCTATTTTTTCCCCGTTCCTCTAAATAGGTCCATGAGTATTGGGTGTATATGAACTGCATAGCAGATATGTTGATGTCTAAGTTTTTATAATCCATTTCTTATTATTCTATCTCTTATTGTTATTTTCTTTAATTAATTATTTGTGTTGCGTCAGTGGCTTTCGAAAGTCAGTTCCTCAGTCTAAAGCGTGTTATTTATATTTAGACATATCGTCAGTCAGGTCACGCTGTGATTAAACGCTAATGGTACTATAAAAACGCTACCTATATGTATATTGTATGTCTATAGGCATTTCCATAACAAAGAAGTACACGCTCTATTGACAGGAGATTAAGTCCTGAAAGTTTGTCTAGTACATAAAACGAGTTATTATATTCATATCTTTCTTTAATTCAGATATTAATGCAGTAAGAATACCTATGTATACAGGTAAATGTAAAATAATAGATTTCTCTTATAATTCAAAATATTTGATTAAAACTAAGTGGTCTAAATAACATTTTACCCAGCCAAAGTTCATAGATAAGGCGGTAGATAACACTGTTCAAAAGTCAAGGACATCAGCTTCAATTAAAAAATATAAACTGGTTTAAATGCTAAACTGAATTTAATATCTACCTCATATAATGTATGGCTGCCAAAACTGAATCATGACTGTGTACTTACATATGACTAATCTCGTATAGGACTACTCTATTTCTGATAACAGATTTTCATTAGACCGGTGGTAAAAAAGTCAGCCCGTGCATGTTCATATCAGTAAAAAATCGTAATATATTTTTTTTGTTTCCTTTACTTATTTCTCTAAAATATACATTTTTTTGTGTTTTAAGTATAGATTAATACAGTGACCGCGTAACTGCTAAACTTATTCTTACTCGCTTGATGTCTCCTTCACAAAAAAGTAGCTAAAAATTTATTATTTGCAAAAATTTTAATCGCAATGCGCAACCGCGATATGAAATTCAGGGATATTTAGCGATAGTGTCTGATATTTAAAGCAATTTAATCATTGGACAAACTAATTACCAGGGTCGTCTTAAGTATATTCTGCACCGACGTGCAAAAGCCAGCCAGTGTCAAGCTCTTTTTAATAAAAAAACGGAATGTATGTTTTATTTACTTAATTGATTTCCCGAAGCTAATACATTTTTTGGGGTTTCTGAGTTGGCAACATTTTACAACTTCTACTTTTGATTATATACTTACTAGCTGATACCTGTCCGCTTCGCTGAGTAAACATGGTAATGTGCCAATCGCATCCAAGAAATATGAAACCTACAACCACCTAGAAAATATTCCGCATTGTATGGTCATACTCCTAGGCCGATAATTTCAGTAGTTTTGACTGTAGTGAGTTTTTTATTTATTTCAATATTGAAAAATACCTTCCTACTTCTATTGCCGTCGACTAGAATCTCGTTACAATTGTGCACCCTTGCACGCAAGCGTAAAGACGACCCTGCTTATTACACCAATAACGCGAGGTCACTTTTCATGTATTCGGACTTTGGACTATAAAGCATATCTGTGACGTAGACCATTAATCACTTAGATAACGCTCAATATGGGAAGTTACATCAGCCATCGCCTACACAAATGTTCCTATTATAAACGCTCCAATACGAAATTTAAATGAAATTTTATTTAAACTACAACTGTGATACTTGTCTTCCGTGTATAACCCTTACATGCACAGTGTCTCAAAAATGAAACATTGTCTCCAACTTATAAATAAAGTATTAACCTTAGCGAAAGTTTTACTTAGCATTCAAACAAAAACAAAAAAAAATACATAAGTCCGTTTGCTATTTAAATATGACATTTACATTAATTAATTATTTTACGAATTATTGTACATTATTTTGGAAAATTTTATTATCTCAAAAAAAGAAAACATGAGTAATAATAGTACCTACAAATTATGTTTTCTTATTATTTTTTTTATAAACCTGTATAATACAATATAATTCTAAATACAATATAACTTTTTTGGGAAAAAAAGAAGTCATGCATTTAAGGGTTAAAACTTAAAAATAAGTACGGAATATTTTTTAAGTGAGTTTTCATCAGTGAGTTAATCAATATTATTGAATTAAAGTTTCTTGGAGATGACTGTTTAGTTTTAGAAATATATATTATTTAATAACTTACCAAAAGACCTAAAGGAAAATTATTTGAATATATTAAAAGGATGATTAAAAATGTAGCTAAACCATAGGTATTTTTATTCATATTTACTGTTAATATTCGTAATCAATATTTCTCAAATGTTATATATATAAAAGAATAAATGACCAAGATATCAACGCACCACCCAAACCACTCGGGCTATGAAAAAACTCTATAAATTAGGATAATTTCCAGGTCTCGTCATGCCTCTGAAATAATGGTCATTATACTTTTTGGACAAGGACAATATAGAACTAGAACCATATGAGGTATAGCTGCCGGCCGTATAGTTGACATTTCTATGAGCTCTAAAAATACGATTGCCCATACATTTTGTAAGGCAGTGGCAACCTGTGAAGTCATTTATTTACTCACTTGCTCTGTTTGGTCTTCTCGTCTCGCATGCTTGTATTTAGTTACCTACATATGCATAATTCGTTTTGATATATCTCCTAAAATTGTTTTATTATGTCCCGGCTTTTACAACCACGGTTCTAAAACCTCTATAAGCGAGAAACGGAAATCCCAATAAGATAAACTACAACTGGTCTGTACATCTATAAGCGACAGTACAGTGTTTTAAACACTTGGTATTTATGAGTAATTCTTAAATTTCGTGAAACCAACCACCTAACACGCTTTTTTATCGTATTTCATTCAAAAGGGTCATTGATAAAACAATATTTGATACAATTTGGAAACTGGAAAAAACACCATACGAATTCATTTAGCAAATATAAATTATATGATTTCTTTTCTTTTTGTAAGCATATGTATAATTCTAATGAACAACACTTATAAATGTATTGTATATGTATATTCTTGTACTCCTATAAATGACATACTCGATTTAGGGAGAACCCTTGATGAGCGAAAAAAGATTGCGGTCCCTTAAACTTTTGCTTATGGAGGTGTGACTGTATATATGGAAGAAGATTCAGGACATCCGACATTTATCCGTACAAGGAATAATTAGGAGACGTTCTATGAAAAGGTAAATATGTGTTGCCTCATAACCATATTTCATACTATGATAAATATGAATTTCTCACGATATAGATAATGTGATACTCATTCACGATATAGATTTAGTATGTTATTTGACTTAGTAGTAAACTTCTTGATAATAACAAGTCTTAATAGAATTTCGTATAATAAACATGACTTTAAATTACGAAGGACAATAATTTTCATTAACAAGTCGTCCTTCTCTTTTCGTAAGAAGTATATAAATAAAGTTACAATTTACATTAAAACTAACTGCAAATGATTTATAAAATTCACAAGTGCAGAAAGACTGTATAATTGATTTTCTCTATCCAGGACCAAATAATCTACTACGCATATATAAAAAAAGATTGAATAAAATCAATGTAATAGTATTACGGCACTATATAGTTTCTAGTACATATACTTACATATTAAATAGAAACCAATACCGAAGTTTAATTACCAATTGAAGTTGAATAATGCACAGTAAAAAAATGTCGATCAGATTCTCCTCTTTCGAAATTCGGAAAATTTGTTTAGTAAACGTATATCGGCCGTTTTGATTCAACAAGTATCTTTATTTAAAACTAGCTTTGTCAAATTTATAGATTATAGATAGCCCTTCATCCAGAAGTAAGATTGTTACTGGTTTGTACTAAAAATACATGGCGATACTTAAATTGATCGATACTAAAAAGGTAAATGTAGTATGAATTAGTAATTGTAAGTTTTATTTACGATGCGAATAAACAATATGGTGGCTAAAACATTTGACGCACATTTAAATTCTAGTTACTTTATATACCTACATAAAGAACTGAATATTTTGTAAGTTTATTCGATTAATTTATGTTTATAAATAGGGTAAATAAAGATAAAAGTCAGTATTTAAATAGTGTATTTTAACTTTATTTGGGCTTTATTGGATTTTTAAGGTCCTTCGGCTTTGTAAAGGTCGATTATTTTTTAATTATTTTTCTTACAATTACGTTAGTTAATATATATCGCAAAAATATTTCTTCATATATAATTAGTTCGGAGAAGTACATACATGTGTAAGATTTAATCACAGTTAAAGTAATCTTAAAGAACGCGTAGCGTTGACATTAAAATAGTATTTCCCAAAGTAGGTAATAGTCGCGCGTGTATATTCTGTGAGCTCCGAGATATACGATACCAAGCTTGGGCTGTTGGATATTTTCCATGTATATATATGCTCTTTTCAGAATTCAAAATTGTTTGTTAGGTAAAACGCGGTCCTACGAACTCTGAGAATCACTGTATTAAAATATTTAGTTACAAGTAATCGTTGCTGTTCCTAGACTCACAAGACTGAGGCAACCATCCGTTCTTGTAATTTTGTCTTTGGTTTCTTTGTATTACTATGTTATTCGTTTAAATTCAGACATACTTTGTAGCAATGTTTGATTTTCGACTAGTAATTTGAATATAGTAAAGCACGCACCTGCGGTTGACAGGGACGGTGTCTAGTAGCAAACTTTTATGAATCATCATAAAATAACCACAAAAGTGAAATACAATAATTTCTAGTCCTTGTTCGCAATAATAAATACCACTGACCATGATTTACCAATGAAATTAAATAAAAATCGTTAACTCTCAAACTCAAAAATAAACCAAAATTTGTTTCTACACTTAATGTATATGTAAAAAAACTGAAATAAAAGAATATTTTTGAAAACTTATCTGAATATATAATTCATAAGAGTACAGAATTCTCATATTAGGAACTTGCTTTCTAAATATTTTTAATGTGGCCTTTAAAAAAATTATCTTAAAAAAGCTATCTTAGTTAATATACAACAGGCACATTTACTGAGAAACGTACTCTATAATTCAATATACAATATTAAAATGGTATTTGTAACATAATATTATTCACATAACTCGTGTCTTTTAGGCACATTATATAAAATTAAAAATGCATAGTAAATGACAATAAAATTTAAACATAGAGTGTGATTACTATAAAAATTACACTTTAATCTATTAACCTAAAGACACAAATTTAATTAGGTAATATACAAAAAAAATAAATAAAGCTAGGTAAGGTAGGTAGTTGTGTCATTTTATTATATAAACTTATAATAAAACGCTATACATTCTTACAAATACATAATACAAAGAAAAATCTCATTTCAAGGAGTTAATTTCACAACAAAAAAAGGCAGTGAAACACTTTTAATAAATGTATTAACAGTGTACATTATGAAGTATTCTTATCCGGAAGCGGCGGTAGACTGTATGATTTGCCATCCGGAGTCATCCAACAGGTCGGTGGGTCATGGTTATGTTTGCCGATGCATTCTGTCACTTTCCCTGCATTGTTTATCCTTAATTTAGCAGGACAACACCTACTGAAGAAATACCAACAATACCACAGTTGACTGCCATACGCTTTCTTGTACATAAACCGAAATGTATGATTCTGGTAGATAAATAACTTGGAGTTGCCTCTTGTGTTTATAAATATACCTGAAAATGACATAATTGTTTTAAATGTGCAAATAAAGCTTGGACTTTGTACTATGACCGCAATAAGGAAGGATAATAAAACAAACTTTACTTATCAATAATTTAATAACAAAGTTTTCCATCTCAGTTTTGTTCCTGTAACTAAAGGCTTTGTCACAAATAATATATAAAAAATAACATATTATTCGTAGACTTTCTTAAGTGTCTAGTGTAGAAATCATAATTGGAATAAAAGGATAATTAGAATATCTATATACCATCAAATGTAACAACTATTTTGCAAGTAACATATAAGGATACAATTTTACACAATCATTTATTTTAAAATGAAGCATACATTATATAAGATATTTACAACAGCTATTTATACATTTAACACCAACATACAGAAATGAAAATTATACTAATCAACAAAACAGCAATCAACTGTGGAGATTGATTACGACTCCTCCAGCTTCAATAGTAAGACTACCACCGAGGGGTCTCTTCTATGAGGTCATCTAATACAAATTAAAATAATTCAAATTTAAAATAAAAATGGCCTGAACTAATGGTACAACACTTGTCAATTATACTTACAAGACTAAATATCAATAGGAAAACGGACTACATGTTTTCTATAATACCAACTTACAACTTCATAATATGTGTGTTTCCCTAATCTACAATAATAAACCTTTCCATATTTTAAACAGTTTGTTTTATTTAAAAATATCTTCAGTATTTTTATTCACATCTCTAATTCAACTTAAAAGAATACATTTTAAGATAACCAAGAATTTTATTTACATTAATTCTATTGGTTAATAGAATAAACTCATATTTTACTATATGATTTAAGACTGCAAATTGATCTCAATTTTTTGGTACAATGCATGTTTATTCCATGAAAAACTGTCTCATTTGATTTGAAAGATATCTTTCAATTTAGGTTTGAGATATTATTTACCCGCTGACATACACACCTCGTACCAAAGAATTCAGTCCATCGGTCTATAACCAATTTAATATAAAGCTGTAAATAATCCACAGAGCGGTTCTCTTTTTAACGTAATCGCATTCTTATAGGTTATAGTTAAAGTATAATACCAAAAGTTTTTAACATATATAAAATAAAACAACACTTTATTACAACAAAAAAAAATCTATTCCATGGGTTCACACAATTCAACACTTCGACAGTTTCAATCTGACCTAACAGTTACTGTAAATTAATTGAAACTGATCAGTTGAACTATTCACAACACCTTTAGCTTACGTTTTTATCACTAAACTTATTATCACAACCTGTATTAATTACATGAAATATATTTTTTGCACAAATTAGTAATTCCTGATAGTGTAACTATGATCAGATAACAGAAACTGAGCAAAATGATATGATTTAACACACTCTTACTTCACCACTGTGCCTGAAGCCAGACCATTCATTTTGACATTATATTTACTAGGTCTTTGAAATTAATGTTGTCGGAAAGTCATTTGCCAGTGTCGTGTATTTACATGGAATAAATACGTAGTGTATGTTAGTACATTATTTGATTCGTAATGCGCCTATTTGTTATTTCGAAGAAATTTATACAAATATATACCATATGTATTTAGTAAAGTATAGTATAGGTTACAATAACGAATAAAACAAATTT
Source organism: Antheraea assamensis (assembly GCA_035772565.1). NCBI lineage: Eukaryota > Metazoa > Arthropoda > Insecta > Lepidoptera > Saturniidae > Antheraea > Antheraea assamensis. The sequence continues at coordinate 194,505 of JAQQSE010000160.1, forward strand.
TAAATTATACACAAAATATACGTGACAAGTCAGATTCGACTGCAATTCTTAGGTCCATAATTTTACATAACAATTTAAATAAGATACTGAATATGGAGCAGAATTAAATAAAAATGGATCGATACGTTTAAAACTAATTAAGCCACATATATACATACTATTTCTTATAACTACATATAGGTAAAGCAGTTCCTTGAAAAAATGTTAGTGATAGATACGGCGTAATCTGTAATATAAAAATGAATCGCTAAATGTGTTGCTAAGCGGAAATCTCGAGAACAGCTGAACCGATTTCGCTAATTCTTTTTTTAGAATATTCCCTGAAGTACGAGGATGGATCTTACGGCGAGAAAAATTGAAAAAATTGCCTGAAATAGTGTAAAAACAACACTTTTCTATACTCCTATACAAACGATTCCTAATAATACTTAAAACTCAATTTGAACTTTAATACCATACCATAAAGTTTAAGTGATAATGTAGAGGTTCCGGGAAGGCAAAACAATTGAGTGACGTTAGAATCGTATAAATATTAATGTCAATATTTATAGGATGATCCCGAATAGCAGAATAAGTATAAAAAAAATTATTTAAAGAATCGACTGTTAGGCGGTACGAAGTTCGCTGGGGTCAGCTAGTCAAGAAATAAAATCAATATATTGTTGCAACATTGATAAATGCTAAACTACTATCATTGAAAAGAGGAAGTTTTAAAATATAGACGATTGCAATCCGGGTACAACTTAGAAAAACTAAAAATGTTATATTACGAATTTTATATCTTTACATAGAAAAATACATAACAATGATAAAAAAAATCAATTTCCAGTGAATAAGGAATCCAGTGTAAATCTGTGTATTGTATATTATCTACGGTCAAAAGAATAGTTGTGAACTACTACCTACCAAATTCTCTTTGGTTTGTACTTCTCAAGTATACATAAAGAGTATAAGAAGTATTATGGAAGTATACTATTATACGTAGTATCCTCTTAGTAGTTTGTGATACTATTCTAATCTATGGTTTGTACGTGACGTGTGTAGTAGTAGCATGTTTTGTTTGTATTTCCCATTATAGCGTGATTATTTTTAGCATACATGTTTATTTGTATAAAAAGTGATTATATTGTAGAAAAAATGGTTTAATGTTATGAAATTAGTGTATATATTCACTATTGCCAATTTAGGTTAAGATAACGCGCGTAACAGTTTTAGAAAGCAGATAAATGTGTACTTACACCGCATTAATGTAATTTAAAATACGTTTCACATTTTGAATGGTTCTAGTTTTGTCTACTTTGTATACGTACATATTAAAATATTTTAATGTCAGTTTTGGAATGTTTTGAATTAATAAAGTTGAAAAAAATATATTGTTTTATTCCAACCTTAAAATGTTATTTAAAAAGTACATATAAACATAGAATTGAATTGAAAAAGAATTGAATATACATATATTCAATCCAATATATTTGCGACTCGTGTATAAAATAAACTAATATTCCTCATTAATGATTTTACTAATAAAATATTAACTTTCAGTTGCCAACTTCATACCTACAAGGAAAGGGAGTCTGTTACTTGTTCACGAAGGATATGCATTTCGTTTGAAAAATAAATTGGCATATGGTAAAAAACAATGGTATTGCACATCCCGTACGAAGACTGGCTGTCATGCAGATATTACTACAGTTATACACAGACTGGGCAATGTAATTCAAAGGGTACGTAATGGTCACAATCATCCACCTCCTGGTTTCTACAGAAGAAAAGACGGATCATTCAAAGTTGTTTAACAAAGTACTTTTATCAATAATACCTCAATATTTTTTGTAATAATATTCATTTATATGGTATAATTATTAAGCAGTGATTTATTGATTCGTAATATCAAGTTTTAATGAATTAATTTTATAACTTATCTTAATACTGATCATTTGAAGTATACATTTTTATGTGACTACCTAGTCATAAATTTAAACATTCTAGATAGAGATCAAACAGACTTTTGTCATTTATAAACTCGTGTAGATTTTAACTTTTTCAGTGTTCACTTTAAAACTGTTCGTCATGAGACTGATTACAAAGATTTTATAGACTGTTTCTGAAATTATTGCATTTACCAAGTACTTATACTTTATTTATGTGTAGACTTAATAATTGCTCATTTAATTTGTACACAAGACTGATGTTTACATTTTTCTACCTCATTTATTTGTAATTATTTACATTGTAAATTTAAAATAAATAAGTTATTATGTCTTTTGTCATTTGTATTCCTGTTTTATAAGACTATCAAGATAATACTGAAGTAAGAAATTAGAATATGTAAAATTTTGTGTAGATTTATATTTTTAAGTCTTTAACAACACTTTCAATGTGATCTTTTGTAATAATTAAAATTATACCTTAATACCTTAAATTTACTTTTTTCTTATAAAATTTGTAACCCCATATGTATTTATTATTAATTGTCAATGATTTTACTATTTGTTATTTATGAAAGTAATATTATTATTTGAAAATGAACTGCAGTATAATTGTTAAGTATGTATTTACCTTATAATAATATAGAAAAATATTTTTCTAATAGACTGATATTATGAATTAATTAATAAGACTGATTCCAATACTCTTCTACCTCAATATTTTTTTAACTGTATTTTCAGATTAATTTACGTTTTAATAAAGAAATTTTTAAGACTATGTGGGCATAAGATAATTTTACTAGTGTGTGTGTTTGCTGTCCAATTGTATCTTTAGATTCAAATCTAAGGATACAACTTCTGCATTCCTTATCGAATTTAAGTATTTTCCTGAAATCTGAGTTGCATAGTAAAACACTTGATCAAGGAGCACAGTGTTACACAATACTTGAAACAATCAAAAATGTATCTTCAGTATAAATTGAAATTACAAAGTCTCCATTACTTTTGGCAGATCTTTAAAAGATCTGACGACGGGAAATTTATGTAGGTTTAAGGTATTTTTTTAATAAGGTAAACACCTTTTTATGAATGACACGATGACAAGGTGTGACAGACACTTTTAAATGCAAGCTAATACTGATTCTGCACTTTATAAGACTAAAAAATGCATTAATGAACATTTGAAGACTAACAGTAACCACTATTTCGTAAATATAACAGACGCTTGAATAATATATTTTCATTACAGTAAACTATTTTTTTAAAAACTACAGATATTAAAGTTATTTTGTGATATTTACACATTGTAGTCGAGAAAAATAATGCCTTTGTAGATGTCTAGATCAGGGCTGTCCAAACTACATGGGACCCAGGGCCAACAAAAATGAATCAATACATTGGGGGCCGCAAAATATTTATAAAAAAAAAAAAGTATAATAAGTATCATTATTTTATTATCTACTTTTTCATTAATTTGTCTTTTACAATTCTGTCAACATCAATCAATGTGCGGCATAATCGAATACATATCCAAAACATTTGAATTTCGTCGCAAGAAAAATAATTTACTCATTTAATGTATTTAAACAAATAAGATAAAAAAGATTCTGCGGGCCGCAATAATTCATGCCGCGGGCCTTAAGTTTCATTCATACTAGGGACTTAAGTTTATTTGCATATTTCAGTCTATTACTTCATTCACTCTATTTTTTTCTGTCCGAACAATGGTATTAATTAGTTTAATATAACCAGGCGTAAAAGATTTAAATGAAGTTTTCTTTTTTTGAACTTTGGGGTACATATTTATCTATACATTTAATCGTAAATGAATGATTTGTGTATTGTTTTCATTGATCAGTTTGGTGAGTGGAAGTTTTGTTTAACGCGACTTCCAAAGTAAAAGTTTTCACTAATATCGTAAGCTAAATAATGCCACAGATTGTGCATATATACACTGTAGTAATAATATAATAAACATTAGTTTTGTATTCCGGCTAATTTTTTTTTTCGAACTGACTACACTGTTGACCTGGTAAGGCCTCTACAGTTACACCGGTCTACAATTCCTGCAATTTATTGTAAATACATAGTACTTATTCATCTAATAGCTCCAGTCTTATTATTACCTATATTTTTGAAAATTACTGCTAAAACCCTGTTTTAGTTGCAAGTATTTCAAAGCTCATGAATAACTACAGAAAATTAATTCAGTTGTATGGCCCAGGGAGGAGATCGCTCTAAACAGAGATAAAATGTATGTTAACCATATCGACGCTTATTCTAAAAAACTCATATTTCGCGTTAGTCTTTGGGGTGAAGTACTATGAAACGATAAACCTAACAGCCACTTCTGTTCTACATATTGTTTGAAATAACGGCAACCGTCAGTAATAATTCATTAATTAAAAAATATTTGATCAGTATTGATTAGTATCTTAGCACCTTAACATTTAATATAAGGTGCCTTTCACATTATTTCGATATACAGACCCACTATACCATGGCGAAGAAGTAGACAGAAACTGGTAAACAATTATTGTAACCTCAAATATTCATATGAGTGTATGCTAAGAAGGATTTTTCTGTGAAGCCAATATCAACACTGAAAAGTTATTGTTTATTTATCTCAAGGACCTAACTAATGAAAGGCCGACAACCAACTTCTATATTGGCTATGGAGTGGAGAGGTACACTCCATAAATTGTCCAGATCTGGGGTCAACCTATAACTAGTAGTGTTGCAATCAAACAAATGTTTAATCGGAATCGGAAACACTTTTATTTCTGACTCGTTCTTCACATTCCTCTTTCTTTAAATCGTTAATTTTCGTTTGTTCAATATCCAAGGTAAAATCAACCATATTTTTGTAGATTCGCGGCGGAGGATGGCAATGTTCCATGAGCGCTGAAATAACATAATAATCTTTGTCGACAAAAATGCATCCGCGACAAGATTTGTCCGTCGCGCAAACCCATCGGCTCTTATCAACTCCTGTATATTTCTTCCGAAATGCGAATTTACGATGTATCAAATTCACATTTCCTATACGGGATACAACCGGCTCTGCCTTTTCTGTATGAAAACAAAGATATATTTTGATAGTTTATTTTTTTTATTATTTCAATACCATGTTTTTTTTATTCTATACTCGCAACAAGTTACCTTTCTCTGTAAGGAATGTAGGTCTATTCTTTTGAGATTTCCCCCTAGAATGATCATGTTCTTCCTGACCAGCTACAATTTCATCGTTTTCCGATAAAACCAAATGAGCATTACAATTCTTATTAACAGAGCAGACCCATCGCACTCCATTTTTAGTTTTATAAGATTTTCTGTATCTATAACCATTTAGTTTCAAGATTTTCGATCCTCTCGATGTTTTTGTGAAGGTGGCCACATCTATAGAATCTTCATCAATGTCTTCATCTTCACTACTATCTGAAATTATTTAGATAGTTGTGCATATGATTCTATATGGACCTATCTTTAAACTTAATGTATAGTTTTAAAAAAATCACGGTTTTACAGGCAAACATACTAAAAATTTCAAAATATTTGTTGAATATGGAGTGTTTAATGCTGTGTTTGTTCATTTGATGGTAAAAAGGTGTGGGGCACTTGACATTAATAGCTAGAAATAGTCCCTGAACAGCCGTTTATAAATTACAATAAAAAGAAGTCCATGCTTTTTTACAATTAAATTAGCTATAGCATGAACATTCGATATTTAAAATTATTTTCACTTTTTAATTAAGGTTACCTTGAAAAGCGTGTTTTATAGTTATTTTATACCATTTTTTTAGTCTTTAAACGAACTTAAATTCCATAGTAACTTGAAAACTCGACTTTTCGGTATATTTTATAATTAATTAATTACATGAATGGGACAAACTTATCAAGTTATTATATTTTCATCGGTCCTTGATAAGTGTCTTCCTCTACTGCCTAGCGTTTTCCCGGCTTGGTGCCAGGGTCCGCTAAATTTAATCTAACGTGTTGAAGTGGATAAAATCGCGTTTAAAGTTTCCGTTATACATAAAGGTAGATAGATACAGGTGAAGATAATAAAAGCGCGTTTAAAAGTTTGAACATTCAGTTTTGGATTACATAATAAATAAGAATTAGGTTGTAGGTGGGTTACATATAATTAAAAAAAATGGTCGGTAAACTATTGTGTATAAGTAATTTCAGATACACTAAATGATCAAATTGTATACATTACTCTAGAGTAGATAAATATATACGACGCTAATCATAAACATTGTAAAACCCTAAATAATCGAGTATATAATATAATATAATAGTCGCCAAGTATTTTTCACATTATGTATGTGTGGCTCCGATGCTTTACTGTAGTTCACAAAGTATAGAGAACAACCTGTGTTTATATTAGCGTAATGCAAAGAAATGGCAATGTTTATTGTTAAAAGAAAAAGGCAACAGTAAAAATAAATTTCATGCTTTATTTATGCCACTATAATTTTACAACCTTCCTAGCATGGATGTGTTTATTACACGTTTTAACAATCTCATTCTTATCCGATAAACATAAATATGCATTACAACTTTTATTTACAGAACAAACCCAACGCATACCCTTTTTCGTTCTACCATGGGTTCTATATCTATATCCTTTGTACACGAGTATTAAACTGCCTCTATTAGAATTTTCAAAACGAATGATATCTGCAACATTATGCCGTTCACAGGAATCTGAAATTATCACTTCGTATAAATGAATGTAAAATGATAAAGAATTACTTCCTTTAAATGTATCCAACATTTGCACTAGCCATTAAGAATAAACTTTGTTTTACAAAATAATATTACCCCAAAATATGTTCTTATAGGTACCAACGGATTATTAAATACGACGCTCAATAACTACAAATATTTAGTCAACGACAATAATAAAAAAGCAAACTATTTAACTGTTGTTTGTCAAAGCTACTCTCCAACACGTATGAATAAAATTTGAGTAAATTTGCAGACAAACAGGACATTTGGAAAGTATTGTGTGACATTATTTCTTAACAGTGGTTTAGCAATTATTTTAAAAATTAACAGATCTAACTAAAATCGACGAAAGGGTTAAATAGTAAATTATAGTTACATATTTATTATAAAAAAATCTGTTGAAAAATTGAAACCATTCACAGCTTAAATCAATTTCACCAGATGTGGCATACATTGTCGATTTTGATTTTTTAATATAAATAACACGCAAATGGTTAACAGATCTTAATACTATAGAAACCTAAAAACAATAATTAGAGTAATATAAACGATTTATAAATAAAGATACAGCCTATATAAATAACTATAAATAATTTAACCTCAGCACACTACAGAGCTCAACAAACAAAGACTATATATACAAAAGTATGAGGAATTCCCCATAGTTACTGATCACAACTATCTATCGGGTACTAATGGTGCTCATAAATGTACACGTTTGTTATTGTTTCTTGTATTATCTGTGTTCAAACATCTATGCGCACCAATTTTCATGGCGATCGCTTTAAGACTCTGCAGCGTCATCTAGTGGCAATTTATAATAACATGTCTATCACGAAAATCTTCATATTGATCTGTTAAGTGCAGCTACCAGAACACACTGAGAAGTGCTTGGTGACAGATTATCAACTCGTGGGTGAGTGATAACTATTCAGACGGAAGTAGAATAAGCTTTACCACCATGCCATAGATATATAGATTATTAATTTTTATATAAATAGATTACTCAGCACGACTTTTTTGAAGTGCGCATTACTGGGTTATATTTATTTTTCGTTATATTTTTAAGTTATTTAAGACGGACGAAAGAGCAGACGGTTATTAATGGATATAAACGAATTGTTTAGGAAGTTTCAAAACTCACAACAACCTTCCTTACCCGTCAGATTACAGTCAGCCATTTTTAATAGTGTCGCCTTTTGGGATAACATTGAATGCGTCCTACGTTTATGTACAGACATATTAACCACCCCGCTTAAATATCAGATATACACCGACTCCCGCTATAACGGGTGTTAATCTTGACACATCATAGTCACCATTTAATCCGATACATTTATCATATTGTCTCCACTCGGGTATTAATTTTATTAAAACTATTTCTCGTAGTTCGTGTCCATGATAATGTTTTTATAGAGCAACTAGCAGATTCCGGTCCGATGGGCATTAAAAAAAAAGGTCAATCGAATCTAAATAAGTAGCATAGAACCATTTACGAAAAATCGAACATCTATGCCAATAAGTGTAGTAGTTTTAAGGTGGTTGAGCCTCAAAAGAACTGTATTTTAATATATATATAAAAGAGTAACTAACTGTGATATCAACGGACAAGCCCACACTGCTGAGGCTAGGGCCTCGAAAATTTTGCATACACGTTCCTTTTACATTGTAGGTGAGCACTACGATTAAATCAATAATTGATTTTAATAAAAAAATGAAAAAATATAAAATAAATGAATCACATTTTTGCAAATTCAACCCCTAAATTGGTAAAAAAGGGAATGAAAGTTCCGTCAGTTAGACAGTTATTCTTTTATTTTATATATATATATATATATATATATATATATAGATTCTAAAGTAATTAATGCATAAAAAATGCGTATGAAGAGAGATAAATTTTTGATTTGTTCATGTATAATTCTCGCTAATCTCTTCGGCCGCTTTGAATATAACCATAAGTTTGAGCTTGCATATAACACAGTCAAGAATTTAATTAAAAAATATATATATTATAAGAATCTAAAATTGCCCTTTCTTTATCCTTAAGTTGCCTCGATGTTAACAATATAATATAATGCGTATTTATACCCAAGTTTGTGGTCTTCGCATCTATATTCAGAGCCATCGAAAAACTGGACGAGTACTATAAGTCTTATAGTTCTGAAAGTAACTCCCTAATCAGTTTCAAGAACATCGCTTGTCCTCATCGCTTTGAGAACGTGATCAGGTTTAAGGTAATATTTCGGTGGATCATGACAGTGTTCTTCGAAGACTGATGTGATGTAGTTTTTTCTATCAGTGAAGACACACGCTCGGCAATTTTTCAGAGTCGAACAGACCCAACGAGCTCGACCACCTTTCTCGTACTGTTTCCGATATGTATACTGCCGAAATAGCAGCATTTCTTTGCCTTTCCTAGACGTTATAACCACAGCTGTATCTGTAAAGAAAATTATATAAAATCATTCATTAAATTAACAAATAAAATACATTTTGTAAGACTTTATATTTTTCCTTTTAAATAAATACTGATGTGCTTAGTCGTGTTTACGAATATAAAATATCATTTGTAAATCTATATATATGTGTAATCAAAATACAGTTTCTTCGAAACTCAATAACGTCAAAACTACTGAAGGTATCCGAATAGCAATATGACCGTCCGACACGACATTTTTCGTATATCGTCCCAGGTTACATACTTTGGATTCGTTTGTTCCTTGGTCATCTTTGTTAATGTCTAATAAGGCGGACGAGAACAAGCTAGTCTATACATATAACTAAAATGTCTGTTGGTTTTTCGGGCTAATATACAAAACGGTTGATGCAATTTTTACAGAACTTTTATTGACAGATATATAGATTTTCGTAGTATTATCTAGACCTAATATTACGCTTTTCGATAGGGGTTATGCAGTAATGGTATAATTTAACAAAGCTAAATTTATAGGTATTAAACCCTTAAATGCATATTGAGGCCAATTGTCAACATTCCACTTAATTTTATTCAAAAACATAAGTGTATGCGTTTCCAAAAGCATGTTAAAACATTAGAAAGTACCTCACATGTGAAAGAAGTTGAGATTACTTTTGGCAGTAAGTCGTATATTTTATTTGTTTATTTTATTTTAAAATTATCTTCAAAATTCAAAACAAAAATTATGCATATATTACAAATAAAAATATTATAGATATATAAAACACAAAGTCCCTTTAAAATGACAAAAACTATTTTCATGAAAATGAATTCATGATCCCAATATTAAAAATAATTGTAGTATTCATTTTCCAATAGGCAGGTTAGTATCTCACAGTTTTAGAATAAATATTTGAAATCATTTAAACGTATTTTATTATCACAATAGTAAGTTATATCAATCCGATTGCAAGAAGGTTATAAAATAATACATTAATTGTTACTCACCGTCTTGATCTTCATCTATATTTTCATATCTCTGAACTTTAGGGTGATCGTGACTCTGATGAACCATTATTATCTCGTCATCATCGTTTATATATAAAAATGCTGAACAATTCTTGTTTTGTGAGCACACCCATCTCGTGCCATTCTTAGCTTTGTAAGCTTTTCTGTACCTGTGACCGTTGTATTGCAAAATTGGCTTCCCCTTACGTGATTCCACAAAAATGGCGACGTCGTCATTAGATATCTCTTCTTCTTCGTTTATATGTTGAATTTTCGTTATTATTCTATCCTCATCTGTATCGCACGTGTCTGTCAACAAATAAATACAACAATTAAACTTCTACCTTATTTTAAAGTCAATAAATATGATTATATACATTATAATAAAAAAAAAAAACGAAATAAAGAGACTTCAGTATTGTGATAAAACTTTTATTAAAATTCTCAAACATAAATGGAATCAAAAATGAAAAACTTAAAAATTATTATATTCAAAATACTGGTTTTTTTTAAGACATTCTCTCTTGAAATACACTGCATAGTATGGGTTCATGAGTATGAACGTTCGCCATTAAAACAAGTTCAAATTTCTCATTGACATGCACGTATACACCGCATTTGTTTTGGCTCGGTTCACTGCAATACCATCTTGTGCCGTCCATCAGACCGCATTCCTTCTTAAATGTATATCCGTTGACTATAAGAAATGTTTTACCAGTCGACAAGGTGACTACTGTAACTAAAGAAAAAGGCTAGCAACATTCAGCCACACACACACACACACAATTCTTCTAATAAACATTACGCAATTTACTAAAATTGTCACTACAGATAATTCCAATTGTTAACCTAAAATATCTATCATGCTGTACTAGTTAAATAATATCTACAAGCAGGAGACCGCACACAAGTCCTTGACCGAAAATTAGAAGACTCGTGAAATTAAGAATGCTCATGTATTGAAATCCAAGAACGTTTAGTCTTTGACAGAAACTTACAAGACTCGTCAGATAAAGTATGCTCACGTAATGGACTCCAAGAAGGTTTAGTCCATTACAGAAACTTAGAAGACACGTCAGATGAAGTATGCTCATGTATTGGACTGTAAGAAGGTTTATATTTATAAATTATGTTTATTGAACCAATATCAACTGGAAATCAATAGACAGGTATACAAATGAATGTCACTGTGTAGGAACTTCAAACCTGATAAATATACATTTCTTTATGTCCATATATAATTAGTTATTATCTTGTAAATTATGGGTAAAAATATGAAAGTATTACAAAAAAAGTAGATATATATCCCCATCTCCTCTGACCTACTGTTCACCTACTTAAGTACGAAACAAGTAGTCAATGACTTGTGAGCAATATATATAAACAAAATAACTACATACCATGACTTATAATAAAAACATGTTCTATTAAAACTAAAAACATAGTAAAATTAAATGAATTAAATAAAACGCCAAATGACAAATTGGTCTCGAAGAGACATATAATTTTTCTCATCTAAAATACTCACAAGTACCAACGCAAAATACAAAAGTCCTATGCATTATGACAATAAAAGTGTCGCAATAATCGAATACAGTTAAATAAGGTAAATTAATTTTCGCTGCTTTGACTATAACCGCTTCGTATAATATAGTAAATATTATAGGAATTTAAAACTGGCATTTATTTAGCCTTCAATTATCTCGATGTTTTATACATATAATATGTAACATATTTATGCCTAAATTGATGTTGTTCGCATCTTCAGAATGTTTAAAACGATTGCCGAATACTTTACTTATTAAAAGGCTTCGTCAAACAGAACGCGTTTTAAGCGCGCGTCAAGGCGTACTTTCGTTGCGTTGTGTTGTGTTGTAATATTAAAATTAAAACTCGTCAAACAGAGCGCGCACGCGCTAAAAGTACGCGACACTCGTGACCCACACGCGCTCTTTTTAACGAGTTTCCGTACTAGTACGTTTTGACGCGAGTTAGAAACACGTTCTGTTTGGCATTTGGCAAAGTCCTAATATGATCAATGATAAAATTGTATATCGAATTTACACCATTTCAATTTTATAACACATGACTAATTTATTTCATATTACTGGTTAATCGAATACTTTGCATGTTTTTAAATGAATATTACTTAAACTCTATTAGACTGTTTTTTTGTGAAAATTTTCTACTATGTTCCTCGTTGTTCTAGAAACGTTCATTGTTGTTCACGTTGTGCACGTTCAAAACATTCCTGGTTGTTTTCATTAAAATTGAAATTTTGTAATCAATAATTTTTATGAAGTCTAGCGTTTGAAACATCGTTGAAATCCAACATCATTGTAACATTATAATCCTACAATGCCATGTATTTATAGTGTTTTTTTTTCTTATTAAGCCATATTATATTATGAATAAGAGTTTATAGACATCTTAGCATATTATCTCGTTTATCTCTTGGAGAACTATATCAGTGTAATTCCACACTGGTATCATCATATGACAGCTGTGTTTCCCGTGGCCTATGCGTCAAATTCGCGACAGTTTTGCTTGCGCATGTATGGATAGGTATGGACATTACCTAGTAAAATGTTAAAAGAAAGAAACCCGACTTCAAAACAATCTAATCTCAAAAACACTACAGAAATCGAATGTCTAATGCTAATAAAATCAAAATTAGCCTTTCTTAAAAAATGTGTTTTTTTTTCAAAAATAATAAAATAATTTTCCAAATCTGTTTATAAATGAGCGTTCTGTGGTAACAGACTAAAAAAACCTCCTTTTTAAAGTCGACAAAAATAGAAATCATACATATATCTTTAGTATATTAATTTGAGAAAATGGTAAAAACGAATACTCTTTTTGTTCCAAGTTAAAAGTTTGTTTGCCAACTACAAGCAAATAGTAATCGTTAATTTAAATATATAGCGAGTCTGTGGTCAAAGACAAAAACCTTTAATATACGAATATTTATTTTACACTATATATAAATGTTGGTCGATGGATAGATCCATAAACTCCACTTTGTAAGTGGTAGAGCTCCGCTGAAGCTATTACTGGTTTCAGCATGAATGGGTCGGCTCGCCCGGGGTAGTACCACCCTCTCACAGAAAACCGACGTGAAGTAACAGTGGTTGCACTGTTGCGTTTCGTTCGGTCAGTGAGAGCACCGGAGGCCCAGATCCCCCCCCCCCCCCTCCTCTCAAACTTATGATGGCGGCTTTAAAAGTAAATATACCCCAGGGGGGTACCAGCACGTCCCGTGAAGGAGAATCCCCCCCTGAGCGTTCTCGCTCAGGCTGCCCCTCGTTCTCTGGGGAGGGCAATAAACCGCTTGTCAAGGCTAAGGGAAAAAACAAACGTAAGTCTACGGCACCCCCTCCCACGCTTCGCGTGGACTTTTGCAATATTAGGGGAATCCACTCAAATATCAACTCCGTCCACCACCACCTTGAGACGGAAAGGCCGGCCTTGCTTTTTCTAACTGAGACGCAAATATCCTCCCCTGCAGACGTCGCGTATCTAACGTATCCCGGTTACAAAATTGAGCACGCTTTCGTGCCTCGGGCTGGGGTCTGCGCGTTTGTCAGAGAGGATATATGCTTCCGTCGCCTTGCCAATCTTGAAGGTAAAGAACTCTCACTACTCGTACTCCGTGTGGACTGCGTTGACCATCCTCGCGTCTATGCATGTCTATACCGGTCACATAGCGGTAATGCCGAGACGGAACGCCTCATGGAGCACATCCAAATGGCGACTGACATGGCTCTTCAACAGGTCCCATTCGCTGAGATCGTAGTTCTTGGCGATTTTAACGCCCATCATGCCGAATGGTTAGGCTCACGCACCACCGATCAAGCGGGGAGATCTGTTTTCGACTTTGCTCTGGCGTATTCCCTAACACAACTGGTTACCTTGCCTACGCGAATACCAGATGTGGAGGAACATACGCCTTCCCTGTTGGACCTTCTGCTGACCTCTCATCCCGACAGTTATTTGGTAACCGTTGATGCCCCTTTAGGCTCTTCGGACCACTGCTTGATCCGGAGTAGTGTGTCTCTCTCGCGCCCATTGCGCCCACAGTCAGCGGGCAGCCGCCGAGTTTGGCACTATAGGTCGGCTGATTGGGATAGTATGCGATCTTTCTTCGCATCCTTCCCCTGGGGGCAAAATTGCTTTTCACTGGATGATCCTGACGCTGTCGCCAATGCCGTAACCGACGTCATACTACAGGGGATGGACTTATTTATCCCTAATTCTGTGGTACCCGTCGGAGGCAAAACTCAACCTTGGTTTAGTCACTCCTGCAGAATGGCCAAACGCCGGAAGCAAAAATGCTACCAAGCCTGGGTTGACGCGTTGGCGTCTAAGGATGTAAACACCAGTGCTCTTAAAAAAGAGTATAACATTGCCTCTAGGTTTTACAAAAGAGCAATAGCCTCAGCAAAGTCCACCTTCATTGGTAGAATTGGTGAGAGACTGGTTCGTCTTCCTTCTGGAACTCGGGCATTCTGGTCTCTCGCCAAAGCTGCCTTAGGAAACTTCAGTCGGCCATCGTTCCCACCACTGCGGAAAGAAGACGACTCGTTGGCCTACGACGCTGAAGATAAAGCCGAACTTCTGGGCTGCCTTTTTGCGTCGAACTCGACTCTAGATGACAAGGGGAAATCACCGCCGATCATAGCGCGTTGCAAAAGCTGTATGCCTAATGTGCAGTTTTTGCAAAAACTTATACGCAAAAAGCTCTTCTCCTTAGACATCAACAAGTCGAGTGGACCCGACGGGATTCCCGCAATCGTGCTAAGGACATGTGCTCCAGAACTGACCCCAGTTCTTGCTCGTCTCTTTCGGCACTCTTATTCCACAGGCGTTGTGCCAGTATCTTGGAAGTCTGCTTATGTGCACCCAATCCCCAAAAAAGGTGACCGCTCAGAGCCGTCGAACTATCGACCAATAGCCATCACTTCATTGCTTTCCAAAATAATGGAGTCCATTATTAACTGCCAGCTCTTGAAGTACCTAGAGGAGAACCAGCTTATTAGCGACCGCCAATATGGCTTTCGCCAATGTCGCTCAGCTGGTGACCTTCTAGCCTTCCTGACACATCGATGGGCGGAGGCAGTCGAAAGCAAGGGGGAGGCCATGGCCGTAAGTTTAGACGTAGCGAAGGCTTTTGATCGGGTTTGGCACAAGGCACTTCTTTCGAAGCTTTATTCCTTTAGACTTCCCGGAAACTTATGCAATTGGTTGTCCAGCTTCCTCACAGGCCGTAGCATAAAAGTCTTAGTCGACGGTGCATGCTCTGATTTGAAGCCCGTGAATGCTGGCGTCCCACAAGGCTGTGTACTATCCCCTACTCTCTTTCTTCTGCATATCAATGATATGTTGCAAGTAAGCAACATTCATTGCTATGCGGACGATAGTACTGGGGATGCTCTATACACTGGTCGTGCTAATATTTCCCGGGAACGCGTCGTTGAGTGCCGGAACCAGCTTGTGTCTGAAGTGGAGACCTCACTCGAGCTCGTTTCGCATTGGGGTAGACAGAACATGGTCCTTTTTAATCCCACTAAGACACAAGCTTGCGCCTTTACCGCAAAAAAGACAAAATTTGACGCAATGCCTAGCTTTCAGGGAGTCCCCTTAGTCGCCAAGCCCAGTATTGGTATCCTCGGCGTTGATATATCGAATGACGTTCAGTTCGGTGGCCATTTGGTAAGCAAAGCAAAACTAGCCTCCAAAAAACTAGGTGTCCTTAATAGGGCAAGACAGTATTTCACACCAGAACATCGTTTGTTACTTTATAAGGCGCAAGTCCGCCCACACATGGAATACTGTTCTCACCTTTGGGCTGGAGCGCCTCAATATCAGCTGCTTCCTTTTGACCGCATCCAGCGTAGAGCGGTTCGAATCGTCGGCGACGAAGTGATATCCGATCGGCTCGACTCATTGGCATTGCGTCGGGACATCGCGTCTCTTTGCGTCCTTTATCGTATCTACCATGGTGAGTGTTCCGAGGAGTTGTTTGGACTGATACCCGCCGCTACATTCCACTATCGTACAACCCGCTTGAAACTGAAATTTCATTCACACCACCTTGATGAGCGGAGGTCTTCAACGGTGAGGTTCTCAAGATCATTTCTGCCTCGAACTTCGACCTTGTGGAATCGACTTCCAGCGGCTGTGTTTCCAAACCATTACGAGTTACAAACCTTCAAGAAACGAGCGTACACTTATTTAAAAGGCCGGCAACGCACTTGCGACTCCCCTGATGTTGCTAGTGTCTATGGACGGCGGTGATCACTTACCATCAGGTGACCCACCTGTTCGTTTGCCCCCTATAACATAAAAAAAAAAAAACTCCAATAGTATTGCACCGATCATCATGAATAATTAGCATATATAAGTGCTTTTACCAGAAGGGTCACTTTAACTGGCCGCTAATTTATTTGCTATAATTTTATTGTAGTCTAAAACGACCGGTAGGCAGTTATTAGTAATATATATATATATAAGATGACTGATGGACTAACAAACACATCGACACACAACCCAAATTACTGGGGCTAGAGCGGTGAAAATTTACTTGAGGGTTACTGTTACAGTTGAGGCGGGCCCTAATGTAGGATTTTTGAAGTGAAACTTCTTTAGAATCGTTGTGATTTCAAGCCGGATGCAACGGAAAAACTACAGGTAAGAGACACAAATACAAAAATGTGTAGGATGAAGCCGCCAAAGAATAAGACAGAAATATACATAATATTTTTTAAGTGAAATAGTGAGCCAAAGCGAGAGAGCAAATGTCGGTGTGTATGTACATTGCACACTGTTTAATACTTGCTTGTATTTGAGCATTTAACGTGTGTGAAATATGTGAAAAATACATGTACTATACTGTACACTGTATGCGATTCCGTATTACAGCTTTTTATTGAGAAGTCAGCGTGGTGTGTTATTATTTAACAGTGTTTGTGAGTATTTTTACATCTTGTTTGTTGAAACTGAAAATATGGAACTTGAGCAATAAATTATGCAACATATATTAAATAAAATAAAAAATATCTTTTAAAATGAATCAAAATACTTTCATTTTTATAGAAATAAACTTTGCAATTATCCTACCCTTGTTATATATATCCATCTCATTCTTTTGTAGATTTACTGAAGTTTCACTTCTATCGTGTGTGAATCGCAAAGCACCTTCTTTTTAAAATTCAACCCCTAAGGTGGTGAAAATGGGGATGAAAGTATGCTTTATGTAATAGATATATTTATAGAATAAGAAGTCGCGAATAATTACTGTATAGAATGCTTGCAAAGCTGCGGGAAGTTTTTTTGGGTATATTTTGTGTGCACATGCCTAGACCTTTAACACATTGTGTATATGTCTCTATAGAGCAAAGAGATAATAGTATATAATTGCTATATTAATGACGTACTTTCTGGCATTCCTATATTTTCCTAAGATTTGTTTATATATATATATGTATATATATATATACACGTTAATATCATGACATACATTAAAATTACTTGCTGAAGCTTGATAATAGTGAATGTCTCATGTCGGATGCCTATAAAAAATCTGAACTATTTTCTTTTCTTAATTATTTTCAACTCGTTATTATAATTTAATATAAAACTTTTCATTTTTCTTACTTATTTAATTGATATTGGGTCCATAGTATCAATTTAAGCCGAAAAACGTTATAGAATAAAACACAAACAATGCTTATATTTAATAACCATTTAATTGTTATCATTATTTCCATTTCATTTATTAAATAGTAATAATTAAACTAATTTTTATGCATTAATCTGAATACCCACCTTACTAAATTATCATTTTATTTTTCACTTAGAGTCCATTCAATTAAACAAAAACATAAGCTGACCTTCGAATTTATTTCACATAAAAAAAAAATTGATTGTGATTTAAAGCCATAATCAATTTAATAAAATTCTTAGGGCTTTCTGGATTCTGGAGTGAAAACGCACAGCTTAATAGGTGGGTTAAAAAGCATTCATTTTCACAGGAGTTCCTTGTGTAACATATGTGCACATTATAAATTTACTTTTAAAAATTCACCCCGATACGGATTTAAAAATTATTGAATGGGGAATCCCATCAGGCAGAAAGTTAATTAGTAATTAAACATTTAAGTACATAGAAACAATGTTACTATCTAAATATCTTCCATAAAGCACATATTGCCCTACACTACAATATTCATGTATTTTCTAACGAATTAAATGCCATTTATTACTAAGACTGTTTGAGACTTAAATATCCATTAAAATTATAAAAACTGGAAGCTTATTTTCAAGCTATGTCAATTACTCTATATTATAAATTATGGAACATTCAGACAATAAATGAATGTGCATTATCATTATTAATGACACAATATTTCTATATAAACTACAGAACATTCTAAAAATTTTATAAAGGAATTTGCATTTACGCGAGAATTTTTTTCAAGATTTTAAAGTAAAGACTCGATATTTAATCATTTTCCGGGGGAGCTTCAATCTTAAGGACATCCAGCGAGCGAGCTGGTGGCCGAGGCAGTAAATAACCATGACTCTTTAAGAAACAATGAGAACAATAGTAAGGTTCTCCGGGACATTCTGAACAATATGTGTTCACTTTAGTAGTCATATTTTTAGCTTTAACGCTTCCATGTAGAGAGGAATACGTCTTGTAACAACCCGCACAACGTCTTCTAACTTTCCCTCTTGGACCTTCTCTCTTCTCTAGGCGATGACGGATCGGATTAAAATTTTTGAATTTATCTGTAAAAAATATACAAATAAGTTTTTGCTCTATGGCATTATGAAATGAAACAATATACTAAATAAGTTATGTTCGGTTAGATTAGGAAATTTTGGAAATAAACCACTAAACATATTATACCAAGCAATATTTAATACAAATTATTAATATATTCGCTTTGCAATAGAATAAAAATATTTGAACCTATTATTACTTACTTTAAACCATAAGCAAATAGTTGAATTGTAATTTTAAGAACCTTATATCTAAGTATATATACCTATTTTACATATAGATAACGTAAAACATACCTACATCAGATACCCTGTACAGTTAATATAAATTATAATAAAGAATATAAATCTTAAAAATAAATAATAATTTACTAGACCACTCTCTGATAGATCTATGATCATTACCCAAATGATTATACACACATAACTCCATGTTATAATACCAACAAATTCTACATTCCAAAATATTATCTCACATTTTAAGGCCTAAAGAACAGAAAGGAACTTCAAAACACTTAATGAAATTAGGCGGAATAGTTTTCTTCACTGTGCTAAAATTTACGAGATCTCAACGAATAATCCATCGGGAGTTTTATTATATATCGGGGGAGTGTGTGTATGTCGATGGGATATGCTAACAAGTTCGTAGTCATCGTTAACAGTGGAGGCACACGTTGCAATTCCAGCGTACACGTCCCGAGCAGTACCATCTCTCACCACCAGACATTGGTGATGGATTGGTGAATGAATAACCGTTGAGCATTAGTAGCGTGGCGCCGTCCACAGCAGTCACCAGTAACACTATAAATTTGTTATTATAGTAAATATTAGCTTCGAAAAGTTATCATACTTTTTATGAAACCTTTTCTTTGGAATTTTAAAAAATCACTTACTTTTTCAGGCACATCTATATGTAAAGCTTTGTTTTTTTTTTATTTAATAACATTTTAAATATAAATTTGTTATTTACATTGTGGTTGAGTTCCATTTCTTACTCTGTTATTTTTTATATTGCAAAAGCTTTATTACATTATATTAACATGAACTGTATTTAAGTTTCAAAATCTATATTAACTCAACCGAGCCGCTTCAACTTAAAGAAATTAATTGATTTAAAGACTTTTAGAGATTTATTGATTTATTGGTAAACCTTCGTTAATATTCGAACTCCATTAATCTATCCAATTTTGTTAATTAAAAATGTATACTTATTAAGTTAGTCTGCTTAAGGTCGAGGTAGATTATCGACTAAACGTAAAATTACCTTATATATTCTAACTTGCAACACTGTAATATATTAGAGACGAGGGTTTACACTTTCATAAGAAATTAATGTCAAAGAGCAGCCATTGAGAATATATATGTGTATATATACGAAAATACTATATCCGTTTAATACGGTATGATTCGATAACTTCATTGGCCCTTTCTAATTTTTTAACGCCCAACAAAATAGGTGAGTATCAGCTAGTCCTAACCAAATACAAACTTAAAAGAATCTAGCAGTCACCGAACTCATGGTGTCCGTAGTTTAATTAGGTACATGTGTATACCCCTGGAAATAAGTTTAACAATAAACCTTATTAAATATAGAATGAAATACATCAAAAATGATCTAGAAACTATTCATTTATACGACTTGTACTAAACTAAATGTTAGTCATGAAAATCATTAAAATGTATCCTTAAATTATTAATAACTAATACCTTACAAAAGCCAAAATAAACTTACATATAATATTATTATTAGTTACGGCTGCCAATTTTGTTAAAGCAAAAAACAGGTATCATGACTTGAGCTTAATTACAAAATTACACTATCCAACATAGCATACGCCATCCAACATTGCCTTTTGTTGACCAGTCAAAAGTTGTTCGAGTTTATAATCTAGTTTTACCACCCCCATTTTAAACATAAAGTTGTGGATATATACGGTGTATCTCGGAAAAAAATATTTATTTATGGTCGTATTCATATGTGATTTCAATGCAAAGAAACTGTTCCGATGGTTAATACGATTTTAACATAATTTTATTTTGTCTTTACTTTTAAAACGGATAATTATTTTTAAATGACTTTAACAATGAGTAACAGTATAAAACTTTTTCATAATTTCTCTCTGCTAAAGTGTATTACAAATGCTATACTGTTTAGAAAAAATAAAACTAAATGGAATTAAAATACTCCATTCTCGTATTTTAAACATGCATACACTGTCAAGGCAAATCTAAATATAATAAATTAAAAAAAAGAGCTATTTTAAAATAATTAATATCTTGTCCCACCACGTAATTCCATGAAGACATGATTCATTTGGCGTATTTCGAAAATAAATGAAATAACATCAGTTCGTTACGTACACAAACAAAAATTGTATTCATCTATTTGGCATCTTAAAAATTTGTTTGATATATTCCTCCATATATAAGTATGGTGTACATAACTAAATTATCGTTACTTATTACATGATGTTTCTATTTAATGAAACGCTGTTTTCAGTATATACAATACTAGTAATTATGCCAATATTCATATTCACATTCGCGAATATTCGCCGAAAGTCAAGCAAATATTTTATATGATTGTCACAAATACTTAAAATTTCATTTGATATAGTTTCTTCCGAGTAATAATGTGAATATTTAAAAAATCGGTTATGGTTTTGTAATTAAATAAACTATTGGTTTCGTTCAGATCGGCTTAACAAATTCCGAAATATAATATTCATTTATGCCGCTAATGTGTATATTAGATATAAATTCATCAATCAATTTTTAACTATAAAGAACTGTCTATATTACTATGAGCATTCTCGAATATTAATGATGAATAATCATACTGACATTCGTGAATACATCAAATTACACTACGTGGGATACTACGTGACCCATGTTTCACAATTTTTTAGCCTATGACTATCCGTAGTATATGAGAAAACCCCCTCCCTCTCTAATGTTCATGTAGTAATTCATAAATACGGTTTTCCTCCTCCTCCCCCCTGTGACCGAGTATGGTACTTTGAAGATTTCCCCTCTCGGGACGGAGTCACGTAGTATGTACTTATTGTTATTTTATTCTTGTGTAGTGAAATAAACGTGCTTAGGTTTCGTTTCAATGGCTTGTACTTTATGTGTGTGACTTCCTCTCTTCACCACGACGTTTAGGTTATCATCCGTAGTTATCATAGCTTTACATTCATCAGTTTTACTGCATGTACATTTCCATACGGTACCTTTCTTCGACTTCGTGATTTTTGAATACGTGTTCTTTTTATATAGGAGGACATACCGGCCTTTCTTTTTAGCTTTAATTAAAACTGGACCTAGAAATGTTAAGAATATATCGAAATTATTAATAACAGATTAAAACTTTGTTCGTTATGAAATAACTTTGGTTATAGTAGAGATCATATTTTTTTAATAAAGGGGTAACCAATGTGTACATGCAAGTAAAAACATACCAGTTAACCTCCTATTTTAGAAATAAAATAAAGAGAACATTTCATAGATAAAATAGTATTTTATTTTTTTGAACGATTTACATTACACATAATTTTCCTTTAAAACAAAACACCTTTACATAATTTCATTGATTGAATATCAACATCACAAGTACTGGTTCATAACAATCGCAATTTAGTTAAACTGTTTTATTTCTTTTTTAAGTCAATTATCATGTACACAATATTATACAATTTTCAGTCTTAACAATAATTGAAATATTTCTTATGCACAAACAGTTTATAATACTTATCACGTAAAATATAGTGTTATGGAAAATCTTGTTATATTTAATGATATTAGCAAAAAGTTGCAAAATAATGGTTACAATTCTCTCGCTTTAGTAATTACCTAATATTGTTAGTTTATGAATAGGCCAATGGATAATTCTCAGCAATATAAGATTGTTACCATGTAAACTTTTTTTTGAACAGTTACATTAAGAATGTATGTCATAATTTTCACCGCATATAGAAGAAATGCATATAATATGATCAATTCCATAAATCTCCACCTAGTTACCAGATAGCTCTATTAGCTGTGGCGTACAGCCTCGTACGCTGCATGCACGCCCATCATTACATCGGAGGTCTGTGGTACGAGGTGCAACGCGCGGGACACGGAACGGCAATCGGTCCGCGGTCGTGTTAGTGACTACCACATCGCAACTCGTATCTCAGTCCTCCGATGTAGTCATGGGCGCGCACGCAGCGTACGAGAATGCAGTAACAATTGCAACAGCAGACTAAAACCGACATTACCGTTATACAAATTATTATGTTATAGAGGTAACAATACCGTAGTATGTCGTATCGTCAATAATACCTCATCGTGTAGGTCATCTTTCATTTATTATCATTTTTAAACAATAATGACGCATTTTCATTCGAATGCCTCATCTATTCCTTCTATAATATAATTGTTATCGTCACCTTTAATAATATTCTCCAATCGACTCAATCTTTTGTTAGTGATCCTTACATATTCCCCATAATCGTTAACATAGAACACAGGCGCTTTATGTGTATGTTTACCATTTACTACAGTAAAAATTCCATCGTGTGAGACTGTTACTTGAGCGGTACATTTCTTCGAGCAACGAGATGAACACGACCAAGTGACTTTATTTCTGCTTTCACAGTTTTTTGCATATGTATACTGTTGATAAACAAGCAGTTCGTAACCTTTTTTCGATGGTATGAAACTAATTTCTGAAACAAGGTAATGTTACATTTCTGTTTATAGACAATGAATAAACAGTTACAGTAACAAATAAGACACCCAGAAAATGTTCTATAAATTTTAATAGTTAAAAATAATACACTTATATTTTACAAATTAGTCAGATTATAAATATAGATACTATATAAAAAAAACAGTACTGGTAAATCTCCTAAATCCTTAATTATTTCAACTGGAATCAAAATATAATATGTTTAGCAAACGAAAAATATGACACCAGTAAGGAATGAATACAAATGGGTATTTCAAACGATTGATTTAATAGACTTTTATGATATAAAACTTGTAAATACTATTTTATCAAATAAATTTATTCGTATTCAATATCCGGTGACAAATTGACTTTGGGTGGAGGGTGGTTGTGGACTTCGTTGAATTTTGTAATTTCAAAAGGTTTTTCGCATTCATTTGTCGTTACATTCGCTTTGCAGCCTTTTTTATGGTGACTTGAACAAGTCCAATAGTTGCCGTTCTTTTTGAAGTTTCTCCACGAGTACGTGTAGCCACGAAAAAACAGAAGGCCTTGACCTCGTTTAGATCTAGATGGTATGATCAAAGCAACTGAAAGAATTATAAACAGTAGCTTTATTTATTAACGTCAAAAGAAAAATATATGATTAATGGTATACTACACCGAATGGAGTCGCATATTTTATTTTATTGTTTATTCGTAATAAATATTAATTGGTGTGTAGTATCATAGTATCGATAAGGAAAACAGAGATGTGAACAGCTTAGAAGAAATTTATACGTCTTACCATTGTATTACAACTGACCGATCTCAATATGTTGCCGTGAACATAAATCCTTCGTTAAATGGTCGATAAATTCTTGTTTTGCTGCTACATATTCAAACGCGCCGAATATATGAATTATTCTGTTCTTATAGGTGCTATACGCACGTCCCACTTTTTATTACTTTGCGTCGTGTTGATCAGTCGTACGTAAATTTATTAACCACTTTAGAAATTCAAAAGAAATATTTAACACTGACAAAAAAGAAACAAACCAGCTCTACAGTTTAACAGAGACAAAGTTCTGTTATATTTGTGAGATTTTGGAAGTCTAAGGCAAAGTAGATATATGAATTACATATACCATGTGCGCCCCTCACTAATTCATCAAAGATTACCTTCTGGAAGCCCAATCCGCAGGAGATATTTCCTACCAGACTAAAAGCAGCTCCCTTTCCCCGATAAAAGTGTGCTGAAGAAACAAAGTGGGGGTTGAGCCAGTAGGGGTACATCAAACCTTACTGGGATTTTCTCTAGATTGACAGCAGTTAAAACTGTTATTCATTTTTTTGTTGTAACTCTTTTATGATAACCTATAACATTATTACCAGGAGGTCCAGAACCAATGCTTTTAATACATGTACAAAAATATGTATGAATATATGTCTCGCATAATATCATACTTCTATTACCACTGAAATTAAATAAAGGCATAAATGTTGAATAAAACTTACAATTATTTAAGTACTTATATATTTTATTTTTATGGTTATCAAGGAAATATTCAAATTATGGCAATTTAAAAAAAATTGATGACATTATTTTCTTTTCGTTTTCATAGAATATTATCTCAGCTACACTTAATCAATATATTTTTAATGGTTTAAAGTGGGCAAAGATTTACACTGAATACATGCAAGTTAGAACATACTAATTTAAAATACCCTTATGCTGAAACATATATTCAATGAACTTTATTTAATATATGTACATTATTCATACAATACATTAATACAAAAATAGACACATCAACAAATTACTTAAGTATCCAATTTCCCATTATATTATGCTTTATCTCGGAAACTTATCACTTGCACAATTATATCAATTTACAACATTTATGAAAATTCTCCAAATAGCTTATAATTTTGGAAATAAACCTACATAAAATGCACCTTGAATGTCTTTCAATAATAATACTTTGGAATAAAACTTTAGTAAATTAATAGTAACTGTACTTTTGTGGAACTTAAATGTTATTGAACTGTCACAAATTAACTTGTCCTAGTCATATTGCTAATAAATATTGCTGATCCACCATAAGTAAACTTGTAATACGCTTTTTTTCATGTCATCATTGTCTTCTCAATGCGAAATTACACTGGAAATCATACACTACATTTGTGTCATACTGTATCTCTGCTTAACAAGACCTATTCAGTTGCGTATTTTATTGTAAAAAAACTTTCAATGGTGATGGAACATACTAATGAATAATCTATCAATTAATTGTACATGGAACATTTTTCTGATTATGCAAGTGATTTTGAATGAAATTGCAGTCTGAGAAAATAATAGTGTATTAAAATAGAATTAATCTGATATTAGACCACCAAAATACCCAAAAAGCAATATAATGGAATCAGATAGTGTTGACGAATTAGAAAAAAAGCGGAAGGAACATAATATCACAAAGTAACAGAATTATTTCAATATTCCTGATCCAATTATCGAACTCGGTAATGCTGCGACAATCAGTGAGGTTAATAACGGCTTTATTGTTTGGTAGCTTTGATATAATCCTTACGCAAACCACTTTGTACCACTCTCAAATAAGAGTTCCATAAAATCTCTCCAAAAACCAGTTACCATTGATTAAATAAAGAAGTATCTTAGATTATTGATATTGATGGGCCAGAAAATCTCATAGGCGAAATTATTTATCAACAGATCCTGTAGTTAAATCATCAATATTATGGAAAACTGTGTTGAGAATGTAATTCAAACAATTGCTTATAATTTAATGTAAATGATAATATACATTTCCTGAAGTCAGATTTTCCAAAATTAGACTGCTTTTGAATTATATCATTCCAAAATTTCAGTCCCCATGTATATTGAAACAGGAGCTACCTCTGGATGAAGTAATGATACCATATAGGGGAGTGTCAGCTTTAAAATCTACAACCAGGTAAAAACAATAAAAAATGGAATTTTGATCATAACTATGAAAGGGTGAGTAGGTATATATGTAATATCAAAATCTATGCCAGATAAAGAAAAAAATTACATGAAACTATACTGTGTTGGAGCAATACCTTGGTCATTTGCATCACAATACCAAGAATTATTATAAGTGTTTCTACAGCTGAGTTATTACTTAAAAAGAAAACACTAGTAGGTGGTACCATTCCAGAAAATTATATCTTGCCAAAAGTGTTGGATAGGAAAATATAAAAGCCTACGTGAAAGAGATTTTTTTACAGAATAGATCTGCTGTTGTTATTACTTGGAAGGATAAAAAATTGAACACATTTTATTGATCAATTAATCATGATGTATCAGTGAAATCAAATGGAAAGCAAAAAAGTAATTGTATAGATGATTTACTCGATCCTATGTGACATGACAGTGCAATAAGCACATGAAAGAGGCAGACCTTGCACATTCAATATTTGTCTAACAGTGATTTACGAAAAACTTTAAAGTGGTAAAAAAATTGATTGATTGACTTTGATAAACTGTACTGCACCTATCAGCCAGAAAATAAAACAAGATACAAGAAATTTCTCCTGGAAGTAGTTAGAGAATAGATAACTGTGGATTCCAAATAATGAACCATTGCACCTAATAACTTGATATATTCTTATTTTGTTAGTCATAATTTTTTAAAACAGCATCTTATAATAATGTTTCACTCTGGGGGGTTTTCGAGATAACAAAAAGATCTCATCATAGAACAAATAATCACTGGCAGAAAAACAAATTTGACAAGAGTATGCTATTTAAAAGGAAAACAATAAAACTTGACATCAATGTAAAAGCTGTTCTGTCACATGTAGATGAATATTATACTGTTAACATACAAAAAAGGAATGTTAAAAGTTAAATAATGCATAACATTGATTAAAGCTAATTTATATTTTTACTTCCACATCCAATTCTTAGTAAAATTGCTGTCAATGTGTTACAAGCCTATTTTAATTTGGACTATAGATTAATCACATCCAATCACATGTCAATTTCTTAAAAATTTATCCAGATATTCTGTTTGATTCTAATTTATAATTGTTATCACTTTTTATTACATAAAGAAGACCTTTCCCATCCTACATGACATAACAATGTATTTATGATCTAGTGTACGTAAACCTTTTCCTGCCAAGAACAATACAACAATATAACAAGATATCGAACAATATTTCATACCAGTCAATAACAACATTTTATATGAATAATTCCATCCTACTTATATAAATCTGACAGTGTAAATAGGCTAATGAAATACCAAATTATAAAAATTAAATAGATCTAATAATATTACAATAAAACCTAAGGTTTACTTTTAAATCATAAAAAGACTACCTACAAATACACTCATAACTTTAGGAATTGTCATCATTAAAACAATGCTTGTATGTCTTATAGTATAAGTGTGTTTTAACATGTTACAGCTCAAGACACATGACAAACACATGACACTACACAAATTCAACACTTAACTCTCTATGTGCAGTGATTCATATGTGTTCATTCAAGCTACAAATTAGTTACAGTACAGTAAGCATAAAAACACTAGCACATATGTATGTAGCATGCTACATTGAGAATTGACCTTATCAATTTCAATTAGAAAGTTTAATTACTGTTAAGAGTTTTTATTACTATGTAAAATAATACGATAGTAGTAATTAAAGTTATAAATTCATTTTCACTTTTGAATTGGGATTTCAATTATTTTTATTAATAACTGAATTCACATAAAACACAGATTGTTGTACAGTATAATTTTTATTTATAGTATGTGAAATGCCTTCAAACCTTTCTAGAAAGAATTTACAAATATATTTTCAATTCATATATTAAGGATGGTGTCCACATTATTAAATGACAGACATTATTGATATACATAAATCACTCACCAGTCTTCAGTTATACTGGCTCACCTGAAAATAAGCATATATTCACTAAATAAATGATTATTTTACACATCATTTCAACATATTATACCTATGTAATCAATATCTGAATATATCAACGCTTCCTATTTATAATATTGTAATTACATTTGACATAATGCACAGTATGGCCAATTAGACTGACTAATCTAATATCTATTTTGTAAAGCTCAAAAACTTTATGGTTTAAAATTGCCTGACAAGTAAGAAAATATATTTTTGCATTTTAAAGCCTATTTATTGAGAAAGGTTTATAAACCTATGTAACATTATGCTACAATCTCTAGAAGTGGCGTATCTACCTCACAAAGTGTAGATCAGAAAGTATATTAAACAAAAGTATAATGCATATGGGCAACTCATGAAATTTAGTGTAGACATAAAGTATTAACTAGTTCTGGTTATATTGAATCTGGATTATTTCAATTGAATTTCTTGTTTCATACATAAGCACCAGTTATCAAGTACTGTTTTTAACATTCCTATGGTGAATAGATTATCTATTACATCCACATAGATTATACGACATTAAAAAGTAAATAATTATTCAAATTATGTAACCAAATTTATTTATTACAAAGAGTTACCTTCGGCAAATCACAACGAAGAAACAACAAAAATAATTGCGAAACATAGGGTAGCCTAAACACTTTAATTCAATGAAAACACTAAACAACCAACAGAAAACACTGCACATAAAACTGTTTTAATATTTATAAAGTTAAAATATTAAAATACTAACACAATCTTTATAATGTTGGAGTAATTAATCAAAACGTATAGGTTCACTTTAAACTATTCGTTAAAAATTACAAAGTATTACGCAACACACCAAACATTGAATTGAAACTAAGATTAACCAATTTGAATAAAATAATGAAAAAGTAAATGAATTCAAAGTTTATAACAAAAAAGCACAACAAACAACTTATTTTTAGGTTATCTTGTCATAAGCGTCAAGCAAATGATGTCTTTTCTTTTTCATTACTGGCAACTAAGTCTTCTTCAAAAAATAATACCTGCCATTTTCACGTATTCAATTAGTCTCTTCTGCTTTATGCAATTTGCTCTCGATGAAAATATGTTCCAGGCTTTTAATAATGACTAATTGTATTTGCCATTTCTGGAGTAAGTCTTGTGTTAATTTCAATGTTCTAACAAGGTGGTGGCCCCTTGTTAAAAGTTTCTATGTAGTTTGTGTGGCATCCCAGAATTCATGTTGCGTAGTGTTATTTCCCATCCACTTTACTTGTGCACAATAAGCGAACTATATTACGCAAAACACTACCAATATTACAAAATATAGTGTCAAATAACCTAAAATTATGAATACCATATAAATTCATATAATTCCACTACATGAAGAATAATAAGATCCCGTTAAAAACTGAACAAATAATGTCATGTTGGTTTTTAGTCTTTGTCAGCCTTTGTTACTATCAGAAACGTCAATATTGGCTTATAATTTCTCATACACAGGGCTGCCAATATTCACTTACTGTTGAAACATTTTATTGCCACTGGCCATGTCGTGGCCGCTACTGTGGCCGCGAGTTCAACCCCGAATAGATTCTGAATGGTACAACATAAGTACATATTGGAATATATTCATAAACTAATTTTGGTATGATATAGGTTGATACCGAAAAATTGCACAGAAAATGGGTAATGTCCAAAACATAAGTACTACAACCAACCTTTTTTTTATATATTTCGTCAACCTTTTTATAATTAGTTTTCATTGTTAACGATGTTATTATAACCATAATTGAAAGCAACTATTCGGTACTCGTTTTTATGCATTAACTACTTTGGACAATTTTTTTTTTTATATTATTGGGGGCAAACGAACAGGTGGGTCACCTGATGGTAAGTGATCACCGCCGTCCTATAGACACTAACAATACCAGGGGAGTTGCAAGTGCGTTGCCGGCCTTTTAATATATGTGGGCCCCCGGCGCTCTCACTGACCGAACGAAACGCAACAGTGCAAGCACTATTACTTCACGTCGGCTTTCTGTGAGAGGGTGGTACTACCCCGGTCGAGTCGACCCATTCATTCTGAAACCAGTAATAGTTTCAGCGTAGCTCTACCTACTTATAGGTATTTATTATTTTATAATTTATATACATTGCTTATGCATATTTCAATATATTCATCAACATCGGTTGATATCAAAGAAATTCGTAATTTTTGCATATGACTATTTTACGATTTCTACCTTTGTTAACAATTCCTATACTGTAACAATTTATATTCACTCAAGCAACGTTCAGTTTGGTGATCATTTGGAAGGTTAGGCAAAACTGGCCTCTAAAAATTAGGTGTCCTCAATAGAGCCGGACAGTATTTTACACTGGACTACCGCCTTCAGCTACATAAGGTGCAAGTCCTTCCACATATAGAATACTGTTCTCATCTCTTTCTTCAATGCGGACGTTACGTCATTGTACATCTTTTACAAAATCTACCACGTACAGTGTTCAAAAGACCTATTAAGAATTATACCTACTACTCAGTTTCATTACCGAACGACTCGTCATAAATTGATATTCCATCCTGTCATCTTGATGGTTGGAAGCCGTATGTGGTTTTAGCGTGCGTATTTTTTTTGTATATTGGTTCTTTAGAATTACCTCAAAGCGGTGACGTTTCTGGACAGATGTGACTTACCAACCTTCTAGAAACGAGCCTACTCCATTCTCAAGGGCGGTAACGCATCTGTGATTCCCTTTGTATCTCAGATGTCCATGGGCGACAATGATGATTTACCATCCAGTAATCCGCATGTTCCTGTGCCTACAAAAAATACTTTCTGGGTTTAGCCGTATGTGGTTTTAGCGTGCGTATTTTTTTTGTATATTGATTCTTTAGAATTACCTCAAAGCGATGACGTTTCTGGACAGATGTGACTTACCAACCTTCTAGAAACGAGCCTACTCCATTCTCAAGGGCGGTAACGCATCTGTGATTCCCTTTGTATCTCAGATGTCCATGGGCGACAATGATGATTTACCATCCAGTAAACCGCATGTTCCTGTGCCTACAAAAAATACTTTCTGGGTTTAGAATCGCATTAATATTGCTATAATTTATTTTTTGGGGTGATCACTTCTTTAGGTGAATTGAGCAGCGGTCGAAAGTGTCACGCTCGGGTCGTTGAATAGAGCTTACTCAGTTCCACTCATCATCAATCGCTCTCGTCGATGACAGAATTGTGTATACTAAGCTCCAGACATTATTAAATATGTTTTCTATCTGACAAGGAGTACATGGTTCCAATTATGGTTTCATTATTACGTATTGTATAATAGTGAAATATAAAGACGTATGTTTTCTATATAATCAATATAGTATTTCAAGTGTATATATTGCTGTTATTTGTCCACAAATAAATATTTATTAATCTGTATGAACAACAATGTGCATACGTTTATTTAAAGGTTTTCACTTTGGTTGCGTGATCATACGTGAGCACACACTCGACTCCACTCGACTTTTCTATTATGTTTTTACAACATTTTACATTTGAAATTTGTTAGCGCTTACTGTACTTCGATCTAATGAATGTTGGTACATATGATATCTATAAATTGAAATTTAGCTTCACTGGTCACCATGACGATTGGTACAATAAGCGTAATATAGGAAAACCACTTCTGTACCATTAAACCGATCATCACAAAAGTAGATGGATATATCTACATATTTGAACACGAATAACATTCACACTAAATTTATTTTGCTATAACTCAGTTATTGTAACAAATAACGGCAATACGTTTAGAACTATGGGCACAACGAGAAGTAAATTATGTATATCACACTAACTACCGGCCTCAGCTTGCATAGATGCAACGTCACAGGCATCTAATTGATTCAGATTCCGTTTTTTAGCGCTTTGATATTCACAGTCTATTAATGTCATAGATACTATGTCCATTCGTTCTTTCGTTGTACCTTCACATAACAACTTTTATCTTGTTACGTCTCATTTTCAAATATTATATTTTCTAATATATTCATTGATATGCTATGTCATAAAGGCAATTTTGATAAACATACAATGCTCAACTTTGCTAAAGTCATTATTAAGATAAGGATTAAGACCAAATTGATAAAATAGTTTACGGAAAAAAAAACTATTATTTGTTAATGATGTTTGAAAGATAAAAATGATTATTAGGGGGCTATCCTTTGGAGACAGACATAAAATACTATCAGACTTTTCTGTAGGCATTCATAAGTGAGTACCAATTATATCGTATTTATTAAAATGACAGACAAATTCTAATTAATTATTTTCTTATTCTAACATTAGCTACCTAATTACCTACTACGTGAGTACTATTCGGTACGAAAAAAAAAACCATTCGAAGAAATTAAAAGTTCCAGTACAGCTATGTCATAATAATAGTAATAAGGTTGTAAGACGTTTTGTAGGATATAAACCATGTGGTTTATATTCAATATTACATTTATAGCAGTATTTACTGTCAGGTAAATATCAGCAATTAATGTGTAAATAGGTCTTAGAAGCATTGAATGTTAATTTCACGATTACTTATTTTTCGTAGTCATCGTCCCAAGCAATATTTACCAAAAAATTCTTAGGCCCGATTCAATATTACATAAATTATTTGATAAAGAAAATATTTCAATGTATACTACCATACAATATTTAAATCGAAGTGATATAATTGAAGAGTTAATATTGTTATCTTTTTCTATTACGTGTTTACTTCAATATTTTTGATCGATATTAGGTATTCCTATCGACTTACACTAACAAGTTTGATTGACACAATACGCACAAAAGTTTAATGGAGGCTACTGCTTGTAAATATCCGAATACGGATTTAACGGGATGAATTATGTCCCTTCCGAACTTGGATATGATTCCAAAGATGAGGTTGAATTCGGAGTTATTCTAGTCCACAACTCAGTTGTAAACAGTTGCATGTGTCAAATTTGTCAACTAAAAGATAACAAGAAATAAACACAAATAAACTATGTTTTTATAATGACATTGTGCTATTAAATAGAGTGTTTAATGTTAAAAAGTATGTTTATATTATAAAACGAGGAACACTGAAGTGCAAATATTGGTGGCAAACAGATATAACCTAAAATGTGTCTTGAGTATTTTCAGTGTTTTCTTAGTGTTTTATGTGAATTATAACTAAATTTTATGGTGTTGTTATAGTGTGAGCTATTTACAAGTTATTTATTAAAGAGGAGTCTGGACTACAAGCTGCAATGTGAGTACCTAGACAATAATAACATTACCAAGTTGTGATTATTATGCCTAGAGTATCTACTATGATGTATTTTGCACCCTTTTCAATAATTCTGAATTCGTTTTTCTTCTTTGTGTTTATGTTCATCATCAGCCTGTAAGAGACCCACTGATATTTTATTGCGTTTCTTAGATTAATAATCCAGAATTTCTCTTAATATTCCCTGTTGAAATACATTTTCTGTAATAGTCAAGTTTGAGTTTTATTTTTCTTTACAATTACTTTATACTTGCCCATCAATACATTGTTTCCCTCTTTATTACCTCATCTATATTTCTTAGAAGGTAATAAGTAATGGATATGTTCTAGGTGTTTGTAAAATATAATAATAAAGCATTTGTGATGACTTTATAATTCTAATATTACCTTGTCCAAATATAGAGGGTAAGTACATAAATAATATGTTTAAATTTTTATTTTTTTTAATATCTTATTTATATTAATGTGCGATAAAGTTTTTATGTCTTTTACATTTTTTAATATAGCTGTTAAGTATACTTAATACTTTACATATTTATACATCTTTAAGTATGTGATGGAGGAGTACAGGATAAAATATTGAATAAAACAAAATCAAAATCAGAAATCATGTATAAGTTTATTTTAAGTAAAAACTGTTTTCAGAAATAAGTTATGTGAAGGAATTATTGTTGAAATAAATTTATTATACAATAAAGTGTTATTACATAAATATGAATGTCAATTGCTTTTCAGTGGTTTTATTGAATCCTTGCTCCTGTTTCGATTTTACATCACATAAATATAAAATATTGGATATATTTACTTCAAATTATTAATGTCAAATATACTTATTTATATTATTTAATCTGATAAGGAAAACAAAATAATTTTATTAATGCTGACTATTATATTTATTTTACTATATCAATACATGTGAGGAAGCTCAGCTGGATTATCTCATATTCTAGAAGGGTAACAACGTTTTAAAATTGAAATGGTACTTTTTATTCTCTGTATAGTAGTATATACTCAATAAATGCTTAATTATTTCAGTAATAACTGTGTTTTATTTTAATGCCAATTTAAAAGTAGCTCTTTTATCAATATTAAATTACAGGATTAAACCTCATGCAGTATATACCTGCAAGAAAGGCTTATTTATTACTCGACCAAGGTCATACATACTGGAAGGATGCTCGGAACAAAAATGTGGTTCATCGGTATTGGTCAAAGAGATACCAAAAATGCAAGGCTTTCTTCAAAATGGATCATAACCAAACTGCTGTGCTCAATTACTCAGATAATCATAAAAACCATAAAAATTCATTTAAGTATTCCAAAATGTAGCATGGATTACATAAAGAGAACATTTTGTGCATATTATTGTAGATATTCAAAGATGATCAGTAATCTGGGTGTTATCTAGTTAAACTTCTTAGTCCGGTGAAGCTGTGATGGCCCATTAGGCTAACAGGGCAGAGTCAGTTTGACAAAAAAAAATTAGTCAAATATGTACTTTTAAATGTGTATACCTATTTTCTTCAGTTATATTCACTTACTTTTTTTATCTTTACTCATTACAAGTGATTGTTATATGTATATGCTATCTGAAGATTTTTTAACATCTATTAGAACTAGGGTATGTAGTAATTTGAGAGGTTTAACTTACATTTATTCTCTTTTTATTACATTAAACTGAAGTAAAATATAGGTGTTATGATTGAGTATTTATTAATTTTACAAATTATTGCACAATTATGGCAATCAATCTTTTGTAAATCAAGTTAGTGCTGACCTTACTTATCTGTGTTTATCTTATCTATGTATCATTAGATGATTAATATTAATTAATTAAGTCTTTAGGTACAGTATTTGTGTTATTTATGGATTGAATATATATTGGAACTTCATATATCGAATACATTAAATGAATAAGTCTTATATTAATGTAAGTGGTTGTTTACACACGGCTCTCATAATTAGTATGCAGTTTTCTTTTACGTAGTGTGTTATGTACCAAATTTAACAAGATATGTGTTTTTTCTTTGAAAAACAATCGGCGATGTTCTGTCCCTCAGCTAGAAACCTGATACGCATGTTGCGACTCTAATAGTAATGTTATTAATCTTATTTTATTGTGTGTATAGGGAAAACGGACAAAATATAATGCATACCAATAAAATTATAGAGGTCTGCCATTGTGTTCACATCATGCAAAAACTGCTGGATAGATTTGGATAAAAAAATGTTAGTTTTATTTCTTGAAGACTTAGTCTTTCTATTGAATAAAATATCACAATTACCGTAATATTTTATTAAAAGTTAATAAAGTCTTAACAAGCTACGATTTTTATAAGCACTACGCCATCATCAATGAGAAGTGCGTATAACACTTTATGAAGAAATTACTATAGCAAGTATATTTTTACTTGCAATTTTTTTTGGCTGTACTTAAATATAATTGTTAAGATAATAAACAAGTAGACGAAATAACGGGTAGCCCTAGTTGGTGATAATATAAAACTAGTCAACGTTTTAGTGATTATAGTCACTAGAATAGTGATTTAAATGGTGAGAGTTTGTTAATTGCAAGTTGGATATAAGTATATGTAATCCGTCAAGGTGTTAATAAGTATGTAATCGAATTGTATAAGTCCACAAATAATAATCTCGGGGGTAGTCATGGTTTTAAACATCCCGTCATTATGTCTTGGCATTTTGATACATTGTTAAATCTATAACTATTATTTTCTTTCTCGATGGCGATATAACGTGAACGATTCTCGAATATTCTCACGATGTCTTCCTTCACAATCAACCGTGCAATAAGGTATTGAACATAATAATGGCTATGTTCATGCTAATCGCCGATTGTTGACGCAGCATTTCGGATCTCTTTGATGCATTTGGACATTTAGATGACAGCCATGTCTAATGATTATTGATAAATGAACTTTAATATATGTACAATATTATCGATATTTAAATGCAATTTATATTTTTAGCTATCTCCATAGAAATAAGCGAATATAAAACAATCCTGTATATTCTTCTCCTCAGTTTGTGGCCGGTTTTATTTTAGACACTGACGAGTTTTGGTGTTTCAATAAGTAATATGTGCTCAATAATAAAAATTATTGTACGGAAATGCCAAAATTGTTACAATTGTAGATTATATGTTAATTATTAATAAGATAGTTTGCTGTGAAGTTCACAGAAGAGAACAAGTATTACGTATAAATTAATTACAATGTATTGTATTTCAAATGTAAATTTGTTTTTAAAATAGTTACTCATTTAATTAATTAATTTATTAGTTTTCAATAATGATTATCATCCAATTTCGACCCATGGGCGAACACTAATATTTATAAATCTGTATATTTCAATTTATTTTTAGATATATGTAATGAACGCCACTAATCACGATCATGGAATTAACTCAAAAAGGCGTAGCCTTGTTTTTATGAGATTCTGTACACTGGAAACATATGTTATTTTCCGATTGACAGGGTACAAGAATTGTCAATAATATTTTTATATTTAGTACAAAAAGTAAATACTTAAAATTAAAAAAAATCCCTAGATGTTAAAATATATTAGAGATTTTTTTTAATAAAAAGGTTGAAAACATATAGGTATTATAACTGACTGATTGACCTGCGTCAATCATACGTTTTGTTGTTGCGTACAATATAATAATTAAAAATAATTCAATGCACCGCTCCAATATCATTTAGACCGAGCGAGGACAAATATTCACTTTTACTGTGTATGCATTTATCTTAAACAATATATAAGTTTGAAGTTTTCCGGTGTTTTTATCAAATCAAAGCAATCAAAATATGTGTATGTACACTTATCCCCTGGTATTTAGGACTCGTTTTACTCATCCGAACAATAATTGTGATGTATTTTACTCGGTGTATGAAATTTTTAACTGCTAATTTAATACTCTTGTGTGATCTGATTGGATCTGAAAGGATATTCTGAATCGATTTCTAAATACCTCATACCGTTTATCACCGATTTATTTATGAAAATGAAACACTCACCCGTGATTACGTATTTTCGTTATATAATACAAGCTAATCATTGTCACCTCAATCATTCTTTCAGATGTTAAAGAATACAACTTTATACCTACGAGCCGAGGTAAACAGTTGCTCATGGTGAACGGTTTCACGTATTCACAGTTGCGTGAAACGAATAATTATTATTGTTCGAAGAAAGATTCTGGGTGTAAAGCCAAAGTTAAACTTGCTGATGACGGTAGAATTACCGTAAGTAATACTCATACTCATGATCCTCCGAAATATGCTGTTGTTTGTGGGAGATATGTCAAACTGTGATTGTACTGAAATCTTTTGACTTAGATTAAGATCTGTTGATATGTACTAAAAGGTGTTATAAACAATATTTCGTAGTAAATATAATATAAATTATCAGAAGGATCATATCTACTCCAAAAATATTACTTTAAAGCTATAAGTTAGTAATTAAATTTAACAATAACTTGATATGAGTCTATCGAGGAAACGGGAGTGATATTGAGTAACGACGGATCTACAGATATTGTGTTGATTAAATCGGACTGTCATGGCGTAACTTGTATGCAATCTTGTATTTGCTTTAATCTGTATCTAAATGTAGTCTGTATTTAAAATGTAATAAACATTTACGTGCGCATGATCTTTAATTTGATTCAATTTTAAATACTTATTGAAATATTATGAATTCAAAAAAACCTGATTGTGACACCAAAGAAAATCATAAAATGTTTTATTTTATGTTGTAATGTATAAGCTAGCATTTGATGTTAAAACGTTACTAGGTGTCCATAGTCACTGCTGTAACATGGCAAGCCTAGAAAGAGTTACTGGATTTAAAGAACTTCATGTATAAATTAATATTTACTTAACCACAGATATACCTTATACGTATACCTATACCTATATTCAACCATAGATATAGATTGTTATAGTTTCATCACAATTTTTTCCTTCAAAGGAACCTCATGCTTACTGTACAAATAGAACCAGTGTCGGTCAAAGATATGTTGGGGTGTGAGCTATTCATGAAATCAATTTGTAGGTATTTTTATAAAAAAAAATATTATCTGATCTACAGTTTAAATTTATTCATAATTCGAAAGGTAAAAATCGAATGTTAAATGGCATCACATATTCACTACGTACACCGGGAACTTATTGTTGTTCCAAAAAGGCGCGCTATTATAAGACTCGTTTTAGATAAAACCACAAGGGAGTTGTGTTGTTCTTCCATATGAGCCACGTTCATGTACCACCCAAATACGTACCTGAAGCAAAATATATATATATTATTATTTAGTATTTATTAGTTTTACAAATTATTGCACAATTATGGGAACAATCTTTGATAAACCAAGTTAATTCTGGCCTTAATCATACGTTTTCACTGACTAACATATCTCTACTTATCTATGTATCATTAAATGATTAATATTTTTTAATTATGCCTTTAGGTACAAGATTTGTTGTATCTATTGATTGTAACTTCATATATCTAATACAACTGATAAACAAGTCTTGTATATAATATATGTAAGTTAAGTTCTTAGAAATTACTTTCACAATTTAGATGAAGTTTTTTTTAGGTAATGTTTTCTATGCTGCATTCTACGTGAAGCGGACAATTAAAAAATGTTAATGTTTACCAATTTTACTAATATTTGATCATGTTATACAAAATGATACAAAATATGACCGGCACGTATGTATGCATTACTCCGAATCCCATTATCCAATGTTAAAAATTTACAATAAAATAAATAAAACCGCTGAATTTACACTTCATTTAATGAGCTTTTAAAATGTATATTTGGATATACATTAAAATCTTGAAAAAAATTGTTAAACATTTTAATAGTGAATTCATAAAGTCAAAATAATTAATATTTTTAATGTATTTTTGTACTAATAGCTAATAGTGTGTAGATAACATTGTCAAGGTTCATAATGGGCGTGGACCTAGTTTAAGAGTTAGACCTGTTACAGTGTCCAAGTGTAATTAACGGTCGGCTGCTGGCTCGGTTTGCGCTTTCAGCCAGGTGACACGAGATTACAGAAACTCAATCGAATGTATTTCTTATTTTATTTTATTTAATAATTAGATTATATTTTGATATACTTAACATTGCAATAAATCAACTAAAATCAAATTTCAATAGCCTTTAGAGTTTATTTAGAAATTTGAACGATTTTAGAATCTTCATTATTACTCGTGCATTTTATCATAATACTTTCATGGTATTCTTTTACACATAACACGTAACCATAACCAGATTATTGTGTACTACAGGCTAATAATTATTATCATCTCAATAGTTCTTTCAGATGTTAAAGGATACGACTTCATACGGACGAGCCGAGGTAAACAGTTGCTTATGGTGAACGGTTTTACGTATTCACAGCTGTGTGAAACGAATAATTATTATTGTTCGAAGAAAGACTCTGGGTGTAAAGCCAAAGTTAAATTTCCTGATAATGGTAGAATTACCATACGTAATAATACTCATACTCATGATCCACCAAAATATGTTGTTTTCTTTGGGAGATACGTCAAATTGTGACTATACTGAAGTCTTTTGAGTTTAAAATATGTTGATGTCTATTGAAAGGTTTAATAAACAATATTTCATAGTAATTATTTAAACGTATAAGTTTGCAATTTAATTTAATAATAACATGACAATAGTGTAACGAGTAAACGGGAGTTGTATCGATTTACGAAGGAACTACCGAAATAGTGTTGACTAAAGCGGATTGTCATGGCGTCACTTGTGTGAAATTTTGTGTTCGCTTTAATTCTGTTGAAGAAATGTATTCATGAGATGATTAAATAATGTTATAAAATAGTGTTGTCTGTAATAAAAATATAATAAAGATTATATGCGCAGT
This sequence comes from Antheraea assamensis, assembly GCA_035772565.1. Classification (NCBI taxonomy): domain Eukaryota; kingdom Metazoa; phylum Arthropoda; class Insecta; order Lepidoptera; family Saturniidae; genus Antheraea; species Antheraea assamensis. The sequence goes on from JAQQSE010000160.1 coordinate 235,242, forward strand.
GATCAGTACTGTGATTCAATTTTAAATATTCATTCAAATATTAATATAAAAATAACCTAATTGGAATGCCAAATAAAATATGTTTTATTTTATGTTGTCAGGTATAAGATGGCGTTTGATATCAAAATTATTAAAATTACGATGTTGCTATAGTCATTAGAGTAACATGGCAGCCTAAAAAGGGTTACTGGCTTTAAAGATCTTCCTGTATATACCAATATTCTCTTAACAACAGATATACTACTTTGCTAGTTTCATTACAATATCATTCACGAAAATATTAGCCTTATTATACAATTACAATCAGCGTCGATCACGGAGATATGTCCGAAACTGAGCAACTGACGATATCATTTATGTTTTTTTTTTATCAATATTTTAATTTCAGCGGAACTACGGTATAAATTTATTCAAAATTCAAATGGTAAATATCTTCTAATGCTAAATGGCTTCACATACTCTCTACGTACTCCGAGAAATTATTATTGCTCAAGAAAGGCGTACGGCTGTAAGGCGCGTTTAAGATTCAACCACCAGGGTGTTGTGGTGTTCTCCCATACTGTGCACAGTCACGAACCACCCAGATACGTAATCGTATCTGGGAAGTACATAAAAGTAAACTGAATCAGTAACAAATTTTAACGGTTGTAACACAATAAGGAAGACATAATAACGTAATGCAGTTTTTTTCATAAATTCGTTATTTTTAATTGATTTATTATTATTTCAACACTCATTTTGATCCAATGTTAATTATCATCTTTTTATACCTCTATATGAATACGAGTGGGAAAATAGTTAGAAACATCTTCACCTTCTATTTCCCAAACGACTTTCTCTATTGCATTTTTGTTTAGTAGCTGTTGAGAAGCTTTAGTTGTTTTCAATAAAAAATTGAAAATAGTTCGCCTTTTTTTCTGTGATTTTTAAACTTGAAAATGTAATGAATTATAATAGTCGAATTTCGACCATTAGTGTATATTAAAGTTGTGCTCGCGGTCCCGCACGTATTTATTAATATTTGTTCTAATAAATAGTTAAATTATAGCTACATAAATAATGTGGAGATATTCCGAGTCTTTAAATATGTACGCATATTCATTATTATGACGATCAGCAGTCCGGTGAAACTGTAGAGGCCTTGCCAGGGCAACAGTGTACTCATGTTCGAAAAAAAAAAAATTTGGCGATCGCCAAGACACATCATAAAAATTTTCTAAAAGCATTTAGATATTGGAGTTTATCAATCTAATATAAACCATACACATTTTTGTATATATGGATGATTGTTATCATTATTATAAATTCGTGAAGTATTTCAATATAGTAGTTTGTAGGAGGTGATATCTCTACAAGAATTGAACTGATTTGAAAAATTCTACCACTAATACACAGCTTCGTTCACGCCGTTGTTGGTTTTGGGCTATGGTATTGTTATGAAGGTTAATGTTGTTACTAATCTAAGCATACGGAATAGCGCGCGGTTACTACCATTTAATTCCAGCAATTTAATAAAGTAAATCATTTTATTAGCAATGAAAATAGACTCCAGTAAATATTGTAATAAGATACAAAATAGGAAATAAAATATATTAATGCAACAAATAATCGTCCGAACTACTTATTACACCTTTGTTATTATAGCTTTTACATCTTTATGAGTAATGATAAAAAATATAGGTTTTATTATTTAAGATTTTATTATACTTTTTTTTCAATATTGTGGTTTTCTTTAGTCTCTGATCCGAATTCAATGTAATTTGTACATAATTTAAATGTGATATGTACATTAAGTTATGCGCATTCAATTTGAAGCGGTATTATCACTCAGTCTCAACAATACGTGGGATAAATGGTATGTATGTATATATTGTTGTTGTGTGTATGTATATATATAGAATTTATATACACATTTTATAATTGATTATCTTTTAAAATAAACATTATTTTGTTTTAGACGGGCTTGAGTTCACGTTTATTCCTACACGGAAAGGCAATCATCTGCTGATGTTACAAGGCTATACGTTTTGGGAACACTGTAAAACTGGTAAATTTTATTGTTCCAAGAAAAGTACGGGCTGTAGAGCTAATGTCAAAGTTAAAGATAACGCGATAATTTCGAAGTATACAGTACACTTACACGACCCACCCAAATATATGTATTGCGGTGGCCAGTATATTAAGATTTGATTTTGTAAATATACATATATCCCAATGAAATGAGTGTTTTTATACTGTTTTCTTAAGTTACAGCAGATCTGTTATATCTAAGTCGTAGTATGGTAGTCGAGGTCGTCGTAAGTCGTAGTGCTTGAGTGGTAAATTGTAGTGATCGTCGAGTGGTAAGACCGATGGAATATGGATCCGATGTCTGCAGATCCGAACCCCGACATATACCAATGATTTTTTTGAAATTCGACTTACATTTATTAATTTAAATTAATAACATTATTTGCTGTGAAGGAAAACATCGTGAGGAAACGTGAACCACAAAGGTTCTTGTAGACTTACCGTTGTGGGAAAATATAGCACTGTAGATCTATTTTAAAATCGCCTGTACGTCGTGACATGGCGTGGATTCCTTCAATAGAGGCCTATGATTCTGCAGCGGATATCATTACAGGCTGATGTAATGATGAGGAATATTGTAATTATTATCAAGCGCTTGAAATGTCCAATGTCAATAGCATTTAGATAATTGGATTGGCAACTCATTGTCCAATTCCGAAAAATGACGCGAAGATTCACAATTATTATATGCCGGTGTTGTGTAGGTTTTATGTCGGTATTATGTTTGACCAGTAAAAATATAATCGATAACCAGTCAACGCCGAGAGAAGTTATGAAAATAATTATGAATGCTAGATTGCATTACAAGCTTAAGTCAAATATTTAAACCAGATACAAGATTGATAGTTTCATTTTTTTTTTACGTAACTATCTATACTGAACCTAAAAGTAAAATAAAACTAGATCGGTACAAGTGTCTATTTCGTATTACTATTAGTATATTATAAATTGTATTTATTTTTTCTTTTCGTTGGTACCTTAATTCTGGTTTTGTGTTACTATTACTAAATTGTAATGGGAGGAAATTAACACCTGTGAGTTTTTTAAATTGAAACGAATATTTACCTGTTTTGTGTTTGTATCTAACATATTAGTGTCAATTATATTATTTCTTTAAAATGTAGTATTTTGATTCATGTTTTTTTCTTCATGAATATATTGGTTTTGTGTTACTATTACTAAATTGTAATCATACTTTTTACTTTTATAGGATGTGACGAATATTTACGTGTTTTGTGCTTGCATTTAACTTATTAGTAGCATTTTTTAAAATTTTCAAATGCCGTTTTTTTATTCAATTTTTGTTTTTACTTTCAGAAGAATTACAATTACATTTCTTTCCGAGCCATCGTGGTAAGAATTTACTCATGGTAAACAAGTATACGTATTGGCAGAAAAATAACACTATATATTATTATTGTTCTAAACTACGTCATGGTTGTAAGGCACGTCTTAAGCTGAATAGTTATGGGAAAGTAGAAGCTATTTCAGGCATGCATAATCATCCACCTCCTAAATATATCTTATGCAACGGAAGCTATGTAAAAATTTAGTTTTCGTATGAGTCTGAGTAAGCGACCGAATAATAGAAATTATGTATTTATTTATTTAATTTATATTAATAATATAAAGCTCAAGAGATTGTTTTGTGATTTTTAATACACTAATATTTGGAACTATGTGATCAATTTGAAAAATTGCATTTTATAGCACTACTTATATCATGGTAAATATTCTTAGACGCACAGCAAATATTATACAAAGTGTAGGTAAAAAAGTATGCTAAACGAGAAGGATGTGCGAGAAAAATAAGTACATATAAACCTTGAAATAAATAGTAACCACCCTTAAGCCGGCTACGAAATACCTACATATGTTTACTGTTATTCAACATACGTCGGTAATTTATACTGGTCATCCACGGTTTAAATTTGTAAACTGAGGTATATTTGGGTGGTAACATACATTTTACACACTTGGTTTTATTTAATGTTTATACTATGCTATCCCTCCCTACCTATACCTATACCTGCGTGACGAAGCTTGAACTATTGTCTGGCTAAAATTAATGTTTTAATTTATTCCGATATCTTTAAACCTTCTCACAATTTTATGGTTCCAATAGTTCGAATTTACATCTGCTAAACTTCGTTGATGTGTGTAAACACAGTCCAATTAATGTGTCTATCGTAACGTAACTGGGTTGTTCGTAACTGATGATAATGATACGCCAGCATTTATTGCGATCATAGACAAAGTTTCGTGGTGTTCCACGCACATGTGGGAGTAGCATTACAAATAGATCGTGATAGCGGCATTTTATGTATGATGATTTACTAATAACGCATGTGACGCACACTGAGGAAAGACATCTGCTAACAAATTATTTATATTTCAGATGAATTATCTTACAAATTTATCCAAATACTCAGCGGTCCCCGTCTACTCATGTTCCGCGGATATACGTACGCTCGAAACAATCACGCGAAATCATGTTATTATTGTTCTAAACGGACCGTAGGTTGTAAGAGCAGAGTAAAATTAGGCGTTAATGGTGAAATTGTAGGTACGGTGTCGGATCACTCGCACTCGCCGCCAAAACTTATGAAAACGATGTCTGGTTTATATATTAAATTATAAAAAAATCGCTCGTTCGGAGTATCAGCCAAATAATTATGTATATAAAAATGAACTCTATAAACTACCTCGTAGGAAGATTTTAGTATTATATACATACACATAGGCAGTCATTGTTTTTCTGTCCAAGGTTTTATATCGTACATTACTTATAAATCGGATGAGTGCCTTAACCCTTAAATGGACAATGTTGTTTTTAAACAACATACTAAACATCACAGATAAAATTGACCTTCTTTTAATTTTTTGTTAATTTTGACAACTAGTTCTTATTTCTGAACGAATTTTGTACTTTTTTTTAATGTTGGCAAAAAGTATAGTAAATTCATGTCTAGATTTTTTTATTCATTTTTCTTAGACAGTAATACATGTCTATTACACAAATATATATTTTTAAAACGTGAAACAAAAATCGTCCATTTAAGGGTTAAAGTGCTCCCATTAGTAGCCCTGTAAAACTGTAGATGCCCGTTTGGCCATCAGTGTAATCAGTTTGAAAAAAGAAGAAAAAGGAAAAACGTTACTTAAATTTACGATTTTGAAACTGATATTTATCAATTCCTGTTATCCCTTTGCATTTGAGAAATACATAATTAAGGGTCAGGTTCTAATATTGGTTTTTTGTATTCAGGTCCAGGTAACGTGTAGTTTAGGGTCAATACAATTTGGCTGATGACGAATGATGACTATCATAGGGTATTATTACTTTTTCGACGCTTGTTACTATTCTTGACATTTAGTCTACTTAATCATACGAGCAGAGCTCATTACTATAACCTAAAATATAAAGAAAAACATATGTCCCGTTCAAAATGTAATATAGGTCTGAAAAATAAATGAAAAACATCGATACAAAATGCTTTTTATTCAGTTCCTTTACATCACTACATATTATAAAACAAGTCGTCTGTCTGTCTGGATGTTCGCGATAAACTCAAAAACTACTCAACGGATTGTAATGCAGTAATTCACGGGGAAGGTTTAGGTATATAATTTGTCAAGGTTTTTTGTGAATTGGTTGAAATACTCGTATAATGATAATTGTTGAAAGATTCGGAAAAAGTCAAGCCGCCTTAGGCGTTTCATGCACATAAGTATATATTTTTTTATTATCAGGACAGGACAACGTCCGCCAGGCCTGCTAGTTATGTCAATATAATTTATTATAGATTTCAATAAAGTGTTATTATACCATTCTGAGTATTTCAATGTTGCCTTTGTTTTATTTTTTACGATATATCTTAAGGTATTATAAATAATCGTTGATACAAAAAAAGATATAGTGCCGTCGTAATATGGACGAAACTGTTTGTAAAAGTTAGTGTTTAATAAAAGGGGTATGATTGCAATGATCTTAAATCTTATTTACTCAAAGCTTCTTTCTTACTTCTTTTAGCCTTTGATTTTAAGACCCAGAAATTAGAAACAGGATACCAGAGGTCCAGACACTCCACATGGAGTACTATATGGTTATATTATGATAAATTGGACGATAAAGCGGTCTGTAAAATATGTGGTGTCACTATGAAACATAACACAATTAGGCATCTAAGAAGATTGCATCCGATTGCCTATAAAGAGTGGCAAAAGGAAAGAAATAAAATTAACGACTTGAGCAAAGGTAGCAAATTTTTTTTGTTGTTATTTTTAAGTTGAATGTTTAACCCGCAATGTTTCCATTTTGTTCGTTAACGAAGAAAAGACCCAGTTAAAAGACAATTAAACAATTTGCTTTCTTTATTATTCGTTGGTGTATGTTAGGTGGTAGCATGTTAGTTTTTGCATAACCAACACAAATGAACTGATCTTAAAAATTTAACGTTTCAAATAATCGTATTATTACTACCTTTTTTTTGTTAGCAACTTGTGTCTCAATCAATGCTTTCAGAGTTTACTGATGTACGATTACTTTAATAATTTCAAGCAAAATTACCGAGTGGTGGTAGTGTGATCATTTTATTGGAACCACGATAAATCTAACAACCTATAAAAGTCTTAAAAAATACAGTGTTCAAATAATGTAATTATTATTACCTTCTTTTATAAGCTACCACTCTCTAAGTTGATGCTTTAAGGTGTATAAAACTATTATAAGATCAGTCATGCTGTATGCATCTGAGTGCTGGACTACGAAAGAGACAGATAAGAGAGCAGAGATGCGAATGTTAAGATGGATGTGTGGTAAAACTTGAATCGATAAGATTAAGAGTGAGTATAGAAGAGGAAGTTTCAATATAGCACCAGTGACAGAAAAATTGAGGAGTAATAGATTAGCATGATATGGGTATGTCGTGAGGAGAGATGGAAGCGATGTAACTAGAAAAGTTTTAAGTATGAAGTTGGACGGATATAGGAATACAGGAAGACCGAAGAAGGTATGAATCGACTGTGATGAATAATGATATGTGTATAAAAGGTGTGAATACTAAGGTAATATTCGACAGGGGACAGTGGAAAAGGAAAACATTTTGTGCCGACCCTACTTAGGTGGGATAAGGCTAAGAAGATGACGTTGATGCCTAAGTCGATGCTTTCAAACTTCATTGACAGACAGACGATTACTTCAAAAATTCAAGCAGAATAATAATGAAATCTGATATTTATTTTGAAAACCATAAGATTCTTATTTTAGTTAAGATAGTCCGTCAACAATTTTTCTTTGGTTTGCTCGTACAACGAACCTGTTATCATGAGCTCTACTATTTGTGTATTGGCTTAATCTCATTATTGTATTTTTAGACGAAGATTCTGATGACGACTCTACGAACTCACCTTCTAAGTCAAAACGAGGAGCCAAAAGGAGCTCTATATGGCTGTTTTATAAAAACATAAACGGTAATGCCACTTGCAATATATGTGGTTTCGCTATGAAGAACAACAAAATTAGGCATTTAAAGAAAAAACACCCAGGTGCATACATACAGTGGCATGATATAAGGGAAAAGAATAACGAATATCCATGGTTGATGAAAGGTAGAAGTCACTTGTACCTTAAATTTTTTACTTGTTCTTCAAGTTAGAAAATAGCATTGGGTAATTTCGGCAACACTGTAAAAGTATAATGATAACACGGATTGACAAAAGAGTATATAAAAGTACCACATTCGTAGAGAATTCGTTAATATGTTATATATTATATTATTATATATTACTATGTTATATTATGTATATGTCATGGAATAAATTATAACGTGTTTGTATCACGACAAATGTGTGCAAAGTCCCTTATATAAGGCGGTTTTCAATCAAACAATTGATAAAACTCGCGTTATCGAACGTTCGGTTATATTTACACTCGTAATACAAATTAATTTAAGCTGCGCTTAGTTATTTAAAGAAGTAAAGATTTTTGTGTTTGGATGTTTGTAAGTTTTAATTTGTTTGTAAGTTGTAATATCTACGTATGCAATTCCAAAGATTATTTTAAGTCTTTTAATAATTTCTTAAAGTATTTAAAAAATGTAATGTTAATTCTTTTAAGTTATAAGCGAGTTGATGGTTATAGGAATATGGGCTATGTTTTAATATTACTAAGGTTTATATTGTACATCATTGGCGTAACTATACACACGAGTTTCGTAATGTATATTACAACTTTCAATATTATTTTAAGTAAATGATCATACATTTTGATAATGCTAGGAATAGGACATGATTCTGATGTAATTCTTTTATGTACTTGGCTATTGTAAAATAATCGTTAGAGCTATTCAATCAAATGTTTAGCAAACGTAGAAATGTAATATATGTTGGGGTTAAAGACATCAATATATGAGCTTTGGTCATTACCGGAAGTTCCGTATCAAATTGGATACAGGACAAACGTAATCTCAGACCTTATTTAACGCTTTTATTTACCTCATCCCTCTTATTTTGATTTTTTGAACATATTAATGTTTAGTAAGCGTAATGATTGCAACTTTCTTTAGCAATCTCTAACATTATTTATTTTCTTAGCCGTAGATGCGCCGAACCGGAGTAGCCAAGGTGCTATATGGTTGTTTTATAAAAAAGTAGACGGTAGTGCTGTTTGTAAGACATGTGGCACTTCTATGAAATACAACAAAATTAGACATCTACAGAAAAAACACCCAACAGTTTACAAAAAATGGCAGAGTATAAGGAAAGAAAATAATGAGTTTCCATGGTCGGCGAAAGGTATAATTTTCTTTTTGCATTTTTATTTGTTACTTTTAAGACATACACCGATTTTTGTATATATTGAATGCACTTAACATAATAAAATAATTTAAACTCTCAAAAACATAACGATAATCTTGGTATAGTTTTAGCAGTAAGTTTTTTCATCCTCATTATATAAATATGTATTCACTGTTTAGCGAAATTTGTACAATCTGTTATTAAAATAATATACACATATAACCTAAGAGAATGTAGTTCCAAATACGTCAGTAACATCGTGTAGTAAACTGTACAGAAAATCCACGAGTTAAACATTTTCGCCTTTAACTTTAAGTAATATTTTCTTTGAACCGAAACCTGGGCTGTTCTAGAGTTTTGGTAGCATAATGATAGGTAATCTACAGTTCGGGATATTGAAATATCTAAATAATTATGCTTCTACGTCAGATAAAATATAGATTTATCGAAAATTACCTATTTATCTAGAGTATTGCGACAAGGAGACACTTTGTATTCCAAACTATTATGGAGTTTCGAAGGAAAATGTTTTATAGGGAATATCAGGATATTAACGCAATCAGAGAGTAAATTCCGTACCACTGCTTCACTTTATCTTCTATAATATAAAAATGAATCGCTGAATGTGTTGCTAAGTGCAAATCTTGAGAGCAGCTGAAACGATTTTGCTAATTATTTTTTTAGAATATTCCTTGAAGTACGAGGATGGTTCTTACCGAAAGAAAATGTAAAAAATTGCCTGAAAACGTTTAAAAACAACACTTTTCTATACTCCCATACAAACGATTCGTAATAATACTTAAAAGTCAATTTGAACTTTAATACCATACCATAAAGTTTAAGTGTTAGTGGAGAGGTTCCGGGAAGGCAAAACAATTGAGTGACGTTAGTAACGTATAAATATTAATGTCAATATTTATACGATGGTAACATTTAACATTATAAAGCGTCCCGAATAGCAGAATAAGTATTAAAATAATTAAAGAATCGACTGTTAGGCGGTACGAAGTTAGCCGGGTCAGCTATTAATAAATAAATATTTCAAACGCTGCTTTTTGATATGTTATTCTCAGAATAAATTTAGACTAGATGGAAGTTTTATTTTGTGATCTTGTTAATTTACGATTCGTTTTGTTGATTATAAAACACTTACGTGAAGTAAGTTAGGTTCTATAGTAAACCGAAAATACTTAATAAAATATGATGTATTTCAGTTAATTCAACGAAAGCAGATTCCACATGCTCGATGTGGGTAAAACAATATTTAAAAAAAATTGGCATTAATCAATACCGCTGTGAATTATGTCATACGTCACTGAAAATGATTGGGAGTGATTACGGTAACATAAAGAGACACATTCGTGTGAAACATCCCTATATTTATGACCAAGAAATGAGAGATAGTGGACAGATGAAAAATAAAAAGTACATTAAAAGTGAAAAAAGTACCGAAGATGTTGTAGAATATGTAGTGGAATATATCGAAAATGATCCGCTTATAGACGATAAGGAGCTTATTTATAGTATTTCAAAATCTAAGGAACAACATTTGAAAAATAATGAGGTGAATCCTAATAGTTATGAGACAAGTATTGAATTAGAGGAAGTTGATAAAGATGAAGAATTAAAAAATAGTCACGATTCGGATGATACAGACGATAATTTAGAACTAAGTGAAATCCTACGCGATAATGATCCGCTTCTTGAGGATAAAATTGAACAGCTATGCAATAAGCATTTAGAAGATAAACGTAAGTTGAACGATCGCCTTGTGCTTCAGTTTTCTTATATTTGTAAATGTAGATAATAAAATATTTTCAAGTATCTGTACGGGTTAACCAAAACGTGATCAATTTATCTATATAACTATTTCATATTCATATATCTTCATCGATAACTAAGTGTTACCTCACTTTTATGACTAGTCTTATAACCTTATGATGTTATGCTTTATTACAATTATTTACTCGAATATAGTGAGTAACTTTAATAGATACACATATCTGAATTACATTTGGAATAATTATAACAGTAAATAATGTGTGATACGCGCACTTTTGACATTGCTTTTACGCAATTAATAAGTGCCCTACATTAATGTTATATGTATCAGTAATCTCCTTTTTAGGACAAAGAAATAAAACATGCTTTTGGAATTTTTTCGATGTCTTGGATGAAAATCACTTGTATAGATGCCTGTTTTGTGGGAAACAAGTGGCCATATACCCGAAAAGCATTTCGAATCTGAAACGGCACCTCGAAAACTAAGCACATTTGGCAGTACAACTTGATTCTTAAGTACGCTCCTGACAATGATACTTGCAAAACCACTAGATCCAAACAAGTGAAAAGAAGTCACTCAGGTAAACGAACTACGTCTCAGGAGATTAGTATAATTCTTTGACTAGAAACTGTGATAAATCGGCAAGAAATTTTTTAGACCTAATTAATTTTTATATGGAGTCGGTGATATCAGTATTAAGGATCACTATTGTTTTAACGACTTTGTACGTTTTGTTAACAAATATGATTCCATCTGTAACTTTTGCTAGCGATTTCGCTTGCGTTAATATAGTAATAGATATTTTTTTATCCCTCGCGAACAGTACTTTTTTTCTGAATGAAAAGTGGTATGTCGTTTTCTGTACGTCTGACAATATATATATAATTTTATTATATTTGTCCTAAACTTTAAGTTAACAAATGAAATACCTACATACTATAAAATTATTGAAAGTACGAGATGTAACTTGGCAAATATTGAAGTTGGTGTTGTATTTTTTTACATTAGGAAGTTATTGTGATAAATTTCAAGTCAATAAGCGGTATTTTTTATGTTAGTCATACAATCTTTATCACATCATATTTGTCCCCTTTGGTATTCAATTTCAAAACATCGGTTCTTATCGACTCCTCTGTACCATAAAAAGAGACTATTGTCAAAATTTGATGCTTCTAAATTCAGTATTTCCGGTTTTGCGTTGATGACTCAGTAAACTCGCTTCTTTATACTATATAGAATTTCACTGTTGTCTGAAGACTGAAATTATTGCTTTCTTTGTAGAACTACTTTTTTTACTACCAAAAGTAGTAACTTTAGTAACATAATTAATGTGTTATTATAAAGAGGTCTATGACAAAAGTTAGACTGTTAAAATCAAACATTTTAGACAACGAAATGTTATATTTTTTTATGAATATTTTAGATGATGCAAGTAACGAAGACTTTGATTTTTTGGATCGTGAAAGCTTCAAATGTAAAATATGCGAAAAAATGGTAATATGCGGTGAGGATAAAAAGAAACTATTTGATCATTTTGTGGAAGAACATCCGGAAAGTGTCGTCAAAGGTCACAGTGAAGATTTGCTAAACGCTGACAGTGAATATAAAGTGATCATTGACGCTGACGATAATTCGTACATTATTGAAATTTGAAATTGGTAAACTTCCATGCCATGTGATCGATTATTATGAAAGTTGGTACAGATAAATGTATTTTCATGCAGAAAGGTTATTATCCTATAAGTATTAGTGGAACTGGTTATTAATTGACTTTGCAGCACATCGTTTTCAGTATCGTTACATCGCTATAATTTAACTATTTATTTCAACAAATAATAACAAGCATAAAGATCGAGAGCTATCACCATTTTCCGCCATTTTATTGTCTGATTTACTGAACGACATTTAAGGAATGGCAAGGAATTCCATAAGAATAATTATGTACTCATACATACATTTGTTTATTTTATTTGTTGTCATTGTTATCAATATATTCCCAATTGACGATGTTATTTTGGGTCTTAAATATTTAGACATCATGTTTGTCGCAGTCAAGTGGTTTGATCGATGTAATGTCAATTCGATGTCCTCAAGCTCGAAAACCGACATCTACCAACGAATTGTTTGAGATTCCCATACATTTACTAATTGAAATCGATAACACTATTGGCTGATGGTGAAGGAAAATATCATGACGAAATCTGAACCTGCGAAATGTTCTTGTAGTATAATCGTATGTGGGAAAATACAGATCTGGATTTCTCGGAGTTTGAAATCACTAATTCTTTGCGGGCTGGCGTGGCGATTTTGCTCATACATTACATCGGGAAGAGGCCTATAACCCTGCAGTGGTTATTTTACAGGCTGATGGGATGATAATGTCTGTCGTGTGATTAAAATTCCTTACCAGTGTCTCTTATTAGTGTACCTAGTGTATTTAGTGGCATGGATTAAAATTTATACGAGTTTTGTGGTAATATTATGATAGTTTAATTTATGTCACTTCTATATCAATGATCACTTCAATTCTTGATTTGCCATAGTTAAATATTTTAGTAAACATTTATTATTACTATGGACTACATTCTATAAAGAATTATTCATTTTGGATGCTTAATACTTTGTAATATTTTGTGACAATTGTATTTAGTTGTGTAATATTATTTGCATTGTTAAGGGTTTTAGATGTATGGGTAATTGAATAAAGCTACATAAATCAGTTTTATCTTAGTTAGTTTTATCTTATAGAAATATAATTTAACATATCTGAACACTATTCATAAGGATCAAAACACGATTTATATTACTCGTAATGTGGTTCTAAGTTATTGATAGGGACGATTATGTTTTTATATCTATCTCCATATTTGTGATTTCTATACATAGATATATAATGGTTGTTTGAATGATTTGTTACAAACTTTCATTTAGCTTGCAATATATAGGTCTAATCTAGCAAGCTCAGTTAGACCCAGTTTCTTTAGATCTACGACTTTGCAATTTTGTATGTTTGTGCAGACGTAATGACTACACACGAAAATGAAATAAAAACATAATGGCCGCCATAAACGTCGATAAAAATACGATTAAGCTTTTTAGCGCATTTGTACAAAAGTTTGTTTATAAAAATATTTTCGGAGTGAAACCTTCTTTTGTCGCGTTGAGCGATTTGGGGGGGGGGGGGATTATGGGTTCGCGTCACCAATGACTTCGACATGCTCGTGAAGTATTGCCCTTGTGATGCGTAGTATAGCCGCATGTGTACATGTAATATTGATATTTTGTATTGAGATTGTGCTACCCATAATATATTTGGTTATTGAATAAACTGTATACAAATGTGTATTATTACTCGAAGTGCCAATAGATGTGAAAACCAGACTATTGTTAATAATTTCAATTTAAAAATCAGGAAATTTAAATTATTCAGACTATAATTGATTTAAGAACAAAAAAAGAAAACAAAATAGAACACAGTTATTCCATTGTTTTGAGTTTTCACTTCTATCGGCAGTCCTTATGACATGATTTCTTTTTTATGTTCATTTATTTTAACTGTTATTAGTATAAAATGTTTCGTTAAATTTACTCCATCGTCAGGTCGTACTGTTGTCGTTTTGTATATAGTAATAATGTCAACCGTAATTTAATTTATACATTAAGGGTCATTTTGTTTTAGGTAATTAAATCTTGTTTGTGCTTAAAAACTATGTGATGCTACAGTATATTCAGTACAGTATTTTTGTAGGTGGTAGAGCTACGCTGACGCTATTACTGGTTTCAGCATGAATGGGTCGGCTCGCCCGGGGTAGTACCACCCTCTCACAGAAAACCGTCGTGAAGTAACAGTGCTTGCATTGTTGCGTTTCGTTCGGTCAGTGAGAGCGCCGGAGGCCCACACATTTAAAAGGCCGGCAACGCACTCGCGACTCCCCTGGTGTTGCTAGTGTCTATGGACGGCGGTGATCACCTACCATCAGGTGACCCACCTGTTCGCTTGCCCCCTATGATATAAAAAAAAATCCTTGTGACCTGGTACTTACTAATCACATAAGTATTATTTGCAGCCAACATGGTAACGCTCAATTGTTTTTACTATTGAGTAGTTGGTGTACTCGGAGAATAAGCTGTGTTATAATCAGCAGCCAATAGGAATATTCAACATGCAAAGACAATTAAATGGAAACTTAGTATGAAAATATTTGTTTTATTACTTCCTTTTTGTAATTGACGTGTATTTCTTTAAATATTGAGAATATATTGTTTTCTTGTGAAATATTAATGTTTTGAATAAAGGTTGAATATATTATTGATTTTTAAAGTAACTGTACCTGCATTAAATTATTATTAATTACAGCTATGCATAGTTTATTACATATTGTATTAATTAAAAAAAAATATTTAAAGATACGAAAATGAAACCGTATTTGTGGAAGTTTTTCAAGAAAATTAATGGAAAATATGCAATTTGTAAAATATGTTACAAAGTTGTTCGTACCAACATGGCGAAACACTTACAGCGTTTCATCCTAAATCTTACGTGGAATGGCGAAGTAAACGAACCACGAAACCAAGTAAGTGGTTTGATTGTAGAAAGAATAGTTTTTCAAGACCAAGTTTAACCTGTACCCCCCACCGGTGGTACACGTGGAACGGAACGTGTTAAAAGAGTTTGCTTCGCGGACTTTTTGTACTTGTTTTTTAATTTAGACAAGTATGAAAGTGCAAGGTGCAATGTACAATTTAGAATGCAATGCTTACAAAGAGTACTGCTTACTCTTTTTTACTCTTAATGATAGTGGCCATTATAGAGATACACTTAATGATTGATGTAGGCAAATACTAAACTTTGGACTGTAAACGAAAAATTATCAACGTCCTACATAACAAACCTTGTCATAAGTCGACAAATTATACAAAAAAATGTCATGCATATAATAACACATAAATAAAAATGAAGCATGTTAATTGTCCGCATAATCTCCAGAACGAGTCAACCGATTTTGAGGAGAGTTTTTACCGACAGATAGAAAAATTTTCAGGGTATTCAGACATATATTATTGCGCTTCTCCATAGGGACTAAGTAGTAATGGTAATATTTAACGGAGGGTAAATTCGAATCGGTAATAGTAATATTACCTGATAATAACTAAGTTTAAGAATATCAAGGAAGGGTGTTTGAAAAATATTCCTCGGCAATGTAATGTATTTGAAAAATACGGAAATATTAAGTTTTAAACATTTTAAATATTCAGTATGTCGTCTAATATGGCAAATAAATAAGTTTCGCTTCGTGAAGAGTGAGGTCTTTACCAGTAAGACATTTAATACATAGATATTAACTCGTGCAAATATAATATAATGTTGGTATTATACTTATAATGACATCTACGTACTACAATTTTAGGTAGTGCATTCAAGCTTTGAATTTGAAAACCGTAGCAAAAAAAATAGTTGTATATGGTCGCTTTTTGACTATGTAGATAATAAGGCCATTTGCAACTTGTGTGGCTTCAGTATGAAACGCAACATGTCTAGGCACTTGTATAATAAACATCCGACAGCTAACAAATGTTGGCAAAATATGAAGAAAAAATATAATGAATCTACGTGGCTGAATAAAGGTAGGTAATTTTACATTTTTCATGTTCCTTTGTTATGAAAATAAATAAATTACCACATACTTATCAAAAGAAAACCTTTAACACCTATGTAAGAGGCTTCTTCTGTCACTTTAATTATTTGAGGAAATATATTTTTATCGATTTATATACAAACCCAAGGAGTATTTTTAAATTAATACATTAATACTTATTTTTTAAATTAATTATAAAATAATCAGCATTCTGTTGAATTCTTTCAGACCACTAGAATACCATCAACTCACTTTGGTAATGCTGACACGTCTAATAGTTGTAAATTTAAACAACAGGCTATCGCGTCTATGGTTATTAGAAAACATTACTGGAAATTCTGTAAATTATAATAAACTACATGTAAATAAATCCCTTTATTTTTGCACAAAACGCCACGAGCTTAGTAAATACGCACACTGGATGGGTAAAACAATATGTAAAAAGAACTGAAATCAACAGGTACCGCTGTGAATTGTGCCATAAGATTTTGAAAATGCGTACAGATTGTTATAGTAACATGAAAAGACACATTCGTTTAAGACATCCCTATGTTTATGAGAGAGACATAAGAGAAGATAGAAATGCTAATGGGAAAAAGACCAGTGAGTCCGAAGAAAATACAGAAGACGGCTTAGAATACATGGTGGAATATGTCGATTCTAATGATCCAATATTGAATAATGATACAATACTTAATCCAATAAAATCACAAGATAAAGAGTTGAAAAATAGTGATTTGAATTCTTTTAATTGCCAAACAAATACCGAAGTGGATAATAATGAAGAATCAACACATACTGACGATTCAGATGATGCGGAGTATTTAGAAACATACGACATTCTACGTGATTATGATTCCGAAAATATAGGTGAAATTAAACACCTTTGCACTGAGGATGTGGGAGAGAAATGTAAGTCGAATCGTGGTTCTGTTATTTTCATTTCATTGCTCTTTGTCTCGAAGAACTTTTAAATTTTCTTGTTTATACTTGCATTTAGTTATGGTATTATTTGTCATAATGCAAAGCTTTTATGTAGGATGTTCAGACTATGTGTTGTATATTGATAATTACAGGATAAATTTTCCATATTCAATTTCTTATTTGAATGATCCAAATGTCATTTGCTGCTTTCGTTTTGTGTGATATACTTGATCTGAACATCAATTTTATTGAATTATTGTCACGTATTTGGATTGATTGTGTTGATTATTACAGGTTCATCTATCCTTTTTATAATTATTATTTTAATGATTGTAGAATAAATACACGAATGTTTCCAGATGTAGATAGTGCTATTGTTTTTATCGATTTCTTTGGTAACACTAAAATTTCTACGTATCTGATTCAAAGTCTAAATTAATGATATATTGTGTATTTTTCTACAAAAAAAAAATAATCGTAAAATACTTAAATTTTATTATTTGTTTTAGCTAGAGTTACTGAAGATGGTAAAATGTACCGCGTACAGGAAAAACAATATTTGAAGAAAATCTGTACTAACAAGTACCTTTGTAAATTGTGTCTGAAATCACTGCAGATTTCTGAAAGGATTATGAAAAAGTAAAGAACCATTTTTCCGTAAACCATCCCTATATTTATGATGAACAAATGTTAGAAAAGGTAGAAAAGGATAAGTACATTGAATGTGAAAAAAGTAACAAAGATGTCGTAGAGTATGTAGTGGAATATATCGATAATGATCGGCTTACAGACAACAGTGATTTAATTTGTGATAATGACATGAACCGTAATGGTAGGCAAACAAATACTGAAAGAGGGAAAGCTGAGAAGAATGAAGAACCAACTATGGATGACGATTCAGATCATACAGACGACGATCACTTAAAATTAAATGAGCTTCTACGTGACAATGATCCTTTTCTGGAGGTCAAAATTCAACAGCTTTGCAATAAGTACTTAGGAAAAATACGTAAGTTGAGAACTTGTCTTGAGCTTTAGTGTTGCTGATTTTTAAACATTGAACTAATTTAAAGAATGCAAAATGAAATGTTATTTATTAACTGCAATATATTTCGGTTATAACAACGTTGGAGGGATCACTTTAATGTCGTCGCTATATCCGGAAGTCACTATATCCAAAATAGCAAAGAGTGATATACATTTATTTATTTATCGAATTGTGTATAATATACACTGTTGTTATTGAAAAAATGTGTTATAGTGCATTATTTAAGTTTAGTTTTTTGTATACGATATATGCATGCATTTTCATAATTTCTTCAATATTTGAATGATTGTTGCCTATGTTCATCTGTTTATACGTGTTAAGTAGTTTTACTCTCAAACAAAGCAAGCATATCTGGACATCTGTAAATGTAAACAAAGGATAAAAAAGCTTAATAGTTTTATGAATGAGTATTTGTGTCTTTTCCGACTTAGTCATAATATGCGCATGGAATTCTAGGAATCTCTCACAAATGGTTTATAACAGTAAGTCGCTATAACCGGAATTGCTATTGCCGAATGAATTTAGTACGAAAGTATGCTTTAAATTCAAGGGACGTAAATTTAACTTCGCTATAACCGAAATGTCGTTACACGGAGGTCCTTATTAACGAAATTCACTGTATTTAGTATGAAAAAAAAAACCTGGTTGAGATGATTTGTCTAGGAAGAGTTAATAAATGTTTATACTTTTTCCAAACCTTGATCATTTTGCCTATAGGATTTGTAGATCAATGAAGGATTTTATCAATAATATAAACATTTATTAACTTGTAATGTAAATGAATACCCTTTTTAGGAAAAAGAAACAAAACATGCGT
This sequence comes from Antheraea assamensis, assembly GCA_035772565.1. Taxonomy (NCBI): domain Eukaryota; kingdom Metazoa; phylum Arthropoda; class Insecta; order Lepidoptera; family Saturniidae; genus Antheraea; species Antheraea assamensis. Next base: position 254,318 of record JAQQSE010000160.1, read on the forward strand.
TTGGAATTTCTTTGATGTTTTGTTTGAAAATCACCTATATAGATGTTTGTTTTGTGGCAAACAAGTGGCCATATACCAGAAAAATATTAGCAATTTGAAACATCATCTCGAAAACAAGCACATTTGGCAGTACACTTTGATTCTTAAATACGCGCCTGAACGGGATACTTGCAAAACTAATAGATTCAAACAAACGAGAAGACTTCACTCAGGTATATATTCTAATACTTGGCTAGCATTTTTATTTGCAATATTAATTTGTAGATTGAACCGTTGATATTGTTAAAAATACTTTTGTTCTGACGAATTTACTTCTGTTATGATTTACATATATTTTATTTGTTCACACAAATAACCCATGACTGTTCGTAAATAATTGTATATTCTGTCAAAGTAATTGTATTCAACTACTACATTGAAACAGCTACGATAATAAGGTTAAAACGTGTTTAATCTGCAGCCATTTTTTTTTTATTTTATTGAACCTTTAGCGACTGCAAGTAATGAAGACTTTGGTTTTTTGGATCGTGACCGCTTGAAATGTAAGATATGTGGGAAGATGGTAATATGTGGTGATAATAAGAAGATTCTTATTGATCATTTTGTGGAAAATCACCCGGAAAATATCATCAAATGCCAACGTCAAGACTTCTTAAACGTTGAATGTGAATACAAAGTAATCATTGATGCTGATGACGATTCCTATGTTATTGAAATGTAATGTAACTGTGCTAAATTCACAGTAAAATAATAGTAAATGTGTTGTTTTCTAGCATTTCATATAATTATGAGATATAAAAACTATAAGGACTTGTACGATATGTGCATGGGGATACATGTCACATACATAAACATCGTAAAGATATTTGGTGTCTTTTTTTTGTTAATATAGCTTTCATTATCTTAGTTATTATCATTAACAATAATTTTGACTGGGAAGTTATTGTATTGACACATCTTTTTTTAAGTTTATTATGGTATTTCAATTTGTCACTAGAGGTATAATTACAAAGGTAGATATTTTAAAATTTTATTGTTAAATAATGGTGTTCTACATTATGGTGGACGATGGGCCAACGCTAAATACTACAAATCTAAAAAAGTGTTATATTATTCATCATTTAATACTTTATGTAATTTAATTTTTAGATAATATTGGTTAATAAAATATATTTCATTATGTAAATAATGTTTAATTTTTCTTAAATTTTTTATTTACTTTTATAATCATAGTTTAATATTTTAGGACATTGGTTATGAGTAAAATAAAGTATTTGATTTTTATTCTTTAAAACTCTTTTCTTTCATTTCAAAGGCGGTATAATTATAAGGTCGGTATTGGATCACAATCACTCACCGCCTAAATACTGGAAAACTAAATCTGGTGTATACATAAAATTATGAAATGTACATCGCAGCGACACTGTTTCAAGGCCAGCTATTAGTTACTGAACTCTGTGGCCTTGTGCTAATGGCTCTTATATCGAACATGATCACTGAACCTTCATTGATTTGATGTATTTTCGGTTGGTTGGGCACGACGCTTTTGTCTGACTTGATCGCAATCAACAAACATTAGGTGTAACATCTGTAATAGTGGCACGCTTAGCCAAGTCAAAAATCACAATCCCATATCAGATGGTATATATACTCAGTATTAGAGCGGGATGCTACGGTATCTGCGCCTTATAGGTTCATTACGTCCACACCCGTGATTATAATTCCATCATAGTGACTCTGTTGTGACGTGCCAGTAGTATGCTGAGTGGCATGCAGGCCGGCATAACAATGGCAACTGGGGATAGAACAGAATGTAGGTGTCTCAGCGGTATCCGTGAAATGACATTGTGCTTATTTTTCATTAGACGCAGTGTAACCACTTTCTCGTGTTTGATTAAAAAGAGATATTAGTTTATACGTTAAATTAATACAGAAATCTTTATGGAATTAGAGAAATAACATAATAATCATACATTAAATAAATGGGGCTATAAGTTCATTCTTTAAACAAACATGCTTTCACCCGTTTAGCACCAGGTAACAGAATTATATTATGAGAAGCAGTATATAGGGAGATCAGAAATTCTTTACATGCTAAGAAAATTAAACGAAAATAAAGTAATGTGTTTCATTTGTTTACTTTTTGAATTAAGATTCATTGTAATTAATTTTCATTCAATTTGTAATTCATTGTAAAATTTATTTCTACTTTAAAATAATAAATACAATAAACGCTTACAAAATTACTGGTTTTAAATAATTCTGTACCTGTATTAATTTACTACTATAATTTTCGTAATTCTGCTTTATATTATGGCTTAAACATTTTTATAAATATCTGTTAAATAAAAACAATATTTTAAAGATACGAAAAGGAAATCCTATATGTGGAAGTTCTTCAACAAAGTTGACGGAAAATATGCGATTTGTAAAATATGTAACAAAATAATATATGCCCATATGCCAAGACACTTGGAACGTTTACATCCTAAATCTTACATGGAATGGCGAAGGACACAGAAACCGATCGACTAAACGAGGTAAGTAGTTTAAACATTTAAGTTTTTTTTAATTAAGTACTAATACTACATCTTCAAACTTCCAAAACTATACTTATTAGCGTTCTAAACCTAGTTTGATTTAGATATAGTTTCAGGTTCAAAATGTTATGTAGAATTTTTAATGTTATGCATTGTCTGTGGAGGAATTAGCAATAATGACATAACAGTGTCCACTATGGTTTTAGTTAATAATTATATGAATGAAAATTGCTTTGAACCATTAATTGAAGATTTAGAATTTAGTTAAAGAACAACACTGGCCACTAAAAAGGAATTTAAAATTGCATAGAGATCTAAATATTCCCGAAGCTTTGCGGTGTACCATTATGTATTTAAAATGTACTGTATTATGAACTTTTCTGCTTTTGAAGTAATCAATACTTCAACTGATATGGCGATGATTTGTTTACGCGTTATCTGGGGTTAGCTAATTACAAGATCAGTAATGCAAAACTCTACAATACAAGGCATTCACAGAAAGCAAAGTGTAGTAAGATTATTTTTAATCGTTTCTAAATTATAGTCTAATTTACTTTTTATATTTTTAGGTCCCAAATCAGACATTGAATGTGCGGATCTGGGAAGCAAAAAGAGCTGTGTTTGGTTGTTTTTTGACAATATAGATAATAAGGCCATTTGCAAAATATGTGGTGTTAGTATGAAGTACAATATGTCAAGGCACTTGTACAACAAAGCATCCTAAAGCACATAAGGAGTTGCAAAAGATTAGACGAAATACTAATGACTTTATGAACTTGAGTACAGGTACTTCCATTTTCAATATTTTCCTTACTCTATTATGTTCTAAAAACTATAAACTTAACCAATGCGAAAAGCTGTTATAGATCACTTAAAGCTTAGCATTAGATCAGGCCATCTTCCATAGAATTTTGTCTACACCTGAAAATGTAGACGCCAAAGTTTGATTGAATTTTTGATTAAGTCTAAGAAATGTTTGTGAATATGCCAAGGTTAGGGCACGATGGGACTGGTATGTTCTTTGTGGACGTAAATTCCTAAATGAAATAAAGATTAAAAAAAAAACAACAAATCTCTGTATGTAAAGTTTCTACGACATATATATTTCAAGTGTTACGTTTGTGATGAAATTTATTAATATTTTTATATGAAAACGAAAGTAATCGTTAATTTTCATGAAATGTCTTAATTAAAAGTTAGTTAATATGCTTAATGCACGTTTTTAAATCACGTATGTGATGGTTTTTATAAAATTAATTTTTAAGTAATAAGTATTTCCTTGCATAGTTTATATTAGTTAATGTATATCATTATTTTAGTATCTAAATAAAGCTCATTTTGTTAAAGTTAATCATATAACATTTATTTTAAATTTAGGTAATATGTTTCAGACAACCCAGCGAAATTAGTAAATACGCGTCGTGGTTGGGTAAAACAATATATAAAAAGGACAGATATTAATAAGTATCGTTGCGAATTATGCCATAAGATCCTGAAAATGCCAACAGGTGATTATAGTAATATGAAAAGACACTTTCGCCTAACACATCCCTATACTTATCATCAAGAGATGAAACATTATTGGGACGCCAAAAAGAAATACAGTGGTGAATACGAAGAAAACACAGAAGATGACGTAAAATATGAAGTGGAATACATCGATTCTAAAGACCCACTTTTAGACAATGATACGGTAGTAAGTGAAAACAAATCACAGTTCAGTGAATTGGACGATGGTGGTATTAATACTTCTAGTTGTCAGTCAAATACCAAATTGGAAAAAAATGAATGGATCAAAACATGCAGATGACGCAAATGAAGCAGAGTATTTAGAAATACAGGACACTTTACTTGACGATGATCCCTTAATTGAGGATAAAATTAAACGACTTTGCACTAAGAACGTTGGAGGGAAACGTAAGTCGAACCGTGGCATTTTGTTGATTGAATTCAAGATAACTTTAGGTCTGCTTAAGTAGCCGAGGATTTTTTCTCGATATAAATAATAATACATTTAATTATTTGTTACAACACAAATGATTCTTGTCATTTAAGTATTTATTAATTACTACGTGATCAATTTGTTCTTTTAACTAATTAGCCATTCATTGAAGAACTAAGTAACGTTAAAACTTTCACTTTATTTTTCAGGGCATAAATCTAAAACGTGTATTTGGAATTTCTTTGAAGTTATGGTTGAAGGTCACTTATACAAATGTCTGTTTTGTGAAAAACAAGTAGCGATATATCCGAAAACTGTTGGCAATCTCAAAAGGCATATTGCAACAAAACACATCTGGCAGTATAACCTAATTCTTAAATATGCTCCCAAGTATGATAATTCTAAAAAATTTAAACCAAAACGCACGGAGGTAAAGCAACCAGGTAATTACATGTTCAATATATTATTCATTTCATTCATAAAAACACCTCCGACAATATTACAAAATATTATTGTTGTTGTGGTACGTGTTAATAAATAAATAGACTCAAATTTAACTTTACAGTAATTATAGAACATAACAGCGGCACAGACTTTGACATTTTGGATCGAGGCTGCTTTAAATGTAAGAGATGCGAAAAGGTAATTGTGTGTGGCGATGATGAGAAGATTCTCTTTGATCACGTTTCGGAAGAACATCCTAACCGTGTTGTCAAATGCAATAGTCAAGACTTACTCAACGCTGATAGCCAATACGAAGTGATCATCGGCGGAGAACAAGATTCTTATATTGTACAAAGTTAGTTCGATTGATAGTTTTATGGAATTATTGTGGTTGAAGATACTTTATTGGGCAACGTTCTAAATTTCATTTTTTTGGGTAAATGATGTCAGGTCGTAGAAATATATAATATGAGATTATCTAGTGCAATATTGTAGTTTTGATTATATTTAGTTACAGTGCTTGTCAATATTTTTGGTTTCTCAGACTATAGCCGTATGTTTGGGCTTGTGGCATAATAGTCAAGATTTGAATACAAAACAAAGTTAAAATATTATTATAGGAATTTAAAACTGGCATTTATTTATCCTTAAGTTGTTTCGTTATTATTTATTATGTTATAAATTTAAATTCTGCCCAGTTACATTCAGAACGGTCAAAAAGTTTGGCACGGGTTGCACTATAACATTAAATTGCTGATGTATTTTAATATTTGTTTTTAAACTAAGTAGTCAACAAACATCGTATATGTAAATATATAAAATGATAATGTTTACTGAAGCTTTTTGTATACATTAATGTACAATTCAAATAAAGAAATAATCGTATTTTTATTTATTATATAGAAAGAGTTCTTATAAATGTATGTCGATAAACGAATAAGATTTCGGTGTTTCAATTCCCTTTATTATAAACGGCAATTTCATAATTTAACCCCTAGTACAAACAATGTTGCTAGATTGAAAATAGAAATAATATAACTCGTTATTTTATGAAAAAGAGATTTTATGGCAAGTTTTTTTTTGTCGAACTGAGTACACTGTTGGCATGTTAACGCCGCTACAGTTTCACCGGACTACAAATTTATGGCTAGTAGATTAGGGATGGTAATAAACAATAACACGGAAGTTTAATAACAATTTTTAAACTAAGTTAAAAAAATATTTGTCTCTATATTTAGACTAGTGTTAGGTTATACTATATATTTGTGAAAATAAACATTTACTTAATAAAAAAAATGGATAATATAAATTTACGTTTACCGGTTGGCAGGACCTGTTAACTGTGTAAAAATTTATGGATATCATAAATTTACGTTTGTCGGGTGGTAGGATATGTCAACTGTGTAAAAAATATACGGATAACATAAATTTATGTTTGCCGGGAGGTAAGACATGTCAACTGTGTTAAAAAATATATCGATAATATACATTTTCGTTTGATGGGTTGTAGAACATGTCAACTGTGTCTGACTGAATTACGATCACAATACGCTAGAGTAGATAATAACAGCAACCATAGTAGCATGCCTAGGCGTGTCGTATGCCAAATTTAGCCCGTGTATGTCTAATAATCAAGCGAGATTGTAGGGATCTGTAGCCATCTGGGACGCAGCTACCATTCATACGGTGATAAACCTGTTATACTAACAATTTTTAGATTAAAAAAGAATCAAAATCAAAGATACTTAATTCAATTTAGGTTACGAGAAGGCGCTTATGAATTCCAAAGTTACCACCGGTTCGGAAAATTACTCAGTCATCGAGAAGTAATTGCAAGAAACTCGATCGGGATTATCTTTTTAATCTCCATATTATCATAAAAATACACTACACTTACAGTCGTTTTTGCGGATGCACAGAGAGGAGTGTTAATTCGAGACATTATCATTGTTCACATATTGATCCACCCTTTTGACATCAAAACCCGCTAGATGTGATGCTTGAACTTATTATCCGACAAAATAGTAATTTACTTAGGGACTTTGTTGTAAAACCTAACACTATTACCTAGAAAACCGTTAGTGATCTTTACTGAACCTGAAACATGGAATGACCAATTTTTCACTATTTTAAGTATTTGAATCCTGCCGTTCTTTTACTAAACCCAGCTCTGATTGCAGCCGAGAGGTTTATAAGCTGATATAACAACGGCGATCAGCTTTAGATTACCGATCTATCGGTGGTCAGCGTTGTTATTGGATTTTGTACTGTATTTACCATCAGGCACAGTATTATTACCCATTCATTATATTTTTGGAAAGAAGTTCCTTAACGAGGTTTGCGATAGGAATTGAATAGGTAGAAATTGTCATATAAGGAAAACGCGTTATGCTCTTCTGCGTCTGGTCCGCCATGCGACTATATGTTCCTAGGTCGATAAAATTTGATAACATTTACTATAAATTAATAAATTAAACATTCGAAATTGAAGAAATATCATAAAGAACTTTGTTCCTGGTGGGAGTTCCCAGACCACATCGTTTTTTTAAAGTTTTATACAAATCGTGTAAAAATAAATGTAATGTTCAAAGCGAATAGATAATATAATATGTGAACGTACTAAATGATTTCTCCGATCGGCGATGAAATGCTTCGTTGCTACTTTCCCGCACGAAAAAATGGAAAATAGTACCTGTGGTGGCAATGCTGACGCGCTGGAGTATCATTTCTTCACCCTACACTCACACACAGCAAGAAGAAAGTAACATAACATAAAATAAATATAAATAAAACCCACATTCCTACATAGCCAATGAATTTCGAGTCAATGCAGACACAGATCTTTTTTTTATATGGGGTTATCTCTCCGGATGCCGAGCAGCGGAGGGTGGGTTATGTCCAACTTGCACAAATTAAAATCCCATAATGCCACCCTTACACCTCTTAGGCCGGAGACCAGTTACTGCCTACGACACTGCGTCTGCTCGAGATACAGATCTCCTCCAACTAGTGATCCATCATGGCGCTTCACTCCTAAATTCAGTTTTAACAGTTCATAGTATATTTATCAGGAGACTCTTGAAAACTATTTTAATTTTATATGTTCTTTTCTAATCCAGTCACTAAACAATTACTTTAAAGAATTGTATGGCATTTAAAAAATAATTGGAAATGTTTAAGATAAATATATCAGCGTTCTTTATTAATATTAAAAAATATCTAAATAATAAATACTTTCAAAAATTTTCTCTATGGTTTTAATGTTAAACAGGTGAGTTAAATTTAGTACTTCCCGATATATTGTTATATATCAATTATTGCTTTCAAAAAGTATTTAGATATAATTATATCATTGATACATTTTACATGCTATACGATGGAAATAATTGTACAACGATATATATTTTTGTTTATTAGACTACGTCATGATACCGACACTTTACGGAGGGAAGCCGTTGCTAATGCTCAATGGATACACATATTCAGTCAACAACCGTGCCATCGGTCTCTACTATTGTTCTAAAAAAGCTCATAATTGCAAAGCCAGTGTGAAGTTGGATAGAGATGGGAAAATTTTGAGAGCTAACGAAAAACATAATCATTCCCCGCCCACATATATCAAGTCTGCAGAGGGATTGTATTTAAAGGTGTAATAGAAGTACTCCTATTGATTAATCGTGGACGCAGATCTGCTTCGAGTGATAGAGTGGGACGAGGCGATGTAAAGGAGAGAGGATGATCAAAAGAGATGAGGCGAGGAGTGAGAACAGTAGCTTAGATTTGACCTGGGTTTGAGCCGAGGTGTTTACCGTAGAAATACAAATTATGTTATTCAGTAATAAAAGTTCACATTTAAATAAGTGATTTTTTTTTTATAATATGGGTTATAATATCAGATAATGTGTATACAATATCTCGACCGTGGGCTTGACACGTTCTATACTCTCGTGATCTTTATTTTTTCTTTTGAGTTTACTTCCTTCTGGCATTGATAAGAATTTTTTAAGCGAATGAGGATAATTTATGTCAGTACTACGTATTAAATATCGTCTTTGATCATTTGAAACTATCAAGGTTTCGTAATTAATAAAATACCATCTACAGATTCGTACCAAACGCGTACGAAATTATAAATTACAATGTTTATATTGGGCCTCAAATTTTGATGAAAGGAAGAATATCAATGGCTGAGTAAAATTATATTACGCTAGTACAAATCTTTACTTTACGACCACGATGTTTTAGCAAATATCTACCCTAAATTGTAACTCGTTCGTATGCCTAATAATGTTCGGCATATGCAACCGAAAGGCCCTCTTCTTATTGTAGGTATAAAATGGCTTCTACTCGATTAAGATGAAATGGTATTTCAAAGTTTACCTATAGCAAAGCAGTACAAACAAAATAGATCTTACGGTTATAAAACTTAAAAAATATATTCAAATATTTAAACAAGTAAATAAGTTCGTACGTACCGTAAGTAATTGAAATACTCGTGCTTAGTGGCCGTTTTGTTTTATTTTTACTCCTTATTTGATGTTAGATGTTTTGATCTTATTTATTATTAAATTTTTGGTTATTATCCCAATCGCTTTTTCTTTTAAATTTTCATAAGGAATCAGATTGGAACAATTGACTACTTACAGGAAGACCGTGACCGTGTTTATCGGTATATATAATAACACTCTGTATTCTAGGAAACTTTTGACTGTTACATTAAAGCGTTGTTTTAATAAATTATACAGCAGTAGTTGTACCTTCGGCTCTGCACGCGTTTGTTATTAATTCATGAAGTTACTGTTTAAAATTTAATTATCTACATATATTATCATAATTATTGGTTAAATCACACAAGTTGAAGTTCTACAGCGCTATCTAGTGGCGAAGTATAGTTAAATCGATATTATGAATACCTTGTTTGTGAAAAAACAGTCGGGCTTACCGAACCTTATAGCGACTGGTCAGTGTTACAGTTTGTCTATCTTAGATATACTAACATCAGTCCTAGCTAATATTATAAGTGTGTGAATCTGAGTTTGTTTGTTTGTTAGGCTTTCAAGCCTTTTTTTTATTAACGTAGGGAAATTCATCATGGTCATGCCACCCTCTAGAGGGAGAGAGTGGATAGTGTGAGACTCTTACTCACTAAAACCCCACGGTGTACGGCCGCCGCTTTGGTTGAGGTGATATGGGATCGTGCAGTGCTATCACCATGTCATCCCAGCGGCCAGCCCAGCGGAAGGTGTCCGCCGGGCGTCGTCCTAATAATGGGGGACAAGCTGGGTACACGCCAGCCGCCCCCTCCTCGTCAGCCGAACCTGTACAATGGGGAGATGGCCCCCCCTGCCCATCCCCCCAGGTTACGCTTTCCAGCCTTAACAACTCAAGCGATCTTTAAATTTTGCATAAATCTGTCAGGGGTACAGAAAAGGACATAGAGTACGTAACTTTTATCCAAAGAAAGTGTACTGTCCTGAGCGATAGTTAGTTTTTTATATAATTAGATTATTTGGTATAATCTATGTTATTAAAATTTTACAGCTCACCAATTTATTCCGACATATCGTGGCAGATGCCTTCTGATGTACAGACAATACACGTTCTCTCGTCAGGGCGACTCATTTAATTACTATTGCGTAAGGAAAAATACAATGTGCCGAGCACGAGTTAAGCTGGACATCGATGGTGAAATAGTATCTTCTATGACTGACCATAATCACGCGCCGCCAAAGTATATGAAGTTATCAACTGGAGAATATATCAAAATTTAAAATATCCATAACAATAATAAAACTGCACATCTACAAGGTGCTTTGATACGTTGTTATTTTACTCGAAGTTGTTGCTCATTGACAGTTTAAATTATAAAACAAGTTATCGCTGTATTTTTATTACATTACATTTTGTGTGTATTCTATATAATAAATAATACTGTGAACGTTTTAATTGTAATGTTATTATTATATATAAACTGGCGGGCTTGACGGACGTTGTCCTGCCCTAATAATAAAATAAAAATCCTGGATTCCAACCTCAGCACCACCTACCGGGTCCAATTGTGAATCTAAACGATTATTGAATCCATCTAAACACGTATAATTTTTTTATCATAATCTATCCAGCCTTTTAGGACGAGTTCAGTCAGATACACACGTACAGAAGAATGATATATATAAAAATTTCTCTATATATAAATCGGCAGAGAGAAAATAGTTAAAAACGTCTTCCTCCTATGTTGGTCAACCGATTTTCTTTATTGCGTTTTATTTAATAGCTAATGACGACGAACTTTAGTGTTTTAGCAATAGAAATAAATTTCAATTTTTTTTTACCCTCGTAATTTACGATCTAGAGTATTTGTACAAAACAGTATGAAGAAAAAATTTGTACCCCTTATTATGGACGAATTTCAACAGTCGGGCAATCATTAGTTTATTTAAATATAGGAGTAGGTATCTCACGGGAAATAAAAGTGCGCTTCTCTTTTTTATTACAATTTTCTGATTACTACCTAACCTATAGAGTTAAACGTGAAGTAACTTAGACTATTTGTCGTGTTCAGTTCGATATCAATTGTAGAACTATATCAAAATTGATTTACTAGTTTTCAAGTACCCATCTAATGTACGTTCACACGTGGAAAATTTAGAATTTATTATTGCCTATTTGACGCCTGTAACCTCGTTCACTGTGAAATCATTTTATCATCACTGCTTATTCTCTTTAAAAGTACTAATACATAGCCTAGATCTTTTCTGGAGTTCGGTCCGTATATTAATGTAACACCTACATACAAGTTGGATAATCGATTTCAAGTTGTTGTCAAGGGATTAGGGTTGCCAACTTTAAAACTTGCAGGACATAGATAACAGTGATTGAAAAAGAAATGTGTAAAATTTTATCTTAAATTTAGATTATAAGTATATGCATACAATTATACAGGACGTACTACACATAGTACCTACCGTGATTTAACCTGGATTATTTAATCTAGGTCTGTAATAAAATATTTAACAGTTTTTGTTCTTATATTCTTCATCTAACTGACTGACAATGGAAAATTTAATAGTAAAATGTTTTCTTATTCCTAGCCCGTGGTAGGAACTCCTACTACTACTAACAGTTAACATTGGAAAACATTTGCGTAATATTTAATTACACGTGTTTTTTCCTACACCGAGACCACAGGTTCTTTTTAGGCCCGATTTTATACAGCGACAACCCATCCTTGTTCCACAATGTCTAGCCGCACTCTTTTCCCCCATTCCTTATCACCCGGCTCCTTGAACATTAACACTTCAATTAGCGGACGATCGGCGACTGGACGTTACTATTATAATTTATGTTGGGTGCCAAAACCATAAATAATCCAGGAGTCTCCTGAACTTATCTATGTTATTGTTATTATGTATCGTGCAAGGAGAGGAGGCGAGGAGGCTAACGCGGCACGAGCGCAGCATTGTGGTGAGTCCATTTTTTATCCTTTCCTCTCTGAGTACGCGTATGAAAACTCGGCACGTGAGAAATATAGGCTTGATAGGTTCTTCCTTGAAGAAATAAAAATCTTTATAGTTCAGCGCAAAGAGGTTTATTGTATAGTGCACAGTTTTAACCCACATATTTTGCGTTTACTAAACGCAGTATTGTCTCTTAAAACAATATTTTACCTCATACAAATTACCTGGGTTGGTTGACTCTTATTATTCTATTGAACTAGATTACAGTAAAGTACCTCGAAGTGTAATTAATATACCAAATGGATCCAAAACAGTATATAGAAATAAAAGCAAGCAGCACAAAATACGATCGAGAGCGTTCAACGTTTATATATTAACAAGTCATATGTGATATCCCACGGAAGATTTATTTTTATTTTTTTTATTTTCACTATGTGTTTAACGTATTACATATGAATGATGTTGGTTCAGTTGTTGTTCGGATATCGTCTTGATTGATGTAGGTTTCGATTCTGCAGTAAGCATACATATATCATAGTAGTTAGGTTTTTTCTAATGTTCACCTGGTTAGCTATCATCCTCAAGATGAAAATCTGTGTTATAGATATGTGGCTCGATAGTTGCAATTAGGAGTCCAGCTTCCTTTAGGTTTAGCATGTTACCATCTTAGGCCACATCGTCATTTGTCATTAGATGAGTTTTTGATCAAAAACTAAAGCCTATAAGGAATAAAAGGTTTTTTTTTCGAATTGACTACGCTGTTGACCAGGCAAGGCCTCTACAGTTTCACTAGACTACAAATGTATAAAAGAAGTTTTCTACAGTTTGTACATATTAACTCGTTTCTGATATACAGTGGATTTCATTAGCAATTTTTATCTTTTGTTTACATTTACAGATGGCCAGATATGCTTGCTTTGTTTGTGGGTTGGACCAGTTCATCAGTACGATCAGTTACATAACAATTTCCAATGTGTGAATAGTGTTTCGCAAACTTGTGAATATGGCTTTTGGTTCTACATTTATTGTACAAAGAACATACATAGTTCGATAAATAAATTAAGTATGATTTATATGTACATGGCTTTCTGGTATTTTGGATATAGTGAGGAAAGTAAAATGGTCTCTCCAATGTTGTTCTAACAGAAATCCACTGTACCTATATTATAATACACCTGTATGACTAAGCTTTCCACGTAATTTGGAGCCTGTTTGGAAACCCCTATAAATCTGAAATGGGAATTCGCCAATAATTTTGATTTTATTTTTACTCGCATAAGACAATTTTTAATTTTATCTCATAAGTTTTCTGAACTTTTTGATTTTGTTATTAATATTTTTTAAGTAATTTTGCTACGTTTTTACAATTTCTCTCTCCTTTGTAGCAGAGTAAAACTTAAATATTGTAGTAAATATATTGAATAAAGTTTAATTTAATGTTTATATTAATTTTATTTCATACATCTTCCTATACTTTACACACATCATAACCTTTTATATATTTTATTTTAGATTTTGCTGCATCTAAATACGTAACATTAAGGGCAATAATTGAAGAGTAATAACTACTTGTTAACAATAAAAATAAGAGGTATAATGTATTTATGGTAAAAGGTATGATGGTAATTCAACAGGTGGGTTTTATTCATTTTATTACTTGAATGAAGTTAACCCTCTGTATATTTTACAATGTACTGTTTAATCCTCGCTGCGTTGAAACTATGAAATGCTATAACTATGTTTTTTACAGGTATACCGTACGATATAGTGATGTCAGCAAGAGGGAAAAGATTATTACTAGTTTACGGATACACGTATTCGAGCAGGACGCCACTAAAATGGATTTGTTCTACACACTATCCAAAGTGTAAAGCCTCTGCACATATGAACTTTGATAACAGAGTGACATTTGTATCTTCTAATCATATTCATCCTAGGAAGAACTACGTCAGAACTTTAGACGGTAGTTTTAAGATAATTGCATAAAACATATAATAAGTTTCTAGATTATGTAATTTAAATATTTCTTCCGCATGCTTTTCGAGTACAATATTAATTTTTATCTTCATAATCATATTTTGTGATTCCTGATGAATTTTAGAATAAAAAATACTTATCGTGTAATCACTTTATAAAATTAATTGTGAATAAATAAACATTTAATATTTGATTGTTTTTTAATCTTCTAATTGTTTTATTAATAATTTTATATCCTATAAACTACAGGATTACATACTTCGCTGTATAACATATTTATAAAAATCGGTCAATGTCGTGTTTAAAATAAAACCACCAAAAAGATCATAGTCGTGATCAGTGTGCTTTATTATATACTAGCTTTAGCCTGTGGTTTCTCTCGTGTTAATGTAGATTTGTTCAGTTCCTCGGGAACAATATTTTTTTTTTTGTAAAAAGTAATACCAAACGTGCTTTTCTGTAGCCGTGAAGTATATGAAAATTTTTATAACGATCGGTTGAGTAGTTACAGCGTAAAAAATAAACAAATAGACTCACTTTAGCATTTATAATATTAGTAAGGATAACTATTAACCGCAAGAATAGAGCCACATAATATTAAAGATATTTTTTTAAATATACAAGACTTTTTATTATTATTTTTTTCGTATATTTTTAGACTTATGCTATGAAGTCGCGTCATCTCAGCGAGGAAAATTGTTACTGTTTGTTGGGGGTCACACTTTCTCTAGGATTCAGGGAACACATTGGAAATGTTCCGTAAGGAAAGATAATTGTAAAGCAAGTTTGAAGTTCAAAGATGGAAAGATTATTTACCTAAACAACTTTCATACACATATTCCTAGAAAGTATATGAGAAACAAAGAAGGTAAGGTTGTGCTTTTATAGCTAAATGAAAGAAGTTTTTGGAAAAACATTTTTTTATAATATAATTGTGAATAACATATAAATGATGTTATATAAACATTTTTTATTTTAATTTATTAGGAGAACTAACAACTAACTTTAATTAAAAAACAATAGAGTAATAGTCCAAGCTAATTACAAGTTTTCATTTATAGAAGTATAAATAAACAACAAAACCAAAAAAATAACACGATCTTATTATAAAAACAAAAATGAACACGGGTTTAACACGAGTTTTACTAAATTGTGTCTAAAATTTTAAAGCAGCTTGAATACATGTAAAATATTTTATTAGAAAAGCGGGTGCGAGCGGTCTCTAGCGAAACATTTGGCTTAATTTTTTTATGTTAGTAAGTCATTCAGAGTTACTTAAATGTTAATCATAACATTCATTCAATTGAATCACATCATTCAAAAACGTTCCATTATATACAAATAGTTTTCAAACAATTTCAATTTATGAATAATATTTTTGTTCAGATCTTCAGTAGGAAAATGTATTTATTTTAAGTGAAATTGGTTATTATTATTGTGACATTATAGTTAAAGAAAATTATGTCAGTATTAAATTAAGCAATATGTACATATACTCGTATAACATATTATGTCAAAGTGCGTAAAGTGGAACAACAATATAAACTCAGATTAAATACATTGCCAAGTGTCATATTGTAGTTATGATTTACTTCTGAATCTCTAACATTATTTCATTTGTCTACCAATTTAATTTATACCCAGAAAATCCATCATTTACTATGAAACGTCTTTTGTCGTCAAATAGAAGTAAAATAAATCACAACAATAAAATGAGAACTGTCAGCAAAAGACATGTTTAAATTTAAATTGTGTAAGCTAGTTAGTTCAATTTCAGGAGTGTAATTAAACAAGGGTAAGACACTTTTTTGTGATTAAACTTTTTTTAAAGAAGTGTTCAACGTGTATTTAACTTTTTGATGTAATATAATGTAAAATGTTTACAAATCCTAAGTTAGAATTAATGAGAAAAGTCCCTACATAAACATTGTCTACATATTATTAATTTTTATTGTTATTTATTCTTTGGTAAAAAGACAATGTCTGTGCAGGAGTTGATGTGGCATGTAATTTTAGAGTTTGTATATTACGTAATTAAGTCAAAGGATTATTATTACAATTCTATTTTTCTGACAATTATGTTAAATGAATAATATAATAAATTATTAATTTGTTTGTGTATAGTTTTATTTTAACGTTAACTTTAGTATAAAAGCTTTCACGCTGATGTTAGAGTTCTCTTAAGCGTTGTTATAGTAAGATTTTTTCTGATGCATAGTTTTTGATATCGATTAAATATGGCGAGTACATAGTATGTACCTATCCTAATCTTAAATCATTTAAAAAATTTTAAGTAAAAATATCACTTGCAATTCTTTCTAATTGTGAACCTTCATCACAAAAGGTAACTTAATATACGACTATGCTTAAATCGTTATTGTCTTCTAACACTTATCTAGAATCATAAGGATAAGCACAACG
Source organism: Antheraea assamensis (assembly GCA_035772565.1). Classification (NCBI taxonomy): domain Eukaryota; kingdom Metazoa; phylum Arthropoda; class Insecta; order Lepidoptera; family Saturniidae; genus Antheraea; species Antheraea assamensis. The sequence continues at coordinate 271,099 of JAQQSE010000160.1, forward strand.
TAATTTCTTCTACTATTTATATATATCTATATATATATATATATTAATATATATATATAATTTATTTATAGTTGTAATTTAAGAAATTACTCTCTGATATATATATAATTTATTTATAGTTGTAATTTAAGAAATTACTCTCTGAGTATAACGATGTGTGACCACAACCGTTGAACCTCACCTATCTTTTTAGAAACACTCTTTTGATAGGTTTAAAACGAACGAGGTTTTTGTTAAGTTTGCGCAAAGACAAATTTAAATAATGTTAGTTTTGGTAAAGTTATTTATCTCAAAAAAGTTAGTTCAGTAGTCTACATTTCGCTAATCTTAGGTAGCGGAAGATGTTGAGCATTGATCATACATTTATGGTTTTGCTCTTATTAATTTGGTGTATCAGACAAATCTCTTCTAAGTATTTTTGATAATGCTAACACTAAGTTTTTACTAGTTTCACTGAATATATTCAATGTATATATATAAATAATCAATTATGTATAATATTACAGATATGCAGTATGAGATGGCGATATCTCAGAAAGGGAAGGAACTATTGTTTGTCGACGGATACACTTTTTCACAGAACGACAACACTCACTGGGTTTGTTCGGTGAGAAAGAACAAATGTAAGGCGACCTTGAAAATGGACGATATGGGTAAAATCATTCGTATCAACAATGAACATACGCATTTACCACGTAAATTTTTGAGGTCCCGAAACGGTAAACTTATATTAATATAATATTTTGTAAAGAGTTATTGCAGGATTTCTCAAAGTGGGGTACGCGAACCCCTAGGGATTCACCATTCGACGGTAGAGGGTTCGCGACAAGATTTACGTAATGGTGGCTTGATGACTAGCAGGCACGTGCGGCACACAGGAGTCAGAATTAAGTTTAAATTTGTCCAAAATTACTCTTAAAATTTACTCAATTTGCGGAAAAAACAAGCCTAGCCATCACATTAATATTAAAAAGATATTTCTTTTGGCACTGCATTTGTCGCTTTTTATTTAAATAAAAACTTTATTTCCTTCAACAACCAATTTTATTATTTTCTTTATAGGGGCGGAAAGGGGGGTATTTAATTAGTTAGTTACAGGGGTTCGTGGAGCCAAAAGTTTGAGAAAGCCTGAGTTATTGTATAACATATCTTTTTTAACCTAGCTTTTTTGTTCATTATTATTTATTATTTCCTATAAATACGTATGTGTGGAATATACAATATTGTACGTTTGGTATTTTGCACTGTGGATATTAACGAGGTAGCTTATTAGTTCGTAATTTTTTTAAATAAATATATTTGATTAGACCTTATTTTTAATTGACCGTAAACATATTCTGTATGTATTTATATATTACATACGAAACATTGATTCATTTAGGTTTTGCTACATTATCTTCATGAACGTTAAACCCCACTGTTCATAAAATAACAGAATATACGGCCAAGTTTCATCGTTTTTAGTGCTACTAATACAAATCCAAATCATTATACTTAGGTATATAAATACTGGCTGTTATCCACGACTTAGTTCGCGTGGTATTTAATCAAAAAAAATTGTTCAGTGTAAACATACACGTAGGATCGCGTGTCCTACACACTACTTCTTTATTTTATTATGTTTGTGTTGATTTCTTTTTTTTCAAAAATAAAAATAAGTTTCTCTTTATACGATAAGCTATTTGCCAGGCAAAGTCCGATCAAATCAAATTAAATCGATCTAACCGTTTCGGAGATTAGTATACACATTCATATATATTTGGTAAAAAACTGTTTTCATTATAAACAGAGTCATCAATGCTATCTATGTGTTTAAGTATCTTTAAGATTACCTAATTCCGCATTTGGCAGAGTCGTTGTTTATCGCTTGGGCAAATAAGGTCTCTTTGTCCGTCTTCGTTACACAGAAGTAAGTACTGAATTTTAAATAAATCAACGTGTTCCAAATTCTTTTAAACATTTCATGAAGTAATTTTTTCAGGTTATATAATAATCATAAAATAGTGGGTTCATTTTTCAGATATCGCATATGAAATGCTGTGGTCTTGTAAAGGCAGACAACTACTATACGTCGATGGATATTCTTTCTCACAGAATTATCCAAATCATTGGGTATGTTCGGTGAAGAAGAATAGATGTCAAGCGAATCTAACGATGAGTGCCGATGGGAAGAAAATAGTCCGCTAAAATCGTCCACATGCATTTGCCAAGAAAAGAGGTGACGCGAGATGATCGGAAGTGATACTGGCAACGCTTTAAAATTAAATAGAGACTGTTATATTCTTAAATAAGAAAACATTCAAATTTAATTTATTTTATATATTAAATGTATATATAATTAATTCATAATTCTTTATTTTTCATAGTATAACAGGTAATGTTACATGAAACGTCATTTAATTAACAATGTCGATATTAAGAACTTAATTTAACAATAATAAGTAAGCATATATCTTTACATATATATATAATTTACATAATACTACAGAAATTTATTTAATTGTAATTCTTAACGTCATATACTCTTTCAAATTATAATAAGGATGTAATGAGGTTGTATATATTGTTCAGTCGATTTTGATACACTTATTATCTATTTGTTCGAAATATTAGCCCAGTTTCTTTTTAATTTTTCTAGTTGAATGTTTAAATTATTTTTTTTAACTTTTTGATAAGCGACGGATTTTAATTTTCTAACATTGAGTTATCTAAAACTTACACACATATATATATATATATATATGTCAGGGTGACGTTGAGGAGGCAGTTATAAAAGTATGATGTTATCGTATGATGACGTCATCGTTAGCAGCAGATACAGTATTCCACTACTAAATATAGTTACAAATATAGGCAGAGATGTGAACGTTCCGACGATCCGTGGAACTTTGAACTGAATGTACGTTATTGACTTTAATCATCGCCCTTTTTTCACTACTTTTTTTATAAGCTTGCCTCGTTGTAAAGAGTAGGGATTAATATTTCTGTCGGTACACATATTTTTAACGTTAGCGTTAATGACCTTCCGCTGACATATATTTAGGCACAATTTCACACAAGTCCATTTAATTCCAAACGAATTAGAGCTTAATTTATGTTAAATAACGAGCAGATATAAATATATATACAGAATTAAAACACAGTACTGATAATTATGTTGTTCACACAAAACCGAACCTGTCTTGGTTCAATAATAGGTTTTACTCTTTTGGCGGCAATTTTTCATATGATATGATTTACTTACTATATGATCGTTACCAGTCGAATTTTATACAAAATATTTATCAAAACCATGTCAAATAATATCAATGCAAAGATGACCATTGCGTTTTTTGTGTGTATTTATGTAAAATTATTTCTGTAGTTTGTATGCTTAACGAAGTAATAAATTTTAAAGATATTCTTCTTCATTTGTTATCCTGTAATATTTATTATTTTTAAATAAATCGTAATAATTAAAAAAAATGTATTATATTTTGTAAATTAAGTGACTAATATTTATAAAATATATTTTGTAACGGATGAAGAAATCGTCCGTCTATTCGGGAACAATAAGAGTAAGAATCGGTAAGAATTACTGTAATACAATCTTTTGTAATTCATAATTTTCAGATATACCATTCGAAAAAATTTTATCAAGAAAGGGCAAAGTGCTCATGCTGGTTGAAGGTCACACATATTGTCAGAATAGTACAATGAAGTGGACTTGCTCTTTAAAGAGAAATAACTGCAAGGCGTATTTGATACTAAATGATTGCGGTAAAATCGTTTACTATCGAAATGATCATAAACACGCTCCTAGACAATTTTTAAGAACTCGAGATGGTGATATAGTTTTTGTTTGAAATTAAGTTTTGTAAATCTGAAATATAATACTCTCCTTATTCGCGGAGCATGTATTTCATAATTGTGCCGTGAATGCGTAATCTGTAAATACGGATTGTTATTTTATATATACGAGTATACTAGCGGCGGACGATGTTCTGGGCTGATAATCTTAAATCTTAGAATCATCATAATATTCATCCAATCATCATTATATTTTAACTAATTTACAAAAAAAACCTTGACAAATTATAAACCTAAACCTTCTCCGTGAATTACTCTATCTATTGGTCCGAAGTCCGCATTACAATCCGTTCAGTAGTTTTGTGTTTATTGCGAACGTCTAGACAAACAGACATACGCGGCTTACGACTTTGTGTTATAATATGTAGTGATTAAGGGGATCAATTACAAGATTAAAAAATTATAAGAAACTTTAATTATATGTAAAATTAATTTATTGCCCAAAACCCCAGGCATTACCACTAGCGTCTGCTAGCGGTTTCGCTTGCGTTTATGTAGATTTGGTGTATCCCTTGGGAACAGTATATTTTCTCTGGATATGAACCTTATGCCATTTTCTATATTCCCATAATATTAATCTAAGATTTCATGAATATCGATTGAATAGTTAGATATGAAATCCTAATAACAAATTCACATTCTCAATTGTAATCTTAAAAGCGACTAGTAAGGATAAGGAAATAGGGACGAGTAAATAAATATTGTCAAGAGAGATGGGAATGTTACATATGGGAGGCTTTAAAGAATTTAGTGGTTTTTTATTGTCTTGCATTTTTAACAGGTTATTTAATTTTCTTCGGTATCTGCTCTCGTATTAAAGCCTCTTAAAACAGGATTTTCTTCGATGGAAGGATAAATTTTGATGAAAATAATACACATTTAGTTGGCCACAGTCTACCGTTTCTGGCGTTTTACGCTTAGTTTTTTTAAGCTTAAATTGACTTTTTAATGTAGTCGAAGACGCTTTCTCTTCAGTGGGATGTGATTGTAACATTTCCTCTAAATATGTTTCTCTTGAGTCTTATTTTGTGTTTTAACTGAATTTCAATTCATCAGCCAATTTCAACCAAAATTCATGTGTGATATTATATATCACCTCCGGGGTGCAAAGTGGCGCGGCAGCGGATCTTGCCAAAAAGAATTAGGTTTAGGTATAATACATTTTGTTTCTATATAAATATGTTATCAAAATATTTCCTTGCCAATTGTTATAGAAAATAATAACATTCTTTTGTTAATTTTGCATCTCTATAAATTACAGCTGCGAATACAGAATGTAGCTACAATCTTATTACTCACGAATATTGAAGTTGTAAATAAAATTTGTTTAGTGTACGTGACTTCAATGTCATAATACTCCTTGTAAATAAATAATAATAAATATTATCAATGAGATTATTATTTTATTTATAGTTGTGCCACAAGTCGTTTGTACAAATTGATAAAATGATTGTTCATTGTCATCTGGTGCTTCAACGACTTCTAAATTTTATATAATAAAAAAATCCGTTTCAGGAATATGTGCCTATTTACGTACAAAAAGCATGTTTATATATTTAAATATTTTTAATCATGTTGATTTATAATTATTTTGAATTCGGTTCACAGACATTCATTTCGACGTAGTACGGTCACAAAAAGGTAAATCCTTGATACTGATTGATGGATATACGTTCAATTACGTCTGCAAAAAGAATTGGCATTGTTCAGCGAGCAATTGTAGAGCAAAACTGAAGATGAACGATCACAGGAAAGTGATCTATTTTGACAAGTTACACCACCCTTTAAAACGTTCACTATAGAGACAGACCTTTGAAAATGTTCAGATGCATTTGACAAAGGAAACTTTCGTACTAGTATTAACCAGAATGTCGAGTTCTAGGGTCTTGCATTAGATGGCTTTTTATGGTATTATTTTCATAGAATGGTTTCTCACCGTTTTGTCCGAAGAGTTGAAGCAGCGTCCATGTCCGACGGCAATTACACATGGTTGAACAAGCCAAGTTCTTCATTCCGTAAACCCATGGTAGAAGTAAAAGTTTTACGGATACTGAACCTCCTCGAAAATATAACAACAATTGATAGAAATTGGCTGTCGGTTATTAATAATACTGTGAACGTAAACCAGTCTTCTTTATCTTATCTTATTTTTTTTGTAGTGCAGAAAATCCTCCATTGAATTCCCATAGTCAGGTAACAGCGAGAGGGTTATGTCGGACTCCTACCGGCTAAAAACTCCACTGGCCGCTCAGCGCATACGTGACCAAAGGCTACGGGCTCACGATAAGTATTTTCCGCAACCATGGTCAAGCGCTCAGATCATCTGCAGGTCTTAAGCAGGAACCCTGCTTTCAGAAGGGGTCGTAAGTCTCTCACTCCACACTTGTCATAGGAAACGGACAATTATCGAGCTTCATGTTCTCTGGCCTTTCTTATGTAGCAATGAACGCCCTCGCGTCCCTTACCTGAAGGGATGCTATGGAGGCCACAGATAATGCTGGACACCTCTCTTCCTTTCGCGCCCTCCTTTCCTACGGCGAACCATAGGAGCTTTGGTCCCTCTCTTCTTCTGTCTCCAAGCCTTTTTTTTTCGGAGAACGTCCTGACAGAAAGAGAGTACAGCACACCATCATCTCTCACTGCCAACCATGGCTTCAATCAAAGCGAATAGGGACAGATCACAGCCCATAACGTCATCAACCTCCCTTCGTTGCTTAGTTCATGCTGAAGACACTGTGAGCATGTAAAGTGTTTCCAGTTACTTGGTGCAAATTCTTAAGAAACAGCCGTGGCCGGTAAGTATTTTTCACTAGCCGGAAGATAAATGCCCCAAGGCTTCTTTTCACCTACTGCGTCAGAAATGAGAGACACTATAGTAGGCGGCAGATAGTCTAGGGGCCAGCACTTGGTGACCGGAGTCTCTCCTTCCACGCTAACATTAAGACTTGTTGTAAATCGAGTCTTATCATAATCTGAAATAAAGCAATTTAATAAATTTTAATAACTTTATACATTGCATAACGTTCATTTATCCTAGTATAACGATATCTATTATTAATTTTGTGTTGTAATAAAAAAAAACAATGTTTATAGTTTGTATTTTTGTTGTTGGCAGTACAGATGTCGGCGCAGGCGCGATTATTTTCTCATATGAAACGCGTAATATAATGCATAATTAATACACTGTAGCTATTATTATATCGAATTTAATAATAAAGAAAAACTAAGCGCGTTATATAACGGCAATGATATAATTTTAAAAAATTACAGAAATACGTTACGACATTATTGTCTCTCAGAAAGGTGGTAACCAGATTTTGGCGAATGGTTATGCGTTTACGCATCACAGTGGCAAAATGTGGCGTTGCGTTGCAAGAAAAATGAAGTGTACAGCAAAATTAAGATTGGACAATTGGAGGAGAATCACGTGTATTGCAAACGAGCATTTTCATCCACCCGGTCGATATATGAAAAGGAAAGAGGGGAAATATGTTCGTATCTAGTTCTCGAAATATTTAATTAAGTGTTTCTATTTAGTTTTTGAATGAATGTATTTAATGTTTCTACATTAATATTACAGGTTACAACTCGTTACCCCGTTGAATAGATTGTTTGCTAAATACTTGAATTTTTTTTTTTAACTTTAGTTTCCATTTTTATTTCACAAAATACTGATCGATTCGATCCTCCTGATTGTTATATTTTTGAAATGGCAAATTCATGTGGGTTTTAATGCTTTTTATTTTAGTAGATATTATAAGATTCATATAATCAGATAATGTTATTTGTCATAATTAACTGTGTTTTTTAGTACGTAAAAGGTACCTGATCAATTAATTTTAATAGATATCATTTATAGAGTAAGCAAATACTTATATCGTATTATTTATTTCCTTATACCTTTATACGTTTTGCGTTTCATCACAATTTTACCTGATGGTAATTGACAATTGGCCAAAGATAGTAAACATGCTAAACCTAAAAAAGGGTGTTATATTATAAAAAAATATTTTCTTTAACAACATCAGTTATAGGATAGTTCACGTGAAGTGGACAACGAAAAAAAAAGGGTTGTGGAATTCGTTCATATTCAACCTGACTGAACTTCTAGTACATGTGAAATGTGAATACGTAATTTATTTTAATGATATGTATTTGATAAGTTATTAGCTTTTAAGGAATACTTACAATTTTTTTGAATTTAACAAATTTTCAATAAAGTATTAAACATAGCAATTTATGTAGCAAATTTATTGCTTTTTTTAATAAAATCAGATTGAAAAAAAAACCATTTCCGTGTAAAAAACCGAAAGAAAATTTAGGAAACACTTTTAATATGGAAGCTCGTTGAGTTAAGAACATAAGTCGAATATCTTTTTTTTGTTATACGCTTCACGTGAAATAACCCTTGTATCCTGGTATGCCCTTGCTTGCGACTTTATTGTGGTAAAAAAGTTATGCTGTTAGATTGAACTACATGTTTTATTTATATTTAGTACAGGCTTCTTTAAATTGTAATTTAGCCATAATTGCTAACATAATATTTGATTTGGCACGTCGGGTAGAAAAATGAAACGTCTCTCTAAGTATTTTCTCGAACGAACAGCACAATAGCTGTGGTAGACAAAGATAACGCTATACGAAAACGAACTTAGCCGGCTATATCGGTCTTCTCCCCAACATGTCAATTCAAAAGCAGGGTACTGTAATCTCAATAATTCTTATACCGACTATAGGTAACCGTTGTTTAAAAGCATAATGATATTAAGCATAGATAATATTCTGGTAATCTACTAAGTGCCAATAAAAGTCTATTCAAAATTGGTTCAGCTGTTTCGAAGATCTATACCTCTACCCTTCAAATGTATTTATTTGTATAGAAATGTAAATACAAGTACGCTTCATTCAATTGAACTATATACTATATATGTAATCAATTATGTTCAGATATCGAACTGTGACGTGTATCATATTTAAGATATATTATTTGTTTCTCAGACACACATATACCATATGATATTATAAAATCGCAAAGAGGAAAGGATTTAATTCTCGTTGGAGGGCACACTTTCTGTGATATGGGATGGAGGTGGGTCTGTTCGATGAAAGTTCCGGCTTGTAAAGCAAGACTAAAATTGGATGAGCAAGGAAATATCTCTGAAATCTACAATGTGCATAATCATCCGCCGAAAACATACGTAAAAACATCGAGCGGGTCTATTATCCGGTTTTAAACATGGTATTTACATCTACTTAGTTTTTCGTATATATTTTTTTATACTAAGATAGTGGCAAACAAGCTTGCGGGCCGCCTGATGGTAAGCGGTCACCGTAACCTTTGGACGCTTGCAAAACACATGCGCTTTGCCGACCTTTTAATCTCAAATCTGTTTATTTCCCTCTCGAAAAATCCCACGTTCTAATACCCTGGAAAAGCCTGAGCTGCCGTTGTGTGCGTATTACTGGATATTATTCGATCTTTTTTTACACATACTTCTTAAATACTTTCACTGTTTTAAAATAAATCACCGATGTCTTCTTCATTTAATAGAACTATTTTTATAAGTCCTACAAAACACTAAAGAAATCTTGTAAGCAAAGTATATTTTTCTTTCAATTTTCTTTATGTTTTTTCCTCTATACTAAAATAATTTGTAGAGTTATATGTAATACTATAAGTAATAGTATTTATAGAATATCATCTATACCAGGGATTCCCAAAATATTTTGGGCAATAGATCCCTTTTCAAAAATGAACTGATACCTTAGATTCCTGTACCCTAATTACTATATAAATCGCGTATATGTGTCAAATACAGAGCAAGTTTTTAGTGCGGTGAAGCTGTAAAGACCCAACAGGTCAATGCCTGGAAGACTTACACGCTCGAAGATATTATCTTGCACGAACTTATCCACTTTTATTGACATGTACCGAGTTTTTTTACTTGTACAAAGCTCTGCACACTTATTGACTTGTTGACTTTTTTTAAAGTACAACAATGATATTTCCTATTAAAGTATTAGTCATTTGTATAACAAGTTGGTACACATAACATAATTTATACAATATCTTGAAAAATTCATATTAAAACTTGTGTTAATTGATAGAGGTCGATTTTTAAACCTCGTCGACCCCCAAAATCAGTTTTCATTTATGTCGACCCCTGGGAAACTGATGTCGACCACTTTGGGAATCCCTTGTCTACACGCTTTCTTATAATACAATTGACAAAGACTGAATAACAGAATACATCTGCTGTCAAACCATCGATTTATTAAAACTAAGATGTTATCCAAGCTGAAACACTGATTTTCAAATCTAAAAATGTAAAACACGGTTACATGCAAAATAGGACGATGTAACGTCTACGCTTTTCTCATATCAGAAAATCATAAATTAAATCCGTTTAAAAAACGCATTAAATTTTAGCACACATAGAAGACTCTATATCACTGAATCGATAATTGTATAACTTCAAAAGTAGTATATGTATAAATAAAGTATTTATCTACATAAATGCATAATGCATGGTTGATTGGCTGTAACGATTACGCTTAAATGAGTTTATCGCGCAATTATATTTTTAAAATTGCAAGAGGACTCCTCATAAAACTGTCGATACCATATCCCATCAACCATCCAACAAACATGTAAATATTAAGATTCGTTCAAAAAAATTACATATAACATTGACGTAGTAAAGGCTAAATGGCTAACGTACAAAGTTTATCAATTACATGTTAGATAATTATTACCCTTTCCATTGTCGAATTTATGCAATAATCTACCGAATAATGTAATGAGGCGGCAGCCGTTTTTCAAAATCCTTAGAAATGTTATAAATTCGAAAAAGAGTTTTTTGTTTGCTACGTTTATATACCTTAATTGACCACTTACATTAAAAGGACACAAAGGGTACCATTGATTCCGAAAACAATACTGTCAACTGGAACGAAACCGCGGGTAAAAGCTTGTATATTATAAGATATAGACACAGAAACGAGTTGTCTAATGTACTTTTTCAAGTCTTTCATTTTTATAAAGAACCTTTTTTATTAGTTCACGCAGTATCAAATTTGTGTACAAATCATGTATATATAATTCGATAAATTAAATGTAATATTGCCAGTGTAAAGAAATCAATCATGATTTCTGTAAAATAATTCTAAAAATCCTACGAAGCATATGAAATATCTTATATAACGGAAATATTTGGAAAAGGTCAAGATGGAAGATAACAGCATTAAGTGAATTTAATTAAGTGACTTATCTAAGTTTGCTTTGTTATAATATATTAAAATATATAGAATACCAATCAATAATAAAATAAATAACAAAAAATAAACATTTACTTTTACTTTTCTATTTTGCCTTATGTAATAAAATATTGTCTTGTTATTTGTAGAAAATTCTAAAATTCTTTAAGTTCTTTTCAAAACTGATGAATTTTGTATCCAAAATATATAAAAAGATATTTCCATCAATTCAACCCGACGTACTTTTATGTTTTAGCGGATATAAAATTCATCACGTTGTCAGGAGGGAAAAGAATACTGATGGCTGACAAATATACTTTTGCCCAAACCTCACCAAGACATTTCTATTGCTCGAAGAAAGCTAAAGGGTGCAAAGCGAGGATATTTCTAAACAAAAATGAATCAGAAGCTATTTTCGTTCTGAACAGTCATAATCATGAACCCCCTGTTTATAGGGAACTGCCGCAAGGAGTCTTCATTAAAATAAGCGGTTAATGACAGCTTACAATAACTGATATGATATTTTATTGTGATCACTTTGAAATTTGAATTACTTTGTCCTGTCAGGAGCAATGTGGTTCATCTTGCTGGCTATCTTTTATTTCCCTGTAGTTGTATTTGAGGCTTGGTCACAAATTGACATAATAAAGTGTGTACTTTACATAATCAATAATAACAATATTTCACGGTTTTTAATATCAGACATAGTTCGTCTGTAAAGCATTCTCGATTCTTCAGATGTCGGGAAATCAAGGATGCTATTGCATAAATCTACGTATCTCAATGATATGAATATATGAGAAAAATTTAATTTAAATCATTGTTTTCTTGTTTGTTTTGAAGCGATGATGGCTCAGTTGGTAGTGTGATCAGACATAGCGTCGAAGGACGTAGGTTAGAATCTAAGCAACTGAGTCGGAGCTTTCGGTGAAGGAAAACATCGTGATGAAACCATAGTATGGTGGTAGGGCTTTTTCTAAGTCCGTCTGACTAGCTACCACCCTCAAGTTGAAAATCTGTCGCCAAGCACCTGTTGGTGTGTTCCGGCAGCTGCATTTGAGAGCCAGTTCCCCTCTAGGTTAAGCGTGACTTACCATCTTAGACCACATCATCATTTAATATCAGATGAGATTGTGGTCAAAAACGTTTACCTATAAAGTATAAAAAAAAAAATTGTTGAATTAGCACAATGTTGCGTACAACCATTTGTTTATCGACAATCAGCTTCTCCGGTCTCACCAAGATTTTTGGCATTCTTTTGCAAATAAATTGTTTTTGTAAATGTTTATTTTTATTTATTCGTAAACATAAATATACAATAAATTTGAGTACATTTGACAATTTCTAAAACTATTAGTAATATGTTTATAGGCTGCTAATTCTAGAATGAGATTCTTCCTATGTACAAAATTATAAATATAATATTGTTAGTTTAAATAGTTTGTGTACTATTTTTTATAATTTCTTATCAACTTATGGATGATACATTAATAAATTGATACACCCTTATACAAAATGTAAACGAGATTTGACAATATATATATATATATATATATATATATATATATATATATATATATATATATATATATATATATATATATATATATATATATATATTTAATTGTTGATGTGAAACTTCTTTAGAAACGTTGTGATTTCAAACCGGATGCAACGGAAAACGACAGGTAAGAGATACAAACACGGCAAAGAATGAGACAGAAATATACATACTATTTTATATTATCGGTCTCTCCTATTTGTGCCATGCTTCGTAGCATTCTCACACCCATCTTCTAAGCATAGTCGCCTGTAATTAGTGAGCCAGAGTGAGAGAGCAAATGTCGGTGTGTATGTATATTGCACACTGTTTAATACTTGCTTGTATTTGAGCATTTAACGTGTGTTACTATATGTGAAAAGTACTTGTACTACTGTACACTGTATGCGGCTGCGTATTACAGTTTTTTAGTAAGAAGTCAGCATGGTGTGTTATTATTTAATAGTGTTAGTGACTATTTTTATATCTTGTTTATTGAAACTGGAAATATGGAACTTGAGCAATTAATTATGTAACATATGTTAAATAAAATATATTTTAAAATTAATCAAAATACTTTCATTTTTAAACAAATATACTTTGTAATTATCCTACCCTTGTTATATATATTCATCACATTTTTTTATAGATTTACTGAAGTTACACTTCTATCGTGTGTGAATCGCACACCACCTTTTTTATTTTTATTATTTCTAAAAGCGTTTTCAGCAGTTCTCTGTACCTTATGAATACATGAATGATATAATACAAGCTTTCAGCGAACATCACAAAATTTTGGAAAAAAAAGTGAATATATACAGAATTACAAATTTATTACAATGGGTTGATAATCTTGAACATCGTTTAATGAATCACTATGATAGTCGAAATACCTGAGCGCTACTTTGTTATTAATTTTACTATATTTCATTGCTACGTGGCAGGGTTCGGTATAAGGTGTTCAACAACATCTATACCATCACCGTCATGAAAATTGGTATACGTAGAGAGTAGAGCATAAAGAATATTTACATAATATCAATGTATTATAACTCGTAAACAGTTTTATCAATTTATGTAATTAGGTGTAATACTTAAAAAACCCATAAGCTTAAAAAAAACAAGCCAACCTATCCTCTATTGTCGCCTATAAATAGTTAAGTAGATTTAGTAATGGTTAGGCTAAATAATTGAATTTAGTATTAAATAGAACACTTCTATAATAAGATTTGTTTTATTGGTCACTAATTAATTAAAACCATTGACTGCCTTTATGCGACACGCTCTTTCACACGCAATTGGAATGTGTAGGATTGAACGCGTGAAACGTGCGTGCGAATTCGCAAGTGATTGTTATTGTGCGAAAGTGTTTTCAAGCGGTAGAGAACGTGTCGTGTGAAGGCAGCTATTATGAAAGATCTATGAAAGCTAATATGAATGGCGAGAGTTTAAAAAGTATTTTATAGTCTTTATTAAGAAATTTTATATAATACTTTGTCTCAATTTAAACGCCTTTATATATGCTGGTGGTCGAACAATGGTCGAAATTCTACTATGTTCATTATCTGTTTAAGTTTCAAAATTATTGTTTTTTTTTTGTACCAAAGAGTGTTTTGTCATCAATGGTGGTCATTGATTTTTTTTTCGCTCTACTACATCAGTCCAGAGCGTGTAAAATACATTATTATTATGCAATAATTTTATTTTTTAATTTTTCACTTGTGCACAATAACCGAACTGTAATACGTAGATCACCACCCATACTACAAAATATAGAGTCAAATAACACATGATAATGAATAAAATGTAAAATCCACTACCTGGCAGACTAAGACCCCGCCAAAAACTTAAGTTTTTAATTTACTGAAATACATATAATGTAGTTGTTGATGTTATAGAAAAAGGTAATTATTAGCAATCTTTTTTATTGATAAACCAATAAACAAAAACAATGTAAAGATCGTTTGATAAACAGACGACAAATAGGTACGGAACAGTTTCATCTGTAGCTATTTATGTATATACTAGTTTTTGCTTGCGGTTTCATTTACGTTAATGTAGATTTGGCGTATCCCTTATTAACTTTATATTTTGCTGGATGAAAGGTGCCCTTAGTCCTTTTCTGTGCCCCTGTAGATGTGCGTAGACATTTCATAATGGTTGGTCGAATAGTTAAAGCGTGACAGCTTAAAAATAATTGTGTAGTTTTATGAAACCAAGATGAACGTGAAACTTTTTTTGCGGATCGTAGCATTTTAAATACTGAACACAATGTTTATTTAAATCATTACAAATTGAACCATGGGCGCTGCCATATTGGTCATGGGTGCTCTGTCGAGCGCCTTTCACTTTACCGCTACTCCGCGGCCGGTGCTAATGCAATATACAATAGATGGACGAAAGAATATGAGATAATGTAAAAAAAGTTTCATTTTAATAAATAAACAAACTAACTTTCGTATTTGTAATATTAGTTAAGCGTATTAAATAGGATGCTCCAGAAAATTGTTTAGACGTGAGGTCATTCATTTTTTCTATTTGTTTTCAGTTAAATTTATCACTCTTATCAACGGCCGAGTTCTTCTGATGATAAACGGATATACTTTCGTTAAGGCTAACAAGAAACATTGGTACTGTTCTAAAAAGCAATCGATGAATTGCAAAGCAAGGGCTCATTTGAATAATGATATTGTTACATTCTATGATGACACTCATACTCATAAACCGCCTGTTTTCGTTACAAACGAACGTGGGTATTACATTAGAGTTTGAACATAAACAATTTTATGGCATTACTGCCTTAAAACATGGGAATAAATAAATCCTGACCTAACATCGTAAGATAATAAATGTTGCCACTTATATTTTATAATAAATTATTGTACGCAATTTTATGACAAAATTAAAGTAGATTTAAAGTTAATTTAGATTTTAACCTGTTCCTGGGGAATGGTACTTGTATTCTGAATGAGACTTACCCTAGGTTGATGAGTAGTTGATATGTGAAAACGTAACAAACAAACTGATACTCGCATATTTAATATTATTAAGGATTACATACTTTGTATACCATAAAGCTTATCTTAAAAATATAAATATATAAAAGAACAAAAAAAATATTCTTAATTTTTAGTAAAATAAATAAAACTCCTCCATAACTGAACAGAACAATGGATTCTCTACTCAGAACCGTTGGTAAATTTTGACTACAGTATAGTTAGTAACATAGAAAAGGTATTCTTATTGTTAAATCTAGTTTGTCATTTATGAAAGAAATGAAAATATAACAAAGAAAAGCTGACTTACTCTTCTATCTCCACTTACAATATACTAAAATTACTCAAATAAAATATGATAACCTTAGATAATATGGCCCGTATTTCGAGTTTATTTAGTAAGTCATAAGAATTGTGACACGTGACATGTGTTTTACATTAATTTATCGTAACTGTTAGTTGTACAAATAAATGTACAAATTAGGGTAACTTGCCTAACATTATCATTCCACCAATTTATTAAACCATATTACAGGTTTACAACAAAAGTAGTATTAATACCCTTTTTTATCAACGGATACCCACGCTGCCGGGCAGCTGAGGTTGGGTTATGTCCGAGTCGCACGGACTAAACCCCATGGTGCCTTCTCAAACCGTTTGGCCGAGGGAGCAGGGACTGCCTAACAGGTACTACGTCTGCTCTCTCAAGAGGTGCTAACCCCTCCTAAGGGACCCCGTGCGGTCTAAGAGTTCAAGATGGTAAACCCCTCAAAAAAAAGGGAGGGCTGGGTGAATGTTAAACCCTCCCCTTACAAACATACCATAACCACATATATTTTAGAGAGAAAAGTTTTGTGCTTCGGCGCTTCTGGCAATACACAATTTTTTGTATTTTACTGTCTCAGATGCAATACATTTTGTGTGGTCACTTTATTTACTTTTCAGTAGTACTAATATATCATATGTGTATTTCCTTTGCTTGGATACTTATGCCAATAATAGGTTATTTCATCATTTCTTAAAAATATATATCGTATCGTATATATATATATATATATATATTTATTATAATTCAGCTTTATTTTCAAATCAATCCATGTCATAAGATATAAAGAAACTGATCAAGAAATTGGCTGACTTCATAAAAACAGATTAGTAGTAGTAGTCGTAGTAATGAGTAACTGTGGTACCACTAATTAATTCACAATTTTCAGTTACCTTCAAAAGGAGCCATGCTATAAATATTAGAAATATAAAAACATCCAGCAAAGTAAAACGGAAGGCTTATTTAGAAGAAAATTTACAAAAAGCCCTTAAAGAGGTAACAAAAGGTATGAGTAAAAACATGGCTGCTAAGATCTTTAAAGTACCGCGTTCAACAATACATTTTCGATTGACGCATCCATAAAAACTTAATTAAGCAGGCAAAGGAAGCTTTAGTAAACTGGATCAAAATCTGTAGCCCAAAAGGTTTTCCGTCCAAGATATTATTAATTCTTCTCATTCATATATCAAAAAAAGGTCTAGGAGGACAATCACTTTTAAAAGTGTTGAGAAAAATGGTTTAAATTATTTTTATTGTGGCATTTTAAACTTGGTTTCTCGTACACCCGGAGACTTTAGAGCTACCAACTCCACACTATCAGAAGATGAGATGTGGTAATGGTTTCGGCAAATTAAAGACTATATTGAAGAAAATAATTTATTTAACATACTTTCTTGCCCTACAACACTTTTTGATGGAAATCAAATTAGTTTGAATTATGTCCAAAAACAAGCCTTGTACAAAGGGTGTGTAGTGAACGGACGGCTAGTCTACTGTCCTATGAAATAAGATAGTAGGCTAGTCCGTTTAAACGCTCCACGAGAAATTAGCAGTAATTAACGAACAAAAGGATTAAGACACACCCCTTTTAACATACGATAAATGACGACCAATCACCGTATGTAATGCGTCGGCGTCTTAATCCTTCCACGTTATTATTATTATTACATTCTAATATCATCTATATAAGCAAATGCCTTGTATTGTTCACTCTCTTCCGTAATAAATCGTCGTGCGCCATACTAGTATTTTTCTTCCATACCCTCAACATTTAATAAATAGAATTAGTGGTTTTGAGTGTAAACTCCGCAACCGAAACCATTAAAGGTGAAAGAAACGTCTACGAAGTTAATCTAACCCAGAGTTCGTGTTCAATTATTTACCCAAAATTCAGATACACAATAATCCTCAAAACTCAACATCATATGTTGCAGAATTAATCTTATCTTAGTTACATATAACTTTATATTTGAAGTAAAAAAATAATGACTACCAAGAAATGTGAAATAGAAAAATTAAATTAAAAAGAGAAATTTCAATGTTTATTGTTTTATTTGTATGTTTGTTTTGTATATTAGTATATATAGTTGTTTTGTTTATGATATAATGAATGTTTCCATGTAATAATATTGAAGCGTTTATCACCCTTTAAATATTTTATATTGGTTATGTGTATATGTGTAAAAGAATTATTCCTATTAATTTATAATGAAGTACCTATCATCTATGTTGTACATTATATGATCAGTCAAAAAAATGTCATATTCACTTCTTAATTAAAGTATTTTAGACCAATAATTGACCTCTACAGATGATGTTCTTTTATCAAAATCTTATACTTAACTCATAATTAAGTGTTTGAAATGATATGTGCTATGTTTGATTTACAACTTTGCTTGATTTAATAAGTAATCTCAGTTAGAGAGTATTTAAGTTGTAAATCTATGAAAAGTACATGGTTATTTATCAATATTTAAAAAAAATGATTATCTTCTCCACTAATAGTATAATGATAGTTGTCGTAAAAGAAATATTTCCAGAATTAAATGGATCCTTTCCTCCCACAAAGAGAACTGTTTGAGACATACAACAGTACAAGAATTTAACAGAACAGTTGAATTAATTGTTGAGTGCATATTTGAAAGAAATAAATTACATTTATCGTATTAAATACACGCATAGTAGTGGAAAAATTAGAGTTACAAAGATATGTATAACCTAACCTAAATAAAGGAAATTAAACGTTGCAAGATTTTAAATTATGCCATGGTTTTACTACAATGACGCACAATTTAGCATGAGCTGGGTGCTACCATAGTAGGTGACACCAACGCTGATTTTCACGCTAATATTTTTTGTATTATGTAATTATAATTTGATCATACACAAATGTTACGTTTCAGGAAGGATACAGTTTATTAAATTAGTAAACGACACAACGTTGCTAATGATCGACGGTTACACATTTGCGAAAACGAATAATAATTATTGGTATTGTTCAAAGAAGATGGCGAAGTGCACGGCACGGGTTCACATAAAAAACGGAAACATAGTGTTTTATCGTAACTGAGCATAATCATAAACCGCCAGTGTATGTCGAAAGTCATAACGGGAAACATATACGATTATGTTAAAGTTAAAATAAATAAATCTTATGAAACATTTTACACTATTAATCATTACTAGTGATCGTTTAGTAGTCTAAATTCGATCATAACTTGTTATTTCAATATTAAGGAGAAACACGAACTATTCCAAACAAAATTATGGGTAGCACTACTAAATAAAGATCGTCAATATCTACTGGAATATAAAAAAACAAAATCGGTTAAGAGAAAGAAAAGGAATAGGTTTCTATTAACCATTTTATCTCTGCATCTAGATATGTAAAGTACGAGTATGTGAAATGTTTCACGTGAATATTCTTTAGGTTAAAACTTTTCGCGTTTCTTACATATTACGATTGTCAAAGCAAAGATACGACTGTAAATTATATTTGGGAAGCCAAAAAGCTTTTCGTGACATTTTATGATAAATAAATTATCAGTGACTGGTCCCATAAAATAAAAAGTTGCCGAGAGAAGTATGTTGTTATAATTTCAATTTAAAGTAGTTTAAGTATCGATGATAGCTATTTGCCAAAGTGGATAATACTATGTATGCTTTTTGCTTACATAACACAATGAATAAGTATTACCAGTTAATAAAATGACATAAATAGGTCATAATTCTTCAGAAAAGACAACAAACAACGAGATCTTTTAAAAATCGTGGATAGTTTTATAGATGTTAAAACAAGAGAAAATCGAAAAAACTGAAACAATAAAAAAAAGACGCTCCGATTTCATAGATACTGTCGTTGTGAAGCTGTAATTAATGATATTAAAACAAATGGAAATATGCTGCAAATGAGAAATGTAAGGATAGCAAACAATTTGACGTGTTCGATTCTCACAATATTCGAATCATCATCATCTTCGTATCCTTATCCCACCTAAGTAGGGTCCATACAACATGTTTTCAATTTCCAATCTCCCCCGTTAGACGTCATCTCAGTATTCACACATTTTATACACATATCATTTTTCACGTAATCCATTCACAACTTTTTCGGTCTTCTTCTACTTCTATATCCGTCCACTTGCATACTCAAAACTTTTCTAGTTACGTGACTTTCATCTCCCAACATTCGAATAAGAACAAATATTTATGTTCATATATACTAGTAGCACCAGTGTTTGGAAACATTAATATGACAAAAAAAGGTTGCTATTATATTATTTCTGTTGTATATATTAATAATAAAGTTTATTTTATAATGTACAGTTTCACGGGTCTAGAATGTCTTCAATACTGACTTTGATTGTTCGACGTTTTGGCCTGGTTATAGAGGCCGTGGTCACAAGCCGGCTGATGTATTGCGGTGTCTTCGTTAACGAGGACAAGATCTAGGATCAACCCTCATCTGAACGTTGTCCAAGGTATGTTTTTATATATTTTTAATTAAATTGATGTCATTCCAGGGCAGAAAACACTGGAATTTATACCGAGTAATCGTGGCAAGGGTGTTCTACTGCTCTATAATAATTACACGTATGCACAAATGAACAGTAACACTAGATGGTACTGTTCGAAGAAGGCGTCTGGCTGCAAAGCTCGCGTCGTCACTACTGAAGACGGACACTTTGTTCTTGAGCTGCACGCACACACCCATCCTCCTCCCGGAACACGTTCACTAAAGTTATAAACAATATCTAGCCATTTGTATATAAAACCAACGAAGAGTGAAAATTTATTAATTAAATTTTGAAATGGGATCAATATCATATATTATTTTTTAAAGTTCTATAATGTTTTAATAGTATATCTATATAAAGAAAAATTCAATGCCGAATATATAAAGCGCATCAATTAATAGCGGTTTCATATATTTGGCTAATTCTTATTTGCTGTGTTTGACAAGGTTTATATGAAAACAAATATTTGTAAAATCAAAAGTAAACGGGGATCGAATCCAAAAAATAATTAATCTAGAACCATCTACGAAAAATTCTTTATTGAATTGTAATTGTCATATGCCAGTACGTTCATTAATTTTGACGTAATAATACTTCAAAGGAACTGTATTTTTATTGTATATATAGATTATGTTATAGTCAGTATATTAAGAGAAAAAAACTTGTTAGTAAAGAATATATAATAAAATTGATGGATAAAATTAGATAAATCGTTATGTTTTACTGTTGTACTTTATATAGAATTAGGAAGTGGCCGCGACTTCGTTCGTGTGAAATTGCTATATAATAGAGCTGTAAAGGAACCTTACGATGAGTTTTAGTAGAATGAATAAAACATTAACTTTTTCAATGAAAATACATTTAAATGTATCAACGTTCATGGTGGTCGATCACACGGTTTTTCAATTTAGTTATAACTAGTTGTCCGCCCCGACTTCACACATGTGTAAATAATGAAGAAAATGGAACCTAACTTTCCTTTTATAATACCACCATGTAATAAAGTAAGTTGGCAACTAAGCGATAATCTGACAATGGTGTCATTATTTTTGATGATCACCTTACTGTCTTCTGTTTCACTCACCATTTTTGTATATGGGCGTGTGTCCACATACAAAACACACAACATGGGTATATGTAACCCAAATCTATCACTTTTCCGTTAGTTTATAAGTTACAAACATAACAAAAAAAGAATTAGCCAAATTGGTGCAGCCGTTCTGAAGTGATGCGCTTACATAAGTTGGGCAATTTATTTTTATTTATTTAGATTATATCAACATCCATTTTTATATGTTGAGAGTAAAAATGTCAAACGTGTAACGAACCATAAACAGTCTTTACATGTTACCCAATTAACGTTTTCACCGTCGATATGTACATGTATTTAATTTGACTTCTGATATAATTAAAAATAAGTGATTCCAATTTGTTTAATTTTTGTATTCTTTAACATGCAATAGAATACAGCTTGTTTATTCTTTGGAACATGTATTACATATACATGTACACTTATTTAACAAATTAACAAGCTAAACTATAAAGGCATGTAAAGTGTGTAAAATTATGACATTGTTATTGTTATGTTTTAGTATTTAGCTTAGAATAAAAATAAAACGTCAAACTTTTTTAAAACGGTGTTATTTTTTCCAGTTATTTTGTTTATTCGTTATTAATTAATGTGTACATTTGTAAATTAGGTAAATAAATATATTTTTTAAATCAATATCCAGATGAAATCGTCGAGTTCATACCTACTAACCGAGGTAGTGGGAGAACACTATTCTACAAACAACATACTTATTGTGCTATGACCAGTAAAAATAGATGGTATTGCTCAAAAAAGTCCATCGGGTGTAAGGCACGGCTTCTTCTCAGCGGAACAACGGTGCTAAAGGAGATCGACTTTCACACTCACCCTCCACCCAAAGTGATTAGGATGTCTAATGGGAACCTCTTACGTGTTTAATTTTTTTTATTAGTAATTAAAACTGAATTTCCGGTCATAGTTTTTCGTTTGTTTGGTAAAGATAACGTTTTTATTAATTTAGTGCGCTAAGAGAGTAATACATGAGTATATTGTAATAAGGTCCTATGAATAAGTAGGAATATCTAGTAACCCAACGACAGGCGAGTACAGCAGCTTTCGATAAATATTCAGTATTAAAGATAGAAAATAATAAATATAATATAACTATAACAGCCCAGTCGTTGCGTTTATAGATACTACGTGGATCGATGAGGTTCAAATTCTGCTGACTGAGCTATCAGTGAAGGAAAACATAATGATGAAACCATAGCACTGTTGTAGGACATTTCCCAATAACCATCTAACTCATGTTGAAAATCTACCACCAACTCCATGTAGATATGTTCCAGCAGTTGTACTTGAAAGCCAGGTCTCTTTAGACTTACCGTCGCACTACCTTTGACAAAATGGTTCCTGCACGTATGGCGAAATTGTGGTTAAAATTGAAACCTATAAGTAATATATCATTGAACATAAATATTACTGTAGCGAAAATTTGGTAAATTTTATAATTAGAATATTTT
Source organism: Antheraea assamensis (assembly GCA_035772565.1). NCBI lineage: Eukaryota > Metazoa > Arthropoda > Insecta > Lepidoptera > Saturniidae > Antheraea > Antheraea assamensis. The sequence goes on from JAQQSE010000160.1 coordinate 294,136, forward strand.
AAAAGTATCAGGGAAGTAGGATTGTAATTTTTACATACATACATGTTTAGGTAAATCAAATGCCGTTTATATCAAAAGTAATGTATTTGTATACTTAAGACTTAACGTGAAAATCAACAATACAAATACAAATACAACAATTTGTAGATTTCTTCCTTTTGTTTCTCTTTGTATTCCGAATAGAACTATCATCGGAAAACTTGTAGCGCGCTTACATACCTTACAAAATAGAGCGTAAAATTTCTGGAGGGCTGACGTTATTCTTTGAGAAATTCGATAATGTTACAAAAGCTAATATGTGGAAAAATTTCTTTTACATGGGGATCTTATGTTCTAGTTTCTATAAAATAAGTATTTACTTACGAAGACTATTTTTTGCTGAAGTTAGAATTACATTTTTTTTAAATCGATTAAGTATTGTTAACTTCTTTATATTATACATCACAATATTAATTATTGTTTATGTAAAAACATAGGGTATATAATATCTATACTTTATTGAATATATACAATTAAGTTACACATTATTTCAAATCCTCACAGAAGCGTACTATTCAAGGATCTATTTAAATAGGTTTACTTAACAATTGCAAATAAAAGTTCATAAAGTATATTTCTTTTTTTAATGTAAATAAATATACCGCATACAAAGGATTTTTCTAGAAAAGCAAATTCGTCTATTAGTGATTGTGAAACTCATTTGATAATCAACAGTAGTTGGGCTCCACATTGGCCAATTTTTGTATAATTTGGAAGTAGATTTTTGTATATAAATAACCCTAGTAATATTTTACTAAATTATTCTCTGTGAGCGCATTGTCGTTCTTTAAATATATTGTGTGTGGACACCTACAATAGTGAATGTTCTGAGGAATTTATTGATATGGTACGATATCCTCATCCGTGTTCCAGATTAACGCTTTCTGTCACAGTCCTTTTCCCATTTCCACACACCGCAACTTAGCTAAAATAGTGACAACACTAAAGTTTTCTAGAAACATCTCCTTCCTACTCTGGGGTGGGTTAACCAGCACGGTTTCTAAGGTCAATTAATATGGGTTTGTTATCATATTAAAATTAGCTTTATATCTTATACACAGGTGCACCAAGTTTTTTGCGTTACTACAAGCAATATCGGCATATGCGTCCGGATAGATTTGTTGTACCAGCTAATGTTGGGGAGTCAGAGGAGTTGAAGAACCCCGTGGATAGAGTCAGCAATATTTTGAATATGATTTAAAATTTTGAAGAACAGAATTGTCTATTTAAACCGTTTGTCTTCATATTTTGCGAATATTCTATTCTATGTGAATGTAGGAAAAATATATTAGATTAAGGATGTGTGTATTGCTTCTTTAAAACACTATATAATTCATAACTGAAAAAGAGTAAGGATCTACGTCTGAAGAAGCTATTTTTAGTTAAGCCCCTATGCGTGTAGCATTAAAAGCTAATATTGTTGGATTAGCTTTTACGATCACATGCATTAGCGGACCGATAACTGATCTTGTCCTGTCACAGACCTAATTATAGAATTAAAGAATATAGAGAGGTTGTAGAGACAGGATTATTTATTTTTATGTGACGTAAAAAATACCACTTCTACAATTAATACATTGATAATTGCGTATCCTACCGAATTTACACAACCCCATGAATATTAAAAAAAAAAATTACCAATATCATTTAGGAGGACAAGAATTACGAACACATGTACACCCGAATGTTATATATAGAGATATCACAAATAAAACTGGTTTACTATTTGGAATTTCTGAAACCTTTAAATGTATCTGTAGGTATAATTTTTCTCTAGATTAAGTATTACATTAATATAAGCAACGCACTGTTGAATAAATTGAGCATTTTGGAACGTACTGCGTGGTTTTTTTTATGAAACTCTGTTTTCTATTGTTAAAGTGTATTCAGGGTGTCATAAGTATATTTATTTATAGATTATAATTCTTGAAGGTATAACTTTCGATATATATTTTTCTAGATGAGTTTGAGACATTCTCGATACGAGGGAAAGGTTCTGTGATACTTTACAAGAATTATACGTATTCATATCGTGACATCAATAAACGAACCTTGGTTTGCTCGAAAAAGAAACGGGGACTGTGCAACGCTCAAATCAAGTTAAATCATATCGGTGCAATAGTATATGCTAATACTGAACATAACCATCCACCTCCTAGCATATTCAAGGATTCTTCCGGAGAGCTGATAAGGATGGATTAGTAATTACAACGACGATGGAACTAATTGGAACTAATTGACTAACCTCCAAATAATGTCAATAGGTCATTAGTTAGGTAGCCTTTCCACCTTCGATATGATATCATCGGTCTTTTTATGTTCACAGTGATTTATGAAAATTATGGACTTACTTAATTCATGTAGGTTTTTGTTGAATCTTTGCTCCAAATGTTTCACGGCAAAAATACTAAATAAATAAAATATTTATATTTATAAGATATATTACTTTAAAATTTGATTGTTATTAATATATATTTGTTATATAAAAAAAAATTTGATAAAAGGAAATGAGAAATGTTATTACAAAATCGAAAAAAAAAGTTTTGTTTAATTGAAACCGATGAAACTCATGAAAGTCAAAATTACAATTGATTCCAAATAGGGTTGCCGTGGAAGAGAACTTAAGCAAGAACATTTACTACGAATTAAGCCATTTGATTTATCAATGCCATGTTATCAGGTATAAAAGATTAAAATTTATTAATTAGTTATAAAAATCCAATAGCCCATGTATTTATATAGAATACATGTATAAGTATAGAAACGACTGATCAAATTCAAACAGAAACTTACATTTTTATAAAATAACAGTATGAAAAATCTTATAGGATGTCCTAAAATCTCACAAACAGTAGAGACTACGTCAATTAGTAGAGGAGTTTTAGTTTGACATCTATATTCTTATTTTTTTTTTTTCGAAGTGTCTACACTGTTGACCTGGCAAGGCCTCTACAGTTTCACCAGATTACAATTCTAATGCTCAAATGAACTCAAAGGTGTTTTATTACTAGAGCTCTTTGTGATATGCCAAAAGCATCCGTAAAGGCCCATAATAAAAACACAGTACTACTTACAAAAAAATTGTTGGATAATTTTATCTAGCAAAATCCTTTATGGCTTGCTTAAAGGATTCTATCTTTCCAAGGACTACCATAAGCTCCTTTTGGATAGTAATTTGGGAACGATAGGTGAAGAGTATGGACCGTTAAGGTAAATTGAGAACAATGAACTTATGAACAATAGTAAATAGATTTTTTAAACCTACATTTGGGTCCCCAATTCCAAACACTGCTCCGGATTCCTAACTTTGCAACACAATGGTCCCAGTTTCCACATGATGAATCTATGGAATGCTAAGAACTTCATATTTACTGTTGGGTTCAGTTCGTGATAAAAAATAGACCAACAGTTGAACTTTTGTCTTTAAACATCTTCGTGTCAATATAATGTGTTAATTATTAATGACAATTATTTTAAAGCACGTAAAGACTTTTAGCTGCTATATTTATGTGTTTCATTTTAGGACTATTAGAATCAATAAATGATCGTAAGAGAGGTGCACATTGCAAGGAAAACATGAAAATAGCCCTGGATAAAATATTTTACAAACAGCTGAGCCTGCGTAAAGCTTCAATAATGTTTAACATACCAAAAAGTACTCTGAGTGATCGAATGAAGAAGAAGAAGCGATTGATGGAAGATAGTTTATTGAATTTCACTGACTGATGCGAGGTTGATGGAGCGCTGAAATTACTGTAGCTCCTGGTTAAGATTTGCACAGTTTGAATTTCGACACGGCATCGGATTAATGGAAATGAATTAACGAAAGTAGTTAGGAATTAAATTATATATAGCGAATGGTCAGTGTGACGAGTTACGCTTGGAAGCTTGTAAGAATACTTAGTTCAAATTTTGGTTAACTTGATACGTTTGTCAGTTTGTGTGACGTTTACAAGCTACGCCTTATAATCTGTGATATACTGAGTACCTTTAAACAAGTGATTAGATATTTTATCTCAAATGTATTCATTTATTCAGATGACAACATACTTATTGTGCTATGACCAGTAAAAATAGATGGTATTGCTCAAAAAAGTCCATCGGGTGTAAGGCACGGCTTCTTCTCAGCGGAACAACGGTGCTAAAGGAGATCGACTTTCACACTCACCCTCCACCCAAAGTGATTAGGATGTCTAATGGGAACCTCTTACGTGTTTAATTTTTTTTATTAGTAATTAAAACTGAATTTCCGGTCATAGTTTTTCGTTTGTTTGGTAAAGATAACGTTTTTATTAATTTAGTGCGCTAAGAGAGTAATACATGAGTATATTGTAATAAGGTCCTATGAATAAGTAGGAATATCTAGTAACCCAACGACAGGCGAGTACAGCAGCTTTCGATAAATATTCAGTATTAAAGATAGAAAATAATAAATATAATATAACTATAACAGCCCAGTCGTTGCGTTTATAGATACTACGTGGATCGATGAGGTTCAAATTCTGCTGACTGAGCTATCAGTGAAGGAAAACATAATGATGAAACCATAGCACTGTTGTAGGACATTTCCCAATAACCATCTAACTCATGTTGAAAATCTACCACCAACTCCATGTAGATATGTTCCAGCAGTTGTACTTGAAAGCCAGGTCTCTTTAGACTTACCGTCGCACTACCTTTGACAAAATGGTTCCTGCACGTATGGCGAAATTGTGGTTAAAATTGAAACCTATAAGTAATATATCATTGAACATAAATATTACTGTAGCGAAAATTTGGTAAATTTTATAATTAGAATATTTTAAAAGTATCAGGGAAGTAGGATTGTAATTTTTACATACATACATGTTTAGGTAAATCAAATGCCGTTTATATCAAAAGTAATGTATTTGTATACTTAAGACTTAACGTGAAAATCAACAATACAAATACAAATACAACAATTTGTAGATTTCTTCCTTTTGTTTCTCTTTGTATTCCGAATAGAACTATCATCGGAAAACTTGTAGCGCGCTTACATACCTTACAAAATAGAGCGTAAAATTTCTGGAGGGCTGACGTTATTCTTTGAGAAATTCGATAATGTTACAAAAGCTAATATGTGGAAAAATTTCTTTTACATGGGGATCTTATGTTCTAGTTTCTATAAAATAAGTATTTACTTACGAAGACTATTTTTTGCTGAAGTTAGAATTACATTTTTTTTAAATCGATTAAGTATTGTTAACTTCTTTATATTATACATCACAATATTAATTATTGTTTATGTAAAAACATAGGGTATATAATATCTATACTTTATTGAATATATACAATTAAGTTACACATTATTTCAAATCCTCACAGAAGCGTACTATTCAAGGATCTATTTAAATAGGTTTACTTAACAATTGCAAATAAAAGTTCATAAAGTATATTTCTTTTTTTAATGTAAATAAATATACCGCATACAAAGGATTTTTCTAGAAAAGCAAATTCGTCTATTAGTGATTGTGAAACTCATTTGATAATCAACAGTAGTTGGGCTCCACATTGGCCAATTTTTGTATAATTTGGAAGTAGATTTTTGTATATAAATAACCCTAGTAATATTTTACTAAATTATTCTCTGTGAGCGCATTGTCGTTCTTTAAATATATTGTGTGTGGACACCTACAATAGTGAATGTTCTGAGGAATTTATTGATATGGTACGATATCCTCATCCGTGTTCCAGATTAACGCTTTCTGTCACAGTCCTTTTCCCATTTCCACACACCGCAACTTAGCTAAAATAGTGACAACACTAAAGTTTTCTAGAAACATCTCCTTCCTACTCTGGGGTGGGTTAACCAGCACGGTTTCTAAGGTCAATTAATATGGGTTTGTTATCATATTAAAATTAGCTTTATATCTTATACACAGGTGCACCAAGTTTTTTGCGTTACTACAAGCAATATCGGCATATGCGTCCGGATAGATTTGTTGTACCAGCTAATGTTGGGGAGTCAGAGGAGTTGAAGAACCCCGTGGATAGAGTCAGCAATATTTTGAATATGATTTAAAATTTTGAAGAACAGAATTGTCTATTTAAACCGTTTGTCTTCATATTTTGCGAATATTCTATTCTATGTGAATGTAGGAAAAATATATTAGATTAAGGATGTGTGTATTGCTTCTTTAAAACACTATATAATTCATAACTGAAAAAGAGTAAGGATCTACGTCTGAAGAAGCTATTTTTAGTTAAGCCCCTATGCGTGTAGCATTAAAAGCTAATATTGTTGGATTAGCTTTTACGATCACATGCATTAGCGGACCGATAACTGATCTTGTCCTGTCACAGACCTAATTATAGAATTAAAGAATATAGAGAGGTTGTAGAGACAGGATTATTTATTTTTATGTGACGTAAAAAATACCACTTCTACAATTAATACATTGATAATTGCGTATCCTACCGAATTTACACAACCCCATGAATATTAAAAAAAAAATTACCAATATCATTTAGGAGGACAAGAATTACGAACACATGTACACCCGAATGTTATATATAGAGATATCACAAATAAAACTGGTTTACTATTTGGAATTTCTGAAACCTTTAAATGTATCTGTAGGTATAATTTTTCTCTAGATTAAGTATTACATTAATATAAGCAACGCACTGTTGAATAAATTGAGCATTTTGGAACGTACTGCGTGGTTTTTTTATGAAACTCTGTTTTCTATTGTTAAAGTGTATTCAGGGTGTCATAAGTATATTTATTTATAGATTATAATTCTTGAAGGTATAACTTTCGATATATATTTTTCTAGATGAGTTTGAGACATTCTCGATACGAGGGAAAGGTTCTGTGATACTTTACAAGAATTATACGTATTCATATCGTGACATCAATAAACGAACCTTGGTTTGCTCGAAAAAGAAACGGGGACTGTGCAACGCTCAAATCAAGTTAAATCATATCGGTGCAATAGTATATGCTAATACTGAACATAACCATCCACCTCCTAGCATATTCAAGGATTCTTCCGGAGAGCTGATAAGGATGGATTAGTCCCGATGGTTATAGTAATTACAACGACGATGGAAAGGCTAATTGACTAACCTCCAAATAATGTCAATAGGTCATTAGTTAGGTAGCCTTTCCACCTTCGATATGATATCATCGGTCTTTTTATGTTCACAGTGATTTATGAAAATTATGGACTTACTTAATTCATGTAGGTTTTTGTTGAATCTTTGCTCCAAATGTTTCACGGCAAAAATACTAAATAAATAAAATATTTATATTTATAAGATATATTACTTTAAAATTTGATTGTTATTAATATATATTTGTTATATAAAAAAAATTTGATAAAAGGAAATGAGAAATGTTATTACAAAATCGAAAAAAAAAGTTTTGTTTAATTGAAACCGATGAAACTCATGAAAGTCAAAATTACAATTGATTCCAAATAGGGTTGCCGTGGAAGAGAACTTAAGCAAGAACATTTACTACGAATTAAGCCATTTGATTTATCAATGCCATGTTATCAGGTATAAAAGATTAAAATTTATTAATTAGTTATAAAAATCCAATAGCCCATGTATGTATATAGAATACATGTATAAGTATAGAAACGACTGATCAAATTCAAACAGAAACTTACATTTTTATAAAATACCTGTATGAAAAATCTTATAGGATGCCCTAAAATCTCACAAACAGTAGAGACTACGTCAATTAGTAGAGGAGTTTTAGTTTAACATCTATATTCTTATTTTTTTTTCGAACTGTCTACACTGTTGACCTGGCAAGGCCTCTATAGTTTCACCAGATTACAATTCTAATACTCAAATGAACTCAAAGGTGTTTTATTACTAGAGCTCTTTGTGATATGCCAAAAGCATCCGTAAAGGCCCATAATAAAAACACAGTACTACATACAAAAAAATTGTTGGATAATTTTATCTAGCAAAATCCTTTATGGCTTGCTTAAAGGATTCTAGCTTTCCAAGGACTACCATAAGCTCCTTTTGGATAGTAATTTGGCAACGATAGGTGAAGAGTATGGACCGTGAAGGTAAATATTTATGAACAATAGTAAATAGATTTTTTAAACCTACATTTGGGTCCCCAATTCCAAACACTACTCCGGATTCCTAACTTTGCAACACAATGGTCCCAGTTTCCACATGATGAATCTATGAAATGCTAAGAACTTCATATTTACCGTTGGGTTCAGTTCGTGATAAAAAATAGACCAACAGTTGAATTTTTGTCTTTAAACATCTTCGTGTCAATATAATGTTTTAATTATTAATGACAATTATTTTAAAGCACGTAAAGACTTTTAGCTGCTATATTTATGTGTTTCATTTTAGGACTATTAGAATCAATAAATGATCGTAAGAGAGGTGCACATTGCAAGGAAAACATGAAAATAGCCCTGGATAAAATATTTTACAAACAGCTGAGCCTGCGTAAAGCTTCAATAATGTTTAACATACCAAAAAGTACTCTGAGTGATCGAATGAAGAAGAAGAAGCGATTGATGGAAGATAGTTTATTGAATTTCACTGACTGATGCGAGGTTGATGGAGCGCTGAAATTACTGCAGCTCCTGGTTAAGATTTGCACAGTTTGAATTTCGACACGGCATCGGATTAGTGGAAATGAATTAACGAAAGTAGTTAGGAATTAAATTATATATAGCGAATGGTCAGTGTGACGAGTTACGCTTGGAAGCTTGTAAGAATACTTAGTTCAAATTTTGGTTAACTTGATACGTTTGTCAGTTTGTGTGACGTTTACAAGCTACGCCTTATAATCTGTGATATACTGAGTACCTTTAAACAAGTGATTAGATATTTTATCTCAAATGTATTCATTTATTCAGATGACACTACATATTAGTGTACAAGAAGTCATTCCTAAAAACATTACGAAGACTGAAAACTGCTGTATTGAAAATCAGTAGGTCGTTTGAATAAAAAATGTAAAAATAAATAGTAACAACATGTTGAAAAATGTTTTTAGATAAGAATAATAAAATATATAGAAAAACGACGTTTTTTATTTACTTATAACCCATAGTGTGCATACTGATTATCTGATATAGATATAAATAGATTACCTATGGTATATATTTTTCTGTATATATTTGTTCAGTATAGACAAAACTATAAATGAATACTATGGTCAATTCCATCAATTAAAATTGATGTCTTTAGTAACTCAATACAGTAACATTGTGTAGAAAATTTAAAAATTAAGTGAATGGTGAAGCAGATCTAGCAAAGGTTTTAAATATGTATTGATTTGATAATGACACGCATGTAATTCCAGCTTGCTTGCCGTACCAGTCCATAAAATTGAACGGAAGAAACGTGATCTTATTTGAAAAACACACGTTTTCACAACGGTCCCAATCTGTTCTTTACCAATACTGTTCGAAGAGGAGTACTCTAAAATGCGACGCACGATTGACCCTCAATAAAGACGGTAGTATAAAGTATGCTATAAACGAACACAACCATGAGTGTCCGAAAATTATTCAAACATCTGATGGGAAATATTACAGACTGTAAACTAACAGAAGTACCTACATGTTAGATAAAAAGTCAATTTGTACGTATATTTTTTAATTTTAGTCATCTGCAAGGTAATATAAGTCATAAAACTTGTTATCAATTAATAACTAGTTGTGCTTGCGAACTTCGCACACTTCAAAAGTCTTTCCTCTCAATTCTGCTGTGTTAAGAGAGGGGTAAATTAAGGTCCAATTCTGGGTCCACTGCTTTTTATTTTACACAATGCAGACATTACTCAGTGTATTCAAAATACCACCTATACGCCGATGACTTTCAAATATACCTACCAATACACCATTCGGATGTTGATAGTTCCGTTAAAAAAATGTAATCCTGCAAAGTCCAACGGCGCATTTATAAAATAGATTCAGCGCATATATTCTAATAATCCTATAATTGTTGTGAATAGAGTAACAGTCGAATGTGTCCGGAAAGCCAGAATTCTGAGTATTTTTATGTGCGTGAAGTTGCTCGTATTTATTTCTTTAGAATCTAATATTTAAACAAGATACATGATTTCTTAAAAATCCAAATTCGTATTAATCTTTGTGAAACTTTAATACTCTCTAAGCTTAATTATTGTATCTCCGTGTATGGTCCTTGAGTGCTTAAGCCAAGCAATGGAAATTCGGGACTCGTGCTACTTTACGTAGTCTAAACGTTCCCAAACATAAAACTCCTGCCTTTCGTGATAGTTCCAGATATCAGGCCACAAAGCCTGGAATAACATTCTTTCAATGATTCAAATCGCAACGTCCATTTCCACTATGAGTTCAAAGTTTAAAATGTTCTAGTCTCAACACAAATATATTACTTAGCCTGGTGTTTTTGTTACTTTATACTTTTTATTATTTGCTATGTATAAATATTTATTGTTATCTATTATTATTTTATACTCACTTATTATATGAAACTTCACATTTAAGTATATAACTCGGCGATATCTACTGTTCACCACATGGAACACCTCACATCACATATGCATTCCATCGCTTGCGCACACATAATTCTCTGGGTCTCGAATGAAAATCAATGCAAGACTAACCTCCTGCAGCACATATGCTAACTCGGGGCATATTTGCTTCACACATATACAAATTTTGAATTTTGAACCTACAGTCGAATAACAGGAGGTTACTATGTTCGGCTGTATCTATTTGTATCTCTTTACGTCTATTAAAATAGATGTGATCCACGTGTGTGTTACAAATAAATGTGTTTTCTTTCTTCCAAATCAATTTATAACTTTTATACTTTGTGTACCATGTTTAAAGTATAGTCCTCACAATTTTTTTGGCAGCTCTAAATGTAGCCGTAAGTTCGAGTCTGCGCATAATATAATCAAGATTTTAATACAAAACAAAGTTAAAATATATTATAGGAATTTAGAATTAGCATTTATTTATTCTTAAGTGATTTCGATGTTCTGCATGTAATATAATACGTAGTTATACTTAAAAATGTGTTCTGCGCATTTATATGTATTCAGAGTGGTAGAAATTTTTGGCAAGGACGTTTGGTAGTATGGTTGGAGGTAAGGAGAAAAATTTTCATTACGTCACTAACACGGCATTTACAGCTGATCATGCAAAAAGCAACTGATCCAGTCCATACCTGCAACATGAAGAATCTGGAATTCGGAAAGTAGCGGTATTTTTTTGCTTTTATGTAATTGTACTAAGCAATAACTGTTTCCCCGAGCATCTATAAATGTGTTCCGTCAATTCCATTTGAGAGCCACTTTCTCCTGGTTCAGCTTGTTTACCGTCTTAAACCACATCGTCTTTTAACATCACGTGAGATTGTGGTCAAATGCGAAAACGTAGGAAGCATAAAAGAAAAACATATTTATAAATAATGGCCTTATATAATATAACTCTAATGGTTTATGCAGCACACGCTAAGATAGTTCTCAGATGGCAGGATTTGTTAACACATTTTTAACATATCGTTCATCAATTCAAATAATATTTTTATAAATTATGACCTACGTACTATTTATCAACACCCGTTGTGTAGGTTTTGCGTGAAAGAGTAACAAACTCAAAATCTTACTCTTTGATGATATTAATAAGAAAAATAATGTAAGTAATAAAAATATGTATGCTTTTTCCAGATAATCTTCCGTATGAGTCGATCACTTTGAATGGCAAAAAAGCTATTATGTACCAAAATCATACATTCTCACAGAAAGGTCCATCGTTCCGGTACCAATACTGCTCGAAGAAATTGGCGCTTAGTTGTGAGGCTAGGTTCATTCTTAACAAAGATGGGACTATGAAACAAGCGTATACTGTACACAATCATGAGCCGCCGAAAATATATAGATCAGCTTCTGGAATGTATTTTAAAATGTAAAAAAAACCAGTCTGTCTTTTAGTAACCAAGTACTTGCTTAAGAAGCTTTTAGACCGATTTATTTTGCAATTTGTCTAACCATTTTTTTCCATTGCAGATAATAAAGTAATTACGTGTTTGACAGCATTCATTTGAATTTATTTTGTGATCGAGTGTGTTGCCCAATCATCGGTTTTAAGAAATTGTAAAATTATTTGTTGGAGTGTGGTTGCATTGTCTTATTTCAAACAACCTTCATCTAAAAAATAATTTAATTTTTAAATTGTCATTTGGAGTTTCATGGCTAATTAAAGTTTTATTAAAGATTCTTAAGACATCACTTGGCGAAGAGAGTTCGGAGTTTTCTTTTTTCAATCCTATACAGAGGAGGTAGGTAGTTTAAATCACTTAAAGATTGCTTAAATAATATTGGATATATTTTTACATAAATTTTTTTAAATACCTTTATAAGACTATTACGATATGACATTGTAAGAAGCTATATAATGTAAAGAGTAACTGACTCTTAAAAGTGTAAGTATCGAAACATACTTGTATATGCTAGACGGCAAGCTGTTAACTGGATGGTGGTATTTAAAAAGTCCTACACCATTCTAAGACTCCATCATGATTTGGTCTCTTTCCTTTATCAAAAGTGCAGGCTCTTTGTTGAATTGCCTCAGAATATACTGGGAAGAACTGCTAGAGAATCGTTAGCACTTTTTTGTGAAAATATTTTTTTGATCACGTAAGAATTAACCATGTTAAATAATGAAATTGACTATTTTTGTTATGTTGGTCGTCCTAGTTTCATGGAAGTGTTATATCTGTTGATCTAAAAAAATCTCAACAACTCATAACTAACCTCTTTACCCTAATAAAAGTAAGGCTTCAGTCAACGTTTAATATAGGCCACGTATGCAGATACGAATATTTCTACTAACCGTAGAAAAACACGTGTGATGAATGTTGTCTAAAGGTTAGTGATATATCGGAAGTTTTTTATACTTAGTAGGTTGGAGTACTTGACTACAATCTTACCTGATGTTAAAAGACGATGTCGCCAAAGATGGGGACTGATAGTTCTGTGCAATTATCGGAATATATCTATCGGTGCTTGGCTACAAATTTTAAACATAATGCTAGTTAGGCTAGCATAAGAAAAAAATTTACCAATATGTTATGATTATCTTCTTACATTTTTTTTCACCGAAAGCTACAGGCAATTACAAGAGTTCGAACCTATGTCAGTCGATAGGGTTTCTCAAGTCTTTTATGAAATGTAAAAAATGTTCCTATATAAATAAGAATTTTTTTTTTTCACATTATAGATTTCAAGAGTTACGAGATAATAAATGTAAACGGGAAACAACTGATCTTATACGATAAACATACTTACTCACGCAAAGGATCATCGTCGCTTAACCAGTATTGCTCTAAAAAGTCCAGTACTCGCTGCAAAGCTAAATTGGCTTTTAACAGAGACGGCAGCATAAAGAGAGCTTTTACAGAGCATAATCATGAGACTCCCCAGCTATTTAGAACAGAGGAAGGGACTTATGTGAAGATATAATAAGTTTATTTTCCTCGTGTAATAAACTGAAAGCTAAGACTTCAAAGAAATCTAGAATGTATTTAACATTGGACCGTGAAAGTACTACTGGCATATTTGTTTCTACAGAAAACCAATAGTGGTCGCGTGTACCGTTCTTTAATTATGGATTTCCAAAAACCAAAACGGAACGGAAATAACTAAATATGGGTTTACAAGTGCCAAATTCGGTTCATCTAAATAAAAAATGTGTACTTCTCTCTATAGATTTACCCGAAGGAACTGTGTTTTTCTGTTACTTAGACATCAGTATCATGGTTTTGGTAAGGTTTGAAATTCGTATATAAATTGACATTGCTGTTTTTTAATTCCTTATTTAGCGATTCAACAGAATGGGAACTCTCACCTATTATGACTGGGTTCATAAGTGCGCTCCTTTCGAGGTTGGTTGTACCTACATAGCTATATTGCGTGTTTGTTTGTTTATCCTTTGTCAATCATTTGAAGAACATTTTTATACAAAATACAATTTAAAATAAATGTATAATTATTTTTCTCTTTCATTTCTCTGTAAGTTATTTTGAATTTGCCTTATTAAATGTTGGAAAAATGAAAGACAAATGTAGGGTTAAATTGAAATAAGATGACTTTGAAAATGTAAAATTAATTTTATAGATAACGATCAATACGAAGTGATACTTCTGAATGGGCGAAGAGTAATTTTATATAGGAACTATACATTTTCTCAACACGGTTCGTCTTTCGGCTTCCAATATTGTTCGAAAAGGCAAACGCTCAGATGCCCGGCTAAAATCAAGCTAGATAAAAATGGATGTGTGACGACAGCTCTTACGTCACACAATCACGATATGCCTAATATTTTCAAGACGAAAGGAAGAATTTATGTGAAATTTGATTAGATATTTATTTAGCATCTTTGCTTTTTTCATATTTAAATGTATATGTGCTCGACGTATTGTGGAAAATAACAATTTATTTGGCCCTCTACCAAATGTATTTTATCTATAATTAAATAAATTGTACTAAATTTAACCCGATCATTTAATTAGACAATCATATTTCATTTAAGTTATGTGGAAGAAGCCTTTTATATACAACAAAACTAACTATGGTTCAATTAAATCCGATCAAAAATTGTTTCTAAAACTGAATCTCTTTAGATAATAGACAACGCAGGTTTGGTATGAGTCCGAAAATAGTTATTTTTTTTGTCAAAGTGTAGTCGCTCAACTATCTGAATGAAGGAGTAGAAGTATACAAAATAGGGAATAAAGATAAAAATCAGTATATCCCTTCCATTTAGCATATACTTTAACAACAGGAAAAAACGTCATTGGCTTAAATACTCATAGTTATGATAGCGAAAAAAAAAATATTATCTTAAGAGATTACGAATTAACATTCGATTAAATGGCCTGTATTTTTTAATTAAATTATGTCAACCAATCTTCTAGATAATTACGGCCATTGTCGATTCGACAATAATATTACAAGTGTCTTGAGATAATTTCAATATTTTAACAAGATGGTGTCTCCCTTGTTAGTACTTCCGATAGAGTTTATGTGGTATCTCAGAATTTAGCTACGTGGTACTATTTACCATCCAGTTAACTTATGCACAATTATCAAACTTTATTATATATATATTATTAAAACACCATCGATATTACAAAATATAGAATCAAATAACACAAGATTATGAATAAAATATAAAATGCACTACACGACAGACTAAGGCCACGTCAAAAACTCAAATGACCTGTTATAAGCTACCATAAGCTATTATTTCAATTTAATGTAATTCTCAGAGATAAGGTATATAAGAGCGTAATTAATTATATTAACTAGTTATAATGTATTTATTGAATGCTATCTAGTACATTAAAATTACAAAGATTGATATACCTTACTAATGTATCTTAGAACTTAGATTACTGATTCTTTCTATTTAACATTAGCATAGTATTAACAGATTTTGTGAAACAATTTTTTTTTTTACGTAAAATTAACTTTATTATTTGCGGTGACAATCTTTAAAAGATTTCCCAGATTTAGGAAGTCCATGACTCAAGCAATGCACAATAGACGTAGCCATTTGCGTGAGGTTCTTTTTAAAGTTCAGTAATTTAAAACTGATCGATTAGTACTTATAATATATGTACCTTGCTTGATCCCAAATCGAGGAGCCTGGAGCACCATGTATTATGACGAAGTAAAGTTTTTAAATACGTTTGTAAAAAGAAATTATGTTATTCCTGTGGTTATCTGTTTTTTATTTCGCTATAACCATGTAAATAATTGAAAGTAGTGTTTGGAATGTAATAAAAATATTTTTTGTTGTAAAATGTATTATTTAATCTGAATTATAGGCGTTTTGTTAAAATGAAATGTCGAATTTTTATTTTTCTCTAGTATAAAAAATGTAATGCGAGATGATAAAGCGGTTACAGCCGAGATACGAATAACTTCTTTGGGGACTTATTTCGATGGATCATGTTTCATGAACAGATATAATTAGATTTAGCTGTCAATAGTTTTAATATATTTCAATATCAGACGTAACTGAGTAAAAAAATTAAGAATATATATTAAATATCTGTTTAATTATTTACAGATATACTCGAGTACATACATCTGAATGGAAAACCCGTGGTGATGTACAAAAAATATACTTACTCCAAGAAGGGTACCACCAATCGTCATTACTACTGTTCCAAAAAGACGCGGTTGAAGTGTGAAGCAAAACTTACCATAAACAATTATGGTTGTCTTGAGAACGCTTATACGGTTCACAATCACCCCCCTCCGAAAATTTACAGCACTTCTGACGGGCAATATCTTAGAGGATAGATAAATAGAACATATTGGAGTACAAGTCGTGGTGGTCAAATGATTTGACCGGTGGAATATCAATCCAATGTCCGTAGTTTCCAACCCCGGCATGAATTAACGAGTTTTTCTAAATTCGCGTACATTTACTAATTTAAATTCATAACACTATCGGCTGACAGTGAAAGAAAACTTCGTGAGGAAACCTGAATCTGAGAAATATTCTTGTAGTACCCCGCCGTGTGTGGAAAAATATAAAACTATGTATTTCTCAGAGCTTAAAATCGCCAATACGTCGTAGGTTGGCGTGGTGATTATACCCATACTTTCCTCTGGGAAGAGGCCTGCACTATAGCCTACCCTTACAGTCTGAGAATGATGATAATGATGATGGGAAAATACGTAATTTCTTGAAGTCATCTGGCTGCTGTTTAAGAAGTTACTGTTTATTCTTTGACAACATATATATCAGCTGTATTAAAAGAATACATTTAGTTTTTACAATATAAAATTCGTTATCTTGTATTTGCATATTTCATTGTATTGAAAAATAAAATAATGGGCCTCGGACCAGTTTCCACAAATGCGCAATGTAGTCACACTCTTTGTTTAGTTGTCTTTGAATACAGGAAAGAAACAGATAAAGATAGAAAGATAGTTGTGGTAGCATAAGGAAAAATATTTTATTCTAACGTGTTACAAAATAATTTTCATTTAAATTATTCGTTATTATTTACTATAGAATATTTCGATTTAAAATCACCCTTGTATTACAGTACAGTTCATTGCCTTGTCCGTTTATTAGAATGTATATACCTGAAGATATAGTGTATACCATAACGTCAGTGTTTGTTTACTTTTTTAATAGTATATAAACACTTGTTTTTCCTTATTAATATTTAGTTTATCGGCTTTCCTTATATTGCTGAGTGATTATTAGTTATTAAAAAAATGACTTGAACACACATATGAAAAAGAAATAATGATTCGTGGTGACAAAACAGAATGATTTATAAGGAATATAGCCCCATTACGGAAGCTCACAGAATCAAACTCAATCAATCCACAAATATTATGGGCCGCTATATTTGTGGCAATTTTATAAGTGCAGTATATGTATAGTTTTTAAATAAAACAATAATTTTTGTACCTTACTTGTTGCGACATAAGTTAGGTTCTCAGTTGGGAGAAGTTCTTTATGCTGTAATTTGTTATATAAACAAATAATGTACAAGATTGTATGAGGTAACCTCTGAAATACCGATCAGATTTTGAAAATGAATTTACTATTTATTATGCTACTCCCATATCTGCGTGACCAAGCTTCGACTACTTGTTCCGTTAAAATTAACGTCAAAAATCATTCCGATAAAGGCACAGAATTCTCGTTCCAACACCTGTGTCTTTCCAATAACTTGAAATTAGCGTCCGATAAATTCCTTTGATGTGCGCAAAAATCGCCGGCCCAGTTACCATGCTGCGTGTATCGTCACGCAATCTGATAGTTCGTAACGCTTAACGATAATATCTTCCCACATCTGCATTTAATGTGACTATAGACAAAACTTCGTGCCGATACACGCAGGTATGGGAGAGGCATTAGGAAGCTACATTACCATCGAGTTAAATGAGCTATGTTTTATTATTTTTAATTCATGTATTGTAATAACCATTTATGAAGTAGTGGGTGGTGGTTAGTGTAAATTTATTTTGTTAAAAAATATTTTTAGTTAAAGGAAATATACTCTATGAATTGAAATATCTATTCTATATTTTCTGTCGTCTGTAACTGCCATGCAGGATGGTAGAGAATTCGCAACCATGATATGAACAACTTCTACTGGGACACGCCTCTGAGGATCATGTCTCATA
Organism: Antheraea assamensis; assembly: GCA_035772565.1. Taxonomy (NCBI): domain Eukaryota; kingdom Metazoa; phylum Arthropoda; class Insecta; order Lepidoptera; family Saturniidae; genus Antheraea; species Antheraea assamensis. Next base: position 312,350 of record JAQQSE010000160.1, read on the forward strand.
CGTAAATAAAGCTCTCGCCAAAAGTTTTTGACCGCTCTGAACATAGGTGGACATAACACTTTAAATATAAATACATATTATAGTATATGTATAACATCGAGACAACTTAAGGATAAATGAATGCCAAATTTAGTTTCCTATAATAATTTTTTTTAGCATGTTTTGTATTAAACTCTTGACTAAATTGTGCGGAAGGCCGAACTGATTGCTATATTCAGATCAGCTAAAAACACTGTCATGGCTTTAGTCCGGTGAAGCTGTGAAGACCCATCAGACCAACAGCATATAGCCTATATGCTTAATTTGTAATATAACTGACTAGTTCGGAATAAAAATAGTGTCGTGGTTTGTAATTATTAGCTATCATTTGTGCGACTACAGAAATAATGGATTCTATTTTACAAAGTGGCTTATACTTAATGAGCGTTTGAATATTTGGCGTTGGTGAGAATTTATTAAATTAAAAATATGCATTGAACTAATTTCTTTAATTATTTTTAGACATACTTCAATATATACATTTAAATGCAAAACCCGTGGTGCTGTATAAAAAATATACGTACTCCAAGAAGGGGACCACCAATCGTCATTACTACTGTTCCAAGAAGACGAGGTTGAATTGTCAAGCTAAGCTTACCATAAATAATTATGGTTCTATTGAGAACTCTTACACGGTACACAATCACCCGCCTCCGAAAATTTACACCACTTACGATGGGCAATATCTTAGAGGATAGATAAGATTAAGATACTGGGTTACTTCACTTTGAAAAGTCACCTGGTAGTTTAAGAAGCATCAGTTCATTATGGCTCTACTATAAAATAAAATAACAGTAATAACCGTGACAATAACTATTTGGTAAAAAAACGGGAGTCTATCACGCACAAGAATCATAGACGAGTACCACATAACATCGAGCACGGGTGTAGTGACGCTAACGATCGGGCCGACTCACCGGCTGTCGGTTCTTTTATGCGCCTACGCAAGGGGGGTGTGGCCAGGGTGTAGTAATGCACTGAATCTCAGGGTCTCTAATAATAATTCATGTTATCCTCTTTGTACTCCTGACAATTTGTGTACAAAATATCATTATCGGTAAAGTTTGTCATGACCCCATGTCTTTTAAATGATAGAAAATTATGGATTTTAGTAGCTTTCTTTGCATATTTGTATGTTTGCGTTTCATTTTAATTTCAAAAATATATGTTAATGACAGTTATAAGTTTGTTATATAGGTTAACTACAACTACCTACTTTTCAATATTTGACAGTGATGTGAATTGGAAGTATTGTTGTTAATAACGGCTATATATCAATAATTAATAAACTGTTGTTTTATTTTATAACTTACTGTTACCTGTAAATACGTCCGCGTGTAAATTACCAAAAAAAATTTGCTTAGTGTAAACTTGCTTGAGAGTGTGCTCTCACGGATCTGGACACTGCTTCTTTAGATTATTATATTTGTGAATAGCTCTTTTTTCTAAAATAAGAGTAGTCTAAGATACTCCTTATAACATCGGCTAGTTGCCAGTGAATGTCTAATAGTTACGGAGATAATCGTCAACTGTTTTACGGTTTGGTAATTTGTTATTTTGTATAGAATTGTAATTTGTGACACTAAAACGAATTTGATAGTGAGTGACGTGAAGTTTTCTTTCACACCAATGACTTATTGCGTAATGCTTGCTTGTTCGCACGTTGCGATAGCATCGGCTGACCGTTGTCACTATCAATAATAATAATTTTGAACTTAGTCCTCCTATGCGGCGATTGAATAACATTATTTGATTTATTTGGAAGCACCTTCATAAATTCAGTTTTTAAAATGTAAGAACTTTTTAACGCATTATGTCAAATTCTATCATAGAAATAAACTTGGTAATATGTAAATAATAAATATACATTTTATATTTTCGTATTTCATTTCCATTTATAATTAGGAGAGTTATAATGTTTGACTTTCCTCTTGAAATTGATGTCGACATTTTGATATTATTTCCTCCAGCCAAAGATGATAATTTTGGCGGCTTTACACATTTATATCACATGAAATACCCACAGAAATGTTACATAATGTCAGCCTGTATGTGTACCACTGCTGGACAAAACTTTCTGCCTGTAGGAATCAACTAACATAATTATCTCTTCAGCCCACGTAATCGTAGTAAATGTAGAGAAATCAACAGTTAAGGCAGAATAATTCCAAGGAGGGTTGACGTAAGGCAGGCGGCGGATCGTAAAAATTAAAGCCAAAACATACATCAGAACATGGCAAACATGTTGTGCCGATCTTACTTAGTTGGGATAAGGGTAAGATGACGATGTATTTAATTTTCATTTATCTTAATAGGTACTGTGTGGTTTTATAAAATATTAAGCAACGTGAAACAAAGGTCATATTTTAATAACTTTACATTTGCAGGTACCTACGAGCTGATATCACTTAACGGAAAAACAGTACTACTCTATGATAGCTACACGTATTCGAAGCAAGGGCCGAAGGAACAACGGTATTACTACTGTTCCAAAAAACTGAGTCAGAAATGTCAAGCTAAAATAAATTTAAATAAAGATGGCACCTTTGGCATTGCAAATACTGAGCACAATCATCCACCACCAAAGCTGATCATGACTAAAGATGGAAAATATCTTAAAATTTAAATTGTTTTTTTTTTTCGAACTGACCATACTGTTGACCTCGCAAGGCCTCTACAGCTTCACCGGACTACGCAAATTAAATTGTTTATGTGTGTACATAGTATTTTATCTCAAAGTGGTGCATGACCAAATATTCATAGAAATTTATAGAACATTGAGCGACTGATAACGGTTCGCAATAGAAACTGAGCCGTAGCCTGTTGCCTTCAAGAAAGGTAGGTGTTGATTAAATACTTACCTAATTGATTGTGTCTCCAAATCGCATATATACATAAAATGCGGCGTATTCTTTATTGGCCATTTCTAATATTACTTCTCAGTTATTGTTCGTTCCTTTACTCCTTGTGTATTTATTTACTAGTTATAAGTAGTATTATTTTAATATTTTACAAATAGGTAATGATTACTAAAGTCCTTGTCAATATTTTTGCCGATCTGAATATAGCCGTAACTATACCGACTTGCACGTAATGTCGTTAAGAGTTTAATACAAAACAAAGTTAAAGTATAATTATAGGTATTTAAAATTGGTATTTATATATCCTTAAGTTGTCTCCATGTTATACATATAATATACTACGTAGTTAAATTGAAATTTCTGTTCTGCGCGGCTATATACAGAGCGGCCAAAAGTTTGGCGAGTAATGTATATTAGTTTATAAAGCGGCTTACAAAACAATTATTTATTATTTTTGAAAAACCTTATAGTAGTGACTTGATATTAATGCCATATTTGTATAAAAGTTTGTATTTAAAAATAAAGTAATGAAGTACGTTATTTCATATTATTTAATTCTTGTAGGATTAATTTTATGTAAATCATTAAAAGGCCAATGAACTTAGCAGGAGGTCGTATTTTGAATGAAAACCTACTTTCCTGTTGCCACTAATATTTAACGAAGAAGGTCATCCTATCTGTATTAAATAAACTAAACGCACAAAAAAAATATTGTGTACATTCCGGTGTCATTTGTGACTGAACCTAATTTAAAGTCAAGGCAGGCATAAGTATTTACATTATTTTTGAAGACACTCAGTATTTGATTCGTAGGAAAATTACATATTCGCAGAAATATTACAAATTAAGCAATTCACATCATTTCTAACTCCATAACCAGTTATACGTCAATAAATTGCTATAGATTGAAATGACACACGGATTACTAAGAATGATTAACAATAAAGATATCGTTTAATTTTATCCCATGTCCACAAGCGTTTATTGATATGGTAGGTGAAATATAAGCCTACTATTCGTTATAGCTAAATATATAATGTATTTATATAATTTCATAAATAAATTTTTCATCCTAGGTGTAACAATCATGAGCAAAAGAACAGGAGTCCACAAATTAACAGAATCTAAACGTAGAAAGTATGCAGAGCTTAAAAGTGATCCAGAAATGTATGAAATTATGAAAGGAAAAGAACGAGTTCGGTACTTAAAGAAGAAAGAAAAAGGACAAGTTACCCCAATTGGTAAACAATCGCCAAGAAATCAAACACAACAAAGAAAGAAATGGCGGGAAGCATCAAAGAAGTATCGGGAGAGGAAAAAAGAAAAGCAAAAGCAAATTGTATTACCAAAACAGTTCTAATTGAAAGTCAAAATCAAAAGGAAATATTACTCAAAGAAACAACTCAAAAAGGTATAACTATAGAACGAGAACATTTAAATTTGTCTGGAAGTCTAATGTATAAGAAGGAAAGACATATAACATACATAGAACAAAAAAACGTGAGATTATTTAATATCATAAAATAGGATTTTATAAAAAGACAAATCTACAAAGAAATTATGAATATTGAAGCAAGAAAATTTCAAACTACTTCAATAATAATAAAAAAACACGTAAAAATATGCAAGAAGAAGAAAGAAAGAATATCCAAGAATACACTTTTATCTCATAAAGAATTTTCCAATAATCACATTCTAACCTTAAGCCTAAAGAGACAGTCAGGACTAAGAAAGGTACTCAAACCAAAGTTGTGATTGCAAAGAACGCGACTAAAGTAACACCATTAGATGTTCAACAACTTTTAGATGATCAGTTACCTAAGTTTTATAAGCATTCATATAATGTCAATGTACAATACTATACTCTGAAAAATAAGAAAGGCAACTTATTCTTAAATGTAGCATACATACAAATTGACTTTTCTGAAAATTTTAGTCTCAATTACGTAAAGAATTACGTACGGTTTTTATTTTAAATCAAGTCGTAAAGAGATGTGTTAAATACTGATGTAATTTAAACCTTTGACTTTAATTATAGTACAATTGCCACTATCTGTGCTAGTACCCAATATGTGTGTAGTCAGTACTTGAGATATGACGCTAAAAGCAATAACCTGGAATTATAGTGAAGTTGAACATGGCTAAGGGATGATGTAGTTGGTGCAGTCTTAAAGAGAATTGTAGACAAGCTTATGACATTAGGTCAAGACATCAGCACATTTACATAATTTGTAGACAGTATGCAGCAAATATTATGAAAATTATAATTAGGAATATAATTATATATTATTATTATAATTATTATTACTGTTGATGAAGATCATGTATTAGCCGAAAAAGTTTTACTTTCGAAAACCTTGAGAATACTTTTTGTTTACTTATGTTAAGTGAAATATGATTAATATATATGTCATTTGCAAGTTTTATATTAATATTAAACTTGTGTATATTAGAAGCATTGATAGTGTATATTTGGTGTTTTGTTTCCGTCACCTATCAACATAACTTAGTGTACCATAATTTCAAGTATTAAACAGCACGTTTTTGGAATGCATTGAAAACTTCATTATTGCGTTCTAATTAGTTGCTTTATGAGATTACTACTCTCTTATACTTTAATTATAGTTTCATGTGCTATATCATTTTTTGGAATACTAGGCTCTTAGAATTTAGTAATAGCTAATTTAAAAATTGTTACTATAGAAAATTATCTATAAATATATAATCTGATATGACAGTTCTTTTGAGGCTCAAACAACTTAAAACTACTAAACCTATCGTTACCGGTGTGGAATTTTTCGTAAATTGCTCTAGGCTACTTATTTTTTAGCTTCAACCTTTGCGATTTTCTATACTCTAGGAAGCGGGCGGGAATTAATTAGTTTGTCATAAACCGGGATCAAATTAATTTAACTCTTCATTCGCAGGCATGTATGAACTAATATCCCTTAACAAGAAAACAGTACTTTTATATGACAATCACACATATTTAAAAGGAGGTCTCAAAGAACAGTTACATTACTATTGTTCTGGAAAACAAGGTAAACGATGCCAAGCCAAAATATGTTTAAACAAAGACGGTACCTTATCATCGGCGAGAAATCAGCACAATCATCCACCGCCAAAATTGCACAAGACTAATGACGGAAAATATGTTAAAATTTGAATTTGATTTATCAGTTATCTTTCAATTCAATAAAACAAAGATGTTGTTAATTATGTGTCTTGACGATTAAAAATACACCGCCCAATGAACCAATCGACTTCGATATTTTAGACTTTTTTATTTTATACACCGGTTTTTGTAAAAATAGATAATAGATCTAATTTCACATTCGTTATGTTTCTTATTACTTTGTGAATAGTCAAATCGGACACGCGACTGATGTTTTATGTCTTAAGAAAGAGATCTTAAAGTATAATATATAATGGTTTTATGAAACCACGATGCAAGTGAAACTTTTTACCGGATCGTAGCGTTTTGAAAATTGAGTATAATATTTATTTAAATTATTGTCATTTTGAGTTGAGCCATAGTCACCGCCATATTGGCCTTGGCTGCTGTGCCTGGAGCCTTTCACTTTACCCCTATTCCGCAGTCGGCTATATTACGACATTTTTTTATACTACACTGGCCAAAGCTTGACCTCAGTGACACCTGTTAGAATCTGAGGACGAGGCCTAGAATGTAGCGCGTTCGCTCAGTAAAAACTTATTCACTCTCGTCTTGAAGACCGTTACATTATATTATATTTTGGAGAAAACAGGTAGAACGTTCTATTCCTTTGCGATAGATGGACTAAAAAATTTGAGGCGATGTAAAAAGTTTCACTTTAAAAACAAATAAATATCATATAGATCTGAAATAATTTATATAATTTTATTCGTATTTATTTATATTCATGTAATAAATACATGACACTAGCAGATGACCGTAATTTCATCTGCATTTTTGTCTTTATAACTCTCCAATGGCAGGATATTTTCAAACTTACTTGATACTTGTCGTTTGACATTTAGGTCAATTTAAACTATGTATTTACAAATTATAGACTGTATGTTAATATAATTTATAAGCTATATTACTGTAGAATTTCAATAGGCCTTGTAGTTGTTGCCTAACTAACCTAACTGGCCAGTAGTTTTTACGTAAAAGAATAACAATCATCCATCATTCGTCACAAACTTTCTAATTTCTACACAATCGTCACAATACGATAAATGATAATACATAAAAATATATTATCTGTTTATCCTTACTAATTTTATAAATGTGATTTTGTTTGCTTGTACGTTTCACGCCTTAACAACTCAACCGGTCATTGTGAAATTTTGCATACACGTTGTCAGGGGTACAGATGAGGACATAGGTTACCTTTCATTCAAGGAAAAATTACTATTCCCGAGAGATACCTCAGGATACTCCAAATCTACATTAATGCGACCGAAGTCACAAGTATTGTATAACATATTTATGTTACTATATAGTTAGTTAGTAGTGTATTTACACTAGTGAATATGAGAACATGACGAGTGGAGTACATATATGTATTTGTACTTAAAGTAATCATGAACAATTATTAATATTTATTCTATATATACTGTATACTGTGTATACAGTGGTAGTCGTATAATGAGAAACACTACCAACGGTCCTTGACATTATGTAAGATACTTTACCTCAATCGTTTTTATTTTGAAATTAAACAATTAAATAGGACAACAATATGTTCAACGATATATCATTTATTAGAAAAGCAATATAAATCCCACTACACAAGTGCAGTTTCAATATTAAAACAACAACAAAAAAGTATAAAAAACATTTTTTTAATTATTAGTAATTAGTATTGTTATTTACGAAATAACTACTATTCACAGCCTACCAGTATTTATAATTAATATTTAGTGGCGTATTCCTTATTTCCAATAACAGCACTGCAACGACGTGGCATTGATTCAATAAATTTCATACATTTTTCTATGGGGATTGAATTCCATGCTTCAAGAAATGCTTTATATAGTTCGTTTTGACTGATGTTACGTTTGTTTGTTTGTTTTTAACAATATTCCAGAGATTTTCTATCGGGTTTAAATCCGGACTATTTGCTGGCCAGTCTAAAACTGATATACGAGCGTACGCTGTTCGCTAAGGAAACATTTGATGCTATTGGCCGTGTGTTTAGGATCATTGTCATGCTAAAAAATCCAGGTTACAAACAAATGATCATCCGAGTAGGGAATCATTGTGTGCTCTAAGATATTTTTGTATTGCCATTGATAGTTGTACCTTCAATCTTCCGAACGGGTCCAACTCCACATCCGGAAAACACCCCCAAACTTTAATGTTATCGCCACCGTGCTTGGCTATACTCCTTATGTATTTATAATTAAAAGCATTGTTTATAGGACGTCTAACATAGCGCTTTCCATCGGAATTTACCATATTCATTTTTGTTTCATCTGAAAATAACACTTTTTTCCATTCTCGTACCCTCCAATTAACATATTTTTTAGCGAATAATAATCGCTTCTCTCGGTGTTGCTTGGTAAGCAGCGGTACTTTTCGAGAGATTCTTCGAAACAGTTTAGCTAATCTTCGGCGTATCAGTCTTGACGAGATGTTTCTCGGGTTATCAGATGAAAAACTTCATTTTTAATCTGGTTTGGAGCCTTTACTTAGGTCTTTTTTAGCAACACGAACAATTAGCGTATCTTCTCTGCGAGAGGTTTTTCTTAGCCAAGCCTGTCTAAGAACATTTTCAACAGTTCCATAATATGTTTTATAATGATCAATTGCATTAAAAACTTTCTTAACAGAACCATTTAAATGCTCAGATGTTCTTCTGTATGTCCACTTATGTACATTAACAATTATTTGCCTAGTTGAGTCTAATTTTGTAATTAAATGTAAGATATGTTTTATATGTTATGCATTTAATGAGTTTTTTATTTGAGTGGCTATATTATTGCATGATTATTAATTATTGAATGTGTATATTTTTTACGAACATTTGTAGTTTGAAGTTATATTTTCTTAATTTATAAAAAGTGTTTCTAATTATATGACCACCACTGTATATAACATTTATAAAATTAATAAATAAGTATAAAATAACCTCTTATAGTCGCTTATATAAGAGAAATGTATGGTATGTCTAAAATGTGATTGTTGTTTGCTTTCTAGTCTTTTCTATGTGCATTTGCAACAAATTTCAATAAACAATAAAAGTACAAAATTGTTTTAATTTACCTTACAACACTGCCGCAGTAAGGGAAGAAGGCGCATCTAATTCAAACAAAAATCGAAAAGTCTGTTGTAGTCCTCGCATCTTTAGTAAAGTACGTCTGCCTCGTTTTTTAATCAAGTTAAATATAAAATAGCAAAAGCTTATAGATGAACAAAAATTATAATATGCATCTTTTTGTCCTGATTACGAATATATAAAAATAAAAATATTGCATAAAACGGCAAATGCGCTCTCTCTATCTTTGGACGATAGAATAATATGTGAAACTATTTTTCTTATTCTTCTTTTTCTCTTTCTTTTGCCTGTTTTCATTTTTAAGTCTTTATGGCTCATGTAGAAGTTAATCAAAAAGAAATTACAAAATTCCTCACGAACGAATATGCAAAGAAATGACTGAATAAAAACTTTTAATAAAAACAATATTATTTACAAAAGGGTTTCTTATTCGTTTTATAGGCTAGTGTTTGATTATAACCTCATTTGTTGTTAACAGACAATATGGTTAAAAACGGTACATAGAACTAAGAGACCCAGTCTTTGCAGAAACAGTTATTCTTAAATTTGGATAGGTACGTGCCATGAGATTTTCAGTCTGAGAGCTCCATCGTCGTAATTCTCATTGAGGTTGGGTTATGGTATATTTCATCATTCCATAGCTCAGATTGATTCAAAACGAAGTGAAATTCGTGCGTTACTTTCCGCACTTCATTGATTCTCTTCCGACCAAATTTACTTTTAGCAATTGAAACTAATATAAGCTAAATATAGAAATATCCTATTTTCAGATACGTACGAACTGATAATACTTAACAAAAAAACAGTACTTTTGTACGACAATTATACGTATTCGAAACAAGGACGCAAGGAAACGTTGTATTACCATTGCTCAAGGAAACTCAGTCAGAGATGTCCAGCTAAAATATATTTAAATAAGGATGGGAGTTTTGCGTCGGCGAGGACTACGCACAATCACCCACCGCCAAAATTGCACAGGACCGATGATGGATGTTATATCAAAATTTGATTGCCGAAACCCTTACTTATATGTTTATCTGGGATTTCATGCAGAGATGTAAGATTAGGATTCCTGGGCTGCATCGAATCTAATTGCAAATACCCGTTAGATAACTAGATAGATATATATGTTACACATTTTAGGCTGACTACATAATAAGCGAGATTTTGGAATATTGGGCAATTATATATTTATTACTGTTAAGTTTTCGATTTATTGTAGATATTTACAAAGAAATCAAAGAGAGTCGTTAGTCTTACGCTTCAAAATAATCCAAGTTCAATTTTATCCGTTCATAAGGTATTAAGTGCTTTATATACATTTTCCAATTTGTTCAAATAAACTTTGAAGATCATGAAAAAACCACCAAAAATGTTATGAACGCCAAAATTTGTACTTCGTTCACGGTATAGAAAAACTGAAAATCTTAAATAAATTAAACTTCTTATATGAACGATTTAAATTGGATTTAGTTCATTTTGAAATGTAACCGCTCATATATACGGGTGCTAGATGCAAATAAATAAAATATTGGAATGGACTGGTATAATGGATATAAATGTAATATGTGTAAAATAACATGTGATAATTGTATGAAGAATCGGAATATTTATAAATCAGAATAAGCCGACATAACATTGTTCATAGAATCAAAACTAAAATTAAATTCTATAAGTGGTCTTATATTTTATTATTGATTAGTCTTTTTTTATTTTTAGTAAGAATTTAAATACATGTACGAATATTTATAGCATGTATGTATTATTTATTAATATATGTTTCATAGATGTATAGCTAGCTAATACATACGTAATTTGCATGAAAGGCAAAACAGTTCAAGACGAGGTTTCATTATTGACTGCTTTCAGTATTTTGGGTTATATGATTTATGATAACATTTTCTATATATAGATAATTTTCACCTATTTATTAGAGTAGATGCGTATTGGTTTTGATATAACTTTTTTCTTTGTATTTCTCGGTATTTATATTATTTCTTATAATAAAACATATTATTTTGGAGAAGTGCTGTATTCATATTATACTTAAACGACCTAGTCACGATCGATAATATTGACTGTCACATAATGTATGTACTTTACCAACAATATGTTTTTTAATCTTTGGTAAACATTTAACTATTGACAAAATTACTAACAAATTATTTAAAATTATTATAAATGCGAAAGAATTGAGTTTGTCTGTTACACTTTCACGCCTTAACTACTAAACCAATCATCATGAAATTTTGCAGACATGTTTTCAGGGGTACATAATAGGACATAGGATACCTGTCATCCCGGAAAATTTTACTGGTCCCGAGTCTAATTTACGTTAATGCTAGAGAGGATGCAAGCAAAAGCTAATAATTAAATAATAATAATTGCTTTATTTGCTTTACATATTTAACTATCGATCTGTATTATACTTTCATTAATAAATATAAATAATCTGTTGCTTCAACGCGTACTGCCCTAGCCTAGTCACTGGAATCTTATCTGATGAAAGCTTAGTAAACACATACGTAAATAGTTAAATCAGGTTAATTAAATAAAAATATATATACGTTATTCCACTTATATTACAATGACTCAAGAACGACCGACGCGTCCTACGGTCACGTCGAATCTGACAAGTGAAATTTTACTCGCCTCGTCTTATTGTATCTTGCGTACACTCGCAACAACGCTGCGCTAACATAGTCGAGGGTAGTTGCAAATTGTGTTAGGAGTATGTTTTAATATCTCTACAATGCGACCGAAGTTAGCAAACATTTATATATATATATAGATAGTTGATCTTATTAATACATTAGCTCGTCTCTCGTTTTCATTCGTTTTATGGAAAGAACATTTTATACGTACCAAATATATATATTTTTTAATTCATAATGAAGAACTTGAATGTTATCAATAAAAAAATGTATAGAGAAAGTCAGTTTTTTTTTAAATATGGTAACTTGAAAAATTTATGAATTATGTTTGTATTTTAACCATAATGTGATCGTTTATCACTAATTCTTAGAATTTCATCGCCAACTATTAACAAATTTATTGGTCCTATATATGTTTTCAGAGTACCAGATAATAACTATTAATGAAAAAACCGTGCATCTGTATGACGGTCACACATATTCAAAGCAAGGTGCCTCACCGCGCCATCTATACTGTTCAAAGAAGGCGTCCAAACAGTGCAAAGCAAAATTAGAACTTGATAGGAACGGGTATATCATCAAAGCTTACACTGATCACTGTCATCCGCCGCCTCAGTTCTTCCAGACCGCTAATGGAAAATATTATAAAATTTAACGAGTAACTTGGCAAAAATTACAAACACCGAAATTTTCATACAACTTGAAATTTAATTAAATTACTTTTGAAGAATCCGATTTATGAAAAAATAAGAAACCTTTTTTGTAGAGCGTTCAATTCTCTACAAAAACATCTCAAGAACTTTACAGTACAAATTATCATTCGTTAGTTACAAAAATCAGAAGAATAAAAATATTTTTTCCCATGATATACTTTTGGAAAGTGGAAAAGTGCGATGCGGAGCATCTTAATATTGAAATTTAGAAAACATCTCATCACAGGCTCATTTTTATGCCTAACCTATATTTCAGCGTGGTTCCGAGAATTTTTTTTGTATCACCTAATACACACAGAGAGATCATATAAGAAAATATGTGTTCTATCATAATATAATAAATGCATTGTTTTACTTATTTAATATTATATTTTTTTATATAATATTTTTCAAAAGTTTTATTTAATGAACACCTGACATACAAAATTATCATTATTATTTTTTAATAAATTGTTTTAAATATTACACGGTTTATCTTTCGTTTATCTTTATCCTATTGAAGTATGGAAGTTTCTAAAGACTGATGGATGGATGTGGCTGACTTTATTTTTTAATAAGATATTGCAAGAGGAGGAAATCCCAAATGAAGGGTACAATAGCATAATAGTGCCTATCTTTAAGAATAAGGGTGATGTACAGGACTGTAATAACTATCGAGGGATAAAGCTTATGTCACATAGTATGAAGGTTTGGGAAAGAGTGATAGCGAGACGAAGAAGAGATGAAACTGAAGTTACTGAGCATCAATGCGGGTTTATGCCTGGACGTGCGACAACAGTTCGCACTTCGCCAGCTGCGAGAAAAACACAGACGTGTACATAAAAACTTGCATATGGTGTTTGTTGATCTGGAAAATGCATATGATCGAGTACCTCGGGATGTTCTGTGGTGGGCGTTGAAAAAGAAAAGAGTGTCTGGGAAGTACTTACAACTTGTCCGTTGTATGTATTCAAGTCAAGCTATAACACATGTTAGGTCCGAGGCTGGAATTACCGACAATTTTCATGGGGTTGTAGGTTTGCATCAGGGATCAGCTTTAAGTCCTTATCTATTCCTTCTTGTCATGGATACACTAACATCAGACATACAGGAGGAAGCACCTTAGTGTATGCTATTCGCTGATGATATTGTTCTTGTTGGTGAAAATGCTGCCGAGGTCCAGAGTAGGCTGGAGAAATGCCGAAACTGGAGAATGTTGATTTAAAGATTAGTGGGATGAAAACTGAACATTTGTTCTGTGACTTCGGAGGTCCATCCAGTTTTTGTCATATTACCTCTAACGGTGTATTCTTACCAGCCTGCTCCAATTTTCGTTACCTCTGCTCATTGATCTAAAACGACGGTGGAATAGACAAGGACGTGAGGAATAGGATAAATGCAGGGTGGATGAATTGGCGAAAGGTGTCTGGGGTGGTTTGTGACCCACGAATGCCGTTGAAACTCAAAGGGAAGGTGTATAAAACTATAATAAGATCAGCTGTGTTATATGGATCCGAGTGCTGGGCTACGAAAGAGACGGATGAGAAAAGATTACATGTGGCAGAAATGTGAATGTTAAGATGGATGTGCGGTGTAACAAAGGTGGATAAGATTACGAATGAGTATATCAGAGGAAGCTTGAAAATAGCACCAGTGACAGAGGAGTTGAGGAGTAATAGGTTAGTCAAAATGTTTTCAAGTGACTCTTGAATAATTACCCAAAGTTTTTGACAGAATTTATTAAAAATTATGTAGCTTGTGAATAATTCAGTTAATTTTGATCTCTCCTCTTTTCAGACACATGTACAATAATTACTGTTGGAGGAAAGAAGTTAGCTTTGTATCAAAATTATACATTTTCCAAGAGAGGATCGTCGTTCCGTCTGTGTTATTGTTCGAGTAAGGTTTCGGTAGGCTGTCATGCGAAGATCTCTCTTAACGACGATGGTTTTATTCTGAGTGTATACAATGTACACAATCACTCTCCGCCGAAACTTTTAAAAGGCAAGAACGGTGAATATATCAAGATTTAAATCTACAGAGAAGCTGATAAATCACATAAGTAGTACTCATGTCTATAATAATTGTACCTAAATAATTACGTAAATAATGATACCCAGGAAGCAGAACCCCGTGTTTTTTATGGACAAGGTGTATTAGGTTTTTCATTTTATTATTTTGCCGTGTAAAGAAAGAGAGGCGCTTCTACCGTTTTTGAATTATTGAGTTTTATATACAATATTCGGAGGAGTTACAATCCGACTGCGGTGGCAGGCAGATGTGTTCTGTGTTCGTTTTTAAAGTGTTCGATATCGATTGCGTGATATCTTCAAATACGATAATACGTCGTGATTGGCATACTTGTATATCAACCGAGGACGACTGTCAACTATCCCGATTAAACTGTTCTTTTTAGAGCAATTTTCATCGAATTTTATAGTGCGACTGTAAACCACACTTTTCAGTGCGACTGTAAACCGCAGTTTTCAGTGCGACTCGCGCTGTAAAACGTAAATTCATACTTATTGATCACTCACGGGAAACTTAACTGTGCCAACGAGTGAGTGGACCATCTTCTTCGCTCGCTGGTTGCCCCGCGCTAAACGGTAAAGGCAGACTGACCTGGGTTGTTTGTCCTTAGCAAAATGGCGTCGCCAAGTCTAAGTATCGCCTTCTCATCCTACCTATTTTCTTTTTCCATCCCCTAATGTCTATTTGGGCGTTACCCAGTTAACCGGTCTGCGTTCTCGGCCTCGGGCTTGTTTGGGACTAGCTATGTTCTTTACTGTGAGGCATTTTAATTCATCCAGAATTGTCTTGGTTCGGACTTAAATTCAAAAAGGTGCGCCCTCTGCCCCTGTGGTACGCAGGTTTTTTGTGTGCTTTCCTTCCCTGGCCCCGTAATAACCATAAAATTCGATATTATTAATTTTCACTTATACCGGGAATATGGCGCAGCCTCCAACCCGCAACTCCTGCGGGTTTTTGACGCGTTGAAAACGCGAGAACGCTAACTACTCCGCCACATTTGTAGACTTTTCGGCCTCAGCTTCTTCTCTCTCGACGTCTGGTGGTGAGGACAAATCAGATACTGAGACCGGATGGCCACGTCCTCCGATCTCCGTAAAAAAGGTCAAGTTCAAGACCAAGCCGTGGAAGTAGAAGTCTCTGAGCGCTCCATCCTCCGCCTCCGACATCACAGCGGCGAATACAGACTCTACTTTCGAGCGTCAATCCGCCGATACCCGCAGTCGAAAACGATAACGGCGGATTTATCACTGTCACATACCGCAGACTGGCCGGTCCATCGTCCCAAACCCATGCCTCAACCCTAGCCCCAGAAGATTAAGCATGCACAAGAGAACCTCGCCTTCTCCTTATACAAGTACAAATGTATGAATCAGTAATGTATACAGTATGGTGACCGTTATTTCCTAAATTTGAGTTTTTTTCAAACGCCCCTTAAATGTTGACTTTAAAGAAAAATTTAGACCCATATTCATATTAACCCGTGCCGAAATCATAATACATTTCCCATTAAAATAACATGAGCTTTTTTTTCTCCGTAACTAATAGAATTACAGCCAAAGTCATGGCATAGTTTTATAGGAGATTAAAGGCTCTACAAAAAAACTTTGAATTTGACTATGAACGATAGTTTATCTCTGAATAATTTATGAATCATAGAATTTATCGAAAAAACATAAGTCATTGTTTGTAGAGCCTTTAATTTCCTAAATAAATATGCTTTGATTTCAATTGTAACTCTATTTGTTTCAAAGAAAATATTGTGTGGCTTTATGACACCACGATGCAAGAGAAACTTTTTTTGGATCGTAGCATGTTAAAACTGAGCAAAATATTTATTGATATTATTTTCAATTGCGGCATTAGTGCCGCCATATTGGCCTTGATAGTAATATCAAGACCAATAACGTAAGTTAATCAATGTGGCTTCCAATTTTACGATATGCCTGAGCTTTTTGTAAAGAGACATGATGAAAGCGTAGTATTACGATAGAGTATTTTCTGACACTAGCAATTGGAGTTAGCTCAATTTCTATGTGTAACGTCTTATTGTATATCGAACATATCATCATTAAACCTGACGTTAGGTTGTAGTTAAACACTTGTTTATATCGCAATCTAATCTTTGGAAAATAAATATTATTTGTACGTCATAATAATCTAATTACAGATCCACGTGACGGTATTTAACTAGGAGTCTATGATTGTTTATTTATGGTACGTAATTTATCCTTATAATCCTTATTATGTCGAAAACATATTCATTATCATTATATATACAGACATGTAATAATGTCGTTTAGGTTCCTATTTTTGTTTCTTACAAATTTGTAATTGTAGCAGTTTCTTAAATATAAATTTGCTTTTCAAATGTAATGGTTAAGTTATAATATAGTGGAGCCTATATATACTATATAATATCTTTTAAGCTTTTTTATGATTAAGAATTTGAAGCGGGAATTGAGTGTTGAATACTTGCCGGAAAAATCTGAGATCTGGTAGAAAACCTACGCTGTTTTGTAATTAACGGTACGCTAAATAATGCTGACAGGTGGTCTTTTGTTACAGATATTCTTTTTATGTTTAACGTTGTTATTTTTTTGTAAACTTTATATCTGTGTGATAATAAATTATTTTTCTTTGTCTTTCTCTCTATATAGTTTAAATTATGTCAGTTGAAAATCTTTCGTCAAGCACTTGTTGGTGTGTTCCGGCAGCTGCACTTGAGAGCCAGTCCCTCTATGTTTAGCGTGACTACCATCTTAGGGCACATCATTTAACATCAGATGAGATTGTGGTCAAACGCTAACCGTATAAAGTAATAAATAATAAAGATCCGGCAGTAACTATTTTTATTTGTATAGATTAATATTATGTTATTTATTTAAGGCTGTCTTATAAAGTAAAAAAAAAACTTAAAATTCCTGTACTTGAAAACATAAATAATGTAAGATTGTTCTAAGCGCCTGTAAATATGTTATTATTTCTATAGTATTTTAATTAGTTACGTTTTATTATCTGATTGGCCAAGTCATCACCGATCGTCTCAGTTAAAAATAGGTATTACTGCAGGTAGGTATGATTTCGGTATTATTGCTTAAAATCGATAATTTTATTTTTTTAAATAACAGAATATATAGTATACCCATTATCTTGCTGTTTTATTTTATGTTATGTTATATATTTTACAAGATCGTTTGCGATTAAAAAACTGGACAAAACATAAACGTACTGTGTGAAATTTACTTATTACAACCACATAATTCTGTCACGTATTATTTTTTATATTTTTCTGTTATGTTGACTGTTCCAGCAGTATACGAGTACTTAGTTGGCATAATGTTATGAAGTTTATAGTCGTTTAATGAGTTACGGGAAAAGATTTTCTCGGCTACTTAAGACATTTTCGGAAATTGGGAATTTATTATTTACCAGTTATCTTGCATACTAGTTGAAGTAACAGGCAGAGCAATCCTAACGAAGGGATTAATGACCAACATATTTTAGGGTCGGTAATATTTATTAGTGTTTTTATTATTATTTATTTTTGTTCAAAACGTCTTCATAACAGAAGCAATTGTTCGACCTGATTTAAATAAAACATATAAGAGGAGGTTGTTCTTAGATGAATATCTGTGTACTCTATCTAAGATCGACTAAAAATTGAATTTGAATTCTATTGAAAATATATTAAATTATAAAATAATATCAACAAACACTAATTACTTAAGAAATCCAAAAATATACTTCGTTTTTATAATCAAGATGACTCAATCGGTAATTCATTTACAGGTATGGAATATGACACGATAAAATCACATAGAGGCGGCTTATTACTGTTGGTAAACCAATATACATATTCGAAAAGCAATAAAGGCTCAAAACTATGGTACTGCTCGAGTAAGCTCTCTAAAAACTGTAAAGCCAGGTTTAGTTTCGACGGAACGAAAATATGTACTGTATATAACCTTGAGCATAACCACGAACCACCAAAATATCATAAGACCAAAGTGGGTACATATATTAAATGTTAAGTTAATGTGTTTTTTTTGTACTTAACATAATCTAAGCTGTTTAGCATCTTGATCATAATGAGACAAAAATCACAAATAATGTTAATTCTTTTTTTTTTTTTATTTTTCCCTTGTCGGTATATTTTATTTTTACCTTCAACTTCTCCAGTCTTCTGTGTACGTAAATGCCTTTGTATCTTATACGAAAACTGGTCGTTATTCGTTATGCCCGCTAATTGCTTATTAGTACATGATGTTATATTGCATATCATATGCTAATGATGTGTGCCTAATTTTACAAGTCCTAATCGAACTGCGATTTACTCGTCAGTTCATCGAGTAAAACGTAAAACTATACAGACTACACTTTACAATACGAGTCTTAGTCATTAAGTACTTAAGATACTGATGTAAGTAAGAAGTTAGGTACATATAAATTAAGTTTTGGAACAGTCCATTTATATATATTTTGTATTTTAAAATTAAACTCTTTCTTATAATCGATGTAATGTTTAATTATTACACGACTTCATAGAATATTAATTAATATGTATTCTTAATCCCTCGGCTGATTTTTAAGGCCCAGATCTCAAAATAGCGGATTATGCTTTCAATCATAGTTTTTTTTCACGACATCGTACATTGTAAATCATGATTTACTAAAAAAAAAGTTCGTTTATATGGAAAAATAAATTAAGAGTGCATTTTACATAAAAATTAGAATTTTACAATAAATAATTTGTAATTTTTACAAAGTTTCGTAATAAATCAGGATTTATTTCAAACTTATGCTGCCAACAGTCTGTTGACCTTGTGTCTCATGAAGTCTACATTCGTTTGTATGGAACTTAAACCTTTCTGGTTTTGGAAAGTCCAGGGGTTAAATAAGTAATTACGAATCAAGATATATTTACGAATAAGAATGATATTTAGGAAATAGGTTTGCATGATGTTTTTCATATTAAAGAATAATGTAAGATTCCTAAAGATGACGGTAAATAAATATGCTTGTATTTTGAGAAAAAATAAATAGATATCTTCATTTCAAATGAGTAATAGTTAGTAGTGGGTTCGGTTTGTGATTATAATAATTTATCATTTTGTTTTGACTAGGATTTACGCAGTTTGGTGTAATTCGATTTAAAATATATATTTTGTGGATTTTTAAAACGATAACTTGTCTTTTATTTATTTATTCCTAATCTAACATTTTCTGTGGAGCCTGAAAAAATCTTGATTACCTATAATTGTATTACTGATCTTCCTATTTTTGTTGAGCATTTTTATATACATATGCATGATGTAAGTATTAAAATAACTATTTCAACTACTATGAAATATATGAGAATTAAGTTTAGCGGTAGTTAATCGATTATAATTATCTGAGTTTGTTTCTGAGATAACTGCGAAGAAAGAGAAAGGAAAAGAGTTGACAATCGCACTATTATGTCTCTTAATGTACCTACAAATAGTTATTTGTTTTCAGGTTTTGGTTACCAAGTGCTGGAAACATATCGTGGTAAGATACTAATGGTTGAAGGTTACACGTTTTCCAATGCATCAAAAGGTTGTTGTCAGTGGCGTTGTTCCAGCCGAGTCTCGCAAAAATGTACAGCCAAGTTCAATTTAAGTCCGGATAATATAATTATACGAGAGAATCTTGTACATAATCATCCACCACCTCAATACATTAAGAAACGGGGAGGTTATTTTGTGAAAATTATGTAAACGTATTTTTCATGTCGAAAAATTAGTTTTCTCAAGCTCAATGCTTGTAAGTGATTTTCTTAAAACTAAGTCATTACTTTTAATATGTCAGTAGACTTTAAGTGATTTTAACAAAGATTAACCTCTGATCTGATGCTATTTATATGTATATGATTATATGTAGGTATATGAATTATCTAAACAAAGGACCTAACCACATATTTACAGTTGTCCACGAAACTTGTAGCTACTGATTTCATATTAACTTCAAAAAGTCAAAACAGGTGTATTATATTGCATATAAAGGTGTATGCATTAAGTTTAAATACGATTAAATTTATCTAAAATACTTAATAATAAAGTGTAATAGAAATAATGTTATAGTATTTATATGGTTAATGTATAAACACAATGTGCCAGTTCAGATTTCTTATATTATGATCTCAAATTTAAATATATTTTATTTTTCATCAACAACAATATTTAAAAAAAAATGCTTTATATACCTGTATAATATACACTTGTCTCATTAACAGTGTATGCAATTAGTACTGAAAATATTATTAATAATAATAGTATATATTGTGCATACATAATTAACTTGATTAATCTGGAATATATTTCGTTTTGAACGACGTAAATAAACTGTAAATATGTAAACTGTTATTATAAGAAACAAAATAAAAAACCGAAATTATTTATATATTATATATAAGAAAACCTTAAAATGAGATAAAGTGGTTAGAACTGAAATTAAGGGCTTGAAATTTTTTTTAATATATAGAACAATATTTTGCTGGAGAAGCGAAAAAAATTGTTCAAAACCATTGACCCTAATACATACATAATATTAATATTTTGATTGTATAATTTGTACTATATTGTAATTATTGTAAAACACTATTTATTAGTAAGTACTTTATGTGCCATATAAAGAGAGAGTGTGAATATAAACAGCTAGATCAAAATTCCATTAGCAAGAATAAAGTTTTATTATTTTCCGTCTAATATTGTGATTTCATTAAATTCGAGGTGCGGTGTAATTTTTATATCTACAAATAATAATAATAAGTAATCCAAAAAGTACGGTGACCGTTAAAAGATCTATGATTATTCGGCAGTCGTCGCCGTCAAATTGTCCTACAAGTCTCTCGTCTACTGGGTATGTACTAGCTATTACCAAAAGCGACCAATTAAGTGTTACTGTAATGAATTTATCATGCGGTACAAGATAGTCGCGACATAGTCTATACAGATTCTAGCCCCTATGGATGCTAGATAAAAAGGTAAAATGTTTGCGGACACACTTTATCCTTACAACTAGTACGTGATCTCAGTTCTCGAGTCTTCATGCGTCATCCACATCCAGATAGCAAAATTATTTAATTAACATATTGTACAGTTCGATACAAGTAAATACCTGTTTTTCTTGTTTTTTTATTTCTTCGTCCTTATTTGATACACAGACTTCATATCTAAATGTAAGCGCCGCCTTCACTTGCCAATGATTGCTATAAACGCGTGTGTGAGTTTATGTGTGTGAGTTATGTCATCATGAAGAGGGTTAGCAAAGTACCTTTTAGTAAATTAATACTATTTTGTTAATGAAGCTGCAAACAATTAGAAAACAATTGAGGATGGAAACGATAGAAAAATACATACTCAGGACTGGTGGAACTAAAAAAGCGCTCAAAGAATTAACAAACACAAGGACCTGGATTGTAAAAACAAAGGATGATCGAGAAAAATGGAATTATCGCAGAACAGACATTTTAGAAACAGCTGTATCATACTACAAGAAACTTTACGAAAACAATACTACGCAAGGCGGAATCAAATTGTTAGAAACCTCGAGCATTCCTAACAAACTCTATGAAGAAGTTAAAAAGCTATTAATAACCAAAAAAACGATAAGGCGCCCGGACCCGACGGCATATGCAATGAAATTTTAAAACATAATAAAGAGATCCTGTCTCCTGTGCTCACAGATATGTTCAATGATATCATAAACACCGAAACCATACCCCAGCAATGGACAGAGTCTAATATCATTCTACTTTATAAAAAAGGAGATAAATATGACATCGGAAACTATCGCCCTATCAGCCTTATGTCCAACATATATAAGATTTTTGCGAAGATCATCTTAAAACGCATTGAAAAAACCCTAGACGAACACCAACCGATCGAGCAAGCAGGATTTCGCAAAGACTATTCAGTAATCGACCACATCCATGCAGTACGTCAAGTTTTAGAGAAATACAACGAATACCAGCTAACATACTACATCGCATTTATCGATTATAATAAAGCATTTGATTCTCTAATACATGAAAAAATATGGGAGGCACTACTCGAACAAGGAATCGAACACAAATACATTCGATTAATAAAAAACGTATACAGTCACAGTACAGCGAGAATTCAATTAGAAAAGAAAAGCGCTTCTTTCAGAGTACAAAAAGGTGTAAGACAGAGAGATCCTCTATCTCCGAAACTATTCTCCGCAGTACTGGAATCAATCTTCAGAAGACTAAATTGGGAACATCTCGGGTTAAATATAGATGGCGTATTAATGTCGCATTTGAGATTCGCTGATGATATAGTACTACTGGCAAAAACATCAAAAGACCTAAATGAAATGATAAAAGGACTTGTGACAGAAAGTGAAAGAGTAGGATTGACATTAAATCCGGAAAAAACTAAAGTAATGACAAACGGAATTAAACATACCATAGAATTAGGGAACACTAAAATTGACTATGCTGATGAGTATATCTATTTGGGACAGCTTATAACACAAAAAGAATCCATGCTAAAAGAAGTAGAGAGAAGAATTACAAAGGGATGGAAGAGATACTGGAGCTTGAGAGAGGCTATGAAAGATAAAACTCTTCATATAAACACAAAACGTAAATTGTTTAACGTCTGCGTACTACCTGTTCTTACATACGGCTGTCAATCATGGACTTTAAATCAAGAAATATTGAATAAACTAACAACTTGCCAATATGCAATGGAAAGGAGTATGCTAAATGTCAAAAAGTCTGACAGATTGAAAAACTGCGTTATCAGAAATAAAACAAAAACTACAGATGTAACAATCAAAGTCAAAAGACTTAAATGGAGATGGGCTGGCCACCTGATTAGAGGAAAGGACAAATGGAGTAAAAGAGTGACACGGTGGTACCCCAGAGAAGGTAAAAGAAAGAGAGGTAGACCACAAAAAAGGTGGGATGACGACATCAGACAAGTGGCAGGAGTCATGTGGAACAGAGTGGCTGAAGAAAAGAAGGAATGGAAAAGGTTGGAGGAGGCCTTTGCCGACTGGCAAACAGATCTAGGATAACCAAGGAACAGATATTAGTTTAAAGAGTTTATTTAGCTAGAGTCCAGCATTAGTTTTAAGTTTAAATTTACTGTAATTATTTTAAGAGATCTGAATAAAAGGCTATATTATTATTATTATTATTATAATGAAGCTGCAGATAAAAGCCAGTATTGTAGTCCGGTGAAACTGTGAAAGCAATATTGCTGGCAGTGTAGGTCAGTTCGAAAAAAAAAAAAAAGCCAGTATTTATTATAAACGTACCAAACAAATAGACATATATATGCTTAAAAAGGGGGTTCGAATACATTATACTTGATAAACTGATAAGCTTTATTTCATAATACTATTGAATTAATATTATTTTATATTTATTCAGTAAGACAATACATGTCGGAATTATTTTCAGGTTTTCATTGTCTTAAATGGATAAAGACTTTCCGCGGAAAATCGTTGATGCTAGATGGTTATACTTACTCGAAGATGAATAGGATTTCAAAGATCTGGTACTGTTCAAGCAGAATATCGAAGGGTTGCGGTGCGAAGTTCAGCATGAATGAAAATAAATATATATATAATCAGTTATTGGAGCATAATCATCCACCGGCAAACTTTACTGAGACGGAGAATGGGCTCTTCGTTAAACATTAACATGTAAACAAAGTTTATATTAAAATTAACGATTTTTTTTGTTTAAGGATGTTAAATGTTTTACATATTTCTTAAACCTAGCCTTTATAAAGCATATATATAATAGCCTAGATAATTCTTCTGAATAAGATTTGAAAAGTACATCCACAACATCGAAAACTATGTAATAGACTGATTTGTTGAAACGACTCACACACCATCTATAGTACGTAATCTGTTATGTAAATATTTTTATTGGGACGACTGATGCATTTTTTTAAAATGTCGTTCCACGGATGCCTTCGTACCGAGTGTTATGGGTTGGAATTCGACATGGGACAGTTATTTGGATGATGTGTAAGTGATACCTAGTGCGTAAACTGTCTATTAAAAAAAATTGAGGCTCCCTAATACTATCTTTTAAAATAAATAATTGTATAAACGAATTTTCAACACAACCAGATGAGCGATGCATCCGGTCGATGGAGCACGTGTACACAATAGTTATTTTTATTGTTTTTCATAACTGTATTTAAAACTAGTTTATTTTCTAGGTATAAACATCGGAAGCATAGAATGATAAACATAATTGTTATTATTAAAGGATTTAAGTAACTTTCCTTGTCTTCTGTTTTATGAATGAAAATTTGAAACAACAAGCAATTATAATGGTAATGGTAGTCTGTAAGTTTTAAAACTGTGACAATATTTTTATGTAATGCTACTCCCATACCTGCGCATTTGTGTCTATGGTCGCAATAAATGCAGATGTGGAAAGAGATTATCCTCATGCGCTAGGAACTATCGGACTATACCATGGTGTGAAATCATTATAACTTTACGATAGTGAAGAAAAAGAACAAATTTTCAGTTATATGCTAGTTCCCGTTAATCTACATATGTAGATGTGTCATTTCATATTATAAAACAAAGTCGTCTGCCGCGTCTGTCTGTCTGTCTGTATGTTCACGATAAACTCGAAAACTAATGAACAGATTGTAATGCGGTCTTCACCAATAGATAGAGTAATACATGAGGAAGGTTTAAGTATATAATTTGTCATGAGTTTGTGTAAATTGGTTGAAATATAACGATAATTGTTGGAAGTGTTGGAAAAAGTTAAGCCGCTTGGGAGCTTTCATCGAAAACGCTACCTAATACTTTTGAGATATAACAAAACAATGCATAGTGAGATATTCCTCTATTATAGATCTACAAAAAATTTTGCGATGACATTACCTATCTTTTAAGGATAGCTTACTACACTCATCTATCTTATAAATACATGGTCACGTACAATGTGGTAATTCGAAGGCTGTTTAGACGGATACGGTATTAATCCTTATTAAATTGAATACATTAGTTACCTTAAACATTTCATGCACATAAGTAAATATTTTTTATTAAAATAGCAGGACAGCGTCCGCCAGGCCTGCTAGTATATAATAAAAATACAATTCCTTTGAGGCTATCGGCATGGGACCATGACCATTCGATGTCGATTTTTTCGTAAATGGTTTTGTTGGGTACGATTGACCCTTGTCATTTTTTTTAATAAACAACGAAGCGGACGGGCTGTTTATGATGTACAATTTAAGAAAAACAGTAATACCTTACAGCTCAAGGAAATAAAAAAGCTTCCTAAATGTATGTTGGAAGAATTTTTTGAATTGGATCAACAGTCCCAGAGAATTCTTCATACACGCGTTACTGCATGATGTAAAGTATCCAATTATAATTTGTTAATTTTTTCAGGTTCATTAAGTTATCGTTTAATACAGACGACTCGCGGCGTGACCCTCCTCATGGTGGATAAGTACACTTTTTACAAGAACTCGAGGAACTCCCAGATGTGGGTCTGCTCGAGCAAATTGTCCAAGAATTGCCGAGCGAAATTGAAGCTTCACGCTTCGAGCATGGTCACATCGCAGTGCCTCGAACATAACCACGCTCCACCTAATTACGTTCAGGCCATGGATGGATATTTCGTAAAGTTAAGTGACTGATTTGGCTATATTACTGTATTATTAAGATCTTTTTTTTATAAAATTTATAAGTTTTAGCGTTTCACTACAAGGGTGGTAACTAGCCAGTCGGACCAGTCGCATTGAGACATGAGACATTCCAACTTAATCTTTAGAAGTAACATTTTTCATAAGAACTGGTCTCCCGACTGCGATCAGATAGCCTACATGCGCATAACATAAAAAAATGAGTTTCATGAATCAACTGAAAGCATATACACGTAAAAGGAAACAACTTACTTTGAAACAAAGTGAATAATGTGAATTAAAATGAGATGAAAATGTGAAAGAATATTATAAAATTTTTTTTTTTATAAAGATATAGCATTTTTTTAAATGGTAAATCCATTAAGATATATGGAAACAAACCTATAGATCATTCCCATATACCGAGATCTGTTTGTCATTAAACTGTCTATATTATTTTGTATAACTATTTCTGGTATTCTGTGAGAAACGAAAAATATATATATTACTATTATTACTTTGAATACTTTTAAACTTTTGTTTTAGTGAATTTAAGATACGAAGTAATAAATACTCCTCGTGGGGTCAGTTTGATAATGATTGATAAATACACATTTAACAAAAACTCTAAGAATTCTTACGTTTGGGTGTGTTCGAGCAAGATTTCGAAGCAGTGTACAGCGAAAGTTAACATCAATTCGTTAAACAACATAACGTCTTATAATTTGGAACATAATCACGAGCCTCCTAATTATGTGAGATGTAAGGAAGGGTTTTTTATTAAGCTTTGATGTAATAATATGTAAGAATTGTAACGTGGAACATTTTTAATATAGACTATAAACACATTCTTGTAAGTTTTCGTATTTATTTTAAGAAGGTAATTAATATTAATAGATATATTATGTTACTCTTGCTTCATTAAATAAGGTTTGCATTACTGCTGTTAACAACTTATGCACAATTAAAGATTTCCATATTTTTGCAATTTTATATTTCTCTATATTTCATTCGTTTTATGGTACTATTTAATGTAAGACCTTTATGATACGTTATTTTTTATAATTTAGCTATTGTTTTTTTTGTAAATAAAGAAATACTAAAAGTAATGTAATTATTATTATTATTTATAATAAACTAGCAGGCCCGGCGGACGTTGTCCAGCCTTGATAATAATCTACCATCCGGCGAATACTCCTAGAACTCCATAAGACTTGTTTGCAGCAATTTGTCGGGTGCACTACAATCCTTCAAACTTATCATTTCGCGTTTAAATATGAAATGTTATTTACCTGATACACGTCTGCTTCGTTGTGCATTATAAATAATGGCAAAGGGTCAATAGAATCTAAAAAAAAAAGTTAGCCTAGAACCACCTTCGAAAACTTTCATATCGAATGTTCATAGTTCTATATCAGTATGTTCAATAGTTCATGTGGTTAAGTCTCAAAAGAACTGTATTTTCATTAAAATATGATTTATTTTGTATTAACAATTTCCATGTTTCTAGGACTCTGTTATCAAGAACTGAAAACGTCCCGCGGCAGCCGATTGATTATGATAAACGATTACACGTTTTCGAAGGTGACAAAAACGTCGAACATGTGGTTCTGTTCGAGTCGAATATCGAAGAATTGCCGTGCGAAATTGAACTTCAATAACGCGAATGTGTTAAAATCTTATAATATCGAACACAATCATTTACCGCCGGCGTACTATCTGAACAACGATGGGTATTATGTAAAAATTTAAAGGTCTTAAAAATAAGTAGAACTAATGAATATTTTGACAAATATATTTTGTTATGGTTTATCTACAATTAAAAGTTTGAAATTAACTAAATTAACTGCGAAACGCCAACTTGCCTATTTATAATTAAGTTAAATAAAATGTGAATGACAACATTACAATATTGTTTAAAATAAAACGTGCCATGTATGTTACCCTATGATATTAATTAATGATTAATTTTTACATAACGATATGTTTTATTTTGTAAACTGATTAATGGGTGAATCAATTTTTTAGATTCAGAGTATTGAGCTGAAAATATTCGATGGTAACATAAAAAAATAATTTAAGGTTATATCAGAACAATTTTCTTTTAAATGTCATTGATAATCCTTGTATAGAATCTACCTTGAAATTAGAAGACTATTACTTAGGTGTTTAGTGATAACATCGACATAGTACTAAAATTTACAGAGATTTTGGTGAACAGCACTAAACTGACGCGTGGCTCTCAAAAGCTCATGCCACACTGGAGTCCAATTGAAGCATGTTTAAGCGTGTCGAACGATGTATAAGAATACCAGACATACAAGCTGCACATATATCAGGATTTCTTTTTTAAATATGTGAGGCGAACGGTAATGCTGTCGATATAGTTCAAACGTGTTAATCAATTCTATGGTACTGTTTCATATTTTATATAAATAAAATGTGTAAGCACAAGGTTCTTTTATAATTTATTAACCTAATTTGCAAAGGAAGTACTAAAACTGGCTTTAGAATAGGATTTATTTGTATGGATGCCATTTGTCATCAAATGCGTTACCATGGAAACTGCTTGATATCAATACATATTATAAAAGAAAGTCGTCCGCCGCGTCTGTCTGTCTGTTTGGATGTTCGCGATGAACTCAAAAACTTTTGAGCAGATTGTAATGCGGTCTTCACCAATAGATAGACTAATACATGAGGAAGGTTTAAGTATAGAATTTGTCAAGGTTTTTTGTAAATTGGTTGAAATACAATGATAATTGTTGAAAAAATCGAAAAAAGTCAAGCCACCTTAAGCGTTTCAAGCACATAAGTATATATTGTTTTATTATAAGGTCCGAGCTGGCGCGTAATACAATAAAAAATTTAATACAAAACAAAGTTAAAATATTATTATAGGAAACTAAAATTGGCATTTGTTGATCGTTAAGTTGTCTCGGTGTTACACATTTCACATATATATTTATACCTAAATTTATGTTCTACACATGATATTTAGAGTAGTCAAAATGTTTAGCAAGGATGTATCATTCGATTGCTAACGTATTGCTACTCCCATATCTGTATGTAATCGCCACGAAGATTTGTCTATGGTCGCAATAAACGCAAGCGTGGGAACACGTTATTGTAATGCGTTACGACCTATCGGACTGGGTGACAATAGACTTTAGTCCGGACTTTAGTCCGGACAATAGTCCGGTGGAACTGTAGCGGCCATGCCAGGCCAACAGTGTAGGTAAGTTCGAAAAAAAAGCACTACACTTGTCGATTGATGGAAACTGGGCCCACTGTTTTTACACACATCAAAGTAGCTTTTTCCAGTTATTATTGGAATAACAAAGATGTACGAACATTTTTATGTGCCCTTACCGGAATTAATTTTAGTGCGACAAATAACTGAAGCTGAAGCAGGCAGGTATGGGAATAACATATGAGAACTGAAACGCTATTCGATAAAACTCGTAACGTTCGTAACGATTTTTTTAATAGAACATTCTAATATATAGTAATTATGAGTACAAAAAATGAATTATGTATCGTTATCTAGTCGCTTAACTATATCTCCCAATATATTCTTGAAGGAAAAGATTAATGGTTTTTTTTCAGATACAGTTAGTTGTCTATAACAGTTTTATTTCCGAAGTGTTTCAGAATCTAACTTGCCTTACGTTTAATGACAGTGAACGATTAAAAATCACAATGTTTTCTTACAGGTATTGATTTTGAAATGATCCATGTCGGGAAAAGAAGACCTTTGTTATTATTGAAGAATTACACGTTCTCTCAGACCACAAGCGACAAACGATATTGGAATTGTAGCCAAAAGTATTCAACGAAGTGCCTGGCAAAACTTAAATTCAATCATGCAGGAAAATTAGTATTTTCCCGGTTATATCACAACCATTCACCGCCAAACTATTTTAAATCTGATGATGGTACATATATTAAACTTAAAAATAGAAGGCATTTTAGGTAGATAGCTTACAGAAATTCCTATTTTTTATGGCGAATCGCCATTTTCTTGTTAGTGCGGAAG
This sequence comes from Antheraea assamensis, assembly GCA_035772565.1. NCBI lineage: Eukaryota > Metazoa > Arthropoda > Insecta > Lepidoptera > Saturniidae > Antheraea > Antheraea assamensis. The sequence continues at coordinate 342,598 of JAQQSE010000160.1, forward strand.
AATTTTTCTTCCTTTTTTTGTTACTATAAGTTCTTAATTCGTTTTATCATAAGCTATTAAGATACTACGTTTACTGTTAAAATAGTGTAATTTTATGAATAGGATTTACTAACTTTTTGGAGGGATACGTGATCAATCTTTTCGGAAAGTGATCGGTTCGAATACAAGTTCGTTTCAGATTTTAAACACCAGATTATCGATGTCGGGAAAGCCTGACCTTTCATGTTTATTGATAATTATACCTTTGCTATGATAACAACTAAAAGATGCTCCAGAAGATGCGTTTATTGCTCTGCACTCCGGGGAATCTTCGGTGTTATTCCGGCTGTTGGCATGTGCCGGCGTGGTGATTATGGAGACCATGTGGAATGGTTTACTGCTGGAGACTTGTTTTACTTCAGTCTAAACGCGGCGCAGTCCACCTACATTAAGAAACTGCTAAGTCAACCATTTTTTTCTTAAGGAGACACAAATACCCTATGTGCATACATCAGTTTCACAGTAATGAAATGGACACATCATGACTTTTTAAGCACCTGCAAATAAGACTATACGACTATGCGCAATTTAATTTGATGGCTAATGAAGTCCTCGAGCAATATTCATCTAAGTAATTAGTTTCATAAAAATAACTCTACGAAAGCAAAGCCTAAGTTAAAAAAAGGCTCTGCGAAAAATCTTCATTTTTGCATTATTTATGTTTAGGTCTTTGAATGACGACTTTGCCGGCCACTGCCTTAGGCCAACTAGCTTGTGTCGCGTATGGAACAACAGATCAGAATGGATTGCTTAACTTCTTCACATCGCACCTGCGGAAGCAGTTTTGCTTCATATCAGAATATCCTGATCTTGTGCAGTTACTGTCAGAAGAACAATCTTGATGTGTATGGAGTAAAATATTCCCAACCCACTCGAGGCTACGTGAGTAATAAAACGGCCGTGATGTAATCGCCCTTTCAAGGAAGCTATAAAGCTGCAGCATATCGAGAACAAGGCTTGGATCACGGTCTCAACTAATCAGAGCCCAAATATATCTGATGTGAAAAGCAAACTAAATTCCCAGCCCAATTGAGTAAAATACATATAACCAGAGCTAAATTCCAGAATTACCGTGTGTTTAGCAAGTTACTCATCTGGAAGTCGTGTCAAAACTACTGAGAACTTTTTCTCTAGATCTTCATAAATCGAGTAGGCCAGGCGGCATACCAACAGTGGGTTCTGGATTTGACCTTTTTTTTTTTTTTTTAATGTGGGAAGAAATCCTTCATTGGACACCCACAGCCATGGGGAGCTGTGGGGTGTCAGACTCCTACTGACTAAAAAAAACCCACAAGATACCGTCTGCCGCGCTTTGGAGTGGCACGGGATCGAACAAGCAAGCACCATGCCACACCGGCGACAAGGCCCAGCGCGAACGCCCTGACCGCGACGACAGCCCGGTCAAGCTGCCTACCCGTCTACCGAACCAATGTGCAATGGAAAGTCAGGTCCCCAGCCCCTTCCCTCCTTGGTCCGGTTTGGTAGTCAAGGGGTCACCCCCTCCAACCACCACCACCTGTAACTTTTTACGTGGTTTTCTACCACGGTGACTTTTTAACGAGGTTTTCTCCCTTTCCCTCCGTCCGAAGGCTACCCCTCTGTCACTTTTTAATGTGGTTTCCTCCCACAAGAACTTTTTAATGAGGTTTTTCTCCCTCTTCCTCCGCCCGAAGGCCTCCCCTCTGTCACTTTTTAACGTGGTTTCCTCCCACGGTAACTTTTTCTTGAGGTTTTCTCCCTCCCTCCGCCCAAAGGCCGTCCCTCTTTCACTTTTTAACGTGGTTTCCTCCCACGGTAACTTTTTAACGAGGTTTTCTACCTCCCTCCGCCCGAAGGCCTCCCGTCTGTTTTTTAACGAGGTTGTCTCCTCAACACCCGTAACTTTTTAACGAGGTTTTCTCCCTTTCCCTCCGACCGAAGGCCACCCCTCTGTCACTTTTTAATGTGGTTTCCTCCCACAAGAACTTTTTAATGAGGTTTTTCTCCCTCTTCCTCCGCCCGAAGGCCTCCCCTCTGTCACTTTTTAACGTGGTTTCCTCCCACGGTAACTTTTTCTTGAGGTTTTCTCCCTCCCTCCGCCCAAAGGCCGTCCCTCTTTCACTTTTTAACGTGGTTTCCTCCCACGGTAACTTTTTAACGAAGTTTTCTACCTCCCTCCGCCCGAAGGCCTCCCGTCTGTTTTTTAACGAGGTTGTCTCCTCAACACCCGTAACTTTTTAACGTGGTTTTCTCCCACGGTGACTTTTACCGAGGTTTCCTCCCTCCCACCGCCCGAAGGCACACCCGTCTGTAACTTTTTAACGTGGTTTTCTCCCACGGTGACTTTTTACCGAGGTTTCCTCCCTCCCGCCGCCCGAAGGCACTGCCCTCCGTAACTTTTTTACGTGGTTTTCTCCCACGGTAACTTGTTAAGGAGGTTTTCTCCCTCCACCATCTGACGGGCGAACCGAAGCAGGTCCGTCCTTACCCCATCCCCTGCCTCCTCTGATAAGCAGAGGGGTACTGCGAGGGGCGCCGTCTGCCGGGGTATATGCCCCGGACCCGGTTCTGGAACCGAGCCCCAGGAATGTTTATCGGCTCTCTAGCCTAGATCCTTAGTGTTCTGCTAGACAGGGTCACCTCGTGTAGGATGTGGCTCTTCACCACGCACTGACGGTCTTGGGAGGCAGGCTAAGGCTCCACGAGGGAACTGTATTCGCCTGTGGGTCCACCCCCTGCGGTTCCGAGGTACAAGTATCTCATCCCCACTTGACCCCCTGGATTTGACCCTGCGTTAACGTACCTATTCAAATTTTTATATCACTGTGGATATTTTCCATCTTATTGAAAGACAGCTTAACCAAACCAAATAATGAATCAAATCAGGCCCAGCGAATTACAGACCTTTCGCTATAATATTCCTGTTCTCTACAATGATAAAGCCTATGAGCGTAAAGCTCCTAGGATACTTAGAAGAAAGCGACTTAATTAGTCACCGTCAACACGTCTTTTGGCACGGACACTCGTCTAGAGATCTCTTTTTATACAAAACGCAATTTGGACGCCATATCGCCATATGATACTCCTACTGTTGTCATACTTGGGTGATAGCCCTTTAATACCAGTTCGGGCCATTTGATTTGGCACAAAAACAGCTGTGAAAAGCATTGATGATCTCAAACTCACAAACACAATCGAATCATTAAGTCTAAAGAGAGACTTCGTCTTCTTATGTCTAGTCTATTGTTTGTATAATGTGTTGTATTCCGAGGAATTGTTTGACATTATACTTGTGGTTACGTTTTACCATCGCACCACTCCACATTCATAGCTATTTCAACTTCATACATTAGAATAGATATGGTCACGGATAGCCGAACTATTCCAGAGAAGCCTCACGAACGTTCCGGTTGTGGAACGAGTTTCCTGTTGAGGTTTATATAGGGGATTATGGTATAGGGTTCTTGAAGAGGGGAGTAAACAGGGTCGACAACGCGCATGTGATGCCTTCGGTCTTGTAAGCGCCCATAGGCTACGGTGACTGCTTATCATCAGGTGGCCTGCACGCTTATTTACAACAATCGTGGTTAGAAAATGTTTTTTTTTGTATACAGTTTTGTATATGTGTATGACTTAGATAATTTTATTAAATTAGCATGAATGCGAAATGAAGGTTACATAAAATTTTATTTATTAAGAAGTAAATTGACATAAATTAATTTATTTTTAGAAGAATTGATTACTTTTTAAAAGTGTTTACCTCGAATAGATAATTGCAATTTCTGTGAAATAAAAATTTTCTATATTGTTTATATTATGTAGCATTCGATTGGTAACGCATGAGAACTACCTGCTGTCCGCTGAACTCTAATGTGTTTTACCAATTACAAATTTTAGTTTAAAGTAAAATACTATAAAATGTAGAAACAATATATACAAAAAATAATTATGTATTATATCTATCTCTATCTACTTCCCCATAAATATAGAGACTGAGAGGGATAAGTGATTTTATTTATAACCAGTTATGCATAATATTTTTAATTCTTGATATTTTAGGATTTTTGTATAAGAAACTTGTTCTATTTCTATAAACAGTGAAAAATTAAATACCACCAAATGTTTTTTCAGATATTAAATATGAAATGATCCATGTTGGGAAACGGCGACCTTTGATACTACTGAAGAAATACACCTTCTCTCAGACAACAAGCGACAAACGATATTGGAGCTGTTGCCAAAAAACTTCAGAGAAGTGTCTGGCAAAACTTAAATTCAATCACTGCAGGAAAATTGGTATCTTCCAGTTTATATCACAACCATTCACCACCACGCTCTTTTAGAACTGATGATGGCGGATATGTTAAACTGAATTTCGAAAACTAAATACATAGATAGTCAAAACAAATTATTATTGCTTATAATACCGAATCGACATTTTATCGTTAAGGCCGAAAGTTTTTTCTGTACTTTTTTGTTACTCCAAGCTTTTAATTTGCAAGTAATTTATAATTAAATTAGTATAATTTCTTTAAGATGGTTTTATTTTTTGGAAGAAAGGAGTTTTGAGGGACATGTTCAATCTATTGGGACAGTGAACGATTACATGACAAAAAAGTTTTGTTTCAGATTCTAATTTCAAAATGATCGATGTCGGGAGAACCAGACCTTTGATACTTCTCAATAATTACACCTTCGCTATGACAACAAGTGATAAACGCTATTGGAACTGCAGCCAAAAGATGTCCGCGAATTGTCCGGCAAAACTTAAGTTAAATGATGTAGGAAAATTAGTATCGTCCTTTTTGTTTCATAACCATGCACCGCCAAACTATATTAAAACTTTAGATGGCAAATACGTTAAGATATAAAGCTTAAACTACTATCCCACCCCCATCCCCGAATGTCATATGTTTCATTTTATCAGTAATATTATAACGTTTATATCAGGGTTGTCCAAACTACGTGGGACCCAGGGCCAACAAAAATGACTCAAGACATTGGGGAGCCACAATATATTTATAAAAATAAAATACAAGTATAATAAGTATCATTATTTTATTATCTACTTTTTCATTAATTTGTCTTTTACAATTCTGTCAACATCAATCAATAGTGTTGTGTGCGGCATAATCGAATACATATCCAAAACATTTGAATTTCGTCGCAAGAAAAATAATTTACTCATTTAATGTATTTAAACAAAGAAGACAAAAAAGATTCTGCGGGCCGCAATAATTCATGCCTGCGGCCTGCGGGCCGTGGTTTGGACAGCCCTGGTTTATATAATTAAGGTCGCCACATTTATTTCAACAAATAAAGTATATTCGTTACAAAATTACTGAAGGTTAGATTAATACATATATCGAAATGAAGCATATATCGTTAGATATTAGCGTAGACATTTTTTCATTAGATATGAATAGGTGAGTTTTTGTATTTTTTATATTTTCTTGTATTATATATATATGAATATTATTTAATTATAAAATTAACTTATTAATACTATTTATATTATTTAAGGTCTACCACCGACTTGGAATGCACACTCCTTTACTCTCTTTCGCTACTAAGTGATCCTTTATATGCAGCATTGTTTTTATTTTATTTTTTGTATTTATTTTATGACTGACATATATATAATACAATCATACAATTTAAGAAATATCTAAACTATGTCTTATAAAATGTATTGACGTATTTTATTGTTCTCATAACGTATGGAGTATAATTGTCTGAAATAAGGCACAAGAGAGAACGGGTAAACCTAGTCATAATATTATTAATAAATATAAATGTGCAATTTATAACTTAAAAGATATGAAATAAAAATTCTACTAATTTATTGAGAGTTTATCGAAATAATTTCATTATATAAGCCCTGACTGTAGCGCTGTTAGTACATGAATAAAAAAAATGAACTGTGGTGTGTTGTTCCTGTGTTATTTGACATTTTTTTATTTTAATTCGTGAATTTATGTTATAAAGCCCTGTTTGTCCTTTTTTTACCCAGATTGTTGTGCACAACTAAAGTGGATTATAAATAATAACAAGATACATTCATTTTGAGTTGCCATAAAACTACTTGGATACTTCAAATAACTTGGTCTCCATTTTGGTGTGCTACGGCCACACTTAGTGTTCGACGAACTAAGGTTCGCATTTTAGCAACACTTGTAGCCAGAACTTGCATTATTAACATGAAAAGTTTATCTAGTTCGCATCAACAATAATAGAATCGATAAAATTCTTAAGATAACAAACATTAAAGGAATTTACCTCATTTATCATCATGATATAAGAACTATGTAGTACCATAAAAGACGACTAGAATAATGAAAGTTGATATTTATTCAAAATTAATTAATGAGTTTATTGTTTAATAAAGGAGCAACATTACTTTACGTGCCCCAGTTGATTTATTTATTTAGGATTCTCTAAACTCAACTAGAAAAAATTTACATTGAAATATTCGATTTGTTCTACTGTATCCAAACAAATAGAACATGTATATTTATAACTCTGTTTTGTGAATCTTAAAAAATAAATAAATACGCGAAAGTATGAAAAAAAGAAACTAGAGTCATGAAACGTCAACAAGTTAAATAGCAATAATCTTTAATTTTAATATTCCTATTCTGGTTTTTACGAACTTAGTATGGTTTGTTGCGACAATGGGAATGCCGAAGTTTCTATGAATATACTACCATAGGATTCCTTACATACTTCTCTGAAGGCCAAAAACTACTTTTTTTTCATGAATAAATAACCACGAATGAGGTCATAATATTAGAGTAACATTGATGAAGGTATATTATAGAACCAAGTTATGACTAAAAGACGCGACTCCATTGGCCTTAACAAAAAAAACTTGCGTACGTAATTATGTATAACTTAGTACCATTTGGAAAAGAGGGTATAATTATTTTTAATAATTAATAGCCCAAAATTACAGTGTCTATTTCTGAACACATTATTTCGTTTATAATGACAGCCATCAAACTCAGGCAGATGTCACAATACTCAGCATTTACATTTGACAGCTGATTGCTATATTCATATTTACATACTAAATAAATAATACATTACGTATTTATATACATGGTTTGTTATTGAAATATAACTAAATTATATATAAATGTGTTACTTATAATTTGTGTGCGAAATTTAAGATTTCAATTCTATATCTGCGTACATAACCTCGAAATAATCTCGTATTCGAGTAATGATTTTATTGTTTACTGTAAATATATTGTTTTTTGTTTAAAGTGATGCCTTACAAAGTTTTCAGTGTACGTATTACGAGTTATCAAGTGTTGTTCAAAACTTCTGGGATGCTACCTGTAAGTTATAGTATATTTTTTTTATAAAATACGCGCTATTTACTTGATAGAATTGATCTCTTAGTATACCGGTATAAATAATACTGACATATTGTACATTTTTGTTATATTATTTTATTTTACATTAGATAACGATGAAGGTTAAGAAAATCTGCTCTTTAAGTTTACTATATTAAATCTCATTAACTGTTTCTTGTTTTAAAATGTTGGTAAAAATATACATAAATAAATATCTCACACCGACAATTATATTTTCAGAAATAATAAACCATAATATTTTCATTGTATTACCATATTTGTTATTTCTGTAATTTACTTAGACTTAATATGATACCATACATTTGATTAGTGAATCTGAAGCACGAGTCTGTGGCATCTAAGAACAGATAAAAAATTAATATCTTTAACTGGAAACCAACACATACTAAGAATATTTATTAATTAATGTATTCACCATAATTTTTACCATGTATTTTTGAAATAAAATGTATTTTGTAATTACCCCAGTAAGTGGTGCCCAGACCTATAAATATGAGTACTATGCTGGTCTTTGGTACAGAAAGGCTTCTAAACCTCAATATGAACTATTTTGTGGAATCCTATCTAAGTAATTTGTCTGTTCCATTGTTATGCAAGTCCTGTGTAGTTTTGTTATGTTGTGTGTGTAGTATATGTAGTTTTGTTATATTATGTAATAGGTTTGGGTAACCTTTAGAAAGCTGGGGGACACACTTTGGGGATATTACTATTACTGACAAAGTTGTGGGCTATATATAATGGGTAGTTACGATAAAAAATACTTTAGTTTATACATTTATCAAGTTTAATACTAAAGATCCTTTAGTCTGAATAATATCATTAATGAGAAGTTCACTGTTTGGAATTGAGAAACAAGATAATCAATGTAGGAATCTATTTAAATTAAAATGTTCATCAGTAAGTCTGGCTCAATACTTTAATTTATTAGTTTTATCATAGAAATTAACTATTCCTACATATATGTTCTAGAAAATTTATAAAAAAAAGTTTCATTTGTTATTTTATTAAGTTAAGGTCATGAAGCTAGAGCAAAATCAATGAGTGCTACATTTTTTACCTATGTGAACTAGCAGAATGATGCCCTTGCCTCAGGATTAGTACCGATGCCGATGCAAGCTTAAATTAGTTCTATCTGTGACATTTTACTTTAATCAGTGTAATATTGTGCAAATAAATAATTATGATATAATATATACCCTAGTATTCACTCTGAATGAATTATGCTTGTTTTAACACTTTCAAAGAATGCATTACTAATATAACCTATTTTTATGTAGTTTTGCTATTTGTTTTAAAACCACTACAGACAATTATTGTATACAGCTTGGAATTATATATCTATCAAAGAGTATTTAGATATGTTATTGATTCTGAGTAATTACTATAGAATATAGAAATTAAAATATAGCAATATGAAATATAGACAATTGCTTTAAACTTGAAAATTTGATAATATAAATAAGACAATATGTACTAATCCTTGGCCAGAACTTTCTAAAGACAAAAAGTATCTTACTTGAATTTAAATGAAAGCTATTGATATAAGAAAATGACTTGTGGTTTAAATAGGTTTTAGTTATAGTAAATTAAGGTTTAAGAACATTGTGTACGTACTTCTCTGTATATTTTATCACTTAACTTTTTAATATCAATGTTTTCTCTCTTGTAATAATCATAGTCATTATTTATATAATACTAGAAAAGTTTTAGAAGTTTATAGTTTACTTCTAAACTAAAGCAATCTAATCTAACTTGTGAATAAAACTTTCTGTTTATTACAATAATATGTATGCTGTTTATTTATAAAATTATGTTTTAAAAAAATGCAGTATTGAAAATTCAATTATGAATTATGTTATTTGTAATATTATCATTAGTTATTTAGTTAATTTAAAAAAAGATTTAGTTTTAGCCAATTTCTAGCTACAGGTCATGATACTTTGTTCTGTAATGATTGTGATTTATTATTAGCCGTCTTCATTAATACTATTATTAAATTAAGGTGTACGCTGTTTATTTATTAAATTATGTATTAAAAAAATGCAGTATTGAAAATTCAATTATGAATTATATTATTTGTATTATTATAATTAGTTAATTAAAAAAAGATTTAGTTTTAGCCAATTTCTACCTACAGGTCCTGATACTTTGTTCTGTAATGATTGTGATTTATTATTAGCCTTCTTAATTAATACTATTATTAAATAAACAGTATATGTGTAGTATTCGAACTTTTACTTTTTTTTCATTGTTTTAGTGATGTAACTTTATTTTTTATTATTACCTTTAAAAATCATATTTAGAGCTGAAATTTTCTTACTTGTCGTGACAGAACAAAAAATCTTAGCGAGAAAGAAATAAGAAAAGAAGTAATTTGCTCTTAGCCATGACGTCATCCATGTGTTTTTTTCTTTTTTTTATACTTTATAAGTAAACGTTTTGACCACAATCTCATCTGATATTAAATTATGATGTGGTCTAAGGTGGTAAGTCACGCTTAACCTAGAGGGAGACTGGCTCTCAAGTGCAGGTGCCGGAACACACCAATAGGTGCTTGGCGACAGATTTTCATCTTGAGGGTGGTAGCTAACCAGACGGACTTAGAAAAAGTCCTACCACCATGCTACAGCTGTAAAAGCTGTGTGCTTTTACAGTTTCGAGGAAACTACCCACCGTTAAAACTATGTGTACGCCACATATTATATGTTGATGATACCATACTAGGAGATCGTATGAATTTTGAATTGAATACTCATTCAAAAATATTTTTATAAATAAGTTTATAGTAAAAAATAAAGATATGAACGTAGATAAAGAAATGATTAGTATAATACATGAACAAATTAATAAAGTTAAATAAACGCAGCTTGAGAGCAAATAAGATGACAATAATTTAGTTCGATAAATGAAAAATTGACATTTTCTACAACATAGCTTCAGTTTCCACAAAATATCGCAAAAAGTTTTCTGTACTATAGATATAGTTATCAAATGTGTGAAGATAGAAGGGTCGACAACGCGCATGTGATACCTTCAGTGTTGTCAATGTCCATAGGCTGTGGTGATCGCTTACCATGGTTGCTTGTTTCTCACCATCGGGGTATATAAAAATACAATGGCTAGTCATATGTATTTATTATGTTCTAATTTCTATATAAATAAAATTATAGAAGTCTGCCGTTGTGCACGCATCACTTGAACACTACTGGATAGATTTTGATCAGTTTATTTTGTCTTACTTCTTAGACACTATGCTTATCAAAAGGAAAACTCATTATAACGTTTTTTTATTAGAAAGATATTATATTGTTAAGAAAATACAATTTTTATAAGCATTATGCCTTCGTCGATATATGTTTTCTCGCTGTCGAGAAGTGGGGCAAGCAGCATGGTTCTTATGTTTTTTTTTACACTACATTGTGCGAAGCTTGACCTCAGTCACTCCTGATGGAAAGTAATGATGAGGCATTCCTATTCCTACATCCTTGTAGCATGTTTATTCAGTAAAAATTTGTTCACTCTTATTTTAAAGACCGTTATATTGTATATTTTGGAAAAAAATAGACGCAGGCAGCGCGTTCCATTTCCTTTGCTCTATACATAAAATGTAGTGTTAAGATAATAAACGACGAAGATGAAGTCGCGGGTAGGAGTTAGTGCTTCACATAAAATACAGGAATTTACAGCAGTTCAAAAGTCAATGTATAAAGAGAGTTCATGCCTATTGTTACTGATATGTACTTTTCACGACTAAAATCTTTTAAACATAAAAATGTTCCTAGTCAGAGAAATTTTTGTTAGCAACATTAAAATGCTTGAATCAAGATAATAATAAGGTGGGTACGTGTTGTTAATTGCTGCTATGTTATTGCTCAAATTAAAATTGAATCAATATAAAATCCTCATGCAAATTTTAATTTCAGTTCAATTCATGACTTCATGTGACGGTGAGAAATTAATGAAGCTCGGTGATTTTACATTTACGAAGACACAAAGCGACGGCGACCATTGTTACTGGTCGTGCTACACGCACAATTATTGCGGGTGCCCGGCGAACGTTTACACGGAAAGCAATAAGATAATGTACGCCAAGAACCTGCATAATCATCCACCAACTGAATTCTTTGTATGACGCTACCTATGTTTTAGGTTAATTTCAGTATTCAATAGGAGTAGGTAAAGAAAACTAATGTTCTATTCAAATAATTCGAATTTAAATGTAGCATATTGCCAAAACTATCAACCTATGTAATGTGAGTACGTAATATTACAGTAATCAATACTGTATGAATCCTAGGATACCTGTCATGAGGTACCTATCTATGTAAAGAATAATAAATTTTGTAATGCTACTCCCATATCTGCGTGTATCACCACGAAGTTTTGTCATATTGTCACAATAAATGTGATGCTACTGCCACACCTACATGACGAAGCTTCGGCTACTGGTGCGAAATTCTAACATCAAAACAAATTCAAATAAGGTTCAAAAGAACTTTAGCACACCGTTCTAAATAACGTTTCTAAGTTCCTTTGATGTGTGTAAAAACTTCGGGCCCAGTTATCATACTACGTCTATCGTCACGCTACTTGATACTTTGAAACGTATGATAATATGTTCTTACACTTGCATTTATTGCGAAAATAGACAAAACTTCGTGATGACGCACGCAGGTAGTAGCATCAGCGTAGGAAGAGATTTATCGTCATGTATTACCAACTATAGGGTTGTGTGTAAACATAGCACGATAAATGGGCCGGCGGTTTTTATGCACATCATTAATTTATGATCACTATTAGCCCTTGAAACAACATTAATCATGTGTAATGTGTATCTATTACCATTATAAGCTTAGATAAATTATTCCAAGTGTTCACTGAGAATGCAACAATTTGTTACCTAGTGCCATTTTATGTGTTTTCTTTTTTACATTTACTTATCTTATTCAGAGGCCCATATATAAAACAGTATTTTCTTATATGATTGTATACTAGATTAGTCTTTTTCAAGTATTTTACCTTACTTCTTATTCTGTCATTAAGAGGCCTACATATATAGAATAATTTTATGTATGTAATTGTTTACATACATTTTCGAGGCAATAAATCTTAAAGTAAGTTTCTCTCTTACCTCTTATTCTGTAATTCAGAAGACATATATCATAGTTGTATAGATTATTGTATGTCTTAGTTATTAGAGACGGTGTAATGTAGTGTAAGATTTTGTTTTGTCTCCCGAGTACTTATCAAACTGATTCCTATTTCATTTTAATTATCAGTATACTTCTTTTTTTTTCTTTATTTACAAGTCCTTATTACCTAATTTAAATGAAACTTATTTAAAATAATCAATATAAACATATCACTCCCATACAATTGTATTGTGAATAAATAAGATGTTATCTGATGCTTCCTTTGTGATGAAGGACATATATAATTTAATATTATGATCTCTTACAATCTTGCCTTTTCACTTAAATAGTTGTCTATACAAATATTAGCATGTACGAACAGTTACACAAAATATTTTCAGTATTATTATCTCGCGTTCTATTGCTCTCTATATTTTGAATAAAATATACAATTTGAAATGAAATAAATATTCTTTAAATGTTTTTACTTGTGTTAAATGTTCCTTAGTTCAACACTGAATACAATTCGATATTTTTATTTTGGTAAAAAAATTAGAAAATTCTGGTACAGACTAAGAGAACTTTAAAGATACACCCTTTTGTTTATTAAAAATTTCCGTTCTACTCAAATTTCATAACATATAAATGCCTCTATAATGCTTGACAGCATCACTTTAATAGTCATTACGATTATAATTCCTAGATATGGGATATACGTACTGGGAGTTTTAAATGTGCATATGATTTATTATTTCCTAATGATGACAAAGAAGCGTTCCAATCACGTAAAATGGTTTATTGAGATGGGGCATAAACAAGGAGCAGAGACACATTCAATATTCGCCATCTGTGTGTGAGTACATTATGCGTGTTATTCGACCTTATAGCTTAAATATTTGCGATGCTTGAAGCGTCGGTACTCATGTAACGGTAACTAATGAATGGATTTTATTACAGCATTCTTCACCCAGTCGCTCAGAGGAAAGCCTTTAATAGTTTACAAGAAATATTCATACTGCAAACATTCAGTTCGAAATAATGTAATCAGGTGGACAGTGTTCGACTCATTCCTACAAATGCTGTAAGGCTGTCGTAAAAACATCTGGTACTTATATAATTGAAGTAAAAGGTCACCATAATCATGATGCATCAGAACTTTTAATCAACCGCGGTAAGCCGACCTTCGCCAGAATTTGTGCAGAAAGGAATAAGGCATCTTCTGATCTGTCTCAACATATTTTAATTAAATCGTTTAGGGAAGAGTATATTGTATAATATCTAAATGTATATATTTTACTTATGGAGTATTTTCAGCTGTATAATTTTTTTTCCATATGTGGTGACTTAAGCCACCTGATTAAGTAAAATTTAAATGATATTCTTGTGCTCTATCATTTATTATCTAAAACGGTAACATTTTTTATAAATATACAGCTGAGCGTGAATTATTTTGTATACATACAAGGTCAAAGGTAAATGCATTAATTGTTGACAGCATCGATTATTAATACACTGTTTTAGCATCTATTCGATTAATTTTAATAAAAATTACCGTTGAACCATTATTATAATAGTTATACTATGCAGTGTTAAATTGTAAGTATTCTCGGTAAATATTTCCAGTTTTTTTAATGTTTTGGTATAAAAGGTTGAATTTTAAAGAATCCAAAGCACAAAACGTATAAAGTTTACACTCTATTTAATTATTTATTTATTGTAAAATGATGATCACGTAACGATACATAATGGGCACGTATCATTATCAGTATTACGAATCTTTCGTAGGCGGCGGTATAGCTATCATGCTAATCACTTCTTGTACATAAAAATGTTAATATCCAATCGGTCATTATTAATTTTTTTATGAGCCTCAAATAACCTTACAATTTTATTTATCGATTACGCAAAACTAACGTTTTATCATTGTATATTTGAAATCTAAGTAAGTACTACTATTTTATCGCTATAATTAAAATTTTTACAAAATAAAAACTTAGCAAATTTTTTATTAATAATATGAACGAGAAAATTTGTGAGGATAAATGGATATTCATTCCTTATCTACGCAAAAAGTATAGTAAATTGGAAAAGAAATCCTGCAATCTGAGAGCTATCTCGACGTGCTGCATAAATAGTCAAGGGCGGCAGCTAATATATATTACATAACGACTGTGCCAGTAATTTGAAGACGGTATGACAAACATTGTCTCAATCGGTTTTTTGCATGTACATTTAGGATTCCCAGATAATCGATATCATCTCTTAGAAAATATTGTTAGTTTAAAAGAATGGGTTTAATTAGTAAAAGTCGAAATAATATAATGTTTAAAAATATTAAATCTAAGTTAAAAAAATAAAATTGTAACCTTGCCAAGTGTAAGCAATAGGTGTTTTTACATTATTTAACATATATGCCTTTAAATACTAACTTCAATTGTTTTAATGTTTTATTATTTTAAACCATAGTAACTTTAAATAAAGGCACTTTACAAAAAATAACTTAGTATAGACTACAAGACATTTTTATGACATACACAATACAATAGAATTATAAACTCTTGCGTTGAACTCTAGTCAGTGTATTAATTTTGTATTTAATATGGATTACGATTTTTTCTTTTATGCTTATATCTTCTTCTACCTTCTATTGTTATGCTATTATGAAGTATTCATTAAGTCAAGTTCTATACTGATTTTTTATCATTATATACTAGGATATTATATTAAATAATGCTCTATACAGAAATATAAGATTTTTTTAAGACGCACTTAGCATTTCAGGTTTCAGTTGTGATCAAGATAATTTATTAATAATATATTGCAAAATAAATACATATTATTCTTGGATTAGTTAATCGATTCAAAGTTGTAACGAGAAAAAAAATTGAATACTAGTTGCCCGGCTCGGCTTTGCACGGGTGTGGGATAAGTGACGAAGAAACTGAGAAGTAATCTTTTCTTTAAAATACAACCGAGTAATGTAAAATATGGCAACTGAACGACACTCTTTCAATTGTGTTAATATTTTTGAAGATATCTCTATTGTCTCATGCTCTCACTCACTCACTTTTTAAGTGGCTATTTTTTAAGGTAGATCTTTCAATTTTCCGCATGTTTTTCAAATATTTTCTTTTACACAAACCTTGTCTGGACAGTTGCAAACTCAACAAAAAAAATAGCCAAATAGTTTGCACCGTTCTGAAGTGATGCGTTTATAAATAAATCGGCAATTAATTTTCATTTATATAGATTGAGTTCACATACAGTTTTGATTTTAGCAACATTTTTTTAATTATATTATTTTTATAATTGAGTAACGACAAAGTGAATACGTTGCCGCAACCATCGAGACATTTGTAATCCTTCGCCACTCTTCCCTGCCATACGGGTCTGTAATCTCGGCAGCTTGCTTGCTTATACACTGACCGAACGCCAAGCGCGACATGTCAGAGTCACTTCGTTTATTTTATGAGCGTTTGTATAATGATCCACCCCACCATGTACCCCACAAACATTCCTACCACCTCGCTCGACTGACCCCGGAATGCGACACGCCTAAGCTTACCACTATTGCTGTCGTTTTACCTGTTGTATTGTGTTCGCGATCTAGTTGAACATAATTGAAGACCTGAGTGGAGTAGATAAAGGTGATATCATTTTCAATGTTTTTCACTTTATGACCTAAATGTAAGTGTCGTGCGTATACTTATATACGTATATACAAGGAGAGCGCAAATAGGATTACTAACGAAAATAACCAAAGTACCCAAACTGTATACCCATACAATATCTTAAAAGATATAACCTAACTTCGGAGCGCATTTCTGTAAAATTACAAATCTGTGACATATCACCCTCTTCCACTATGTCTTCAATTGTTCTGCCCTACCATCTACTATGCAAATTGTATTGACCCGGTATGTATTGTGGGAAAAATTAATGAAAAGGAATGTTAATTCAATGTCCGCAAGATCGAACTCTGAAGTGTACCATTTAAATTGGTAACACTACTGGCTAACGATAAAGGAATACCTGAAATGTTTTTTAGTATCATAGTATGGGGGGAAAATATACCACTGTATATTTATCTGTTTGAAATTACCAAAACATAGGCTGACGTGTGAGGATTATATTCGTACCTTTCTCTTAGAAGAAGCCTTGGGCCAGTATTGGGACTCTTACATGTTAACATTATTATTATTATAGTGGTCGATGATTATTTCGTCTATTCTACTTTACAACGTATTTTGAATATAACGAAAATGTTAAAACTTTTACGAAAAATTTACATTTGTAAAAAGTGTATTTTGATAGATACAGTATGTAGTATTTTATAAATAATGCAATAAGTAACACTCTGTATTAATTAATAAAGATTTGTTACATAATAGATACAATTACTTGGTTATGCTAAATTTTAATACTGTAAATATCGTAATAATAGCAACTTCTCTGTATTTATAGTTAATAATATTGAATTAAACATATATTGTTTGATTTTTTATTTTAAAGTTTTAAAATTATATTAACTAAGTTACTGGAAAGATCCATTTTATTAAAAAATAATAATAGAGGTACGTATATTGAAGTAAGTTTGGCAATTTATACAATAAAAACAACTATACTATTTATTAAACAACTAAAATTATTAATATAAAAAAATGAAATATCCGAACTGCACAAACACCTAAAGCCTTTGTAGAGCAATATTAATTAAGGAGTTATTCGCTTGAGTATTGGCAGGTAAAAACTTATTTACTTCTTCTCTCTTCCGGTTCTCATTTGCCCAACGATTTTACTTATAATTAATAGATATTTATTTTTAGTGACGTACAAATTCTCGTTATCAAGAAACAAAAGGACGATAATGGTCGTTAACGGATATAGATTTTCCTTGCATTATACACGAAACTCAAAAGAAAGATGGCAGTGCAGCCGAAGAAGCTATTTCGGTTGCAGAGCAGTCATTCATTCAAGCGCCGGTACAATACTTTACAGCAATATAGCACACAACCACGAGCCCTGAATGAGATATTTGAGTTTTTAATAATCATTTTAAAGATATTCTTCTTGTGGTAACTTTTAAAATATCATTTCGGTTACAACTTTTGCGGGAATAATTAAGTTCGAAATTTCAAGTCTTGTCGTTTGTGATATTATTTTGTTTCTGTACAAAATAATATTTTCTATAACTAAAATCCACCCGTTTACAAAGTTTGTTCCCATTTGTAATATAATTATGCGTAGAATCAAAATAATCTCAAATTATTGAATTCAATCATTCTCGTAGATGTAACATGTTTTAGCATATTATCATTTAAATACTAATTAAATATTTTTACAATGTATCTCGGTGTGTAATCACGAACAACTGAATATAATAAATATTTGTGATTATAAAAAAGGAAATAAATCGCTATATTACAATGAAATAAAACTATATTTGAAATTGACTATGTGTGTTTTACTCGGTTCCATTTAAATATTGGTGCTATTTTTTTGTATTTAACTTTTTTTATCTCAATAATTACAAAAGGCATTTTTATGACATATCTCATAAAAGGTGAACTAATTTGTACTTCAATCTCTTTGCTGTACTGTTTAAAATTAAGAAAAATTCAGATAAATGTTTCCTTTTATTTATTTTTTCCTTTGCAGGAATCTGTCCCATCTGTGGTGACAACACGTCCGGAATTCACTACGGTATCCACACGTGCGAATCATGTAAATCGTTTTTCAAACGAGCTATCGGCCATGACAAATCGTCTAAATTCAAGTGCGTTAAATTATCAGGAGCGTGCGTCGTGAGCCGCCGGACGAGGTCGTCCTGTCGGTTTTGTCGATTCAGGAAGTGTTTAAAGTCTGGTATGTTGCCTAGTTTAGTGAGGCTGCGACGGGAACGCGGCGGCAGGTCTCAGATGTATAAAAACTAGCTTGTACTAACCCGTATGAAAGTAAAATCAAATGCTATTTCAAGGTAAGTGCAAATCAATATTTGTAAATATGTACCGATTTTGGGCTCTCAAAAGACACACCGTCGTTTAATATTTTATCACTTCTTTTCTAAGAACGTACTAGTACTAAGTTTGCACCCATTTACATATATGAAGTTGATTACAACATCTTTCAAAAGGTATTACGATGTAAAATAAACGACTTTTCAAGTTTCATGCTTGTTTATATATTGATACTAAATATTCTAAATACACTACATTCTATTTCAATATTGTAATTATTAATTCGATTTTTTTATCCCAAATTGGAAATTGTCAAAGTTGACACAAGATATGATTTTTACCGGGTAGTTTGGTAAACTTGATTTATATTTTAAATACATATTTGAATCGTTACATTTAAAAATGAACAAAGTTCAATTTTAATCGTTCATATAAGATCTTTAATTTTTTTAAGATTTCCAGTTTTTACACACCGTTAACGAAGTGTAAATTTTGCCGCTCACAATATTTTTAATTTTTTTTTTTGATGATTTAATGTAATTTGACGTGTATAAAATTTTACGATCTTTTCCGTGCCATGTGTGCCACCGGTGGTACACGTTAAACTTGATCTTCAAACCAGGGCCAACACGTGGCTCGCAACGTGTCAAACTAGCTAATTTTAAGATATTGACTGAACGACACATTTGTATAATATAAATAGAGTTTACGAAATTGTATGTGAAATTATTGTTTATAATTTTTCGAATATTTTGACCAAATATATTTTCTACCATACGATTTCATACGTGTTAATTACGAGATCAACATTAGATAGAACCTAGTTTTCTGTCACTATACAAATATTTAGTTCAAGAGAATTACTATGTAGAATTAATATAGGTGACATACAAACTTTATCTCCTAGTAATATAATTTTGTTACCAGTTTGTATATTAATTCACATATTAAATATTGTATTGTGTTTACTTTTATAGTCAATATTAAGGGAATATTTATTTATTTTGCCCAATTGTAAAATTATTAACAACAGAGGCTGCCATTAATACGAAGTTACCTTGAGAGACAAAGGAATATAATTTATAAGTTGATTATATTGATCTAATATAGATTAATTAAGATAACATTTATAGACAATATTGCTAAACACTGCCACTAGATATTAGGTCTATTTTCAAAAATTTGTCGTGGAGACCGTTCGTACTAAATGTTATTATATAAATGTTATGTTATTGCACTAAATTTAGATACGTTACTAATTGTAAGATATTTTTTATCTGTTACTTTTATTCTTAAGTTATCAACTTGCAAAAGTAAACTATTCTGCTATTGCGTTTTGTTAAATTGATTACCAATCAATATTTTTCAGTATGTAATTAAAAAGAATAGTGAGACACTACGAGGAGAACGTCCATTACTTACGGGACGGTTTTTTTTTTAATTTAGCCCCTTTTCCATTTAATTGAGGTTTGGTAAGATTTTACCGAACTCGATTCTTTTATTGTTAGTTCTCGTGATTATTGAGTGGACCACAATTTAAGAAAGTAAAAAAAAAACAATATAATAAGATAACAGTTAAAAATATATTTGACTTTTGGCTATTTGGTTTAAATGACGATTCTTTTCGGTGTACTATACATTTGAATAATTTTCAATAAATGTTTTTAAAGTATGGAATTAGATGTTTTGCGAGAGAAAAGCCTAAAATGAAGATATTCTAAAGCAATTCTTTCTAATGTGTAATAATTGTATAAAAATATATTAATGTCTTAATTGCCTTCCTTTTATTTATAGATTACAAAATATTAATGACAATATAAATATACTAAGATACAATAATGTGCGATCTTCAAAATGCTTTATAAGTTAGTAATGGTCGTGAGTAAAAAAGTGTCGTAAACCATCCTGTTATGAAACATTCGAGAACTATGACAAACATTTTTATATATAAATTAAAGGTATTTTAATGATAAAATTATTTCCTGTCCATATCTAATGATTTAAAAAAAATGTGGGCTATGCCACTTTTACACGGACAGTTTCATTAATATTTTATTGACTAATTAAATAATTAAAAAATGAATTTATAAAGTGCCGATTTGAACAATGTTCTAAGTGTCTTTTGGCGTGATAATTTTGTGAAAAAATGTGGCTTAATATTTAAAGTATTAAAACGTTTATGATGGAGTTTAGCGTTTATATACGCAATAGTAACTATTAAAATGTTCACATATGAGAGAAATTGTTAGTGAATTCTGATTATAAATAGCTAGAGGATCCTGATTATAACATAAAATGCATAACGTTATAACGTAACGACGTATAAAGCGTTCACATATCCACAGTATTTGATTTTTAAAATGTGCGCGTACAATTGATTCCGTTTAGAATTATTTTATGTTGTGTCTATTACTGTGTGTTTCTACTGAATACCATTTCGACGTGTGAGTGACGAATATACAATCGCTATTTATTTGTTTAAATTAAGCATTTGTACTGCCGAAAAGCGGTAACAACTATTGTAATATACTTGTATAGCAGTGTAATTAAAAGCTTTTTATCATTGTTATTTCACATGTGATAATGAAATTATTTGTACAACCTAGCTGGATTTATTTCCGGCTGCTAAAAGTACTAAGTAATTCAACGATTTTTTTGTAGTCCCTTGACCTAATAGGGAACCAACTTATGAATTATGGGAATTATAATTTACAGATATATTGAAATAATTGTCATATCACAAATAATTTTTCATATTGCATGAAAAGTAACATTGATATAATTTCATATTAATTGTATGATACATTATTTTTCATTTCACATGAAAAATAGCACCAATGCCGGATATGTTCCATACCTAATAACAACGTGAGTTATACATATGTATAATAAGGTATATTAGTTCAAGTGCCATTACATTCGTAGTCGTTTCTCACCAAGCATCAAAGATCAATAAGAACTGTTAAATACTTAATTGACAATTATATCCGTAAAGTTAAATCACATATAAGGACATTGATTATATAAATTGTGGCTGATTTGTTTATTGTATTCATGATTTGACTTGAGTTTTCAGAGTCGTTATTATAAAATTTCGGAATTATTATACCATATAAAGTGGCTACTGACAGTGTCAGGAAACAGATTTACAAATTGTTTTATGACAATTTTTGGACAGTAAGAATCCACAGTAACAAACATTGGTGATATACTCGTATGTATACTCTATAGATTAGGCACTTAGTTGTTGACTTTTTATTGTTCAAAATTTCACGTGAGTTTTCACTGTCGTTGAAATTTCGCATTCATTATATCATATAAAGGTTTATATAAAGGATATATGGTTTTGTAGGTGGTAGAGCTACGCTGAAGCTATTACTCGTTTCAACATAAATGGGTCGGCTCGCTCGGGGTAGTACCACCCTCTCACGGAAAAGAGACGTGAAGTAACAGTGGTTGCACTGTTGCGTTTCGTTCGGTCAGTGAGAGCGCCGGAGGCCCACATACTTAAATGGCCGGCAACGCACTTGCAACTCCCCTGGTGTTGCTAGTGTCTATGGACGTCGGTGATCACTTACCATCAGGTGACCCACCTGTTCGTTTGCCCACTATAATATATAAAAAAAAAATAAAAAAAAAATAAAGCGGCTAATGGCTCTGTCGGGAAACACAGTAGCAACTATTGGAGATATGTGAACGCTTGCTTACTCTACTTGGGTATTTTGGCTTCGAAAAATATCGATACTAAAAAAGCTATGATTTGACTAAGGCAATGACTGTTGATGACTTGTTAATCGATTAGACTTTCCATCATAGATATAATACGGGATTTTACAGCCTCATTCGCTGGTATAGCGAGTGGCCTAGATATAAAATACTTTTACAATAATACCAAGACCTTTATTCTTTTCTTTTCTTTATTCTGTTCTGTGATTATGTTTTCACGTAGTCAAATATAGAAAAACAACTTTGTTGTTTTTGTATGTTAACATTTTCCACGGATTTATTTAACTTAAAGGTGTTACAAAACATATACGACTTGTTGATTGTATTTAAAATTTTATTTTCAATATTAATTAGTATTTATAGTGAAATAATTTATTTGAAATACATTTCGAATATTACTATTTACTTATTATGTAATTATTATTTATAGTTTATAGGTATGTATGTATAATGTAAATATACGAGTATATTACGAATTTTGAAATATATGACGTGACGAAAAAACGCTTATTATTGAAACTCCTGTATAGAAAACCTAGTTAAAAAAATTAGTCCTATGTAACCATGAGTGTGAAGGGCTTAAAAAAGAAAATTATAACTAATAGTCATACTCTCTTTCGCATGAGTAAAACAAAAGGTAAAATCGACATTATTAATTCTTTTTTTTTAGAAAAATCATCAAATAGACATTTTTATTCAATTTTAATTACAGGTTACGGCTACAACAACTGTCCTATATGTGGTGACATAACGTCAGGCATTCACTACGGCATTAGAACTTGCGAGTCTTGCAAGTTGTTCTTCAAAAGAACCGTACAATTAAGTAAAGAATCTTCGTATATGTGTTTAGGCGATATGAACTGCGACATAAACGTACAGTCGCGGTCTTGGTGCAGATTATGTAGGTATCATAAATGCATAATTTCTGGTATGCTTCCTTGCATGGTGAGACGTAAAGATCAACTGACTATTGACAATATATTTAATGTGTAATTATTTTATTATAAAGGTTTATTGTAACGTCATTATAAATATGTCTTTTAGCTGAGGACTGTTCTGAACTTCTTACTAAATAGATTTTCTTCTATAAATAAAACGATTGAGTTCTGCCGTTGTGCGCGCATGACGCAAAATATCCTTAGATTTTGGTCAATTTTGATTTTACTTATGAAATAAAATCAGGATATCTTCATCTAGTCTAAAGTTGTTAAGATTTATAAGAAACTACAATTTTTATTAGCACTACGGGTTCAGTGATGTGTGTTTTCTGGTCGTGGAGAAGTAGGAAAAGCGGTGTGGTAGATATGCGCAAGGAGAGGGGTAGTAAACATAATATTATTTACAAAGAAATTTTCTAAGCCCATTATATTTTTGTTTTCATTTTTTTTTATGTTTTTCCCTTTGTATATAAAATATATTGTTAATATGATAAAAAACGCATACTAAGACAGTAAGTGTCAGCTAATTTTTATATATTTATTAGGGTTAAAATTTAGTGCAATATCGAAAAGATAAAAATAACGAATATTAAAGACTGGAATTTTAAGATACGAGAAGGTTTTTATAAATTTTATGTAAGTTTGGTATATTGCGAATAAAACATTTGTTACGAATTGGAATTTTACTTGTATCCTAGATAAACTCAAAGAAGACATTTAAAGGTATTATGGGAATGAAGTATCGGTTAAATTTTGAATGGTGTGAATTCGAATGTTATATAATTCGGTAGGAAGAAAAGTTTAAAGTATAACGTGACAAAACATAATATGTATTGCTGGTCTAATGAACTCAAGTAAAAAGTTGGTTGTCACTGTGATCAATCCACATAGAGCTTATTTCAAGCTAACCACCAAAATCATTAAAAAAAAAAACAATTTAATTAGGGTCACCACTGAAGAACAAAAAGAAAAGTTTATGAACTTATACCGAAGTTTATGAAGTTATCCACTTTAATTAATTAAAATTGGTTTTCATTTGCATTATTAGAATTAGAAGAACTTAGAAAGAATTCAGTTATGAAGCAGTACAAACTGCAAGGTTTACCAAAGTATTGGTTATTCTGTAAGTTCTTAATATCCACAACGAAATATACCGACCGAACGAACAAACACTAAGTTTGTGTACGATTTTCGCAGTTGTAAAGAATTTTAAGATCTATGAAATATTTTAAACAAAATGGATGAATAGAATAAAACGAATTGTAGTATCACCAATGTCAATTTATGTTACATAATATATATTATATATATATATATATATATATATATATATATATACATTTAAAATATATAACTGTTTGCTGTTTTAAAAACAAAAAACGACAATGGAAATATAATTTAAGAGTGATCATCTTTTTAGAGATTTGATTATGGAATTTTATAAGTATAATATACTAGTTATCCGCCCGGGTTTCGTAAGGCCATACTAGTGAAAAGAAATAAGACCGAATGAAATAAATTTGCAACTGAAGAACGTTAAGCTGTGTAATGATTAAATCTGTCTTCTGTCTCTCTCACTTTTTATGTATAGTTTTTTAATCAAAAATTTTCACTTTTCTGTAACTATTTTTCAAAGATATTCTTATACACAACCTTGTCCTGGCCATCAGAAAAACAAAAAAAAATCAAATAAGTGCAATGATACCATTACATACATCCTGATGCCATTACGATTTACATTCGGCAATATTGATTTTTGGTTGTATAGATTAATATCATTTTATTTCTTTTGTATTTTTATTAAGGCAGTGTGTACGAAAAAAAAAAATTACTATGACATAAGTAGCCCCGCCCCATATTTGTAGGTTGGTCTCGCTAGCTGAAGTTAAAAGTCAGACGTCAGTCCAGATCAGAATGGAGTTTTAACCATCGAAAATGTTAATTCCTTAAAATGTCTGTTAAAATACGAATTTTTCTTCCAGGTTCAGTGACACCCCGGTACAGTTGGTCTCGTCAAGGTAACGCCATCATTTTACTAGGGGAGTATCGCTTCAAAAAACGATCGAAACACATAAACCAGAAACAAGAAATACACTGGGTTTGCAACAAATGTGACAAGGGTTGTAAAGCAAAACTGACCACTTTAAATGACGCTATAATAAAAATTAATAACGTGCACGATCATGCCGGTTCTAGAAAAGTGAAATTGTGATTTCTATGTCTACGTTAACTTTTCGTTTGTCCGAGTTACTAAACGACTGAACCGATTGTGATGACACTTTTACTGTCAGACAGAGGTCTTTTCAGAGTATTATCTACACTATTCATCATTATGCTTCTACCTAGGGGCCAAGCAGTAACTTAAAATGAAATGGTTATAGGAGTTACATAATAGTGAAAAAAAAAAGAAAAGATAACCGTCGATTAATGAAGGTAAAAAACGTAGTACTCAAGTTACCATAGAACCATTTTCACGACAACTAAGTCACGGGTATTATGTAGTTTCAAAATATTTTATTTTAAAATGTACATTATCTGTGACTAAAATGAGTGTTATTAATGTAGTAAAAAGAGTAATTTCCAGTTTTTAATAAATATATTTTAATTATAACATTGTTTTTATAGTTTTCATTATCAACTTATAAATTTTTAGAAAAATTATTAAACGTTTAGACAAATTTGTTTTTAATTTTGTGACTAATAAATCCTTTTCGAATTTTGATTGAATCATTTAATATATATGTAATTACAATGTAAATGAAATATTCAACTTAACGAAGCGTCAGTTTTGTACGTATGTACTTTGAAGATGTACAATTTAATATACTATATTATTTTGATAAATCTCACCAGTATTGCAAATGTAAGCCTTCGAAAACTCGTTACGACTCCTCACTGTATATAAGTATAGTAATATACATGTGCAAAGTCCGATGAAGCTCTAAAGGCCCATCAGGACAATAGCGGATAGTCAGGTCGAAAAAATTTATTATATATGTAAATCTTCTAGAAGAAATTATGTAAATCATTTAATATATTAGATAAAACTGTGTCAAAATCTATTGCGTAGTTTAGAAGAACTAAGAGAGAACACAGATAGATGTCAAAAATGACTACGTCTTACAATATTTATACATATAAAAAGTATCACGCTTTATTACTCGTCAAACCCACCGTAGTATTTTAATAGTAAAGACATTATATTGTAATATTCCAATATTATATTATGTACGTCATAACATTTGTATTTTTTTTTATTTCGTTTTGTGATCATCATGTGTTAAAAATACATATGTCCAACGCTTTTGAAGGCCAAGTGATTAAAACAATACTATGTAACTATAATACGTATATATAAATCATGAAATCAATTATAATAAGACATACAGTATAGATCATCATCATCATCTTACCCTTAGCCGACCTAAGTAGGGTCGGCACAACATATGTTTTCCTTTTCCACTCTGCCCTGTCAGCTGTCATCTCAGTATTCACACCTTTTATACATATATAATTATTCACACAATCCATCCACACCTTTTTCGGTCTTCTTCTACTCCTATATCCGTCCACTTTCAAACTCAAAACTTATCTTGTTACATGACTTTCAAAGTAGAAAGACTTTTAAAGTTCTTTGTTCAAGTATAGATCGTATATAGTGAATAAATTAAACAAAGTCTGTAGTACAAAACCAAAAAGAAAATATCCTGAGTTCTATTTATTTCTTGCTTTTGAATAAGTACCATGAATTATTGTACTAGTTAATCAATTTATTAATATTAAGTATTGTATGTATTGTAAATAATACGTATTGTTAAGTTTCGCGTCAACTCGTAACATGTAATGATTAAAACATTCCAAGTAATTGCCTCATGTGAAGATGTGTATGTAAAGTAAAATCTCCTTATTCGGGGGTAATAAAACAACTGTGATCGCTTTCTGTCTTCACAGCTGAAAATGTAATTATTCGAGGATCCAAAATCAGCAATATGCACCAAATGATTTCCGCAATGAGTAACATTCAATCAGTCGTTAAAATATGAATGAAGAAACAAAATTTTATTAGGTTTAAATCTAGTGACCATCTAATCCATGATAAAAACTTGCGTTACGTAACTTTCCACAATAATACCGTATGACGCTACTAGGACTTTTGATGTAAACCGCGATATATACCGTCTGTGGGTTTTTGTAATCAACTCTAACGTACGAGTATATGAATTTATTTCACTACTTTTTAAATTGTTTTGTTCCTGAAGTTGAAACTTATTTAAAGAAGAATATATTAGATTTTAAAGCTTTCTCTACTTTGGGTAATGCTCCTGTATACTCTCATGAACATTAAGGTGTACATCCGAAGTTAATGAAATATAAGAAGATGAGAGATAATAAAAAAATCATCAACTAACCAATACATAGTAACTTTGTAGAACGTATTTCTCGCAAATAAGGAGAGTTTACTGTAGTTATGTTTATTATACTCTAACGATCTATAATATATGAAATTTGTAATAAAAATTCAGAAAAGATTATCTTTTCTTATCTCAACATCAAAAAAAGATAATGCATTAATATTTTGATATATAATGTTCTAGTTATTTTCTTCGTCATCAAAGAACTCCCTATTTTTTACAATCACATTGTAATCTAATAGTGTTTAAAGTTAGTATCGATATTTTTTTATTTATGTTCACCATCTACGAACCTAAAACTTGTCTTTGTTCTGTCTTTTTGTATATAATATTACCGGCATCGTAACAATTCATCAATTGTCAGTTTTGGAGACAAGACCAAGATGTAAATGGAATTAAATGCTTTGTAGCGATAATTAAATACGCTTAGAATCATTGTGGCTATAAAACTGTTGTAAATTATTCCGCTGTTGCTAAATTGACATCGTATTGAAATATATAACGACATAATAAAAAGAATGTCTAATATTTTTTTTTATATGAGCAAAGTGAAGCATTCTTTCTACCTTGCACACCTATTGGTGCTCGTTGGCTGGTATAATGCGTTCTTGTTCTCACATTACGATAATACCGGCCGACCATTGTAAATAAATAACATATAATAACAGCAGAATAATGATGTCTTCAATAATTTGTTGTAATACATGCATTACATACGGTTTTCGCCATACATTTTGACCGCTCTGACCATAGGTGCACCTAACAAAAATTTAGGTATAAATACATAGATATGTATAATATCGAGACAACTTAAGGATAAATAAATGTCAATTTTAGATTCCTATGATTATATTGTAATTTTCATTTCTATTAAACTCTTAACTATATTACGTACAAGACCTGAAGTTATGGCTATTGGCTATATTCAGAGCGGCCAAATAGATCGATTGACCAGAACTGTACATGTTGTATTACTTAGCATATTCACGATGTTATGTTGATGCATTTAGTGACTATGCATAGCGCAGTTTGTTTTTGTCTTTTATTTCATGCAATTAGTGATCATTACCTTACAAATAGCCTTTTAAATATCGGGCTGAATTAACTGAATAGTAGGCAAGTAATCGCTATAAACAAAAGAAATAGATTTTAATAGTAAGTGAAGTTTACAATAATAACCTTCGAAAGTAGTTTCAAATATAGATTATATCATTTTTTCTTTATATTAATTACGTACTACGTTACTGCAATATAAGAAATGTGATCTTTTGAATAAATTTATAAAGAAATATACTTGTGTATTATTTTATCTGCTTTGTATCTCCTGTGAGTAAAAAATACAAAGGTTTAACGAAGCTAAATTACATATTACACATTTTTCTTTTTTAGTAGGTTTTATCGTTTGTTCATAATTTCATCTGAAGAGGCTTAACTTCTTGCACTCATGTGTTATGTACAAACGTTTGGCGATAGATTTTCCTTGTTACGGTTTCATGAAGATGTTTTCCTTCACCGAAAGCTCCGGACTTATTGCAAGCAATAGAACCTATGTCCATCAACACTGTGTCATCTTCACTTCTAATTTATTGAAATATTAAAGCTGGGGGCTTGATTCTGAGGTCAGCACACATTGCCATACTCTTAGTAAATCTATGTGTATTGAGGGATTTGGCTATTCTAGTGACAGTAAAATGGACAATAAAATTAAAGCCCGCTAAAATACCTAGATAAATTGTGACTGTTCATAACATACATACTCTTTATAGATTTAGTATAATTTGCATATAATTATCAAGCCTTATTATTCGAGCCGACTACGATGCTGGCCTGATGAGCCTTTACAACTTCACATTGTTTTTTGGGTGAGCGCTTTTAAGGCAATCAGCTAAAGGGTGCCAAAGTGGCCGAACCTCAGCTTGAACTGTTGCCTTGGACGAGACAATCACAAATAGAGCGTTTGAAGCAGCTTATTGTGTATTATTTTTGATGTATCATTGTTTACGCTAAATCACTCCCCAACTACTCACCCTAAACTAATCTGCACCCGCATTGGTTCAAACCGATCATGTAATATTCGAGGGCGCGGATTGGTCTAAAGCGAACCATGAAGAACCGACACGACCCAAAGAATGAGTTTCTTAAAACTTTTATACTTCGAATGAAGCAAATAACAGGATAGAATTTTGGAGAAGGAAATAAAACGAATTAATTTAAAGTTGTATCCGTTTCCTTTAATAACATTTTTCGTGGTTGTGTTCTTTGAAGATAACTACGTGATTGTTGATGGTCGCTAACATAGATTTGCATTGCTTACTGTGTCGTACGCAGCGCCACCAAATCTTCTCGCCGTTTTGCCTGCGTAAACCATATTTGTAACCATCGAATATTAATGCACGTGTCCCTTTCTTTGTCATATAAATGGTCGGTTGCTCTGAGAAATGATATGGTAAATTCAAATTAATTAATTAAACATGCTTAATTTTTTATATTAATCACACTCGCATAGTTGATTCGTACGAGTTCAGGTACGTAAATAAAAACAATATAATAATAATGAATTTATTTCAAGATAAATACACTTTATGAAATATTAATAGCAAATTAATTACGAGTATTTTCATACGAATATCAAATAAATATGAAAAATTTGATAATAAAACCTAAATAAAAAACACCAAAACGTCCTTCACTATGGTTAGGTTAGTTATTTTTGGATTTCCATGAGCTCATGTTCAAAGGGTACTTTGGTGTATCTTAGAAATCCAAGGTTCAATGATAATTAAGTTAAAATGTGTACCTTGAAAACAATCCATTCTAAATAAAAAAGAATTGTGTAATTTTATGAAACCACAATATAAGTTAAACATATTTTCGGATCGTAGCATTTTAAAAAACTGAGCACAATATTTACTGAGGTAACAAACAGGAAAAAAATAACCAAAACTGAGAACCACCTCTTTTTTTTAAATCAGTAAATAATACACAGTATGATAGCGTAAAATATGTTATAATGTCAGTGGAATTTATATGAACTATATAGACAATCTTCTTTTGTATGTTGTTTTCCTTATTTAAACGTAAGACTAGCTGGATTAATGATTTTTTTTAGTGTTTGAGTGGGTCTGTAACTAGTTTAGATTAATAATTAGTAGTTGTTGCTGCAATCAGATTGTAGGTTTTCTTTTTCCGGACAGAACAACGTCTGCCGGACCCGCTACTCTACACATAAAAAAGGCAGTGAGTGAGTAAGGCAAAATATAGTGGAGAGGACTTCAATAATATTGACAGAAATTACCGATTTACATTTAGTTAATCATTTCCCATTTTATTTCATTGTTTGGTCACACCGTTTAAGGGAAGATTTGGTAAAATTTTCTTCCTTAATACACCCCTGGGAAGCAGGACTACCCGTAGCTACAAGATACAGCAATAAATATTTCGACTCGGCGATGTTATGAAATAGCAACTATTTCCAATGTTTTTTATTGATAACACTACAGCTCTTCAACAGTTACTCTACGATTTTTTTTATAGAAAATCAGTTGACAGAGGAGTAAAGGTACTGAACTATTTTTTATCTTTATCTTTTCATATATAACCTATGTTGCGAGTCGTTCTACAAACAATTTATATGTGAATATTTTTCATTTAATTTCCCGTTAAATAAAACGTTTATTACGTTTTCATATAGCATTTATTATGCACACATTGAATAACACATCAATTTTTATTTTACATGAATTTGACAAGGCTTTATTTTTTTACTTCTACAAGTGTTTTTTTTAACATGATAACGTCTTATAAATCGATGAACGCCGACTGTACGGACGAAAGAGCATGACACATTGTCACGTTCCGCTTGAGCCGAGCGTGCAAGCGAGAGCGCGGAACAAGCGATAGACGAGCGCGATCGGCCTAAGCGTTTGGCTTGTAATGTATAATTTTTCATCAATGTTTTCTTACGACGTTATCACGTGAAATTATCGTCCGTAAACAGACTTTACAGACAACCAATTTTTTTTTATTAACTTACATAACCTTATGACATATGCAATCGTTTTACGTAAAATGTATACATTAAATTGAGATCGTCAATACACATATTTATAATTATATACACTATTGTATAATACATATTCGATAATAGATTACAATGTTTTTAATCTAATCACGGCCAATAGATAGTTCCTTCTAATCAGTTCAAATTTATTTAGACACAATATTAATTCAATCATATAATTGCAGTTTCATTAGACAACTAATTTTAATTTAATTATAGACATACATTTCAATATTCTATCTACTTTTATGATAAAGCAATCTGCTAGCTACATAATACTAAGCATTTTGGGTAATTTAATCAAGTTTTTTGTGTTAAATTTCGTATTAATAATAATAATATGAATTGTTTATTTTAATTATGATTTTGATATTTTCAATTTAATGTGTTTAAATTGTATTAGCTAATTTTTATGTTATTAATTATCCTAGTATTAATAATATGTTGACATAACTTTTAAAGTGTATGGTCGCTAGCCGCCATGTTGGAAATGTGAGATGTTGCAATTATATTCTGTACAATATATTTACTTGAATTATGTGTATACATTTTCCTTACATACTATATATTATAACTAACTGTACTTGCAGTTTTCCGCAGACGTTTTTTATTTGTATTAATTACTACATATTTCTGAAGCAAAATGCATATTGTGTAAATATTTCGCATGCTCATATATCTATGCATAACAGTTTTCGTGACTATCGACTGAATGATATAGATATTGATGTGCTGCAGCGCTACTTAGTGGTGAGTTATACCTAGTATAGTAAAATGGATGGAATAAAAACCTTCTCAGTGTTAAAATACTCTCACGCTGATCTGTTAAATTATGTTATCGGAATTACAACTAAAAAATAATAAATGTATTCAAAATTTAGCCACAAGCTTTTTATAACACCCACGTGAACATAGATTTATGAGTTGAGTATGAGTTTGAAGGACATAGACGAAATTACGACACAGTTAACATGCTTTAAAACTGGATAACAATATATTCCAATATTCTAAGTATATATTTACATAGATCCATACCGTGTTATTACAAAAAAGTTAAATACGCGTCGAACACTTGTTTTAAAAAAGTTTAATCACAAAAGAGTGTCTTACTTTTGTTTAGAAATAGGCACTATTTAAATTTAAACATTGTATAACATTTGTCTAAGTTATAGTTCTCATTTTATTGTTGTGATTTATTTTATTTCTATTTGCCGGCAAAAGAAGTTTTGTAGTCAATTATGGATTTCGTGTGTATAATTAATATGGAAGATGTGTAGATAAAGTAGATAACTTTGAAGATTCACTAGTAAATGACAACTACTACAATATGGCATTACTGACATTTCACAATGTATTTATTCTGAAATTATACAGTGGTTCCATTTTACGCAATTTGAGGTATTATTTTAAACTTATATATTACTTATTTTAATAATGACATCATTTTCTTTACACCAAATCTCACAATAATTATAACCAATTTCACTTAAAATAAATAAATATTCTTAATGAAGATCTAATCAAAAATATTATTTGTAAACTGGAACGCTTTTGAATGATGAGATTGAATTGAATGAATGCTATTTAGAGTTGCTTGCATAAAAAATAAAAACCGGATATTTAGCTAGAGACCGCTCAGACACTCTTTTGTAATAAAGTATTTTAAACGTGTGTTTAAAATTTTAGACACTGTTTAGTAAAACTCGTGTTAAACGTTTGTTCATTTTTGTTTTTGTAATAAGACCCATAATGTTTTCACTGAACTAAAACCATCCCAGAGCGGTTTGTATGTCGGAATTGCTGTGCGTTACGTCGCAAATGTCTTAATCTTTTTTAATGTTCAATGGATCTCAAACACAGGACTCTTTTTAATTAACTGGGTGGATGCGTATGCTTGTTGTGGCGGTCGACGGTGGTAAGGCCGATGGTGACCACAATAGCGTGACATTCTCTCAGCCTGCTGTCGGCACACAGCCACTTCACCCTCGACGAGCACACGGAATGTCTGGTATACCAATAACCCCGTAACTTCATTATTTTAGCGCCGTTATTAGATGTGTAGAAACTCGGACGATCTGAAATTCATTTAAGGGTCAGTTGAGTTTTTAACTCACAGCTCTGTAGATAGAATACCGGTTATTTAAAATCTTTCAGTATTAAACATGTTTTCTTTTCGCTTAGTTCTATGTAGATATTACTAATTTTATACTCTATTCACCGAGAAAGAACGGAAAAACCCGTCGAGTAAAAGAACAATAGATACGTCCGCGCCGTACAAGCGACAGTTGTAGACTGGTATTTTGCGGACATGTGAACACAGAACACTTTTTTAACTCATTACCTCCGGCCAATCCCGTGCATTATGGCTTTTCTTTTGTTAGCTCTGCTCGGTGAATAGACTATAGTAAATGTCAGTGGAAAGAAATACGAAAATTAAACTACAAATTTATTACTCGAATTCGACTTACATTCCTTTTATTTCAGCGATAAGTAATTGAATAATATTAATTTAAAAAAGTTAAATAATAAATTAACGGCCATAACATTTCAAACACTATTAAACATGGAACGGCAAATAAAACAATATTGTATTTGAAAGAATAACTGTATTAATTATAAAAAATATGTAATTTTATAAGAATATAATTATGCTAAGAAAAAGTAAGAATAAACATAATTTAAATGAAAACAAAACATAAATAAAAGAGTTAGGAATTAATTTTGTAATTGATTTTATAAGTGGCGTAAAACAGAGTAAAATATAGATGGAATGTATTTTAATTTGTTCACATTTAGTATATATTATTTTAGTTTAGTAGAGTTGCTGTGATTGACCGGTCGTGCCGGCGAGAGCAAGTCTAATAAATTAATATTACTTATAAGTAACTATTAATAAGCATGATATAATTATTTCAATTAAACTTGCACATTAATTATTGAGAGAAATAATCTACAATAATAATTTTTTTACCAAGATTACTTATTTTTATGTAGTAAAATATTGCAGAATAACAACTCATTATTATTTTTTTACTTGTAGGAAACAAATCTTCGATTACTGAAACGTGTTTAATTAGGGCTAAAATTTAATTTAGATTTCTATCGATAGTAAACTATAGTCAGCCGTAGTATGAGTCTAA
Organism: Antheraea assamensis; assembly: GCA_035772565.1. NCBI lineage: Eukaryota > Metazoa > Arthropoda > Insecta > Lepidoptera > Saturniidae > Antheraea > Antheraea assamensis. Next base: position 377,363 of record JAQQSE010000160.1, read on the forward strand.
ACACATTTAAGAACGGGTTGTGTTTCATAAATGTATGTCTTGAAGACCTTTTCTATCACTTTTTCCATTAATAACGATTTACATGAATTACGATTTACAAGAAATATTAGTTGATCATTTTATTTTAGTCAATTTATTGACTCGTGTTTGAATAATTCTATTTGAAAATGGCGATATCGCCGATTTGTTTCCAGTAAATTTAAAAATGACTACAAGATCGGCGGATGGTTATGTTGATTCCGCTTTCCTAGAATCTGATGATAATTGTCCACGTCTGTGAAAATAACTGCCCGACAGTTCCTCGTCTCTCCGTGAGTACCGCAGCGCCACCGTCGCCTGGTCGGAGTTGGAATAGGATTCTTTACATACGTGTAATTGTTTAATATAATCATGTCAGAACCACGCGCTGTCTTAGTTACGGTCACCACATCTGTGAATAAGCAGATATAGATTTTGAAGTTCTCAAAACACCATTAATAAACTAATTATATATTAAGTACAATGATAATATTTTTGAAGGCCTTAATGCCAATAACGCAGGTTTTTTATATAGGGTAATTGGTGGCAATATGAATGCTATCAAAAATCTACAGTGAGAGATTGAATAATAATTTATTTGCGATAAGTGTAATACATAGAATAGAATACTTATAAGCGTAAAATAAAACGTGAATTTAAATTACATCGATGGTAATGACTCCTATTAAAAGCAACAAATACACAGAACGTCCTCAGTTGCATTCCAGCGAATGACTATTTTAGGTTTTAAGAATTTTACTCAATGTCCACTTTGCTTGTAAAATAAAATTTACTATTAATTTTTTTTTTGTTTATTAGTATCTCGTTATGGAGGCTGTATTAACACCAGATGATATGTATAATTGACGTCAAATATTTGAGAGCCTTCACAGAGAATATAATTAAGGTTTTCATCATTCCGCCATGCAAACATGACGGTGCAAGTATTATAAATATATACTAGAGAGTCCTTCGTCATGTCTGGTGCAGTCAAGTAGAAGTATTTTGAAGACTGAAACACTTGCAGCATATTAGTGGCGAAGTGGTTATTCGTTACATAATCGAATGATACTTCTTAACGAGTTTTATATGATACCCAAACTGTATATTAAAATTTTGAAATAGCAAAATAAGCATATACCTAAAGTATATCTAACGCATGTCTAAGCAGTGTTAGTATGCTAACAAAAATAGTTATAATATATCGTCGTTTAGCAAACAACACCGCTGAAGTCGAAAATTGGCGGTTTTTACTTTTAAATGTCATTGGATAAATATTCTCATGACACGTCAAATTACTTATCACATTTTGAATGTTTCAATCAATAAATACCTCGCAGTTAAATTCTGATCACTAATTACTGCATAAAGACCATTAAACATTAAACAAAAAACAGTTTTTCCGGTTCCCGGTAAAATTAGTTAAATTGACTTGCGTAATGTTGTTTGTTAAGTGACGATATGAAATTACTAATACGATAGGATCTAGGTTGGAATAGCTATCGGTTTAGACGCGGCGAGTGTGTGAGAACAAAGTTAACCGCCGCCCATCTTCGGTGGTATCTACGCGATTGTGAATACGCACAGCTTTTGGCACTGAAAGAGCCGGTATGACTCCTGGTAATGTTTGAAAATTGTAATATCTTTATGTATATTAACTTTCAACGCATGCAACCATATTGTGATATAGGTGAGGCTTCGCTTACGCTTAAGCATAAAACATACTTTTTTATGAATAATGATTAGTTATAAATAGAAGAGATGCGATTCGGTTATTTATATTAAGAATGTATTAATGAATTATGTATGTTTAACGTAGAGCCATCTAGTACATTAAACAGAAAATAAGTTTGCCGATGCACGCTCTTGTAGTAACTTGTTCCAGACTAATTGGTTACCTGTGAAATAAAAAAAATCTTGTCAGTTCTTAGTATTAGTAGGTGATGCTCAAGTTTTACATAATACTGACTAATTAAGGAATGATTTTGAGCCTATTAGATTAATAGACCACGTCACGGAGACAGACTAGTTTTGGTATGAAAGTTTTGTCATGGGACTGATAGGTAAATAGAACATTAAATTACCCAATTCCTCGTTTAATTTACTACTGCCAACTGAAGAGTTGTTATCAAAAATGCCGTATTAAAAGCATAAAAAGTAACAATAATAATTGAGACTGATTGAACAAAAGATAGAAAATGAAAGTGTAAGCTTTATATTTATATACTCATAAAAACACTGAAAAATAAAAAGTAAAAAAGTATGTTTTGGAGTAAACTTTCAATTATATTTTTTTGTTCAATATAAGCCTTTAAATATGATGAAACAGCAAAGGGAGGTGGCCTGTTCGGACATAGCATCACTGTGCTTTGGTTCGAATATCACAGATAATTTGAACCTTCTTTGAAGGAAACCACCCTGATAAAACTATTTCGTCACCAAGCACACGTCCACGTAGTATTGCCACTACCGTTGCACTCACAGAACCAGTCTTCCACTAGACATAGACCGCATTATAAAAATATTAACCTTATTCACGAATTCCTTCCTAACTATGCGTTTCCATTTATGAAAATAGCATTATTAAACTGTGGTCTTATTGTGAACAGTTATATTAACCCCTGGACTGTACCAAAACTATAAAGGTTTAAGTTTGATACAAACGAATATAGACCTCATGACGCACAGACTATTGGCAGCACATGCTTAAAAAATACCTGATTTATTATAAAACTTTGAAAAATAACAAATTATGTACTGTAAAATTATAACTTTAATGTAAATGTATTTTAACTTTTCTTTTCATTTGTACGAACTCTATTTTACTAAACAATGAAATTAATAATATATGACGTCGTGAAATAAAAAAAATAAAAACATAATCTGCCAGTTTGGGTCTTAAACAATCAGCCGAGGGGTTATATTAAGTTCATATAGTTTTCAGCACTTTTAAACAAATATGGAAAACTTTTCAGTAAAGTTGTTTGTTCATTGAAAGAATTGCTTATTAATACATTAAAATATTTAGCTTTAAATCATACAATAAAATGAAATTAAAATATACAAAGTCTTCAACAAGATTAGAAATAAAATAACCATGGTGCCAATACATAACCTAACAGTAAGAAATAACTTGTCAAATGAAACCGTAAAATCCAGAGTTGTCAGATCGTGTAACAGGATACAAAATTAGGGACTCGAAGGTGAATTTTGCGATAGTAAACCCATCTATTTTTAATTGTACTTTTTCACGATTCCGCCAAAAACACGTAGTTACAGGGATTTATGTTTACGTCCAGTCCAAGTCGTCTACTAAGATACCCAAAATTAATTAAATACAAATACTTCAAGTAAATTTAAAAGAATTACGGAATGTCATATATTTCACAATTTTAATAACAAGTTTTACTAGTTTATATTATAAGACGTATTATATGCATAGATAATTTTTGCATAAATCACAATTTATGCGTAATTTTTCGCCAATTAGAAATATATTGAATTAAAAAATATAATCCCGAGAACCTGTAATAATAATCATAAGAGTCAATGACAGTTTGCAGTATGCAGTTGAATTTTATACAATTTTATTAAAATATGTATTTCTTCTTTTCTTCGTAACCTTATGATTATGTCTTCAAATACTTTAACTATAAGTAGGCAATAATGTAAATAAAACGCAGACGCATTTCATTTTATTTTGTTTCATGTAGTATCTTTATGAATACATATGAACATGTTTAATTATTGCAATCGATTGGCATTATATTAATTCAATCATATTAATACTCTTAAGTAGTAATAAAACTTTGACGTCGTAATTTTTTTATGCTAAGATCATTTATAATATGGAGGAATCTTTATTAAGTGATCAATGGTTATGAACGGAGTATTCCCTGGCGATTTCATTTTTAATCGTGAAAATGTAAGATTTGCAACCACTACCCTGATTCATACAACGCCATCTTGTTTTGCCACTTCTAGTGTACTGCTTTGAAAATCTGTATCCGGATATATTTGCCGGCGATTGTTTAAAAATATAATCTGTAATTAAACATTAAAATTAATTATGTTGTGACTCAAATTTTGAAGGTCAGTGAACAAGTTTAATCTGTACTATAATTTTCCTCCTTTTCAAAATGCTCGCGCAAAACAAAACGCACGATTAAGTGATTCACGCAACACTAGCGCCATCTCTCATTTAGAAGAAACTAAATCAAGAAAGCGGATGATCCAGTAAGTCCACGTATCCCATTAACTATCATCCTTGTTAAGCTTAAACAGTAAGTAAAGTCCAGCATCAATCAGTGTCTAGAAACATAAAGTTTGCGACAAAACCCACTTAAAACATGGTATTAATATAAAAAAAAAAACATGTGTTATGATTTGTTTGATGAATGTTATTTGTGATAATTATATGACATATGTCCAGAATAAAACCTCATTGCCGTTTATAAAAAACATGTTGACATTTATCAGTTTTACTTACACCATTATACCTAAAAGAAAGTAATAAAGAAAAACAATAGAGTAGAAATTGTTGTATCTATACAGTGCTTATACTTTCTCTATATCGCTATGTTTTCCTTTCTTTCTTTCTTTTTCGTTACTGGCAACCCAGTTCTCTTTAAAGACTGTTAATGCCATTTTCACATAGGTGCCTATTGAATTAGTTTCTTCTGCTTTATGCATTGTTTTCCTTTAAATATATGTTTCAAGCCGACTAATTCACAATAATAATAACTATGACAATAATGACTAATTGCCAATGCTGGTGTAAGTGTCTTGTGATAATTTCAATGTTCTAACAATATGGTGGCTCCCTTGTTTCAACTTTCTATAGAATTTTTTTTGGCAACTCAGAATTCATGTTCCATGGTATTATTTCCCACACTTCACTTGTGCACATTAACCGAAGTATGTAATGGATGTGTGGTGTAACTGGAATGTATAAAGGTTAAGAATGAGTACATCAGAGGAAGTTTGATAATAGCACCAGTGACAGAGAAGTTAAGGAGTAATGGGTTAGGTTGGTATGGCATCTCAGGAGGAGAGTTGAAAGCCATGTAACTAGAAAAGCTTTAAGTATGAAGGTAGACGGATATAGGAGTAGATGAAGATTTAAAAAGGTATTCATAGATTGTGTTAAAAATAATATGTGTATAAAAGATGTGAATACTGAGATAACATCAGACAGGGGAGAGTGGAAGAGAAAAACATGTTGTGCCGACCCTACATAAGTGAGATAAGGGTAAGAAGATGACGATAACTATATATATAACATTCCGACAAGTTGAGGATTAATAAATGGCAATTTTAGATTCCTATAAAAAAAAAATACTTTGTTTTGTATTAAACTCTGTATTATGCACAATCCCGAACGTAAGCGTAATATTCAGAGCATCCAAAAAGATTAACGAACTCTGTACGCGTATTTAACTATATTGACATCGGTGGATCGTGGTTATGACATATATCAGGTTTAACTATGATTTTTTTGCCGATAGTGTATAAATTAGCTTTACAGTTACGTCTGTAGCTACTGCATCTCCAGCGTTGTTTCCCATCGGAGGTGACTTTACCGCTGTGTTTGATGAACTTGTATCCATCTACGCAGACGATCGGAGCGTTCACGTAAGCGGACCTCATGAAGACTGCTTCTGTCAAAAAAATGCTATTGTATTTTATGTGGCGATGTCTATACAAATGATAGCGTGTAGACAAAAAATTCTAGAGCAACACATACATAATTATTACATTTGTTGTTTAAATATTTTAAGATGTCCAACCCTTAAGGATCGAAGGGATCGTTTGGGTAAGGTATTTCTGTTTAAACACTTTATAAGCTTTAGTATTTAACCTACAATCTTATCTGATGTAAAATAACGATATCGTCCAAGATGATAAACACGCTGACCCTAGAGCGACTGCTTTTAAAGCGCAGCTGCCGGAACACGCCCGTAGGTGCTTAGCGACGGATTTTCAACTTGAGGGTTGTAGTTAACAGGTAGTTAACAGAACCATACTATGGTTTCAACAAGATGTTTTCCTTCTCATTTCTAAGGATGCAAACCTATGTCGATCGACGCGATGTCCGGGCGCACTGACCACTGAGCTATCATTGTTTCAAATCGTATCACCATTCCAAGCGAAAGTGAGTACTATGTTACCTTCTAGAATGCCGGGATCAAACATTTATCCTCATAAACCTACACTTGTATATAATTACGTCGATATATTCCACACAATTATAATTGATAATAAAGAACGTTCAATTGTCTGTTCTCTGTTTAGTCTGCTTATTACTTACTAATAAGTCTTGAAAAAATATGTAACACACTATTTATTGTATAAACTATATGGAAAAAATAAACGATATTTGTGACATCAAAAGTTTTATCTACTTTTATTTATTATTGGATTATTGATGAGATACAGAATTCATTTCTACGAAGATATTACATTAATATGAACTATATAATACTGTACTAACAGACTAGACAAACATTTCGAACTTGAATCTTAACATTTAAGGAATTTCACTACACATTTAATACCTTCATCTATACTACCAGACATTATAGTTTATTTTATATATTTTTAAAGAGATAAAAGTTTCTCATTATATTATAGTTTTATATTTAAACATTCACATTGTATATTAAATACTGAGACAAGCTGAAAATGATCGCCTAACATAGCAATTCCTAACATTTGCAACTACGAAACACAATCATCAAATAAGTTTTATGTTATGGAATAGTTCTCACGAAATACGGTGCAATTTGCAAACAACTTTGATTACAGTTACTCCACTTTTCCAATACAATATTTGTGATTGTGGTCGCATTTGACGTTCAAAGAACGATTCAACGACAAATCTATTTAATTAAGGGAACTCTACAGAACCAATAGTTTCCGCGAGAGGTGTTACGAGTTCCGCTGGACTTAATAAAAAATCGCTACGGTGATACTTTGAATACCTCACTACCTCGCCCCACTACTGGCGTCCCACTGCCGGTACCCCATTGACAGCAGGCTACACCAGGGACCCTACTGATTTAATCATCCTAGGTTTAAGAACATTTTCTACTACTTATACTTTAATTGTATTACACTAAGATATACAGTAAAATATTTCAGCTCAATCAAGACATCACATAATAGTAATGTCTGATTCACTACTTCAGCGAGTCGTAGCAACAGACATCTGTCTTTTATCGATTCATAGAATAGCCTATTGTAACCAGTAATAATATCGAAGGTCACCACAAATTATTTATTCATACTGGATTTCTTTGATATGCAATTCAATTTCACCATAGAATACAATTCAATTCCACCATATAAAGGTTTATGCAGCATCTGCTTATAGTTTAGTTTATCAGTAATCACAACTATGGAGTGTCTGGCGACATATTAATTATAGTTTTTTTTCGACTATTCGTTTATCAATATGAGTGCTACAGTATCTAGAATTTATACAAACATTCTTAAATGTTCCTCACAATTTCAACAGTATACTCTGAACAAATAAATAATAAAACTATGAAGAGATAGTATTTTAACGACTCCTAAAACACATGTTGTGCAATACATGATATATCCAACGGTAAAAAGTTACACATATCCTCTCAAGAAATTCTGATACGGAATCCCGTTAAGACCAGCTACGGCATTGCTTCAGCCCAATAGCTTTTTCAATAGAGGTGCAGACCTATTTTATTTTAAAGAATACACCAACCTGTAAATGTCTGTATATTGAAAAAATGTTTCTACCCGAACATAAGCTAGGGCCACGCCAGCCCACGACGTAGAGCTATTTGAAATTCTTAGGAGTGTTTAAAGTTTGAACTTTGTCACTATATTGTCACTATTGTGCTGTTACAAGAACATTCATACACGCATTCAATGTTTCCTGTCATCTTTATGTACCTATGGTGTTAAAAGTTCATTATATTAACTATTTAAAACCTATACAGTTCTTGGTAAATACGTTAATAGTTTAATTGAATAACAATAGTCGGATATAAATTCATAACTTTTGATCGGCTTTGTGTTCCATAAGATTATAATTTATTTTCATGGCGGTTTCACATAAAGAGCGTGTGCATCATACATGATTCGGTGATTCAACATTTTCACTGATGGCTGATTTCCTTATTGATCTATCCATATTTCAAAAATCTATATTGGAAATAATTATCTATTATAACTATTATTTCAGATCTATAGACCTGAATGTATAAGACGTATTCTAAGCAAATTACACTGATAATACATTAAATACTAAGAAGTTTCACTTCTACCATGTCTACTCACATTTGTTACTAGACATATTATTAAAGACAATAAATATTTCCCAAAAAGCCGACTACATTTAATTCGAAATGTAAACGATACCGGTAATAAACGCTTCAAGCGCGAAAATTCATTTCGAGTTTTATTTTAAAATTATTTTATGAAGTTTCGGAAGTTCTGGATGGTTATGATCGTTGTTGACTCTAATGATTTTATTAAATAGAGTGGAAACTGAAGCTCTGCAACCCCGATGATGATGAGTGCCACAACGCCAGCGAGTTCTATCGTTATTTCTACTGTGGCGTAGATATCTGTGACCGTGTAATACGATGATGCGAGCACCGCGACTTGTCGTCATAAATACAGCATCTGGGGACAAAACAATACCCGAGTTTTATTTACCGTTAATAAACCATTTAAATTATCCCATTAACAACATGCATATCAACGTGAGGGTGCTACGACGTAAAATTCCACAGTGCCATTACAGAATACATGTAACAAAGTATTATTATTGTTATTTATTATATCATATATATATACATATATATTTTTACATATTAAATACATAACATTGCATCAATTTGCAATAGAAAACACTTAAAACTTATACTAGCGAAAATCCGAGGGGATTATAAAAGCGGCAAACTATAATGGCTGTTTTGACATATTACAACAATACTGATGTGAAATATTGATTTATTTTCGAAAAAAATATAGTTAGTGTTACTTTGTTTAGCATTAAGCATTGACGCGAGTTTGCTGAAGGTGTTAGTTGTGCTGGCCACCGACGTTATATATAGGATATAAATTTATATTGTCGAATTTTGTTTTGTAAATGTCGAATCATGTTGTAAATAAGTACAATATTAAATATAATCCATTAACGATTTTGAAAGGATTTGTTCACTAGACCATATTGTATAATTGACCATAGTGAGATGTACATATATATATATATATAATTTACAAATCCGTACTAAATTAATTATGTGTCCTAATATTCGATAAATAATACATTCGATAAATTTTAGGTCAAACTGCAGGTCACTATTAACAATAAAAAACAGCAATTTGACAGCATGAGCGGATAAATGTCAAAACGGCCTGCATAGCGCACCGCTATCATAATAACTCTATGCAACTCATAGTCAAACGACGTTTAAAGTTTTCACAGTTGGTTTAATATCTAAGGTACAGCTAAACATTCTAGGTTAAAAATAACAGCACCTTCTACATCTTCATTTTCTAAAGTAGACAATTTCACAGTTTTTTATTTACTTTTTATTTGACTCCAATGCTTAATTGAGAAAAAGAAAATACAAAAAAACTCATACTGTCTAATAAATAATTTACAAAATAGCAGGTGGGTCATGGTTATGTTCTATGTACCTCTGTACCATATTTAAATTGCCTATAGTGAAAAAACTTGCTGAGCATGCCCGTTTATAATTCGCACAGCGCCATCGAATCCTCGAACCCATCCTGTAGTGTCTCGTGAATTTATATCCGTTAATACAAATGATAAGTGCCCGTTTATAATATGATTTTGTAAGCACAGCTTCTGTGAACAGATAACTATTGTTAGTTGTTTTAAACATACTTTATTTGGTGACAACTTAAGCCGAGGCCCACCCTATGCCCTTGTGCTGGTTGCCTATAATAATCGGGTGAGTTCCTTGAGGAGCCCTTAGTAGTCCGGTGAAACTGGGAAGGCCTTGCCAGGCGAACAGTGTAGGTTAGTTCGAAAAAAAAAAACTTTATTGTTGTATAATTTATAAACGATATTCGCACCGTGGTAGCTTGTTCAATCGAGAAGGAAATGCTGCAATAAGCCGCATTTTTTAGTGAGAACAAAGACATCGTAATGAGATATTGTTAGAACTTTGTCCAATGGGTAGCCCGACAAAGCTGTGAACTTATAGTTCCATCAGCACAAGAGCGTAGTCAGTTCGAAAAAAAAACTGTGTTATGCCCTCCTGGATAGCAACAATTCTACGATTAAAATTTATAAGTGTATTGCGGTACTTCACTTGAGAATTGATTCTCTAGGTTTAGCGCGTTGCATTTTTAGATAACATCGTCATTTAACGTCAGATGTGGTCGCACTATAAAAGCTACAGAGTATGAAGTAGTTAAGACCGCTAGTTGATATGTTTTGTCTTCATATTTATGTATGGTGGCCCAGATTAGAGCAAAATGATATTTGAAAAAAAAAAGACATTGTTGGTTGCATTACCCAGTACAAGTCAAGTATAACATAAGATGTTGACTGAATACGTAAGATTGTGTATGCCACATATGCTTGGGAACAATAAAGTGAATTATAATGAATATTTTATTAAAATTACCGAGTTATATATATATATATATTGGAAGGAATTAGGGGTGTGAAAACAATGCTCGAATCGAATAATGATGTTCGATTTGAATAAATAGAATAATATGAACTATTCGAATATTTTTTAAATAAGGAAGAGTTAATAGATTAATAGTTATAGGAAAAGAAACAACATTTTCCACCGTTCTAATATTTCAATAAAAAAAAATTATATTTTTCATAAATATCTTATCATTAATATAATTGGAATTATTCGCAAAATTGAAATTAGTTGAATAATCCGAATAGTTGAAATAATTCAAAGTATTCGAATAGTTCCCTTTGAATTTTGAATCAATTTATTCAGTTCGATTCGCTATCGAATAATTCGAATATTTGCACACCTCTAGAAGGAATACATGGTAATAAAACAACGTTTGAATAGTTATTATCTAATCACATTTTCATTGTACATTAGAATACTATATAATATATTAAAAAAGGCAAAATTGAAAACCTCGTAGTAAACTAATGTATTTTCGTTTACAAAGTCTATATTACCCAGTTACATTTTAATTACTAATGTTTTTTTTTTCAAAATTCAAATTCATTCTAAAACTATTCACTATGAAACTGTGAAACGTTCTATGTTACAAGTAAAGAAAATTCGGAGAGGTTTATAATCGTAAGCCGCCACTATACTTTCTTCCGATTTATATCAGATTTATTTTCTTATACCTATTTACCTATCTATACATTTGTCTTTTCACGGTAAATATTTTTTAGATATATATATGATACTTGGAAAAAACACTATTTATTGAATAATCTCTAGTAACAATCATGATATATTTAATCTACAGAAAATTATTAATCTCATTTTGAATACCACAAAATTAATTAGAAAATATGTAATAAAAAGGTGACCACCACAAAAATTAGGGTGAACTTTACTTCGCACTTCCGCGTCCACCATAATTTTGACTCGTGGATTTCCGCAAAGTAACGTATCCATCAATCAATAAAAGGTGGTCTACGAATATGCATTATTTAGTTCGGTTTACTAGTCTAGGTGGGTGGTTATGGTTCTGTCTACACTTAATTATTTCCCCACCAATTGACAGTATCATAGCGCTACAACCCTTATTGTGATGTGATGTGCAGTACCAACGTGTCTTGTATCCGGATTTCCTGTGTATGGTAAATTTGTAATCGTTTAAAATAATCATTGGCCTGCCTTGCGTTGTCGTACCAAGTTGTAAATCTGAAAAATATTTTCATTTGTAGTATCATAACATAACTTGTTAATATATACTCAAAAGTAAAATACAAAAAAGACGAAATCCGTATACTTAATAAATATATTCCAGAAAAAAAATCTGTAGGACTTTACCAATAGATGTAAATTTTTGTCGGTCTGTCTCCCTGTCTGTTCGTTTATTTTTGTATTATACAAAATTTACGCAACAGATGTTTATGTAATCTAGACAGAATTATTAATATAATTACTTTGAAAAATAGAAAAAAATTGGTTTAAATTAGAAATTATTAAAAAATTAATCTACGTTTTTTGTATTAGACATGTTTATTGAATCGACGTATCAACCTTGGCGGATGATTATGGTCTTGTTTACATTTAACTATTTCCCCATCTATGGTGAACATCATGGCGCTACAACCCTTGTTGTGATGCGATCCGCAGTACCAACGAGTCTTGCTTCCAGATTTCTTGTGTACAGTAAACTTGTAACCGTTTAATATAATCATTGGTCTGCCGTGGGTTGTAGCACATACTTGGAAATCTGAAAAAGGTTTTTGTATGTAACATGACTGAATGAATACTTTATTGCACTTTTGAGTTTGTACATTAGCGAGCTTATTGTCACATGGTGTTTTTTCCAACAAACTAGGAGTGTTGTTATCAAAAGAAAAGTAAAAGAAAATAAATAAATAAAATTATATATATAAATATAAATATAATATTGAAAATAATATATAAATTAACATAAATGTATACTCATACATATATTCATACAAATATATAACAATGATAAAGATAATAACAAAATAGTATACACAAAGCAAAAGTTAGTTATAAATAGAAATTATAACAACACAAACACTCTGTTTCCTGTTTCTCAAACAAAAATAGGTGTAGTTGGATTCTAATGTCATTGATAGTTTCAATATCTGAAATTTGACGCGGTAACGTATTCCATAAACGCATGTATAGTTAAATGTCTATATATGTATATAAGAACAAAGTAATTATATATAGTAATAGTAGGTATTACAAGTGTTAGTGAACCGAAATGAAATGAATACATTTTTTTCATCTAATTTTAAATAGATACAAAAAAGTGTATAATTTTCATGAGATTGTAATATATATGCTTTAATATTATGTTTATAATTATTCAATTATTAAAAAGTCGTCAATAATTTATTTTTTACGGAACAAATCATTATATTTTATAAAATATTCTGCAACGGTTGTCGGTCCTTGCAGCATGTGACTTTTAACCTTCGATGTAATGATTTATTCATGATTTTAGTGATGTCAATAGCTTTTAACCCACACTTTTCTTAATAATGCCATACTAGACTCTCAGACCAGTTTACATGCATTTAAAATCCACTAGCAATTGACTTCTCTGTCTCCATGTACACGGCTTACTTGTCGATTCGCCGATCAGTAACGATTATAATATGTTAAATCTAGAGAGAATTCACCGTGTGACAAATTTTCATGGTGAATGTGTTTGACTAAAAAAAAAGTTATTCAATTGTTCCGAATATTCGCAGATGTTACAGCGTCGTTTATTCTATACACCGACACCTCAATTCGGCATTTACATTAAGACTAGGAACTTTCATGGCTTCTCATATTCAATAATAACAATAAAAAAACACTGCTCAATCAAGGAAATTTCAGTCCATACTACTGATTACATGTGGCAGAAATGCGAATGTTAAGATGGATGTGTGGTGTAACAAGGATGGATAAGATTAAGAATGAGTATATCAGAGGAAGTTTGAAAATAGCACCAGTGACAGAGAAGTTGAGGAGTAGTAGGTTAGCATGGTACGGGCATATTATGAGAAGAGATGAAAGTCATGTAACAAGAAAAGTTTTGAGTTTGAAAGTGGACGGATATAGCAGTAGAGGAAGACCGAAAAGGGTGTGGATGGATTGTGTGACAAACGATATGTGTATAAAAAGTGTGAATACTGAGATGACATCTGACAGAGGAGAGTGGAAAAGGAAAACATGTTGTGCCGACCCTACTTAGGTGGGATAAGGGTAAGATGATGATGATGATGACTACTAAGCGTCTACTTTGTAAGTGGTTGAGCACTCTTATCTATGACGACCCTAAAGATATACTTAAAATTAAATCGTAGCTCAATAATATAATTATTTATTCAGAATTGTAATATATTTAAGTATTTATATATATTATGTATTTGTCAAATTACCGATTTAATAATCTAATATTTTAGCTTATAATAAATTGCATATGTGTAAGGTCCTCGTAGGTGCTTTTTGTGAAATCAGTTGTTTAATGGTACCTTGGCTACCAAGATACAGGTTCTGTCTAGTTAGGAAACCATTGTAAAAAATTGTGAAAAATGTAAACAAATAAATTTTGAATTGAATTAAATTACCAACCACATTCCTCCAAAAACAAAAGTGATTAGAAAAAAAGCAAAGTGCTTAAAATAATTAGGGATTATTAAAACACGGGTGCTTCCGTTACATTACACACGTTTATTAATTCGAGAAATCGATTTAGGCGGATGGTTATGTTTTGGTTTACATTTAACTACTTCACCATCGATGGTGAACATCATGGCGCTACAACCCTTGTTGTGATGAGACGCGCAGTACCAACGCGTCTTGCACCCGGTTCTCATATGTACGGTGAACTTGTAACCGTTTAAAATAATCATCGGCCTGCCATGGATTGTCGTACATACTTGGAAATCTGAAAAAAGATTTTTATGTATATCCAAGAAATAACGACAATACATTCTTAATATTATGACAACATAGATAACACCACTATTTATTTTTCAATCACCAAAATTAATAATAAAAACCAATTCTTTACGTAATTATTCAACTTCACACGCTTGAATAAAAAATAATAAAAATAAAAGTTTATATCAAAGCTATTAATTCTCGAAAAGCCAAACTCTCGAAGTACAAGAACAGATTAATCGCATAGCAAATACAAGCCGTCGATTAACTTCATATTCATTTACAATTACCCCGGATTGGTCGATGAAACTATCGACACAGCTACAAGTAAAAATACGCTTTGAAACCTGGGCGCGTTGTACATATTTCGAAAATGAAACATCTTCTTCACACGCTTTAATTCTCTAATGTAGTAAAAACAAAAAAAAACGTATAATAGTATAATCTTTATTACTTTTCATATGTACATCAAATCTATAGTACCCTGTTCTTTTTTAATTTTACTGCCGATGCACTTGTAAAATCAGTACATGATTCATTAGTAACTTTCTTACCATGAAAAGTTCACTTTTTTTGTTGACTTCTTGAACGATTATGACATTTTCCGTGCTGCTTTTGATCCGACTTCAATAAAATAAATACAAATCACTCACATACATACCTTTTAACCCCGAAATAAATCTGTCCGTGATCGACTGTACATACACTCTTAGAAGGCTGTTTAACCGCCAAAAATATATGTACTACGATTTCACACCGGAGTATAGTAATATTAGTAATCTATACTTCCAGGTAGACAGGTATACTGTTTAACAAACGAAAGAAACCAAGACGGAACAGCAGCTGCAGTCAGCAGGTGAGCTAAGTTGCTGGCTGGAGAAGATACGAAAGCTATAAAAATACATTTAGAATGCTCGATAATTCTGAAATGTTTAGAGAATATTTTTGAATATATAATATACATTTTTGAAAAATGCTAGAAAGAAAACATTTTTTCAAAGTTATGAAATAAGCTAAAACCTTGAATACAATTCAGAACGTAATATACAGATTTGGGGTATGTCTCATATGTAGGTCGTATTTATCGAAACATGGCAGTCGGCGAGTTCTTTTTTGATTGCAGATGAAGGCGTTTACGTTCAATTATAAAACTTAACATTACTTAGACAAAATATTACTTCTATTTAAAATTATATAAACATATAAATTTATATCTATTGTATTGACTAGTTAGATTGATTTTTTTTTTCGAAATGTCTACACTGTTGACGTGGCAAGGCCTCCACAACTTCATCGGACCACGAGTTAGATTGACTTATTTAAAATTTAGTTCGTAACAAACAATTGTCTATTATCTCCCTTATCTTTTATCATTATATTATTATCAGTGAACAATAATGGATGTATGATGAAATAATAAAGCATAATATTTAAATTTACAATTTAATTATACACATTCAGTGAAGTGGAAACCTCTTTAGTCCCATTGTGATTTGACACTCGATGGAACAAATAAGCCACAAATACACACACAAACATAAATAGAGACAAACATATATATTTATAGTATTTAACGTGCGAGAGAATGAGATAGAATACATTATATAGTGTTTCTTATATCTACGATATGTGTACGCCTACGTATTGCGAAGCCTTGGGAAAAGGCATCATAACCAGCGTGTGAACTGCATATATGTTGTATTTTCATCAACAATATTCCTAATAATGATTGTGAACATCTTTCACTTTAATTATTTCTTCGTTAAATGTATATATGCAGGCGCGACATCCCCGGCTGTGGTGTGACGAACAAAACCAACGTGTATTTGAACTTATATCTTTGGTCCTTTTGCTGTATTTAAATCCATTATAAACCAACATCGGCAAACCTCGATTCGAAATAATACGCGTTACACCTAAGCATAAAACAGAAAAAAAATTAAATAATACATGTCATTACATTGTCATTAATTATGATATTAAAAATACATCTAAATGATATAATTGATTTATAAAAATTTTAATTAGGGGCTCAAGAAGCATGGAATTCTGCATAGCAGGTGGTGAGATTTTTGAAATCAATTCCTTGAGCGGGTAAAAACTATGAAAAATATTGATAAGGTATCGCTAACAAATCCCATTGAAGATACGGTTACTAGTGCAACTATTAACGTAATGGAAAAATATTTTGGTATGAGTAACTTCTACTGCTTTTATTTTAGGACAAACTCGTGTCAACCTTAAAAGCACCAGCATACAACACATATAGACGACGGGAGGTTTTCGACAAGGTGGAATAATAGAGAAAACGGTTTCATAAGAGTTGAGTAACTAAATAATAACACTATAGAACATGTTAAAGTGTTAAATCCTAAACGTTAAATTTGACAGTACAACGAATAACCTAAGTTATAAAAAAAAAACAAGTAAAATAGACTTAGTGCATACGTTAAATTACGTACAGAAATTAAAGTTTATATACTTTAAACTGATAATTGCGTTTACATACATTTTAATTATATTTAAATTTTAATAGATACAGAAAAATATAAATTATAAGGAAATAAGTTACTATTTGTGAAATAAAAGAAAGAAGTAATATATTTATCGAAGTTTACAATTTATATATAAAAAGACGAAAAACGACAAAGATGAAATTATTAACAGTAATAATAAAAAGAAAAGAAAAGAACTAATAAAGGCGAAATAGCAGAGAGAAAAACAATTGCATTAATAATTTTAGTTTTTTCAGAGCAAATACTTAGTTTCTGTTCATACATTCATCTATCGGCAGTCTCTTTGAATGCTGAAAAGAAGGCTGAATACAATCAATGGTATGACGCAAAAAAAATGAAAACCGTGAAAATTTACAACCTAACCATAATTTCGAAACCAGTTTTTAAAAATAAAACAGACACGTAATACTAATATGTCATTATTCATACTATATTTTATCGAAGTGGTATTAATTTATTTGACTGATGAAGGCTTTTTTTTACGGAAAACCATTATTAAATATCAGGGTGCCCGTTACTTCGTACTTCTGCTTATAATAGTTACAACCTACATAAGTACATCTATGTTCCGCTTACAATTCTAAGCGGAAATGCGAAGTAATGTCCACCCTATTTTTTTTTAGAACTAAAGACTCCGCTGCTTATTAATAAATATATTAGACAAAATTATTTGCTTAATGAATAAAACAATCACGTTTTAATTAAAAATACTTTATCTGAATAACTGGCTAATGAAACTTAAACTAAATACTTAACATAAACAATATTAGGAATAGTAAATACTCTAAATTATTAAATATATTATGTCCATATATTTTCATAAATGAGACTTGTTTTCATTTGACTTATGTTTATAAAATTGTAATACTCTGATACTCTTTCAGAGTTTGATCCTTTAGTGAAATAAATTACTAATGCGAGAGCGTTTAATACACGATTTTTTTCCGACAAGTACAAATTCAAAAGTAGGTCTTAATGCTTTCGATCCTTGGGATTCATCGGATTACTTACATTATTACAGCGCTCTTTATCAAATAACTTACAGTTTTATAATTTTCTCCTATTACTCTATAAAGCTTCCCGTTTTAGCCTTAGCAATTACAGTTCTAATAGTTCTCTCACTTATATCCAGAGTTGCCATAAACATTTTTTTGCAAACACGCTTTGATTCACCGTTAACTTCGAAATAAAAGGCATGGTTATAATCTCTCCCTGTGGGTGTCGTTGTGTAACGGTATTTAGCAGTTATTTCCTTCATGTGCTTATTAATGAACAGCCTTTGTTTTTCAACATCACCCAGTGCCCAATAGTGCTTTAAAATCTCGTTTCTTTTATTGTCGTTTAAAAAAGAACTGCATTTACGTTTGCATTTTTTGTCATCACAAGCAGGTTTACATTCTTTAGCGGGAACATTTTTATTCGTAAGACTTTTGTAGGCCATTCCTAAATTTCTTAGACGTCTTAGTTCATTTCGTTTCCATTTATAATATTCAACCCATTGCTTCCGTGTTCGTTTTTTTGTATAGTTGTTACTATTACTTAGAGGGCTCTGTTTTTGACTTCTAGAATGAGGTAATGAACTTGATGACATGGATGTAGAACAGATATTAGAATCTTTGACAGATTTAGAAAGTAAGTCATTATCGTCTCTGAATGAACTATCATTGCTTCTATTTGTGTCACATGCTCTTGAATTCATGCTTATAACAAATGGATTGAGGTGTATTGTTAACTTTGTACCTAAAACAAGGTAAAACAGTAATTTTAACGAAGCTGCTTATAAAAAATCCTTAATGGTGAGGTGAGTTCGCGAATTTATGTTATAACGCATAAGATGTTGGAAATTTGGTTTTAATTACATTACTTTCTATAACATCTTATGTTGTAAAGTAATCTTATATTAATTTAGCTTAAATGCAGCCACTTAAACTATTCTTATCCAAAAATAAGAATGATTAAATAAATGCTATCATCGTAATTAAAGAAATAATCTAATTCAATATTATAAAAAAAAAAAAAAATCACTAGAACAGACAATATCGTTTCTCCGTTTAGAACGTTAGTGCCGTAGTTAGGAAAATATACATACTATGAACCTTATATAATTATTAGTGCAATTAAAAAATCACAATTTGTTTACATGATTTTAACTTTATTTTAAACACTATTAAGTTCAGTTTGTATTTCCTTTCCAAGTAATATAAATACATACCAATTGTAACGTAATCTCACTATTATCACGCTTACTTTCTCAAAGAATTATGCGGACAAGGTAGGATATCCTTGACAAATTGGTTAACACACAAATTATCCTCGGCGGCGGCCTTCGCGCTTGCTGACTCCCTGCCCTGTGAGCTGGAGGCGGCTGTGCTTACCGCCGTGTATGAGCTCATGGTGCTATGAAATAGAAACTCTGAACCTCGAGCTCCCAGGGAGTTTGAAGAAAGGAATAGAATGGAAAGGCAGGAGACGATGGGGATGGAGGCAGGACCTGGCGGACGCGCGATCCTGCCAAAGTGGTGTCACACGGAGTGACGTTCCATCTGGTGCAGGTACATACCGGACATGGTTGTTTCGGTTGGTACCTTGCATCGGATCGCCCGCAGGGAGCTCATCGCCGCATGCTACGAGTGCGGCGCTTAGGAAGATACCACACAGCACACTATGTCCGAGTTTACTGCGTGGGAGTGACAGCGCCGCACTATTTTTTGGAACCTGTCTTCCGCCATCTATCGCCAAAATCTTTGCATTTTTCAGTTTTGTTCCGAATTATTTTTTTTCGTGTATAAAATAAATTAATATAAACTAATATTATTTCGGTCCAAGAGATGCGTTATTTATTCAATGATTGTGGTTGCTGTTGCATTTGACAACTTCATCATCAACTGTAATGATGACGGCACGACATCCCTTGCCGTTATGGGAGGAACAAGTCCAGCGGGTCTTCATACCAATATTGGAATGCTTGCTGAATTTATAGCCAGAATACAAAATATTTTTTTTACCGCGTGCTGATTGAGTGAATACAGGTCCTGAAAGGAACAGAATTCAATAGCTTTAGAATGTAAGGTTTCAAACGACTTTTGTAATCATTGTCATATAAATATTAAAAAAAGAATAACCTACAAAACTTAACCCAATTTTTGCATTAGGACTAATGGATATAGATAAATTTTAAAGTGATGAAATATGACTAATAGCTCGCTCATAAATGGTGTCGTTCGACATTTGTTTGGAACAAAATAAGAACAAAATTAAGTTCAGCTCTCATTAAAGATTGTATTTAAATCATGGCGTTGTAATATAGGCTTAGGTAACCTTAACCAGCAGTGTAGTTTGTGCCTTATTTTCTTTTGCAATGTTTACTGTTAACCATTCTGATATAGGATAAGTATTGCATCCATCATCGTCGTTAGCGTCGCACGTTGATACACCATCATGATTGTTGCATCGCTGTAATGTGTAAACACAACTAAATTGTATTGTGATTAAAATGCAATACTTTACGTATTGTAGTTATAACACGTAGACCACTAAGAGCGCAAGTACTTAAAGACTTCAAGCCATCGTGAAAACTGACTTAGATGAAAAACTCCATTCAGCATGGCATCGATCCACTTTATCAGTAGTTACATATCTACTTTAGATGAGACATACATTCATCATCATCTTACCCTTATCCACCTAAGTAGGGTCGGTACAACATGTTTTCCTTTTCCACTCTCCTCTGTCAGATGTCATCTCAGTGTTCACACTTTTTATACACATATCATTTTTCACACAATCCATCCACACCTTTTTCGGTCTTCCTCTACTCCTATATCTGTCCACTTTCAAACTCAAAACTCAGAATTAGTTTTTTTATTTGTTTATTTCTTTTTTGTAAAGTTGTCTCAGTTATTTGCTTTTAAAGTTTGTATAGTTTGTCAATTTTTATTAAAATCTATCTTAAACGTTATAGAGGGAATATAAGTCAACTAAGATTTTCACTGAATAAAGAAGTCTAAGTAAAAAAAAGAAAGACAAGGATACTGAGGAGTATAAATACATGAAAAATGTTTACATTTATTTAATGGTTATGACTTAAATTACATTTAACAATTTTATCTTGAACTGTGATAATTATAGCGCGGCATCCTTTGCTGTGATGTGATGAACAGAACCATCGAGTCTTAATATTAGTTCTCGAATGCATACTGAATTTGTAACCTGAATATATAATCATTTTTTTCCCTCGAACAGACTGCACAAATGTAGGAACTGGAAGCAAAAATACAATTAAATTCTATATATAGCTTTTATTTAGGAGGTTGAATTTGTGCTTTATTCAGATGCAAAAGTCACCATACACCTTTGGAATATTAAACGCTAGTTTCGATAGGACATGTTTAAATCTTTATTTATTTAAATTATATGTTACTGGGGTTTTAATTAAACCTAAGTTATTTTCTATTAAGAATAAGTTCAATAACTCGATGCATACAATATGCAGATATAGAACATGTTACCTATCATCACGAAATAAGTAAGACAAATTAATTTTCTCAATCTTAATGTTTGTATATAAAAAGTATATAGCTTATTAGTCATTCTTATATCTTCAATGTTATCTCTAGTAGACTTGAGTTATATGTTGTTTTAAAATTATTTATCACAAAAATTACATATTTTTACATAGTATGACTCTCCTCAGGAAAATCTTATTGGTTTTCGTTAGAAGGTTTTTTTGATAGTGAACAAAGTGTTCGATTCGCCTGATAGTAAGCGATCACCACAGTCTATAGACGTATGCAGCACCAGAGGCATCACTGATTCTTCTGAAACCTCTTGTCTCCTCTGTTGAGAAACATCATAGTATCGTCAAAAACACCTCAGCGGGGAGCTATTTCTAAAATCAAAGCATTTGCGGGAAGAAATTCCTCGGCAACCGAATCTTCAGTGACCATTTAGATTCCAAACTCTGCCGTTGAGAAGTTCTGACAATCTGTTTTCACTGACGCAAAACAACCTTCAAACTGATGATTGTAAATATTGGTTTATTGATATTCAATTTAATAATCAAATCAGCACGCACAAGCACGACTCAATGATTGTGTTCATTGTTACATTTGATAACTTCATCATGTATCGTTAGTAAGGAAGCTCTGCAACCCTTGTTGTGATGCGACGAGCACCACCAACGAGTCTTCATGCCCACTTGCGAGTGTTTGCCAAATTTGTAGCCACCACATAAAATCATTTGCGTTCCCCGAGAGGTTCTAACAAAGAGAGGTCCTGAAAAAAATAATTTTACTTTAGAAAACTAATTATTTAAACCTTGTGAAAAGATACGCCTAGAATTGGAATTGGCTTTGAGATTGGGATGCCCTCGTACTCGAGGAAAACAAAAAATAATAATAAGTTTTGAGAATATTCTGTAATTAATAGATTATACAACAATCTTCCATATTTGTTAATACATATGTATTCCATTCCACTTGTGTGTTTATTATAGACCCAGTAATTATTCAAAACACTATATATAATGTCCGGGAAATACGAATAATGACAAGTCCAACCCGGAAAAGTAATTAAATTGCAATTTGGAAGAAATTATTGTTTTTAACTTATTTCTGGTAATTATAATGACAGTTCCAACATAATCTAACCAACCCAGAGCACAATCAAGATCACAAAAAATAAGACGGTACTAACATTGATAAATAATTAAGTTTACTTAACTGTTATTTATGTAGCACAATTAAATTTGTCATTATTCATGTTGTTCGAGCAGTATTAATTAGTACCCTGATTGATACAAACAAGAAAGACACACCAGTGAATTCAGTCAAACCCAGTCTTCAGAAAAAAACACTGTAATGTCTGCCCTTGGCACTGTGGTCCTTTTACCTTTAATTAAGGTAGACAAAAGCTACTTAAAATCAGATAAGTATAATTTTAGTTAATCATTTACTTAAAAAGTGTGGTAAATCTACTTAAGTGCAATCACTTAGTATTCTCAAATATATAGAAGAATATACGCAAAAAAGAAAACAAATACAAAATAGTATCAAAGAAGAAGTATCATTCGCAACATTCAGTGGTTATGTATATCATTGCACTTGACTATTTCATCCATAATAGTGGTAATTGTAGCTCGACATCCTTTCTTATGGTGGGTTGAACACCACCACCGTGTCTTCAGACCAGTCGTCGAATGTTTGCTGAATTTGTAGTCACCGTACAGTATCATCCGTGTTCCTCTACTTGTAGTAATATATTTTATATCTAAAACAGAATGCTACTTGTTAATTATCATTAACTCCTAACTCCTATCTGTTCTTTCTCCATAAATCTGTCTTTGTCTATAAGTACGTAGCTCAGTGTGTATACATTTTTTTTCTAATCTAGTGATTTGATAGATAAAGGAAACTTGTTACTAATATGAAATTAAAAAAAAAATCGTTTTATCTATTTATGTTTGGGTTCCGTTAAAAATAATAAAGAAAATAACAGAACAGCGAATAATATTCATGACATTTCGTACACGATAAGTGTATGTCATTTCCACAATTGAGAGGCTAAAAGAATGGTTGACAATACGTCTGTAATTCTTATAAAGAAAAAAATTGATTTCAAAATTGATGATGTATAATAATTATTAATAATAGTTTTAAAAACCATAAAGTATGTAAAAATAAATTTAGGAACCGGAAACAATTTCTTCAAATTATTGTAAAACAACAAAGCGACAGAACAGTACCTAAAAATATACACAATTTGCAAGATTGTAATGCAAGAACAACGGTGAATCTCGAGAAATCTACAGTTTGTCGTCAGTCGTCACAGGCATGCCGACATGCAAGCCTAGCAGCCGGATAAACACTGGCTGAATCCGCAACGCAACAAACTTGTTCATAGGGTTCATATTGACACCGATCTGGTTTAGTACAGATATCCTATCACTCCGCTTAATTACCCCATATGCATCGGAGTGTTATACTTAGTACATGATGATTGCAATCCAGTCGGACACAATTTACATGGCTTAAAACCCTTGAATTTATGGTTATTAAAGCTACATGCCAAATACCTAATAATTTTTATTTGAAATATAAAATACGAGATGATTTGACCCTCGTAAAGATACTTCATACCTGATGCACTAATTGGTAATTGTAACCGTCACTTTCACGTTCACTTGTCTCTAAAGTACGGTCAATTGAAACTATTGTCAATTTCATTATGATAAACAATACACAGTATGATGAACAATAAAATGATGTCTATTAACTAATGTTAACATGAATATTAATGACATGAACTCCGCAGACAACCACAATCGATTTCTTTCACAAAACACTATAAGATTGACATACTCTAATGCTTTTGTGCAGATATATACCTAAATATTGACAGTATTAATTGTTTATCTGGGAAACCATTAAGAATTTCAACAAATTGACCCGAAGATTGATAAAAATAGCCCGGAGAAGAAGCTATGATAAATGCTTACATTTAGGACGTAATAAACATTATTGGCCTCTCGACAGAAGTTATGTATAAAATTTTCCAAATTTTAGGAATTAAAACGAAAACATGTTTTTAATAGTACGTTTTATTGCTAATGTCTCCACGAGTTAATTTTATCGATGGTTATGTACATTATAAGATTTAATAATATAACTGTGCACAGCATGCACGACAGCCCGACAGCCTCTAAAATAATTCGCACACCGCCAACGAATCTTGTTACCATTTGTTTTGTGTTTTATAAATTTGTGCCCGCAATATATGACACTGGGAGCACCGCGATTGGATAGTGAAAAAATTAGTTCTGAAACATAAGAATAAGTTAGAAAATGTATAAACGCCATTTCAAAGACAAGTTACAAATATCGTGGGGATTTGAAGACAGTTTCGCAATGTTCTGTTATTTTATAAGATTAGTAACCGTTAGTGTTCTTAGTTCTATTAATATATTTGTAATTGACCTGATAATATATCTGTAAAATCAACTTAGTATATTGAAAAATATTGTTATTTGTTTAGGAGGAATTTTATGGTAATTCCAAAGTTGTCGCGAAGGACCATTTGAATTGGGTTATAATACACTGATGGCATGAACAAAAAGTTTTAAGCTCTTTGAATGATGATTCACAAAGAATCAAGTGGTGTTAAATTAATTTAAATAACATTCGTTTGTGACAGTAAGATACCCTTTTTGGATTTGAAAAATTATATAATTGACCTGTTACTGATGTAAATAGTTTTTCGTAAATTAAAACACGGTTTACATCATCAATAATATCACGTACGTATAATACTAGTAGATACCCGCCCGATTAATTGGGCATTAAAAAAATTGCAAAGCGCCAATTGGATCCAAATGAAATCCAAACAACAGACATGACGATTTAACTATTAGCAAATTACTAACCTATGACTGTCATCATCAGCTAGCATGTCATTATTTAGAGATTGACAATAAATTAATATCTTTCGAAGGTTATCGCTGCTCCTTGCATTACAGTTTTTAATTATTATCAGATGTAGCTACTTTATATGGAATGCGTAAATAATAATTAAAAATATATTGGTTTATTGGTTTGACCGGTGGCATATCAATCCGATGTCCGCAGGTTTAAACCCCGGAATGCACCAACGTATATTTCGGAATTCACGGGAATTTACAATTGGTAACACTACCGAATGACGATAATGACGAAAAACATTGTGAGAAAACCTGAACCTGAGAAATGTTCTTGTAGTACCACCAAATATGTGTAAAATATAGAACTGTGGATTTCTCAGAGTTTGAAATGGCCAATATGTCGTGCGCTGGTGTGGTGATTATGCCCATATTTTCCTTCGGAAAGAGGCCTATGGCCTTGCAGTGGATCTCCCGGAGGCTGATAATGATGATGATATTATAGTGATATAAATCAAACAGTGCATATTGTTAATAGTTGTCTTATATTCTCTGCTATCTATGTACCCAAAAAAATATTTTAAAATGAAAACTGGAGCAACTATTGCAAAACTAATATACATTTTTTTTTCCAACTGACCTATACTGTTAGCCTGGCAAGGCCGCTACAGTTCCACCGAACTACTAATATTATTTGATAATTGATTGTGAGTACTTAATGGCTTGTCAGCGAACAAAAACGTTTCGACCCATTTTATTGTCAGTAAATAGCATGTCTAAACTTGCTTAGTTTGCTCAGTCGTTATTTGTTGGATGTTAATAATTGGATTGGGTAAATGTATCAAGTTACTTAAACCACTTATCACCTTAAATTTAACTAAATTTGAGCTTTTTCCATTACCTATATGACATAGTTTTTATGTCAAATATAACAAGATCTAATCAAACGATTGTGAGGGAAAAATTGAAATTGAAACAAGGTTATCAATTCCATCAAGGTAATTTATTACAACTTTTAAATTACAATATATTATTTTAAGCTAATATGAGATTCATGCAAACGATGGCGAGAGATTCGCACTAAACTAGGATTATACATTCCGTTCAAATAATGTGTTATTTCGGATAAACGTAAAGAAACAATTTTAAACTTAGTAATGATTATGTTCATTGCGGTATTTTACGATCTCATTATTCACAGAATATATAAATGCTCGACAACGTTTGAAATAATTTGTGCATCGCCACCTGGTTTTGATGCCGTCAGTTCTGTGTTTACTAAACTTGTATCCGGAATGCATGATCAGGGGAATGCCTCGTTTGGTCGCAGAGAAAAAAATTTGATCTGAAAAAATTATAAATCCTGTATATACCATTTTTAATTATATGGATCGCAATAATTACCATTTTGTTTTTTGTAAAAATTTATATATAATAACGGATATTTGAAATAACTGACATTAGACACTTAAAATTGTGTATTTTAACTTTATACATTGGTTTTATCGTTTGAGAATTTACTCATAAATATATAACAAACTGGATCTTCGACATGAGTAAGGTCGGTATCAGATGCTATAGACATGTTAATGAGTGCTATGTACATTTTTACACACTAATGATTATGTTTATTAGACCATTTAATAATCTGATTTTCTGTTGTGTACACTACAGCTCTGCAGCCTTTCTTGTGATGAGTTGAACACCTCCAACGCGATTTCATAAAATCTCCTCGCTGTTTACTGAAAGTGTATCCACCACACGATATTAATGTGGCGCCTCGTGGCGTACTTACGTAGGCAGCACCTGAAATGATTATTGTTTCGTTAAACAAGTACGATGAGAGAGATTAAGTGAAACGAAACTCTTTCACTATCTTAAGTTAGGGCGTAGTTACCGAATGATTAGATCTTGTGACCAATGCGATAGCTACTCAAGATTTGATTTTAGATTATTTTATAAATATCTTCAAAGCAAACAAAAAATAAAAGAAGTGAAGTTAAACAAATAAGGTGTTTTAGACATCTCTCAAATTATATGAATAGACCACAGATGACCACCCGTAGCTGAGTTCTAATTGTAGTAAATTACATATTCATCGATATCGATCGATAATGCCGAACAGTAAAATCTGGGAGAGTAATGTAACTGCGGCATTGTGCAATTTCTAAACAATGTTGTGGTTAGTAAATAGCGCTAATGTTTTGTTATTAGTCTTCAAATTTGTGCAACACACGGCATAGTCACCTACGAGTGCAGCCATCTTAATTTTGAAGAAATTCCGTATTACAGTCATTAAATATTCCATTATCTAAGCAGTATTTTTGTCGAGTCATAAGTTGATAAACCAATAGTTCTAAATTATCACCTTAACACCTTTTTTAAAAAAATATTCAATTACTCTATGACTGTTTTCGTAATATTTATAGAAAAGTTAAAACAAATCATAATCGCAAGTTTCAAATGTATACATAAAATATGGATCATTATTACGTTACCTATCTCCGAGTACAGACGTACGTTATAGTGCTACTTAAATTCTTAAAATTCCTCAATATCTGAAGTACTTCAAACAAGTAATGTTTACTTATTTCCTTTAATCAATATGGAAGTTCGTTCAGCACTTAATGTTTATAGAATGATCTAGCAAATAAGAATACAAACAAAATTAAAATGTATTTGATTTATTTACAAACATTTAGTGATTATGTTTGTTGTAATACTTGACAGCGTAACTCTCTACAGTATGTATTGCAGCTCGGCATCCTTTGAAATGAGATGCGCAACGCCATCGAGTCTTGATGCCATATTCTTCATGTCTGTTAAATTTGTATCCACGGTGCAAGAGTATTGGGAAACCCCTTATGGACTTAGAAAAAAACAATTCTGAAAAAAAATGTACATAAAGGTATACATTATATACAATTACGATTATAGATAATAGAAAATAGACAGGTTACAAGAAGAGACAGGTAAGATTAAAAATCCAGCTAAGCTAAAAAATTTATTCTCACCAAAACCTACTCAACAATGACACCAGTAGAAAGAGGGAAGTAAAATACATGTGAAAAAAAAACGGTTTGTTACAGATTTCAATTACATGACAATATAGTGAAGGAAGATTTGGTCTCATGTATTTTAACTAGTATTTATATATTTAATATTTATATAAAGTAGAGAATTATCGATGTATTCTAATGAAGTCTTAAAGAGGAAGGACTGGCTAAACTATGTGAGATACATTAATATAATGTTCTACAATATTGCACGTCCCAAGGAAACTTACAGTAAACGCTGGGATGGTATATGTCTATCTATATAATATAATTGGTTATATACGACGTTATTTTTATTGCTATAATAATAACACTTAAACAATGAAATACGTTGAGTAATAATGTCAGTCAAAACTAAAAGCATTTACTGCAAGTCATTTCAAAGAATATCGCAGATTTCTAATTACACGCAACCAAAAAAAATGTTCTTCGTGTAATCATTCTTACGTAGCTTCCATGGTTTTTAATGAATTGTAAATAGCAGAGCGCCAAAAAACGGTATATGGATTATTTAAAGACTAGTAACGCCAAAATAATAATCACGCCCATGACAAGCCGTGACGGGTCACATCTGACTGGTAATTCCAGACATTAACATACAAACAAACAATATGTAAACAATCTCTTCAGCATATTACCTAAATACGTACTACCTATACAGTATACCAAATATAACAATATAGTACAAAACTCAAAGTACAGTGCTAATTTAGCTATTGTGAAAGTTCCCATTTGAATTATTGTGTAAGTGCTTGACTGACTATATAAAATAACGTATCGTGGGACAGTCGAACGGTTACGAAATATCAATCTTGCTCGATCGCCTGAGCTTAGATGTTGACACCATAGGGTTAATTAAATATTGGAGGCTAAGACCTGGCGGACGCAGCGGTATAGAAGATATACCGACGACGCCGTCCGCCCGGTCCTGCCGGAATGGTGTAATAGGGAGTGGGGCTCCCAGACGTTGTGACTGGTGCAGGTACTGCACCAGATCGCTCGCAGGGAGCCCACCGTAGCATGTCACGAGTGCGGCGCTGAGGAAGATACCCTGTAGCACACAGTGTGGCCATGCTCGGCAGCCAAGAAGCATGTATGGCGATAGGCCTCCTTCTGCGAGGAAGTTATCTCGCAGATGGAAGCGGCGGAGAGGGTCCGAGAGCTGGACCCTCTTAGCGGGCCTCTTCGCCAAAGGAGGGTTGGTGGAAGGACGCAGCGCTTGGACCGGGGGGGCCATCTCCTCATTGCACAGGTCCGGCTGACGAGGGGATGTAGCTGGTTGTGTACCCAGTCTACCTCCCTATAAGGACGGAGCCCAGCAGCCACCTTCCGCCGGGCTGGCCGCTGGGGCGACATGGTTATAGCCTCAGCACGGTCCCATGTCGCCCCAACCAAAAGCGACGGCCGGTACACCGTGGGGTTTTAGTCCGTGCAGGTCTATAAGTAATATATTGTAAGTAGTTTAATTATCATAACTAAAGTTTGTAAGGACAAAAATTACCTTCCTTTGTAAAAAGCTCCTACTGACGGCCAACTACGTAATTATATTTATATTATTATTAATTATAGAATACAGACATAATTATAGAATCCGTGTATTTTTCTCAATGATTATGTTCATTGATAGATTTTATAATTTCATTTTCGATTGTGATTAACGCGGCTCGGCAACCGTTTCGATACATTTTACAAAACCAACGTGTCTTTAAACCGAACTTTGAGTGTTTATAATACATATATCCGGAACATGAAATGATTTGTTTGCCACGACAGGATTCTAAGAATACCGGTTCTGAAAGAAAACATAACAATTTTATAATTATAATGTACATTCAAAGAAATGTATTTCTTATTGGGACTTTCATTTTTTATTTAGGTCAATTCTAATATTTACGATACGTGTTTGCGGTCAAATGAGATGGACAGTCAGGTATTAATAGATGTATTTTGTGATGTCTTATATTATAAACAAAACAAATATCAAATATGAAACTGTGTACGTTAGTATCCGTAAACGTACAACAGTGAAGGGCTTTTGGAGAATGGTTTTTTAATACAAACCAGTGAGTAAAGCCTGTCGATCTGCTGGCTAAAACGATTCGTAAAATAGCCAAGCAAAGGCTTTTGTTTCTGCAAGTTAAAATTAATACATGTTCGTAAGTTATCCTGAAAATATAACGCAACATGTAGAACGTAATATTTTGTTACTACAATTAAATAATGCACATTAAATATTACGACATCTAATCAACATTCGAGAATTGTGTATTCACTTTCACTTCATACTTTTGGAAATCAAAATATTATGACAACAAACAATGAATCCCCTGCATTCAGATTTTAGAAGCAAATTTTATCAAGCGAAATCCGATTATGGTGTACCCTCGCTTACCCCTACTTTATCTCAATTATGCATACAAATACAGTACTTGGATTCGATTCGCGTGCATGTCAGAAAATATTGTGATTGACATATCAACTACCTGATCTAAATTAAAGTATCGAAAAGCTAGAAAAAAGCCGATGCAGTCATTAGGATTGCCTACAGAAGTGAAAACTCAAAACAATAAAATAACCGAGTTCTTTTTTGAATGTTTAAACCAATTATAATCTGAATTATTTAAATTTCATAATGTGTAAATTGAAATTATTAGACATTAGTGTGGTTTTCACATGTATTGACACTCCGAGAAGTAATTATATAAATTTTTATATAGTTTAATAAATAATTACACATATGGTGGGCTGCACAAGCTCAATATAAAATATCAATATTGCATGTATACAGACCGCTATACGAATCGTTAGTCTGGTGCAAGCGCAATACGCCACGAGCATATTGACGACACCGATGATGGTCAATGATGCGAAGTTACAAAATTTTACCTATCCAAAATGTCATACACGTATATGATGCAGTCGAGTTCATACAATGTCTGACTCCAGCGTCAAGGTCATCGGTGACGCGAACCCATAAGTTATTTCCTTACAATTTATTTAATCGCTCATCGCCGCTAAAGAAGTTTTCACTTCAAAAATAAAATATTTTATTTGCCTCACCTGCAGGACTAACCCTCGTAAGGGGTGCTTCATTCGCTCTATGATTTGCCTGGCCCTGTCTATATTTATTAAAGTAATCTAGATACACATATAATTATATTGAAAAACAGACAAAATGTATTCACGATTTCATATCATATATTAATAAGAGTATGTGCTGTATTACAAGTTAGAACTTTTTAGTTCAAGGTTTGGTGCGGACATAATTACTGTTATGAATGGAAATTCTCTAGAATATTCCATAACGTATCTACAGGTAAGTTTCCAAAGTTACAGGAAACATTGGGAACTAGTGGATAGATCTTAGAAAAATATACAAAGCTTGAATAAACATGTTTATTAAAACTTATTTGCAATTAATTACAGGATCATAATTAAATGATAAATAAAACAGCATAATTACATTTTTATCCATATATTTTATTTATACTGTAATATAGAAAATTAATTAAAAATGTTTTGTATTTTGAATAAATTAATTCATAACTAGAATTCTTTCCATCGATAGGAAAATGTCCTGACTTGACTGAGTATAATAAACACATATTTTTTAAATTCCACTTTAGTGGTTGTGTTCATTATTGCATTTGACAATTTCGTCATTGATCGTGGTTAGAACAGCACGACAGCCTTTGTGATGGTGCGATGAGCACCACCACCGTGTCTTAGGACCAATATTTATATGCTTGCTGAATTTATAATCATTATATATTATCATAGGATTCCCACGAACTGATAATGTGAATACTGGATCTGAAATGTGAATAAAGAATGAGGATTTTGCTATTTTCTCAACTATCCATAAAGCCGTGGTGGTCTACAGGTTTGGTCGATGGAATATCGATCCGATGCCAGCAGGTTCGGAAACATGGTGAGGAAATCTGAACCTAAGTAATGTTCTT
This sequence comes from Antheraea assamensis, assembly GCA_035772565.1. Lineage (NCBI taxonomy): Eukaryota > Metazoa > Arthropoda > Insecta > Lepidoptera > Saturniidae > Antheraea > Antheraea assamensis. The sequence continues at coordinate 409,931 of JAQQSE010000160.1, forward strand.
GTAGTACCACCGTATGGGTGAAAAATATAGAACTCTGAATTTCTCAGAGTTTGAAATCGGCAATACGTCGTGGGCTGGTGTGTTAATGATTCCCATACCTTTCTTCGGGAAGAGGCCTATGGCCCTGCAGTGGCTCTCTTACAGACTGACGATTATACTTTATTTAATTTAGCCTCTTAGAAGGCTGAGGAAAAGCAGCAAGAAACTTGATCAGATTTATCTTGTATGACTAATATAAGTACACATTGTTCAAAGTTGATTATTATTATTTTTAAATTAATGCTCCGTCTTAGAATAGCCTTATGGTAAAACCTGCTGAACATGGTGCTTGAACTAATTGTTCAGCAGCCGGTCGTTTCGAGACCTACCTACACTTACCTTAAAAAGTTTCATTGGTGTTTTTACTGACTCTAAAACATGGGATGATTAATTAGTGTTGTATATTTCTGGTATTAAAATTATGTCAGGCATTTACAAACGTTTTGAAAATATATTACATTTTATGAAGAGAAATGTCGTATGAGCAGATGCAATGTACTAGGGGACTTAAATTAAAACTATGCGTAAATATGAAAAAAAAAATATTCTCTGTTGGCGATATGCGGTCGATAGCATTTTAAACCCAAAAACTTATAAGCGATAAGAGCTGATATAACAATATTTGGAATAAAAACGGTTCTACTCTTACTTAGAGCCTTCACAAAATAGTCACTTGATGCCATCAGTGATTACATAGCCACAGTTGTGATACTGATATCATTCGATCTTGCTGCCAACTTTGCTTATACAAATGGATTTTGCTTCGACCAAAGAATGATATCGATACTTATTGTGGTCAGTGACATCTTAGAAATTGCAAACAAATGTTTTACCCTTTTTGGGGAATTTTGATGCTTTACAAAAATAAAAAATGTCATTATAATTTCAATTTACATTTAGTCAACTGATAAAATTGTTCTGTCTCTTAAAAATTACCCAAAAATTGTACTTATACTAACCTAAATTGTCAATTTTGCAAACAAACGATTCGTGCGATAAACCCAATTTCATATTTAAACATATTAAAAGTAATTACTAAATGCCGTATCGTCTATGTAGAATAATGTATACACTTTCTTCGTATTTATAGGAAGAAATAAGAAAATTTTGAATCGTACAAATATATTTCATCGGATTGGATTTCATTTCCACAAAGATTTATGTACATTTTATATTTGTATTTACAGAAATATATGTTGTTTACCTTTAAATTGATATTTAAAAATAAATCTTTTTCAATTTTCACAGGATCACGGATCACAAAGCAAAATATAAAGAGAAATTTGTTTAAAATAAATTTCAAAAATATTATGATCTTATAAATGTATTATTATGAAAAGGAACAGTTGAATAAATATATAACCCGTATAAAAAATAGAAAACACATTGAATTCTCACACAAAAACAATAATCTAAATAACTTATCACGTAAGGCTATTTAAAAATGGAACTCTGCTCACAATCTTTATACTTTCGTGGTCGTAGCTCGCTTGTATATTTTGTTTCTCTTTCTATTTATTCTGGTATCCAAAATAGAACTGTCCTCGGACGCCTTACGGTGCGCTTATGCTTTGTAAAACGGAGGATGGAAATCTCTGGAAGGCTGAATTTTTAAATGTTTCTTAGTTTAATGATTATGTATGTTTTTACATTTAACTATTTCATCTTCGATAGTGTATAACACAGCCCGACAACCCTTCTTGTGATGCGTAGCACACCACCATCTCGTTTTAAAACCTTGTTGAATATGTTTACCAAATTTGTATCCAGAACATATTATCATTTGGTTCCCACGAGAAGATGTCGTATATATAGGATCTGAAACAAATTTCTTTATATTACTTCTTAACCTTCTGTTAGATTATTTCCCAAACTTCAAATCATGTAGCGCTCTTTAATATAATGATATGAATAATTATCCAAAAGCTCTATTCTTCTGCATAAAGATATTACGTAGAGTACCAAGAGGTCGTAAAAGATTGCAATTAAACCCTCCATGCGTTAGCATAGACAGTAATTACAAGGCTTACCGTTCAGCTGTGTTATAGTATTGATAAATAAAGAAAAAGGTTCATTCCACTACACCGGAATGTTACCAAAACATTTAACTTTTAAAAATTGAATAGTGTACTTCCACTTTAAACAAAATATCGCTGCAAGTTTACCTTAAACCCCAACCCTGTAAATTCAAAGGATCTGTCTCTAGATTTTACCGATATTTTTCTTCTTCACAAAATGATTACCGTCCAAACCGCTTCAAAAAGCATTGTTAAATCTTTTCACCAATGTAAAATTTTCCAAGAATACATATGAATTGCAATAATATCAGTTACGTTATTAATATCTATAATAACAATGTTTTTTTTTTAATTACGGGACGTATTCCAAAATTTATTAGATAGAACAAACAAATGAGGAAACGATATATTACATTTATGAACACAATTTAATTTATGCATTTTATACACTGATTTTTTGGAATGAATAAAGTAAACAAAAACAATATTTGATATAAGCAAACTATTATATTCTAATATGTTGGTGGTATTAATTAGTTCATTATTAGACGCGTCAAACATAAATCATAAATAAATATGCGTATTTGTTTATGTATGGAAAATGTCCAAATGCATTTTACAATGCCGACAACTTGTATGTTACCTTATCGGAAGACTTATGTATTTCAATTAACTCTATACAATTTTTCTAGTTATCTCCTAACTTAATGGTTAAAATTATGTACTAATTCACAATTTAATGGACAACATGTTTCATGTATATCTTGCATTACTTGACACTACAAACAATTGGTCACATCCACACATAATTTATTAAATTAGTTACTCATTTTTTTTTATTTGGTGCTTCGAATGAACTAAAAATTAGTTCAAATAATACGGCAAGCTTTCCCTGTAATAGATATTACTGAGAACATTCGTTGATTGTTTTGATTGTGATGTAAAAACATGAAAGTATTTGATATTACTAAAACGCTAAGTGAGATAGGCAACAGATTTTATAGTTAACCTACTGAAGTAGAATCTAAAATTATTATCACTGCTAGCTACTCGACGAATTATAACAAATAGCGAAATAATAGTTCATCGAAAAGAGTGCGGGTTATTATAAAAATTGTAATGATGAAGATACAGCTTTATGCGAAAGAAGAATTTTATTTGATAACGGTGATAACGAATAATCTATTTTTAATATTTTGTTATGTATTAAAGTGTCTTAATTAAGGAAATAATTTTAACAGACTTACTATAGTATTATAGAAAAAACTAAGCGTTTAAATGAAATTCCAATTTTTAGCGATACCTATTTGATTTGAGCTGCGCCTTATTTTCGAAGTTAATACCTATAAATTAATAATGGTTGTGATCATTGTTAAACTTTATAATCTCTTCGCCAATAGTGACCAGAGCAGCGCGACAGCCCTTGCTGTGATGGGAGGAGCACCACCAACGTGTCTTACATCCTTGCGTTCGTTGTTTGCTGAATTTAAACCCAGCACAGATTAACATCTGGTTGCCACGAGCTGATGTCAGTATACTCAGCCCTGAAACACAATTGGAAAACGTAGTGCGTCGATTAGAATAAAGCGAGTGTTATGGAAGCCAAAGCAAACTCACAGTGGTCGGACTCGTGAGCCGTTGATTTGATATCCTCTAATTAGTCGAACAATGGAATTGCTCTATGTACAGTATTGAGTTAATAAGTCAATTTAACTATTTCAAACAAAATTCGTAATATCTTAGCAAAATTTCTTTTGTGTCTTCTGTTCACAATACAGTAGAAAAGAACATTTCAACAATAAAACTTCGTTAGCAAATAAAATATTACAATGTAATAGTATATAATCAGTGATTATTATGCTTGGTGTTAGATCTAACAATTTCGTCCTCTATAGTAACAATGTAAGCACGACAACCTTTACAGTGGTGAGAAGAACAAATCCATCTTGTTTTCTGATCCGTCCTTCGGTTTACGCTGTATTTATATCCTGAAGCAATATCATTCGTTTGCCTCGACACGATGTGATGAACTTTGCACCTGAAAGAGAAACAAACATATTTAATATGGTAATTCTTTGCAAGGCTTATTGTAACGTAGCATTATTATGACCCAAATTTTAAGAGACTAGGCACCGTATACGTGTCTGACTAGAAAACAATCTTTATACGCATAAGATAATCCTTCCGCAATACATTTTTAACAAAATTTTATAACCCAATAATAAAATACGTATTTGCAATAAATGATAATCTATAGATAAATTGTACGATTATTTTTGTTTTAGGTACGTCTTTCACAACGAAAGCCGTTTGAATAAAATCTACAATGTTTTTATATTCGTATGTTTTAATCGATTTTTTTTTTGTTTATTCCACTTTGATTTATATAATTTAAGGTTTTTCTTACGATTAAAATTGTTTTAATTTTTATTGGTATTATTTAATTTTGTTTACATTAATTGTACGCTAGTACCCTCGGTTTTCTTTCTACTTTTGCCTAAAATGTTTCTTTGTTTATCCTTTTCTAGTTCATTCAGCTTTTTCTCTATTTTTTTCTTCCATTTGATTATTCTTTCAAGATCTATATTTTCGTTTCGCTTTTTATCTTCACTATAATTAATCACTAAAAATGGAAAAGAGAAATAAATTAAAGTACAAAATATTATTAGTAAAAACAGTTGAAGTTTTTAAAAATCTCTTTATGATAATATGTACGTAATTACATTGTCATTGACAAAAACTTTACACATAATTCTAATAATTCTAACTATTCCACTTAATTAAAAAAATACATGAAATCTTATTCCTTTTTTGTTAAGTAAATTTAACCACTTAAATTATTTTATTAATCTTAGTTGCCTTAACAAAATCCCCATTATAAAATTACATCGTATAAATATAGTCAAGTTTAAATTTGCTTTGCAAAAAGAGATAATGTGGAAGAAAATCAAAGTTATTGCAGATTAAGATTCACATTTAAGAAAAAAGGAATAGAAACAAATTAATGAAGTAAAAAATGTACAATGTACAAATAAAAAATCTAAAATTTAGTTAAAATACAAATCAATAAATAGTGTACTGAACATGTCTACAACACAAACCTACTACATAAATAAATACATGTACCATTAATCTATACATAAAAATATATGACAATAAAATGTATACACATAAGAAAAGTACAATTGTAAAATATTGAACACTCTGTCTCCTGTTTGTCAAATAAATGACGGCGTAAATGTATTTTACAGTTAGTTGTAGCGTCTTGAAGCAGCAGTGGTAACGCATCCCATAATCATATAGTAGGTACCGTGGAGGAGTCTGAACAGAGTGTAAATATGTTGGGAGGAATCACAAGAGTTTAGATGAAAGCGGAACGAATATCACAATCTCAAGCCGTTAGGAATATAAATCATAATTGGTTACGGGAATAATATTAATATTGAAAATAACAGAATATTTGTTTTCTTATAATGTTTTATTTGATAATACATACAGTGTAAAAATAATTATTCAATGATTATGTTCACTGTTACTTCTGACAATAGTATTGTCTATGGTGTGTAAAAAAGCATGACAACCTTTGTTGTGATGAGATGAACAAAACCATCGTACCTTGAGACCGCTTTTCATATGCTTACTAAATTTATAATTATTATATATAATAATGGGATTTCCACGGACAGATTTTGCAAATATAGGACCTGGAATGATAAAAAAACGTAATACTGCATTTTACTTATTGGAGAAAAAGATTTGAATTTGTTTTTATGATCAAAATCTTAAGCTAAATCTATAGATAAATAGGTTTACAATAAAAATCCTCATCCAATTCTCACACCATTTAAAAATGTTTGTCGTCCGTAATAATAAGAGTTCAGCAAAGTTGATTTTATTTGTATTTTTAGTATAACCGCAAACAAATATGGTTTTCCCATAAACATGTACGAGTACACCACCTTACAGTGATACTGAAGTTTTATGTTTAGACGACATAATAAATTAATTCACACTGTGGGAATGTGTATAGATATGTCAAGGGGTTAAATCAATAAAACCTCTAACCACGTATGTAAGTTTATTTATCAGTTCACTGTAGACGGTAGGTAACAAAACAAGTTTATTAACAGTCTATCGTACACAGAAAGTAACAGCACGTAAGTGTATTAGCAGTTCACCATACATAGAAAGTAACAACACGTAAGCTTATTAACGGTTCGCCGTACACGGAAAGTAACAATACTTAAATTTATTAACGGTTCATCTTATACGGAAAGTAACAACACGTAAGTTTATTAACAGTTCACCGTACATTAAAAGTAACACCAATGATTATGATAATAATAAAAATACCACGTGCACTTCCGAGTGGAGCAAGCGCAGAGTCGAACCTCGAGTACAGCGAAAATGTAACAAGACGTCTATGTGAACTGGCATGCTAAGCACCACGAGGTATCGGAAGTATAATGTATATTAGTGTATAATCTATATATGTGCTGACAATATGCAAAAATTAAACAATACCCCATAAACAATTTGTATTCTTTGGATTAAAAACATGCACCTTATCTATGCAATATTAACGGATTTTGGCAAAGGCTCCAATTGGCCACTGGCATGAAGTTTTTATTTATTGTCGAAAACATCGGTGTGGGTAAAATAGTAAACATCAAATGGATTCATGACGACCAAATTCATTCGTCCAACAACATTTTGATAAGCTTATTTAACGGCAAGATATTGAGCGATTTACACGTGTAATTGTGATGGAAAAAGTCATTGCAGTGATGAAAAAGTGTTGAAGTTTATTCAAAACTGAAACTGACTGACAAACTGTATCAAATTTAAAATAAGCTCGATGAACCAAATGCCTTTTTATTTTTCTTGATTTATTTTTATTTAAATAAATATTTGCTGTCATATTATGTCACGCAATTGCGTCCTATACCATCGCGGTGATATCTCACAAATTTAGCACGAATTGTCGCCACAATAGAAACATTTTGTCGCCACAACCCAACATGAATTTTCACGAGTGCATGCTACTCCAGCATTACAATAAGTTGTGAATAGTAAGTGATTGAGGCAGCCAAGATATAGCGGGTTTTAAAAAAAGAACTAAATTCTGTTCTATTTTGAATAAAGAAACAGGGGAACACGTAATTATGATTTTGTCTATTTTATTTATATATAAAATGGACTGCAGTTGTCTCTTTCGCACTCTATATAATGGTTGAGTCAAAGTGCGGCAGCAGTATACCCCTGTTTTAACCTATTCTTCAAATTTCTTGTACACCGTGTTTCCTGTTAAATACCCGTGGTCGTATTACCCTCGCTCCGATTTGCTTATATCTGTCGTATTTATTTAGTAACCTATATCATATGTATGTATAAGCGTGGAAATATTTAAACACAGAGAATTTTTTTTTATGCGATTGGAGGCAAACGTACAGACGGGTTACCTAATGGTAAGTAATCACCGCCGTCCATTGACAAATGCGACACGAGAGGCATCACAGATGCGTTGCCGGCCTTTGAGGAAGGAGTAGGCTATAATATATACACAATAGCCATTTTATCATACATCAACTATTTATTGCAAACAAATAATTATAGGAACAAATAACAGCTTGGAGCAGCGGGCATTGCTAGTGTAATAATAAAATTTCTTTGGATTGTTAATTTATGTGTCTCAACAATGATTGTGGAAGTTTTTACATATCACAATTTCATCATTGACAGTGAACAGGACGGCACGACAACCCAGCTTACGGTGTGTCGAGCACCACCATCTTGTTTTCACCCCTACTGTTTTGTGTTTAGCGAACTTGTATCCAGAACATATTATCATTTTATTACCACGATAGGATTTTGTATATACTATATCATCTGAAACAAACGATTAATAATAACTTTTATCTAATACAGTTTTATATTATGTTGTAAAAGATTCTACGAAATAATTTAATCTTCGATCTTAGCGTATATCTGTAAAACGAATTGTATTTTTTTTCACTAATAACCACGCTATAGGCATAACAGTACCCTACAGCTTCTCTGGAATGCAGTTGGATTTTAGATCAAGCATTAGTTAAGGAACCACAGATTTGAGTGAAAAATCGGATGAAGAGTTCTTCCTTCGAGGCGTTGTTCGATCAAATAGATAATTACTTGCGTCTCGAGTGTTTTATTTCAATTCTAATATAATAAGAAATATAAAAATTATTCGTTCAAGAGTATGAAACTAACTAAATAGAAGTATATGTATTAATCTTCCAGTTCAGTATATAATACCATACGTACACTTATTTATATATTTCGAATTCCAACAGTATACATTTGTTTTTATAAAATAACTTGTAATATGTAATAATTAAAGCCAAAAGAGAATTTATCAAATATAATGAAGTGATACGTAGTAACAGAAGTTATATGAATAAAAGAAAAAACATATATCCTATACTGGCGTTTAAAGTATATATGAGTACTTAGGTGGATGTATATGCGTGTGTGCATGTATTTGTGACATCTCTGCATGTACGTGCTTACATCCTTTTTATACTGATATTTACATAATACCGCGATTTAATTTAAGATTTTACTTTTAAATGTATTCCGTGAATATCGAAATATGTCTATCGTATCATATACATCATTATAGGATCAAGCAATGGGACACAATACTAAATTTTGAGCATAGTTGGATTTAGCATATGGAACAGCAAGCAGCGGTGCTTTGCGTGTGCAGTATCTTGGCATTCGTAGTGATACAGAACCCAAGAGATAGGAACAATTAATACAAGCCGATAATATATAGTCTTTAAACGTATTGTTACAAGACTTGTTAAAAACAAGGGAACTCACATGACAAACATCTTAAAAGGGGCATTATCATACTGACTACCCGCCCCGGCTTTGCATGGATGTATTAACGAAGAAGTAACGAAGTAAGTCAATTAACCTTACATCACGACCATGTAATGAAATAGAATGGCAAGTGAACAACTGAACGTCAATTCTGTTATCTGTTATCTTTGACGATCTCCCTATTCTCTTCTGTTTTATTCATTCACTCACTGAAATCATTGTATATGGATATTTTCAACTCAAATGCATATGCATACTGAAACTTCTGCATATGATTTTTAAAACTATTTTGTTCATACAAATCTTATTCTGACAATTACAAACACAAAAAAAAAATAGGTGCAGCTATTTCGAAATAATGCGCTTACATAGAATCGGCAATTCATTTTTATTTATATAGATTTCAAGATTTGTAAACCTGTTCTTGGTTCGTCTGTTCGAGCATTATATTGTATGTTTGTCGCAAAACCATATTCTACGCAATCCGCATTAATAATACCAGAAGTATTTCAACTTCATACTCAGGTGCAGTAATGTCAGTGTTGCTAGTCTTAAAGCGGCCTGATGTCAAAATTTCTTGGAGGTGGAAAGGTGGGGGATAGGACTTCTTACGGATGAGTCGTATTGTACTTTTCAAGGCATATGACTTAGGAGCCACCAGGAATACTATCGTTACTTTCATAGATTCACTATAAAATAATTATACGGTCCTAATTTATATACTATATGGGTAACATTTTGTGCTTACACACGTTGGGAATTCCTGTACCACGGGGACTACATATCTATCACTGGCATGGCGGTAGCTATGACCTACTGTTAATAAAGTATGTAGTAGCCACTTACGCTTTGACTAATACACTATATATTAGTACTAGCTTTTATTCTTGGTTTCGCTTGTGGTAATGTAGATTTGATCTATCCCTCAACAACAGCACATATTTCTAGATGAAAGCTATTCTATGTTTTTTTCTGTGAACGCGTAACAAACAAACAAACTCACTTTTGCCTATATTATAATGGTTAAGATGAACATTAGAGTGAGTCAAATAAAAGGATTACTTTTTCATTAGTAACCATGAAAGTACTGTTTAAAATTACGAAAAAAAATATGTTTATATTTGAGCTCCCAATATTAAGAGGTGCCTATTTGCTACTCCCGATTTCTCAAATAAAAAATCAAAGGACTTTTTCTATTAATTACAATTTTATTACTCAATAAGGAATAAGCATACCATTGAAAGCAATACACATTTTTAGAGGAAATAGAACGATCTAGAAAAAGGCCGATTGTTCGCTAAGTCGATTGTCTTAAAAGTTTGACCACTAATAATATGTGGGAAATTCTAAATTGTATTACAAAAATACATTATTTTCAGAAAACAATAGTTCAACGAAAATGTCATAACATTAATTATACATTATTTTATCAATTTCAGTAGTATTTTCGAGATGACTAAAGAAAAAAAATAGTTTTATTTCCCCTACACTAATAACATATAATATAAGCTGACATACTTTACAGCCAACAATTAATATTTATGATGGACGTAGATCATACATTTAATTAACCATGAATAAAATGCTACATTAATTTTAAAATGTTTATATCGGCGGTGGATGACTATGTGTACTGTAATATTTAATAATTTCATTTTCTATTGTAAAAACGGCCGCATTACACTTCCGACTGGAACCAGCAGAACACTGCCACCGTTGCTTCAATCCGGAATTACGGTGTAAACAGAAACGATACCCGTTTATGTATAAATTCGGTTTTCCTTTATTTGACGTGGTGAAGACTGCACCTGAAACATGCATATAGTATTAAGGTTTATTATAGCACTTTTGTTTTAACTTGAAGCCATTTTTAGTGTTTTATTTGCGGTGTTTAATTCAATGTTATCTGGTTTAATTCTAGCTTTAGTTAACACATCTTTTCATATATAAATAAAATGATAGAGGTATGTCACATTGTGCGCGTATTATACGAAAACTGCTGGATAGGTTTCGATTTATTTTTTTATAGTTTTACTTTCAAGACACTTGGCCCTTACCTAAAAAAGTTATCACGATATCATCATTTCAAATGAAGTTATTTTAGTATTAAGAAACCACGATTTTTATAAGCACTACGCCCTCAGCGATGTGTTTCTATGCCGCGAAGAAACTGTGGCAAGTGCCGTCGAGCGCATGCGCAAGAGAGAGGCAGCAAACGGATAACATTGTTTACAAACAAATTTTATAAGCAAAGTATATATGTTTACTTTCTATTTTTTCCCCTATAAAATATATTATTAAGCATAAAAATTAATGCAAACGAAGTCCCGGGTATCAACTAGTCTACATTAAATAAGTAGATTTTTTTATAATTCATCTTTATTAAATCATAATAAAACACGGCAGAGGAAATTTAAAAATTGATTAAACTATTCTTACGTTATTCTTGTCGCATATATAACGCATATCGAAGGGCTGGAAGTGAAAAAACCGGGGATTTGCAATGGGAAAAGTCCGTGGAAAGTACTACTTATATCTAAAAGTTTAACAGTAAAATATCATATGACGAATTTGATACTAGGTATTCAGGTTTTTTAAGTTAGGACGGAAGCGGTTTCTTTGCTCGTTATACAATATATGATATATCTTAGCGTAGATTAAGGTATATGTTAATAACGTTCTAAATATATTGTAAGCACGATATTAAAAATTAACAGGGGCACAAATATTTTTACATTCTCTTTACGTACTGATGTAACAACATAAAACTTGTAAAACTACTCCAATTATAAAAATCACTCACATATAATCTGTTTATAATAAAAACACATTAAAAAGAAAAAAAATCCATAGAAGAAAATAGCCTAAGTGTAGTTTCGACTACTAGTACACAACATAAAGTTGTATATGTATGTTGAATATTTTTTGTTATAACCGTTATTATAGGAGCAGTGTATGCAGCCTGTGCTTAAAGAAATGGGGCATGCGGTTTGCACTTATAGAAATGGCGCATGCAATCTGCGCTTATAGAAATGGTGTATGCAGTCTACGCTTATACAAACGGCGATTACAGCCTGTGCTTATCGAAATAGTGTATGCAGCCTTCGTTTGTAGAAATAGTGTATGCAGCCTGCGTTTGTAGAAATGGTGCATACGGTTTTTGCTTGGAGAAGTGTCGTAAGTAGTCGATGCTTACAAAGGTCTACTTTATATTCACATTCTTCTGGGCGGAGAATGATTATGTGTGTTATTATACGATACAACTTCATTCTCTATTGTATACGCCACAGCGCTACATCGTCTGTGGTGGTGCGTACCACAATACCAACGGCTCTTTAACCCTCTCGTAAGGTGGTGAACAAATTTGAAGCCATCTATGCAGATCATACGCGCTCCGCGATAGGATGACCCAAAGGTAACTGAAAAAATAGAAACACATAATAATTCACGCATTGAAACAAATGCTACTGTAGTAGGATTATAGCGTAATATTAATATAGAGTGTGAAGAAAAAAGGGAAAAATGAAAATTCATCGAATGATAATTGGCATTTAAGTATATAATAATAAAAAATAAATTTGAATTAATAAAGGGAATTAATTTCCCGTATTCGCCAATTAGTCTCGGTCTAAGGTAAGAAATCCAATGTTCTGGGTTCTAGACAATTTATGGACTTTAGAACCAATTCGTCATATCTCTAGACACCTCTACTACCCGCAATTAAAAAATTGGTTGTATCGAAACGTCATTAAAATGTTGTCATGTAGTATGTACGAGTATACATACATTGCTTTATTTTATAAAGGCTGTGTAGTACTCTGCTGATATAAGCATTCACAGTTTGTGCCATCTCCGTAATATTTAACTTTCATCGGGCGCAGAGTTACCAACTCTCAAAAGTATTTACTCCTAACGCTAAACCCAAAACACCCTAAAATTACCACAATTCATTGAAAATTCCCCTATAATAAAAACGAATGATTATGACACTGAAGTTGATAAACATATAGAAGGGTATATTATTTTTTTAATCAATTACAACTAAAATATTAAAAAAAATTACACTTATGATTTTTTAAATGTCTAAATGTTCAATTTTTAAATATGTTTCTTCATAATAATTTGTTCATTATAAAAAATCCATTAAATTGACCGAGTTGGGTTACCTCAATGTATGTTGCATGTAAATAAAAAAGTCCCTAAAATATTAAGAGCCAAAAAAACTACAATCCGGCGGCATATTTACCCCTAAATTTACGGGGAAAACCCCTAAATTACTTACTGATACCCCGCACCGTGACCTGAATTCCCGAATTCTGTTTGTTTCAGAGGTCATCGTATTCGAACAACCAGTTGTATAATATTAGTATAGATAATATACATATAAATTATATTTCGGCATATATATGAGATGTTTTCATATGACTGGCATATGATTCAACCGTTAATGGTAGAGACTATTTATGCACATTCCTAAAACAGCTGAAACAATAGAATTTGTTGCATTGAATACAGTGCATTCGTGTTCGTTTCGCTTTTGAACTCGCGTATATCCTATCATATTCTTCGGTTAACTTCTTATAACAAGATATACATCTTCTTTTATGTTGAATTGTGTCCAGTTTTTCTAAAACATGTTTCCCCTTATCTGAAATGGAAAGGCTATAATAATATTATAACACTTATTATTATTTAATTACTAAATGATACCCGCAACTTTATCTGCATTATTTTTATTATCTTAATAATATATTTTATGTACAGAAGAAAAAGCACGAAGAGCAAAAATAGGCTCTGCTAACAAAATTTCTTTATATTTGTAGTGCTGAGAAAAATCATAATTTAATTAAACTTTAATAACGTTATATTAAATAAAATATCAGGTTGTTTTTTTTTTGGATAAGCACCATGAGGCTATGTAATAAAAAAAAATGATAGACAACTTTTCAGCAGTTTTTGCGTAATGCACACACAACACAGACCTACATCATCTTATTTAATTGATTTAATTATATAAACACGTTTATGGAACTTAACCAGAAAACTGTTATATTCACAAATTGTCTATATCGTATCTCTGGTTGGAACTAATTTAGATTTTGAGATGTAAAACATTAAAATTAAAATTAAGTAATATAAGCAACATATTTATATTTTTGTACAGAGTTTTTCATTTCAATTTTACTAGAACCCACATGCACGTTACATAGATAGAAACAGGAAGTAATAATGTACTTATATTTTTAACTCAATAGATTCAAGAAAACATTTTAACACCGTTTCTAGGTTTTTCAGCGAAAGAAATAAATACATGTTATATCATGGAAAATGGTACTTTTCTCTCTTAATGTTATTTTATTCTTAAGATTAAATTGTTTCTGTAATATAGAAATATCCCATGAAGCTTCTTCTTATCCTTATTCCTCGGTAGTAGGGTCAGCAAAACACATATAATTCATCATATATCATTCGATTTATATCCATCCACCTTCATGCTTATTATTAAATTAAATAATAGTATTAAAAAATATAATGTTTATTACAACATTAGGAAAAAATACTGACAATTTTTATAGCTGTATAAAAAACTCAGAATAATAATTTGAAACAAGGAAAGAAAGAAAGAGTTATTTATTCGAAACATACAACAGATCTTTACAAGTATATATAAAATATTTCAAGTGAAATAAGTGTTGCATGGAGTTAAATAGGTCTTTGTCTTAGCGTATGGCTGCAAGTTTGCAAGTGCAAGCGTTGCAGCGCTGCTTTTCAGACCAGACCTTCTGTGTACACAAACACATGGACGAAATTTCAAACACACGGACGAAACTTGCACTACAATTTCAAATGAATATAAGCTATGTGTATGCTATAATATACAACACAGTACTGCCCATTACGATTCATAATTTATGAAGTTACATATTACATTTCATGAAACTGCGAAGTTAGATATTACTTTTAAAAGACTGCGCCTTAGCTCAAAGATCACATTGATGAAACCAATTCGTTAAATGTATTAATTTGATAAGTCTCATGCGACGCTTGCCATGTTAGTGAATAGTTTTTTAATTGTGTTTTGAAACTAGAGCGATGATCTCGTGTAAGATTATGAATAGGAGAGGTATGTCATTCCAACACTTAGTGGCCGCATATCTAAAAGAACCACGAAAAGTAACTGTCCTATGCCGCGGGAGAAGAAATACATATAATTCAATCTGTATTAATATTATTCAAAGTTTGAATATGTGATACAGTATGCTGATTATCAAGATCATTCTTATGTATTTTCGGTAAGTGATTATGCTCATTTTTACATTTAACAATCCTCCCGTAAACGTCCGTGTGTAAGACAGCTCTGCAACCTCTGTTCATATGTGTCGAACAGTTCCAACGCACCTTCTCACCCATTCTGTAATGTTTGCTGAATCTGTACCCCGCTATAGATATTATATGGCCTCCTCGAGCTGACATGCTAATGATTGCAACTGAAAAGTCCATTACAAATTATTATTTAATTTAAAAAAAAAAACATTTTACACGCACAAGCCATTCTTATAATGATTCCGACCGATACATGCATAACACGTTTGCAGTCAAGCGAATGTAACGTGGTGTCACGATTAAGTTCATTCGTACGTCAATGTCTTGTTTGTGGGGTCACTTATCCGCACATTTTAATAACATCGTTTGAACATGGACTTGTAGTTCAAGCCAAGGTCTTTTGCTACACTAATATGATAAACGAGAATGTGAGTTTGCTTGTTACATCTAAACTATTGGATCGATCTCCATTAAATTTTGCATACACGTTGTCAGGGGTTCACAAAACATAAGGTACAAAAACAAAAGTGCTATTTCTGAGGAATAAGTCAAATTTACATTACCACGAGCGAAACCGCGGGCAAAAGCTAGTAAATTATAAGCTGTGAAATAAAATAAGAAACAATTTTATTAATAATACTTTAGAGAGAGGACTTCAATTACAAATGTTATATAATATAAATCAATTTTATACCCTAAACAAATAAAATATGATATGATATGTGGCAGAATTGTGGAATTTTCCATAGGGGCCATAGACTAGAATAAGAAATGAAATGACGAATCGAAACCAATTACTTGAAATAAAGTGGAAAAAAAAACAACAGTACATTCAGTATAGTGTTTTATTTGTATCTGAATGTCCTATTGACTTACAAATGTTTTTTACAATTCCTTTAGATAACAGAGACACTGAAGAACTAAAATAATAACTGTCATTATTATTCAAAATAAATATTAAAAAATAATTAAAGACAATGTAATTTCTATCAGAATGTCGTAATATTGTTGAAAAAGAGAAAGTTTGTGAGGATGGATGGATGAATATTTGATACCCTTTCACGCAAAAATTATATCTAAAATTGGCATTTAATTATCCTTAAGTTGTCTCGATATTATACATATAGTATAAAACATATTTATACCCAAATTTGTGTTCTGCACAACTATATTTAGAGCGGTCAAAAAGTTGGGCGCGGACTGTATTTCACTATTATATATATGCTATTCCGATAAAAAATGGCCTATAACCGTAAGATGGAAAGATCCGCAAGGAAAGAGAGAGGAAACTTGGTGTAGACCAATGAGACGGTAACTTGATAACATTACACGAGTCACAAGAAATGATTGGATCAATTTAGCTAAGAACAAGAATCTTTGGAAGAAGATGGACGTGTTAGCTTTTAACCAAACAGGGGTCTATATTTCAAGTACATATTTTAAATAAGCGTGTAAACAAAATTTAAGAATGATATCTTGAAATATGGAATGAATGGCATTATCATTATTATTTTAACGATCAGTGATTATGGTTCTCATTGATCACGATTACATCCTTATTTATAGTTAATATATAAGCTCGACATCCTCGAGGCGCATGGGTGGAGCATTTCCATCGCTTCTTCAGACTTCGTGTTGACACTTTAAAGTACGTGTACCCGTTGGCTCTGATCAACTCTTTCCCTTTTCTTGATTTCAAGTATTCAACTGTGAAAGATAATTGATTACCTTAATTGAAATAAATATGTATGATAAGGTATTAAGTTTTGCGCCATCAGTAACGTGTATACAAAATTTTATGATGATCGATCTACTAATTAAGAAGTGAAAGCGTAAAAAACACACAGGCAAACTCATTATGCATTCATAATATTAGTGAGAATATTCTTGTTAAATTATGCTGCATTATTTTTTAAATAAATTCTTACTATTCTACTTATATATTGAAAAGGAGTTGAATAATAAATACGCATTGTTGTTATTGAAATTTATAATTAAATTCACAATATAAATTTGTTTTATGTTATGGAAAAAAAAAAGTTAATTATGTGTGTTACACATTTTTTATATATAAAAGTAATTAATTCGTTTCTTTAGAAACGATTTAAGTTGGAACTAATATCCCAAGTTCGGTCTTTTTTTTATTTATTTTTATTACATTTAATTTAACATTTAATAATATTAAACCGATATAATTTAAATTATGTTATATAAAATGGAATCATCACATCACATAAAGTATCATAAACAAATTATTATAAATAAGTTAATATAAAAACCATTAGTATCATATGTGCATTTATACGTAGAGGTAAAAAAATAATTAAAGTTAAAAATGTATATTCATTTTATATTTTAACATAAATCTTTATTATAATGGAAATAAAATGATAAACAATATGTCAAAATATATGAAACTCTATACATAAATTCACATGACTGAGATTGCAATCATGAATTATTTAGATGGAATAATACAAAAAGTAGGAAAAGTAAATGGACGAACTAACAAAAAAAAAGTAAAAATATACACTGAGTGAAATGTATCTGTTTTAACTTTCATGTATATATTTTAGATAAAAAAATATTAGCTTAATTGTCGTTAAAAATGTTCCTATGATCCACACATTACTGTAAGTAACATTACTTTAATGCAAAGGAAATGAAAAAAAAAACTAAAATACTACAAAACATATATATAAATACATTTAATATCACTAACATTATTTTTACACTGTATTTAAAAAAAACAAGTAAATGTACATATTTATAAAAGACTCCTATGTTTATAAAAACCAATCAGATTATTTAGGATTTATTAAATATGTTAAAGCAAATTATTGAAATATTTCTATGTTATATTAATAACACCAAAATTAAACTAATAATAAAAATATTTTCTATAAAATGTCATCATATGACGACTTACGGCTACATAAAAAATCTTCTGTTAATCAAACATGACGTTTTTTTTTTCAAAATTAAATAATATAACACAAGTCGACTTTCTTGGATGTCATGACTTAAAATTCATATAATATATTATAAATATAGAAAAATTACTTTAACCAAAAGAATATATTAAATGTACCCCAAATATACCAAAAAAAAACTATAAAAAGTTATGGACGATTCTATTGATTGAATCTCGGTGCGTGATCGTGGAAATGCACTAGATCTACAATTTCATCCTTAACAGTGTAGATGAGAGCTTTACATCCTCTCGAACTATGTGTTGAGCACCTCCAGGTCTTCTTTAAACCTCTACAATGTTTTATGGAGAACGTATACCCTTCCACTTGTAACAGAGGCTTGCCTTTACGCGACATAATGAATTTTACTGTGAACAAAATATTATGTTATTATTAAATTTCAGTATATCTTTATGTATAAACTAGCTGATAACCACGTCACTTGTCATCTTAATAATATATTTTATGTACAGAGAGAAAAAACATAAGTACCACACCGCTTGCCAAATTTTTTCTCGGAGAGGAAACACACGAACGCGAAGTATCATATTATTAATATATATATATAGATTAGTTATATACGTAGCTCTGTTTGTTATTATGTATAGATACTATTTTTGAAGTTATACTTTACTCGGCGCGTTTTGGAAAAATGATGAGAATGATTTTTTACGATGCGCGCGTACACCGACACCTAAAACCGACACCATTTTAGCAAAGGTGGTAGCGTGTGTACCACTATGCTATTATCAGAAGGTATGGGATGTAAATGAAATATCTGACTCCGTTTATGTGGACTAGTAACCGCTTTGGCAGCTGGATTACGAATCTCCCGTTTATTGATTTGGTTGCAAATTTATAAGCGACAAAAACAGAACACGTGCAAAGGATTACATTTGGCCAAATACAAGTATAAAAATAGAAACAATATTAGCACAATAAAATTAAAGTAAAGTTAGAAATCGACAATAGTATCTAGGTAATAAAATAATATAAACAATAAGCTAAGATAATCCGCCGCATTGTGTGAGCGGTCTATTAATGAATACACAATGCACCCAGGTAGCATATGGTCGCCACCTGGGCGGCGAGTCTTTAATTGACGCGATTTTGAGCAGACTAATTTCGGACTTTGTAGTGCCGCTTCTGAGCCTTTGTCTGAATTTTTGTAGTACACACATAACACGTTTAATGTAGGTATGTGTGTCGCTACAGTGCTCCCCCTTAAGCGAAGCGTACTAGAGGAATGAGGACGTATGGCACGTCACGATCGGCTGATCGGTGCAGGCTGAAATTGATGAGTCGTAGGTGTGCGGCTTGATGCTGTTAGGGCGTAATATCGCGTTGCTTGAGGGTGAATTATGTGTAGATTGCTCGGCGTTATCGTTGATCCGGTGAGAGGCTTGAGTCGTTGATGCAAGGCGATCATCTTAGCGGTCTTGTAATTGAATAGCGTAGGACTTGTCGTATTTCTTGCTGATGTTGTAATGTGCTTCTGGCGGTCGCGGAGATTTGATCGTATAGCCAAATGACACAAAGTTGCGGTTTTTCTTAGATGTGAACATAGACGTAATGGTTTTATGTAATGTGGTGGTTGTATGTAGCTTGATCTTGAACTCCTTTGGTGGTGGTTTTAAGTCTCGTTTATCAGGCTTCGTTGGTATGCGACGTTGTATTATGCACCGTCGATGACGTGTGCATGGCCTCGCCCTAGTGAAAACGTCGGTGTGTATATATGGCCGAGAGACTAGGTGCGATATTGTTACGCCTGTTGCTTGGCTGCCATGGTTGCTCATGGTCCGTGAGGCGTCGTTAGTATTACGGCGAATTTTTTTGGGCAAGTTTTGTCTTGAAGTTGGGCAAATTGGGAGTGGTGTATCCGAAGAAATAATAATCTTTTTTGCCTGAAGATTGTCTTGCTGAGGTAGCTGTTGGACAGTGCAATCTTGTTCTTGAGGCTTTTGTAGTTTAGTTGCGGCTGTGCTATGTAGCGTAGATGGGAACGAGATTGCTTCAACTCGGCTGAGTGTGTCTGCGATTGCACTTTCTTTTGAGTTCCTACTGGAAGCAACTGTTTCGGGTATCGGGTCTTGAAGCAATAGAGGCGGTGGATCGGCGTAAGGCAAGGTAATCTTCTTTAACGGAAGATTCTCTTGTTGATCCAACTCATAAATGCTGTTTTCTTGTTCTTGTGTTTGAGGTACAGCTTTGTAGTCTGTCGTAGACGGGCTTGCAATTACTTCATAAGCGGTGATCAGACGTTCTTTTACAGCAGTGTATTGATATGTTTCTGCTGGGTTACATATTAGGTCGGCGATCTGGTCGATGTCTTCTTTATCGAGGTATTTAATCACCATTTTTGCTATTTGCTCTTGATTTGTGTTAAGTATGCTGGTTACAGCTTCAAAATAAATAAACCAAAGTCGTGGTTTATCACGCCAGAGTGGCGGAATGCGCTTGGTGAGGGCTCGGGTGGCTTCTTCATAATAAGATTTGTATGTATGTTCTGTGATTTGGGCTGCTTCGATCGTCATGTTGACAATATCTGGCTTCGGTGTGCAGCTTTTTCTTTGCGTGTTATTGCGGGTATGCTTCAGCGTCTCATTGCGAGTTCTTCCGGGGTGTAGTTCAACACCTCTTTGCGTGTTTTTTCGGGGTCACCACTTGTACGGTGCGTGACCCAGTAAGCGATTTCGTCAGTTTTGGAGAGCGAAATGATGTCGGCCGGGCAGGTACTCACGTCGTTTTCGGACAGAGAAGTGATGTCGGCCAGATAGATTATCGCGTCGGTTGACGGATGGATGCTTCGATCAGGTAGAAGATCACGTCGGGCTGGTGCGACGATGACGTCGGTTGACGGCTGCGCCGGGTTGGAGATCACGTCGGGCTTGTGAGAAGATCACGTCGGTTGACGGCTTCGGCCGGGTAGGAGATCACGTCGGGGTCACCACTTGTAGGACGCGGGATCGGCGTCGCGTCGCCACTTTAGCGGAAGTGGTAGTGTGATTACCACTATGCTATTATCAGAAGGTATGGGATGTAAATGAAATATCTGACTCCGTTTATGTGGACTAGTAACCGCTTTATGCATACCTTCATATGTGTCACACTAAAGCGCACATGCATATAGTGCCTGATATTTTTGGCTAAGTTTAACTAGCCAAAAAGGTAAAACGGTCCCTTACAGAACCAGTGTACGTAGCGTGTGAATGTGCACGTGTGTGGACTGCACTGTCGTATGTGCAAGGAGCTAGTGAATGCGGTGTCACAGTATCGCGCTAACAGCATGCTCGAGGGCTCCCGTCCGAGGGATCGAACCTAGGCTAAAGCTGCTGCCGAGGGAGGACGTGGCGGGTATGCGGGAGCGAAGTTGACCGCCCGACCGTGGCGGCGTGATCGGTGGTTTCGGGGGCGTGGGCGCGAGCACGCTCTATTTAAAGAGTCGTCGGTATGTATATCATTCGCAGCCGTTATGTCATCCGGGGGATCGCTGAAAATGTGTCGCGGTCGTCTTTTAGGATACTTTGCGGCGGGCTTGGGGGTGTAGTTTGCAGCAGATACCACTAACGGGTTGGGATGATTTGTGGCCTTGTCGAAATAATTAGCTGTGACGGACTTGAAGTACGCTTGAATCGAAGTAATATCCAAATCCTTATGAAGATCGTCGTTCCGAACATAGTAGGGGGCGCCAACACATTTTCGTAAGAAGCGATTTTGTATGACCTGCAACTTTTCAAAATTATCTTTCGATGTATGTGTAAACACGGGGCAACTATACGTAAGAATAGGGCGTACACACGTCTTATAGAGAGTGAGCTTATGTCTGAGTGACATTTTGCTCTGTGAGTATAGTAGCATATGTAATCGGCTCAAGACCATAGCAGCCTTGTTCCGCACTCTCTGGATGTGAGTTTTAAAGGTAAGTTTGTTGTCTAATGTGACACCGAGATATTTAACCTCGGTAGCCCAAGGGATGTCAATATCGAATAGCCTGAGAGGTTTTAATGTGTTCTGTTTATTAGAGGAATCAAAAAGTATTGCGGAACTCTTATCTGGATTAACTTCTATACGCCATCTTCGATACCATTCGCCGATATTACAAACAGCACGTTGGATGCGTGCTCTGAGATGCACTCTCTGCCTGTCTGAAGCAAATATCACTGTATCATTGGCATAACAACCTACTTCGACTCCCGGAGATCGTGGTAGGTCGCTAATGTACAAGTTAAACAGGGATGGTGCAAGAATGGATCCTTGGGGAACACCTGAGTGTATTGGGTGTGGACGGGAGAGTTCACCTTCCACTCTGAAGCGGAAAGTTCTGTTCGAGAGGTAGTCGCCAATGATATGAACTAATCTATCGGGGATTCGAAACTGAAGAAGCTTATAAACGAGTCCCGCGTGCCACACCTTATCGAAAGCTTTAGCTACATCGAAAAAGATCGTGAGAGTACGATATGATATTCTAGGTTCAGTAAAGTTATGCAGGATGTGCTCCGTGAGGCGGTGCACTTGTTGTGTACAAGAGTGTCCAGCTCGAAAGCCGAACTGTTCATGTGGTAGCAGGTCTAAATCGGACATGGTGGTCTGGAGACGGTTCAGAAGGAGCCGCTCATAGAGTTTACCGAGTGTGTTGAGAAGACTAATCGGGCGGTAACTATCGGGAAAAGTGGCTTTTTTACCAGGTTCGTGAATACCTATCACTATAGCCTTTTTCTAGACGGCTGAAAAATAACCCTGGGCCATGGCCGCATTGAAGATGCAGACCAAAAGGGCTATGAGATGATCGGGAAGTAGTTTGAGAACTTCATTCTTGATACCATCAGGACCAGGAGATTTCCTGGGCTTCAGAAGTTTTATAGCGGCACAGACCTCATCCCGGGTTACTGGGGTTAGAGTATCCGTGGGGGGGAACAGGATTGCATTCTCCATCGAGGATTCAATCGATCGGATATGGACTGGGTCAGTGTTCGCTGTATTTGGAGAACATTGTTTTTCTAAACTTGCTGCTAGGCATTCCGCTTTGTCTATACTATCGAATGCAGGTGACATACCTGGACCTCTATCGAGGGGAGGCATCGAAGTGGTGTTGTCCGCTTTTAGGGATCGTGCTAGCTTCCAGTACGCCAGATGAGACGGTTTGATGTCTTCTAAGAGCCTATCCCATCTTTCGCCACGGGCTTTCACCGCTTTCCGCAACATGCGTAAGCGGGCACGATTTTCTTCGGATGGATAGGTGTCGTGAGCTCGCGTCGCGGCGTTCTTTTCCGTGATCAAAGCTCTCACGTCAACAGGGAGTATAAAACGGCGGTCGTTCGCCGTTTGTACCTCTCTTGAGGTCACCCTGATGGCAGTCTGAAGATGGTTGACCAGGGAATCGATAGCCAAGTCGGCATCAGCTTTGGACACTAGCATGTCCGGGATCTTATAAAGACTGGGCGAGGAGGGGTTATCACTAAGGTACCTATCGAGCTCCGCGTAGTCAGCCACTCTGAAGAAAGGAGGGCTGGTGTCATTCAAATGACCTAACTGTATTATAACTGGACGATGATCAGAGTCAAGCTCGTGTATAACTTGAACGTGTCGTATCGAAAGCGAGACATTCTTTATGAGAGCTACGTCTAACACTGTCGGTCGACAGTGATCCTGATAATGAGTAGGTTCAAGAGGAGCTACGACGTCAAATTCAAGCTCGTCAACTAGATCCTCAAGCAACTCTCCATTGCGAGAGGTACTCGAACTGTTCCAGATGACGTTCCCGCAGTTGAGGTCGCCCGCTATTATAACGGAATCGCCGAGCGAAAACAGAGCCTCGAGGTCAGATCTAAGTATTCTTTTGCTCGGGCGGAGGTACGCGGAAACTATTGTGACAGGCGGATGACCCGTCATACCTATTCTACACACTGACACTTCCATATGTAAAAGATCAAGAGGCGGGTCCATTGGCATACAATATAGCGATCGTTTATATTAAATGAGGGTGCCACCGCCTCGAGTTATGCGATCGTTCCTAACTATATTGTAATTCGCAATCGCGAGGTTACGATTACCGGGTTTTAGAAGTGTTTCTTGAACTAGGAGCACATCTATTTGATATTCACGTAGAAAGGCAGCTACTTGATCACGCTGGGGTTTAAAGCTTCGAGCATTAAAAAAGGACAGACAAAGACTACGTGGTTTTATTCTATCCATTGTAAAAGGAACTTACTTGTGGGAAGCACGGGCGAGGCGTTGGATGGTAGTCGCAACGTCAGGAAACTGCGAGATTGCATTTAGGAGACCGAGGTCCTTATTACTGTTTATCATCGCGTTGAAAGCAATGATCTCCTGCACGTCATGCACGAGGAGAAGCTGGCTACCCACTCGATACCGGTGATGGAGAAAGAAGAGACCGGGGTTATCTGTGTGGCCTTCGGTGGCTGGGACATGGGAGCCCAAGGGGCCGAGGGAGCCGTCACAGACTGTAGTGGGGCTTTTGATGCGGATGCGGATGTTGCCGAAGTCCTGAGATTACTTGGTAGAGCGGGAAAAGCCTCTAAAGACATTAGAGGTGAGAGTTGAGGATGAGTGGCAGTAGCAGGCACCCTAACCTGGTTAGCCTGTCTCGGCTGTCGTGGCCGCTTTGTGCGATGCGCACGAGAACACCCGCGATAATTCACAGGGTGACCCACTTGACCACACAGCATGCAGCTGGGAGGTTCGGCAGAAGCTGGGGTACGTGTGCACTCCTTGGTAGAGTGATTCTCAAGGCACTTCACGCACCAACTTTGCTTTGGCAGCTGGATTACGAATCTCCCGTTTATTGATTTGGTTGCAAATTTATAAGCGACAAAAACAGAACACGTGCAAAGGATTACATTTGGCTAAATACAAGTATAAAAATAGAAACAATATTAGAACAATAAAATTAAAGTAAAACTAGAAATGGACAATAGTATCTAGGTAATAAAATAATATAAACAATAAGCTAAGATAATCCGCCGCATTGTGTGAGTGGTCTATTAATGAATACACAATGCACCCAGGTAGCATATGGTCGCCACCTGGTCGGCGAGTCTTTAATTGACGCGATTTTGAGCAGACTAATTTCGGACTTTGTAGTGCCGCTTCTGAGCCTTTGTCTGCTATTTGTAGTACACACATAACACGTTTAATGTAGGTATGTGTATCGCTACACCATGAAAGACACCTGTCAAGTTTTCATGAGAATTGATAACTATATTCAAAGTAACTATTCGAGTATATATGAATCTACAAATCTGTTTAGAAAAAAAAAAAATTTTTCATACATACACGTGTATTCATGTGATTTGTATGACAATTTTAATTTCATTGTGAGTATTCGTGAAAACAAAGGTTTTTTATATCATAAGTTTTTTTAAGTGTGTTTATAGATTTAAAATTAACTGTCGGTATATATTATTTTTATTTATTTACAATATAAATTATTGTTATTTCATTATTATTTGATAAATAGTTTAATCTAGTTCTTTTTGGATCTTACTTGATTGTGTATACAGATATATAAAAAAATCATTTGAAAGCTTTTGAAAGTTAATTATACTTTATTAATTAACGTTATAAATTGCATTTAATGTTTTTTTATGTTACAAAAACTATAAATTCTTACCTGCGTACATAAGTACACACATCTGTTTTTTTAATCGATAGTTGAGGTATATCAAAACGAATATTGTGCAAACATTTTGTGAAAGGCACATAAAAACCTCCATGAAAAATCGCTTAACTATGCCAACCGTCACGTTGATTGGTTTAACAGTGCTGTAGTTTATAAACTTAGATGTATTTTACAAAAACATTAATAAAACATATTTTCTAGTAACCTTTCCACTGAAGCCGCTTGTGACTGGTTAATTGATAAGTAATAATCTTGCCAACACAGTACTGCATTAACTGCATTAAAAACTAAACAAGTTAAAGAAGATACTCCATTCAAATAGAATATTTATCGATTACAATAACAAACAAATCGTGTATAACTTGATAAACTTTATTTATTTGTATATGGTTGGTTAAGGCAAATAAATAATACCGTAAAAGATAAGTAGTAAGTTAAAAGTAATATATAGAAAAAACTAAACTGGAAAATAAATGGAATTATTTTTAATCAATTTTGCAATATAACAAAATGGTTAAAAATGTATCACTATAAGGAATATAATTCAAACATTTATACTCCTATTAACAGAGACTTACTTTAAGGTAACAAATAAATTAAATACAAATATTTCCTTACTGAAATATGAGTTAATTACTAATTCATTTTGATTTTTTTAATTGGTTTAACATACATTCGTACTTTTCAAGAATTTTGCATAAAGGATTAAATTTTCAATAATTAACAAGAACTCATTCGGACATTCATAGAAACATGTTAATGTACATAAAAAGATATACTAAGTAATAGGAGCTCTTCAACTAAATACGTAGTTGTTCTACTTATAAAATCCAACAAATACAAAGTATACAGTATATTGCACAAGTTAATCTATGCTAACTAGCCTTGGAAGATATAATTGTCATAAAATGTTAAGTTTTCAAACAAAATTATACATTTAAGTCATATTGGTCCAAATAATCTTTGTCGGGTTTTACAAGTACAATGATAATATATTAAATTTCTTGCCAAAAAGCTAAACCATACTATTTATAACTACTTGTTAATAATTACAAGGTGTTTATTAATTAAAATTAGTTTAACAAAAGTAACCAATCACGTCGATAGTATTGTGTTTAGTAAAACACTATAAATATACACTGTATATATGATATAATATTTTACGACTACTGTCTCTTAAATACACATCAACAAATATGTCAAATATTTAATCAATCACAACTTTTCTACAGTCTTCGCCGGACTGTTTGACCTGTCTAAATACAGATGCGCAGAACACAAATTTAAGTATAAATATTAGACAACTTAACGATAAGTAAATCTCACAATTTTAGATTCTTATAATAATAATAATTTTGTTTCGTGTTAAATTCTTGACTGTATTATGCGCAAGCCCGAAAAAAATGTCTCCCAAAATATTGTCGAAGACTCATCATCATCTTACTCTTATCCCACCTAAGTAGGGTCGGCACAATATGTTTTGCTTTTCTACTCTCCTCTGTCAGATGTCATCTCAGTATTCACACTTTTTATACACATATCATTTTTCACACAATCCATCCACACCTTTTTCGGTCTTGCTCTACTCCTATATCCGTCCATTTTCAAACTCAAAACTTTTCTTGTTACATGACTTTCATCTCTTCTCATAATATGCCCGTACCATGCTAACTTATTACTCCTCAACTTTTCTTTCACTGGTGCTATTTTCAAACTTCCTCTGATATACTCATTCTTAGTCTTATCCATCCTTGTTACACCACACATCCATCTTAACATTCGCATTTCTGCCACATGTAATCTTTTCTCATTCGTCTTTTTCGTAGCCCAGCACTCGGATCCATATAACACGGCTGGTCTTATTATAGTTTTATACACCTTCCCCTTGAGTTTCAACGGCATTCGTGGGTCACAAACCACCCCAGACACCTTTCGCCAATTCATCCACCCTGCCTTATCCTATTCCTCACGTCCTTGTCTATTCCACCGTCATTTTGGATCAATGAGCCGAGGTACCGAAAATTGGAGCAGGCTGGTAAGGATACACCATTTAAGGTAATATGACAAAAACTGGATGGACCTCCGAAGTCACAGAACAAATATTCAGTTTTCATCCCACTAATCTTTAAATCAACATTCTCCAGTTTCTCTCGCCATTTCTCCAGCCTACTCTGGACCTCGGCAGCATTTTCACCAACAAGAACAATATCATCAGCGAATAGCATACACCAAGGTGCTTCCTTCTGTATGTCTGATGTTAGTGCATCCATGACAAGAAGGAATAGATAAGGACTTAAAGCTGATCCCTGATGCAAACCTACAACCCCATGAAAATTGTCGGTAATTCCAGCCTCGGACCTAACATGTGTTATAGCTTGACTATACATACAACGGACAAGTTGTAAGTATTTCCCAGACACTCTTTTCTTTTTCAGAGCCCACCACAGAACATCCCGAGGTACTCGATCATATGCATTTTCCAGATCAACAAACACCATATGCAAGTTTTTATGTACACGTCTGTAGTTTTTATCACAGCTGGCGAAGTGCGAAAATGGCATCTGTTGTCGCACGTCCAGGCATAAACCCGCATTGATTCTCGGTAAATTCAGTTTCATCTCTTATTCGTCTCGCTATCACTCTTTCCCAAACTTTCATACTATGTGACATAAGCGTTATCCCTCGATAGTTATTACAGTCCTGTACATCACCCTTATTCTTAAAGATAGGCACTATTATGCTTTGTACCATTTGGGATCTCGTCCTCGTTGCAATATCTCATTAAAATATAAAGTCAGCTACATCCATCTATCTATCTTTAGAAACTTCCATACTTCAATAGGTATACCATCTGGCCCTACTGCTTTTCCGTTCTTCATACCACTCACAGCTTCTCTTACTTCTTCCTCTCTTATCTCCTAGTACAACACCTAAATTTAACGGTACATTTAATCTCACTGTACAGATGGAATAATATCTACTCTTTCTACTATCAACAGTTGTAGTAATCATAATAGATTTATAATTTATTGAGAGCTATTTTATCTCTTAAAGTAATCATATAAATATTTACTTAATAAATGAAAATATAATAAGTAAGAAAAAAATGTTAAGTTATTAAGTTAATAAAACCAAAATTAATATTGCAACAACATCGAAATAACATCACTTTTTTTTCATAATTACATATCATTTCCAATTTTGAAGAAACGTCCACATCCGTATTATGTTTATAAAGATATTACAAGAAAATTTATCTAGGACAAGACATTTCACCCAGACACATTAATAGCTAATATTAATATGGCTACAATATCATAGTGTCCATTACGTAATATTTTATGGTAGGTATATATAATTTCCAATTTTCAAATCGCGTCCCCACATCGCTTTTATGATCATACATATAGAGAAAGAAAACTTATTTAGGGAAATATTTATACTTAGACACATTAATAGCATAGACTTCTATGTGACTGAGATATTATCAGAGATTAATTTCTTAGATAAAACCATCCAACATCGACGACTTTAATGATAACAACACGGTTTGTCTGCGGTATTTCTAATTTGCATATAAACTTTGAATCCTGGAGTAAAGTTTCATGAGAATAACATGTATAAATGTCTTTTCTTTATTTAGTTTATGACTACAATTACACCAAACTTTAAATTAAATTTAAATAAGTAAGTAAAAAATTCACTGTAACGTATAGCTTCACATTATTATACAAAATTTACCTAAATAAAATAATAATATTAACTGTCAATAAATTCGCTGGTGAGATCTCAAATTTTGTTAAAGTAGCATGTCGTAATGTCTGCACTATACGTGACGGTAAGCGCGGTGTAATCAAAAAATCGGTGACCATAAACAGATCTTTAATGAATCAGCTGATCCAAAAAGGTGACGGCCATTATAAAGCGTTTATCACAATGTGTGTGGTGGCCACAATCTAGTCGAGTACAGATCTTCAACACCACGAAATTCCCTAGATTGTGATCATGAAATTATAAAATATTTATTATAACACAGTTTAAAAGTACAATTTTATAAATGCTTCAAAACTAACAAAGTTTCTTTAAAAGGTAAAAGTCGGATTTCTTTTTTTGGGTGCATAGGGTGGTAAATGGTTGTGATGATGGTTCATTCCCACGATGGCGTCGTTACTCGTGTATACGACTGCTTTACATCCGTGAGAGTTGTGGGTGGAGCATCGCCAATATATCTTTGTCTTTGAACTCGACGTCGCATAATAAGTGTAACCTCGAACCTTTAACAAAGTCTTCCCTTTTTTGGATCTCGTGAATAACGCTGAAATCAAAACCAGTGAATGTTAATACGATGAAATGTTCTGCAACCATTTTGGTACAATCGAGATAAAATATTTTTCCATTAGCGATGAAGTGAGAACTTGAAAGCCTTTCCAATTTAAGAAATATGAAATAATGTGAATTGTTTTAGTTGCGTAACGTTCGGTAAAACTTGTTTACGTGAAAAATAGAAGGGCTTAATGAATAAATAAACATTGCTTCTTACACATTAATCATTGAAGTAACTCACTATTTCAATTCAAAACAGAAATTTACACTGTAATAGCTTCATGTCTTTTTAAAGCTTTACAATACTTCAGCCTTTTCAATTCTTTTTTTTAATCATAGTATACTATTCGTAGTTTATTTATTAACCCATTGTTTCTAAGTTACAAAATAATATTAGTTCGTATATATTATTTTCCTCTTTCTTTCATCTTTTTATTAGTTCATAAGTTGTATCTTAATCTACAAGAATGTTGTAACGTAGCCTACTACAATTGGGAAAATAATTAATTCTAACACATTTTATGTCTGTTATTCCTATTAATTAACATTGTTTCTGTTGTTCATAATTTTCTAATAAATAAATAAACTTTTAATCAGGTTTAAGCACAAAGCTACATCGTTACAATAATTACTATAGATTGAGATGACAATTCCAGCAGAATATAAATCGAATCCATCGTTGACAAATATTAAAATTTCAAATTGCTTTACTGCTTTCTGTATCATGTATTGTTAAAAAGTATGGATAATTTTTTATCCTTTTAGTGTATTCTACGGGTAATATTGTTTTAATTTAACAATATTATGGAATAATTAAATATTTTGAGATAATTTTTCATACATGTTATTTTGAATTAAGTTTACCTTTTAGTATGGCAATCATATAGCTGATGGATCGACGACATAACTCGAAACAATCTTACGGAACTCCATACCGTGGAAGAATCGAACACGATCTCTTATAATTTGTATTTTATTTTTCGAACTGACTACACTATTGATCTAGCAAGGCCTCTACAGTTTCACCGGACTACTAAGGAGAGCGCTTAAGACACTCACCCGATTTTATATAGGCAACCAGCACAAGGGCGTACGGCGCGCCTTGGCTTGGACTGTCACCAAATATCTCGGAGTCTAAGCTAAGCTAACTATTATTTCATACATATATAAAATCGTGAAACATACACGTGTTCCAAGCATGTATGTTTCACGAATCTTATATATGTATCTGACTACGAAGTTAATCTAAGCTAACTTCGTTCGAAAAATGGATTAAAAAAAAAAAACAAACCCCACCACTAAGTGTACCTACATGTGTGTATGTGCACATGTGTGGGGGTGATCGGTGTTGTGTTATAAAAACTAGTGTTTGACAATTAATTCAGTGTCACTGTAGTCGCACAAGCAACGTGCTCGAGGGCTCCATTCCGGAGGATCGGACCTCTATCTCTGATAACAATACGGTTGGTCTGTCAGTACCTTCTTTACTGTCAATTATTTTTAAGTACATTTTGTGGTAAATGACTGTGTATTCCCACTACATGGAGTTATGTATCTCTAAGTGAACAACATTATAAGGACCAAGTATAGACATTTAAGGAAAGCGAAGGAGTGTATCTGTGAACGCTGACCATATATATATATATATAATGTATTTGCGATAGGATACATTCTACTAGAATGAAAAACATAAAACAGTCACTTAATTCAAAATTAAAATAGTATTCAAAAGGCTAACAGAATTTATGACATCCTAATTTCTGTTTTAAATGAAACAACACGAATTTTCTGCTAAAAAATTATAATTAAAAAATGAAAAATAAAAATTACATGAACATTACGATACCATATCATAAAATAACATTAAAAAAATAGCTGTGTGGGTGACATTGCATCAAACGCAATAGCATCAGGCAAAATGACTTAGTTATCTCCAAACGTGTTTGTATTTATTAGAACTTGTTATCATAAATGGCACATTTATTCTAATTACAATCACTTTACTGATAACGAAATGTTGAGAAAATTTAATTTTAATATAAATTCATCAAATTACTATAATTATTTATATCTTAAATCAATAACTACTGATCTATAGAGTGAATGTTTAAAATTGTTATATTGAAGTATATATTTGTCAATTAATATTAAAACACACATGAAAAGCGACGAACGGTGATATTTAATTATGTTTTTCCTACTAAAGTTCAACAATACAACTGCACTGCACCCGAGTGCAATGGTAGACGATCTAGGCACCGTATTAACAACCGGCGAGTGCTTATGTATTAACAGATGCCTATAAATGTCCTATTATTACTTTTGCTCCTTCGGCTATCAATCCCTACTATTGAAAATTGTTGTTACCATTATTAGTGTCTGATTATTACAAAGAGTCATATGATGTCTGTCTCATGCTTTAACAAAAAATTGTCAGAATCTTCCAGGCACTTTTTGTGACACCTCAGAATTTATGTTCAGTGTTAGTATTTCTAAACCATTTCAATTATGCAAAATAATCAAACTATATTCACACACATCTGCTTATTTTAAGTTCTGTTTAGTTATCTTTATGTAAAAAAAACCAGTGTTTTTTCTTATTTTTACATATCTTGATTTGATTATGGTTTTGATGCAGACAGACTTGATCTTAAATTTGTAACGACAATATATATAATATGTTCAAAAATTATGTGTCTTGTATTATTGTTTTTAACTTGCAGGTTTGTTCCTTTAATTGTCTGTTACATGAATATTAACCGATTGGAAGTCCGTGTATCGTATGGGCTTTCATTGAAAATCAGCGCTGCAGTACTGCTATATAGCAACATATTGCTAAAAGGGTTAGCCTGTTGTTGGACCATTTTTAATCATATATTATAATATATATATAATATGTTTTGCTTCGCTTCCAACAATAAAACTATTTCTTTCTTCTTCTCTCTCTTTGTAAGAAGACTATTGTTTCAAATTGCCATCAATATTACAAAATATAGATCACATAATAAAATTCACATGAGAGTCTAAGGTCTCGCCAATAAATTTATCATTTCATATTGGCCTATATATCTATAGCCGGAAATCCACTATATAAAGCAGCACATTTAACCAAATAATTATAAATGTAACATATAGAAGATATCCATCCCTTTCTAGTCAGTTACGCTACTGCTATCCTGTCCTGTTTTCAGCAAACACATACTAACGTGTTTTAATAGTCAAAATAAATTGTGAGAAAATTGTAATGGGAATTAAAATATATACATAAAAATGGATCTACATACACAATCAAACATATATTAGTTCATGAATTTCAATCATTAAAATCATGTTTTACTTTTATAGATATTTTTTTTACAGGGTTAACATTTTTTTATTTCTCTTTTTAATTTTACAAAAAATAGTAATAACACTAAAGGCCATAAAAGAAAAGTTTCGTGTCGTCTGAATACATAATGAAATCAAAAATTCTAGACACAGAATTAAATACAAAATCTAA
The DNA here is from genome assembly GCA_035772565.1 of Antheraea assamensis. NCBI lineage: Eukaryota > Metazoa > Arthropoda > Insecta > Lepidoptera > Saturniidae > Antheraea > Antheraea assamensis. The sequence continues at coordinate 443,612 of JAQQSE010000160.1, forward strand.
TTGTGATGAAAAAAATTCAAATACATCAATAAAATTATAAGCAAATTTTTTATTATGGTTATTATTACAATTATTTAACCGTATCTTAGTTACTAAATGGTAGAAAACACTATCTAGAAAAGACTACTTATTTAGACTTGAATGACGGTCGATACCGCGACTGAAATGGTTTTAGTCAGACATACTGTCCTTTACAATATAGGAAGCTTTTCTGTTTACACAATTTTACATAAAAAGGTGAACATTATGGTACATGTAAGATTTTTAAAATAATTTCGTACATACTATTGTATACCCAAATAAAATTATTTTAGATCAGTTTCTAATCTATATTGGAACTTTTGGGTGGTTGTGACGGGCCTTGGAATATACAACAAAATCGTTCTGGGTTCGTAGCACTGCCTTACATCCCTTCCTCTTATTTGTGGCACAATACCAATATATACGTTCGCCTTCAGCCGATTGCGATTTTTTACCCATCTGTGAGTAAGCGTATCCGTTTAATATAATCCGCATTGCTCCGCGACTCGTCCGTTTGTATATTGCGACTGTAATGAAAAATCTTGTTAAAATAAGGTTTTCCAATTAAAGTGCTAAAATTTTTTTTATAAAAATACTTAATTTTATATAATTTTGAGTTGCAATCTATAAAATATAATTTTACTAGAGTATACAAATAGCAAGAATAAAAAATGAATATGAATTTGGATATGTGAATTTTTAGTAATAATTTTTCTATAATAGCGGCACGAGATCATGGCGGTTTTGACACATTACAATAGTGACGTGAAATGTTCATTTATTTTCGACAAAAATATAATGCCGCTTTGTATTGCATTAAGCATTGAGTTTATCGGTAGTAATAGTTCTACCGGCCAATGATCCTATATATATATATATATATATATATATAATATATAGGATATAAATAAAATTTTGAAAAATATAATTGCTAAGTTATGTTTAAATAAGTACACTAATAATTATAATCTATTAAGTATTTTGTCAAACCACGCTATTTTTTCATTAGTAAAAACGTGAAAAGATTTGTTCACGGGACCATATTATATAGTTAGAAATAGTGGTGGTTAGAAAGATATATAGTCGTACATATTTGTAAGTTAGAAATCAGTGTACTAAATTAATTTCATGTCCAAAAATTCGATAAATAAATTTCGATAAATTTTTGGACTAAATAAAAAACATCAATATTGTCCTTCAAACGTAGTTATTAATTTATACGAAACTTCATAAGTGGACAAACCTCAAAACGGCCATCATAGCGTGCCGCTATTATAGAAAGTAAATAAAAACACGACCACACTGTTTTAAATAATACTTGCAAAATGGCATTTCATTAAGGACAAGTAAACACTCTCAGAAACTGGAATATTGCCGTATATTTGAAACAATGACACTGGCAGCTGAGCGTATCCCGCCTTTTCAAAGAAATACATAAAATGGATTATAAAAATAATAATTAACCCGAGTGTACATTTTACAGATATAAAAAGCCGTTTAATGTCGTATAAAACTACAAGCTAAATAAATCTAACTTACAACAAACATGTTTTAATAATTGCTTTTCGAGTATGATGCTTTGAGAATATTTCTATCGATAGATACAAACTAGACACTGATTTCATAACAATCTTATTCATATTAACCTAAAATTAAATCTATAATTAGTTTATACGTTTATTCAATTTAAGCATTTTACGCAAATCGCTAGAAACACAAGTTCCAAGGTTTGGCTAATTTTTTCCAAAAAAACCTTAATAGCAACAATCTATTCAACGACCACAGAATTTCGTTAATGTCTAATCAAACAATTAAAAAAATAATAATTAAAATACGTAAATTACAATCGTAACGTAAAATAAAAGCAGTCCGTGAGTGTAATGAACACAAATAATAATTCACATCACCGTACGTCATCAACTGGCTTATGGTTATGCTCAAAGCAGACGGAAACGATATTATCATCTGCTGATTTGATTATAGCTTTGCAATTACGCGACGTCCGAAATCTACACTGCCACGTTATTCTCATCACTCCCTCAGCACTGGTACGCGACGATTGTATGGAGTACTCGTAGTTTTTGAATCTCAGCATCCTATTGCCACGTTTGCCGATAAGTATCTTTGCTTTATCTGAAATGGCGAGATATTCAAATATTAATACGGTAAGTAAGCCATACATTATATATCTTTGTTGATTTTCAAGCTAATAGATTTTATTTGATATGAAGGGTTCATATCCTGCATTAAGTGTAATGAAGATGTATTAGATTGACAGACACTTAGAGACAGATTTTCAGCTTAAGTATTTTAATTTTAGAACTACTACTTTATATGAAAAAAATGCTAATGATTTTATGCATGTTATTTATTTCAACAATATTGTCTCCCAGTGTATAGAGGAAAGCTCTGCAGCCGTGGTTATGGTGAGTTGAACACCTGCATCGTTTCTTCATTTCGTATAGGCGCTTTCTTTTATCAGCAGCCACTGAATATCTGTAGGCTCATACAGAAATTAACTGCCTCCCTCTTGAAGGTGTCAGGTACTTACAGTCCACCATATCTGTAATCATACGAAGCAGTGATGGCTCAGTTGGTAGTGTGTTCGGAGGTAGGTTCGAATCCTAACAACTGAGTCTAAACTTTTGGTGAAGGAAAACATCGCGATGAATCCAGAGCATGGTGGTAGGGCTTTTTCTAAGTCCGTCTGGCTAGCTACCACCCTGAAACTGAAATTCTATCGCCAAGCACCTGTTGGTGTGTTCCGGCATCTGCACTTGAGAGCCAGTCTACCTCTAGGTTTAGCGTGACTACCATCTTAGACCACATCATCATTTAATATCAGATGAAATTGTGGTCAAACGTTAATCTATAAAGTATTAAAAAAAATGTTTCGTCAACGTGTCGGCCGACGTAAGTTCGATCAGAAGAAAGAAAATCAAGAAGATAAGTTTTTACTATTAGAACACATAACTGTTACAAGATAATTAAAAAAAACTTGAATTTAGCTTAATTAAAAATGTCCAACATGACCATTCCCATTCGGAGCTCTACTAAGCTACAGCTACAACCAAGTGATACTACAGCGCTGATTTTCAATGCGGGGTCACAGCAATGTACGGAGATCTAGTCGGTGTGTTAATAAAACTATTACATTGGTAATATATAACTTAATAATAATAAAAACATTACATTCAATATACACCAATACAGTGACATAATACTAATAAGGATCAAAAGAAATGGTAAACTACAAGGCAGGGTGATGTAAAAATGAGAGTGTTTACAAATGTTACAAATAGAAGTCTAATTAGGCTGAATATGAACGAATTCCAGAACTTCATTTTTTATCTTCACATGAAATGGCCCAGTTGTCATAAATGTGCGTATGTAATTACAAACTTAGCTCCTTATTTTTATGATAAATAATACTTACTAGTAAAATAAATTAATTACAGCATATTTTATATTTGTACATAGTTAATTTACAATAAGGTGGTAAAAATGTATACCTAATTGTTAAATATCTGGCTAGGACGAAGACCTACAAAATTGGTTAATAAATAAAAGTAGATATTTAAAATTACAAGATTTTTCTCTTAAATAATCAACTTTATTAAACTCAATATGCTCGTAACAATAAACATGAAATTTATTCAAAACCTAGCATTATGTTTGTGGGTGTTCGTGAACGAAACGATTTGTCCATCAATCATGTACACAGCAGCCCTACAACCCGAACTGTGACGAGAACACCTCCATCTATTTTTGAGTACGTTCACTTCAGATTTGTATTTGTGGAGAGTATATCTGTGTCCTTCGTAACAAAGGATGCGATTTCCCTTTACGGATGCGTCGTAGTATAGTTTACCTGCAATGTAATTTAATTTATGAAAATTAAGAAAACTTTTAAAAAGAAAATAACTAAGAATTTAATTTAATTGTTGTAATAGAAAGATTCTGTGAACATATGCGCAACAGGCTTGTATGACGTCATTATTTTCTGCTAACAATGAAAAATGAACATACACTGCAAAATTCTCCAAGAATTTCATTGGTACAAAGTTTTATTTTAGCTATTTTGTGTAGAATCGCCTTAAACCCTTATACGCATTAACCCTATGGTACTAAGGTTTCACGCGAATTGATTCTTGCACATATACTTTCCGCAATGCGTGTATTCCATATATTTTTAAATGTAGCAGAATTACGATATTTGTTTTCGTCCTTCCTTCTTTTAATAAGGGTACTTAAAGTATGAATTTGCAGTGTGATTTAGAATAAAAATTAGAAATTTTTACATTGTTAACAACTAAAAGACACATACTCGTATAATATCGAGAAAAAATGTTGGTCTTGTAGTACTAAATCTACTGGTTGATACTATTAAATTATGCCATAGATAGATGTTTATTTATGTACTTCTAGAATATTATTTTTACGAGTGACAACTACCAAAACAAGAAAAAGTTATAATGGTCCAAAGGTATTGGACAAGATAACACCGTCAAAGCAACATGATAAAATTCTATTTACATTAAAATTTGCACGCAGTATTCTAATAACCTCTTTTTGGAATATAGTTCCTATCTAAATGCGTAGATATTTAATTTTTCAGTTAAATATACTTCCTGTAAATTTGTTACATAAACTCAGATACTATTTTTATAATGAATTCTTTTACGACCACTATCACCATGAAATTCTATTAGTATAGTCCAAAACCAACACAACTGTTCCTAGTACAATCGACAGCAGCATAATTACTACTAACAAAGCTCTTATCAGTATCAAAACCAAGGTTAGTAATACTGCAGTTAACTGTAAAGTCATTACTAATACAACCATCGTTAACAGTGTAATTATAATAAAAATCGGCAATAGAGTACTTATAACAGATAAAAATTGGCGTGATTATTGTCAGCTTAGATGTGATCAACAAAGTTGCTACTAGTTAAGATGTTGCTATTACAATCGTAATGAAAACCGTTACTGACAGTATACCCATTAGAGTGGATGCCTCTATTAGGACAGCCGGTACAATAGAAATCACCATTGTTACAGAAGGTTAAAGCTTCAACCATTAACTGAAATAAAAATGAAAAGAAAAATACAATAAACTCTAAAAACCAAATTTTGTTTTGGTAAATTAAGAACAGCCTTTCAAGAACTATGAAATTCGTTATTCACTTTCTTTTTTTTCTTTGCTTGGATTATTGTGATCAGTATCGTAACTTATTATGCCGTCATTAATGGTAACTATTTTAAGTCAACAAGCCTCGTAACGTCGGTTTAAAAGCATCCAACGAACTTTCCGCCTCATTGACTGTCTCCTATTGTCTTGAGCTCGTGTAAATGTAATCATTGAGGCAGATCATTTTATTCCTCTTATATAAATGATGAAAGTTGCTAAAATGAATCTGTTGAACTTCAGTTTAAGTTGATAACTGCTTAGGAACTAAACTGAGAGATGGATACAAGAATGCTGTCAGTTTTTAAAATATAAGTTCATATATCATTTATCGACACCCCTTAACAAATTGTACTACGTTCTTAGGATTGGCGAACAAATACATTCTTCTTAGTGTTAAAAATCTCTATTATAAACAGTGACATTTTTTTGAAGAACCATTTAAATTCTATAAGACAGTGATAACTCAACCAGCAATTTATCGTTATTCATAGGTTTCTATCTTTTTTGGGATGATTGTGATCATTATCATAAGTTACTATGACGTCATCAACGGTGAGTATTTTAGCGCAGCATCCGTATCTAGATCGGTTTGAGCACGTCCAACGAATTTTTGATGCATAAGTCGGCCTTCTATTATCTCGCGCTTGTGTAAAACTGTATCCATCAAGGTAGATCATCTTATTCCCCTTCTGTGATAAGATGAAAGTTGCTAAAAACAACAAAATATTATTAATTTTCATCTTGTCCATCAACTGAGGTTTGAATCGATAGTTAAGAATTTAAATATACTACTTAATTCAAAAGAGTGAAACAAAATGAATCTTGAAGCATTAGCAAAAATCATTTTGTACAGTCTTTGAAATAGGATATTTACTTTACCCTTAAATTATATTTTTAACTTATTGTTAGCAGTTAATTGAAAACACAATAGCAAAACCCTTATGATTTGTTCATATAATTGAAAAAAATTGTAGGTGTTTTACAATAGGAACGAAAAGGTATTTTTTGTGTATTTATTGACAGTATATTAATCAATATATTCCGTTATAAATTTTCCTTTCAATGTAAGTGTCTAAGTTGATTCCATGAAAGATCATGGTTATGTTCGTTTTTAATAGTCACTATAACATTATCAATTGTATAGATAACAGCCTTACAACCCTTAGAAAAATTTGTTGAACAGACCCATCTTTTCTTGATTCCTGCCTTGGTTTCGCTCTTGCAATAGAATGTATATCCACCGAGAGATATTAAAACTTTACCTTTATTTGACTTCAGAAATTTTGCTGAAACATATCAATCATGTCTTCTGTTACTATTGTGTATTTCATCTAAGTTGTGAAGTAGAAGTATTCGAATGGTTTACTATTGGAATCTTAATGCCTATTGTTACTAACTGAATTTTTTTCAGATTTGCTGATGAATAATAACCAAAATTTTGAAACTTTAGACTTCAGAAATAAAAAAGAACATTGACATGATAATGGATCCGTATGTTAAATAGCGTACACCTACATATCAGGTTTCAAAGATACGATCAGAAGCATCTAATAATATTAGTAATAGTTGTCCTTAGAAATGTATTTATTAAATGTATATTGGATTTGTAAATTTACAATGCATTTTATAATTCGATTCAATTTCTAGATAATTAGCAATTATCGAAGGCCATCGTATCGACTTAATGCAGATTCCATTACTATGTCTAGAGACTACATTTAATTATATTTAGTTGTAATTCTATTAATATTATAACCTTAAAAGATTTGCAGTATTATAGTTTTAGTTTATAATATATTACAGTACTAAGAAAAAGTCTTAAATGATCGAACTTTTTTATTTCTTTTCATGATTATGTTCGTTGTTTACAGCTACAATTTTATTATCAACTATATGAAGGCACGCTTTGCAATATTTATTTTGAGTGCAGCACCATCGTTTTACATTGGTCCTCGAGTTACCAGGTTTTAAATAAAATTTATAATCACCTACTTTGATGTTTGTTTTTCCTTTGTTTGTCTTTATGAGTGTCACTGGAATCAATTTCAATAAGAATATGAAGAACAACGACATTATCATATTAGGATTAAGTATTCAAAATGTTTTAATGAATTAGAAAATGTAATGTAAAAAAAGAATGCATTAATGGGATGACATTCTGTACTTTCTATATATTGAATGATAGCAGGTAAACATAAACAACGCTACAAACTAGTACAAATCTAATTACTTAGATTTATTTAACCAGGTCTATATAACATGGTAACTATTACTCCAAAATTCTCTTTCGGTTATTAGAAATGGATTTTTGCTTAACATCAATAAAGATCCTATTATTTGTGCATATTGTTAATAATAATAAAAACACAACAAATGCTAATTCCAACATTTTAATGATTATGTTCTTTTATGATTTCAATCACTTTACGGCCAAATATGAAAACAACAGCTTTACATTTCTTTGAATGATGAGTGGAACATGACCATTTTTCAACACCCTGACTAGATATATTCCTTCTAAAATATGTATAACCGTCGATGGAAATCATAGGATTGCCTCTTTGTGACGTTGTGTATGTAACTGTGAAGTAAATATTTCGATAAAATATGTAGTATCTAGTATAATTAGGACAGTTACTATTTCGAAGACGAAATATTATCGAGGAAACGATGTTTGAAGAATTCATATTATCTTTGACTTATAATTTTTTTTTTTTATATTATAGGGGGCAAACGAACAGGTGGGTCACCTGATGGTAAGTGATCACCGCCGTCCATAGACATTAACAATACTAGAGGAGTCGCAAGTGCGTTGCCGGCCTTTTAATATATACATCTGATGCGATGATGGGATAAAGACAGTGTGTTCTAACTCATATATCTATTTTTTGAGAAACATCGTTACAGTACTATAGCCATAACTATAGAAATACTATAGCAATACTACAGTAATACTATATTAATAACATGGTTTCATTATTTTTCATTTTCTAATTTTGCTTTGTTTAATTGTTACATAAAATATAAAAATTCTTGCCAAGCACCAACCAGAGTGTTCCAAGAATTGTACTTGGACGCTATTAATTATTATTTGGGCTGTATCCCTATTTATCACCGGGTATGGTTTTGGTTAAATTCAAGTCTGTAGAAATACTGCTTGCTACTAGCACACAATAAATGATGCAACAATGTTTGTAATCATTAATTAGTCTTAGAAGAATAACAACATGTCATGTTTTATTTCATGTTTATAATTTTATTTCATGTATTACACTTCATGTAATACACGAAGGGCATCCAAATCGATGTTTCTTATACTAATATATATGGTATCGTAATAGGGAAGTAAATAAATATGAGTTCTTTACCACTCGATTACTAAATTTTCTTGTTATTTACAATTGTTTCGTTTTTCAAGATTTTGTTCCATTTATTCGTCACCTAAGCCTTTATCAAATTTAAAATGTATCTCACTTTTAATAAAACACGAATACTTATTACAATTATAAAGTCCAAAATTACAATTCGTAGTAGGATTTGGTAAAATTTCACTATGGTAAAATAATATATTTAATTAAATAAAATACAAGATTAAATCAGCTAACAGCGTGTACATTTCATTGCATATCTATCATTAAGTAATTTAAAGACAAATTATCCACGTAATATATTGTATCAGATTTTTTATTCATAAATACAAATAATAGCCACAAATATATAGTTTTCTTCAAAAAACTATGCTAATAATCATAAATGAACACGGATTTATCTTGAAATCTTACGCGCCAGTGCAGTACGATTTTATCAATACATACCATGAAAATACAGATCTTTTCAGGCTCAATTCAGTCAAATCTTCTGAATATATTGGGTTTGGGCTATGACCATTTGATGTAGAAACTTTCGTAAATGGTTCTAGACGACTTATTATTTCATGAATAAATTGAGCCTTTGCCATTTTTTTTCAAATACAACAACACGAGGGATATCAACTAGTATAAAATATATACGAATTACCAACGTCATCCTGGCTGATCGGGTACATTATCACCCCTCACTCACCTTCTATGTTAACCGTATTCCATGACATGCAAGTCTTTTATATGGCTATGTTTTTTCCGTGCTATAAAATATCTCTATCGTAATTCTTTATTAAACCTTGTCTGTAAGACTACCAATAGTCGTTGCGTTCGGGTCACAATTTAGTATCTAAACCAGTGTTTTTACTAGGAGAATGGTTGTGAACAAACTTTACGTCAACTATTTTATCACCTACAGTTATGAGAGCAGCGTTGCAAAATTTGCAGGCGTGCGTCGAGCAAACCCATCTCGTTTTAAGATTTCGAGTTCTCTTCTTGCAGAATGTGTACCCTCCATAAAGAATCAATTGGGTGCCTCGTTGTGATTTGATAAATTGAGCTGTAAAAACACATTTCTTCCCATAATAAAAAAATAATAGTTAAAAAAAATTAATGATCGGCAACAAAATATCTTTAATCTATATTTGCTTAGTCTGTAAAATGTTGATCTGCAAAAAGTATATAAATGTTATCTGATCTTTCACTGAGACCAATAGTTCACTGAAAGAGATTGTGAAAGAATACAGCGAATAAATATGACAGTTTCGAGATTTTCATTAGATATAATAAAATGGGGCACATTTGGGATCAATTTACTTTACACACTAGAAAAAAAGATTTTTAACTTTACATCAAACCTCGTTAATTAACAAGAAAAGGTTGGCTTAATAAATACACTCTCGAAGTATAACATTTTCTTTATTTTTTTACTTTTTTTATACATCATAATTACAGCTAACCATAACGTCTCCAAAAGCAAAGAGTTGTGTTACGTTATCCGTAGCTCTGGAACGAATAATCTGCAATAAAAAAGTTGTGGTGTTAGATTCAGTATAATAGTGGGTTCGCTCCAAACTACAATTTCTTAATATTAGGACATAATAACAAAATGGCGGACGCTCTATGAAATAGGTTATTTTACAGCAAAAACAAAATGATTATATTTTGGAGCGAACCCATTCGAGGAACATATGCTTAAAATTTCATGAGGATCGGTTCAGTAGGTTCTAAGAAACAGATAACAACATACAAAAAACAAGGTTTCGATTAAAACGTGTTTAACCCTTAATAACCTAGAGTTTCAATTTTGATACCAATCTTTTAAACCGAATGTTCACATTACTATTAGTTTTTTTTATAAGCTATATATATATAAGTTATATAGCTATATTTATAAAGCTATTTTCCCTTCATCTAGACCCTCAAGCAAACACAGTAATATTAAAAATAAATCACTTTCGTAAATCAGGCTACTAAGGGTTAAAGTTTTTCATAGCAAATTGCAAATAAATATTACTTACGTATCATCCACAAAGCTAGAATACATAAATAGTGTCTTCTGCGTCTTCGAAAAGTTAACTCTTATCAAGTTTATCCTCTTTATGCTTCAGTGTGCTGTCTTTACAAGCCTCAAACAAATAGCGGTTCGCTGAACTTATGCGCCCTTGATCACGCGCGTCAAAAATGTATGTAGAAGTCAGCGATGAAATTTCTACAATCTCCTTACCTCAAAAAATATATTTTGGGCTCATACGCCAATTAACTACGCTAAAACTCCCATTATTATTTTGAAAGTTTCCTTCGATGCATCTTGTGAGTAATTCTTCGTTAGTGAAGTCCTTTGAAAACTTCTTGTATATCTTCAGCAAGGGCAGAACGATGTTTGAAAACTTTAAGAGTATTATTCGTTTCAGCTTTGCGTTTTTTTTCGAACTGACTACCCTGTGGTACCCTGAGGTCTCTACAGATTCACCGGACTAATTTAGCTTTACGATACTCATACCAACCAGGTAGACAGTGCATATACTGTGGATGGAAATTCCGTCGAAATCGTGTAATCAAACCATGCCTAAATCTCTTAACGCATATATTCAAAAGATTGCTTGTTTCTTTGGATATTCAATCCGTCCTTAAGTGATAACTTTTTTATTAGTTTGGGAGTCGAATTAGTTGTTTTGACTCTTTTATTATAGCAATTTTTTTGTTCACATCTTTAGTCGCTGTCTTTTTTCAACGGTGCCTTTGGAGTTTTTTGTTTAAATTTTTTGCAGCTTTTCTCTTTTGGGTTAGAATTTTCTTAGCTTTCTTTATATACTTGAATATACGTTGCACACTGCAATTGTTTTACAAGGAACTCTTCGTCGTATGGAAAAACGTTAAGAAATGTTTTAAACGTTTTGAAGTACCTATCATTGAAGAAAGAACCATAACCAAATACATTTTTTTTAAATGATCATAAAACAATTTCTACTACTACTACTACGTTATTAGTTTTGTAGTTTTTCTCATTTAACAAATACCAGGTATCATATTCGACCGTATTTTTTCGTCCTTTCCACTTTTCACACCCCTTGCAGTAGCTTGACCGTACAATAATGTCGATGATATTTTTGCTGAATTTACTAATCACAGATACTACACAGATAACAGAATTAAAACTTCTTTTTGACCAAAACGTATTTCTTAATTCAAAAGCTTTTTTTCATTTATGGCTGTTTTTGATACTAAATCAAAAACACTTTTTATTGCAGTATTGATACATTTAACAGTGTCATAGTAAACTTTTTTATTTAGTCCTGTACCTAATTTCATTATTCTACAAATAAATGAATTCCATGCATTAGAACATCGACTAATTGCATAACAAATACAAACCGGTGATTAACTTCATATCCATTTCCAATCATTGCGCACGAATTGATGAATCTATTGCCACAGTTACAAGCAACAGACTCTTTGAAACCTAGACTACGTTTTCTATATTTTGAAAACGAAACATCTTCATCACAAGCTTTGCACTTTAAATAATTGTGTAATATAGTAAAAACAAAAAAATATATAATACTACAATATTTACTCCTTTTCATGTGTACACCAGAACTATTGTCACCCGCTATTTTTTTGTTTTGCTGCCGATGCATTTGTAAAATTATTCACTGCCCTATTTGTACATATATTATCATGAAAAGTTTACTTTTTGAACTCCTTGGACAATCACAAATTTCTCCGTTTACTGTTTTTGATACATTTTAAATAAAATAATCGCATAGCACTCAAACACAGATGTTACTAGTCCTAACTACGAAATAAACTGTCCGCACTCGACTGTACTTTGACACTTAAAACACTCTTTGATCACCAAGAATATAAGTCCTACTTTTTTTTTGTACTGATTACTGCTATTGACCTCACAGGACTCTGCTAGCTTCACCGGACTACGTATGTACTATAGTTTTACACTGGAGTATAGTAGTCTATACTTTCATCCAGAGAGTTATAAACTGTGACATACAATAAAAACCGATGTTCAGGCAAACAAAGACCGAGCAGAGACTGCAGTCAGCGGGCGGATTAAGTTGGCGCGCTCAGGTAGTAAGATAAGAACATCATAGAAATACCTTTAGAAATTAGAATGCTCGGGCCATTCTGGAATTTTTAGACAATAGTTGTAAAAAAATAAACTTTCAAAACATGAATAAAATGTTGTGGAAGTTATAAAGTAAACTTAGCCCTAAATATATTAGACACTGAACTTTTTAATCTTTAATTAAAACGATGGGACTGAGACAATAGACACATTTTTTTTGACACTTAAATATGTACGCACAAGAAATATATGAGATTTAACATTTAATAACATCAAATATTATTTTCAACTAATAGTAAATTGATGTTTCACATTCCTCAATAAATTTAATTTCGATAAATTAATCTTCTTGTAGGGTTTTGGCAAAAACAAACTAAGATTGCACTTGTACAAATAGATTTAATCAGAGACAGTGGAACACAGTGAACTCAATGGCATTACAACAAGGAAAGAGATATAAGTCGACCAAAGTTAATAGCAATAGTAAGTTAATAGGTATAGTATAACACTACCTACAAAGTGGCGCCAACTGATGTATTGTACATGTTTACATATATAAATTGTTTGGTTTATACCATTCTAACACTTCTGAGTAGTCATATTGAATAATTATTACATTGTAATTAATTTCAATCAATATCGTGTATTCGATTACATATAAATATCGCAAAAGAGTTACAGAAACCTAACTAAGAACAACGTTATATCGCTTACTTTGACATAAGACGCGGTGTACATGTAACGTATAAATATGTCGAACTAGTTTATTAACCACTGTGACAAACACAAGTGTAACATTACGTGACTAATTTAACAGCAAATAATTTACACGATTATGACTGCTATTTTTGAAATCATAACTATAGTATTTAAATATATTAGTTTAGTAATAGGTCTACCGTAAAGTTCTATCTGTTTTTGGTATAAAACAAAATAATTTTTGTTACTGTCATTAAACTTTATTATAATATTATTGGCATTATTATTCATGACTTTTTGGCAGCGTGCGGCCAATTTCGTTGTCTCATTTTTGAGAAATATTTCATCTTTTCATGCGAGGAAATGAATCGGTGCCCGTTAATTTTTGGACTTTAGCCGTTTAAAAAAAATTTGTAAGGACAGAAACAAGTGATAGTCAGAAGGAAGGTGCAAGTTCAGGCAATATGGTCCTATCATTTACATGTTTCTGTAGCATTTTTTCATTGTTAGTATTCGTATAAAATACAGGAATGTAAATGAGTTTTATCATTAGTCATGGATACACTATCGCTTCACACTTAAGACTAAGTTGAATCAATTTTGTTTTAGTTAATTCGCTGAGTCAGTATGTGTATGTACATTAAGTAATAAAAACAGAGAGTGGAACATGTGCCAAATAAACATGTGCTTACGTGTCGAAAATTTTTGTTATAGAAACGGACTGAACTTTCGGGTAGACCTAATATATAGTTTATAGATAAATACTATAGTGTTTGTTATTTTTTGTTAATTAAAATTAAACACGAAAATACTTGATAGACATCGGGTATTAATTTCATACCTCAAATACGAGTTACCAAAGAATTACCACTATTGTTTAATTACTTTGTGGCAAGCTATTTGTTTATGACTACTAAAAATGTAAATTTTCTTTTCTTTGTTCTTATGTATCCTATCGAATATGTACTAAGTATATTCTGTTATTTCTACTTACATCATATACCATCACTTACACGATTCACTCTTCATTATACTTGCTCACCTTAAATCTAAAATACGTATTGTATACGTATAAAGACTAGATATTTTCTTATACAATTTAATAATTCTATATATTCCCAACAAATATTTTAGACGGGGTTGTTACAGACTGGCCGAACACACCTGGTACAGACTTCGCTAAAAACTATAATTACAACACAAATAAAAAAATAATGAGTTAAAATTAGGTTGGTTGACATTTGTAATCATTAAAAAGACATCTAAATTTTTGGAAAAAAATTATACGAGATAGATATATATCTCATAATGTCTATAACAAAAAATATATACCAACAATATGGTCAATAATATACTTTTCTATTATTTCAATATATTTAAGCAAACTTAACAATTTTTTTCTGATGGAAGCTATTATATAATAAGTATGCATAGCAAATTATAACAACAATTACTATTACTGCAAATACTGATAGATTCATAAGGATACGAAAAATATGTAATGCATAATTGTTATTGAAAGTTGGTATTATTGCGTACCAGCACATGTCTTACTTTGCACATAGTACAAAACCCCGAAAAATCATTTCTCACCCCTAATTTTAATAATAATTTAAAAAATGGAAAGGGTGTGCACTTTAAAAGTTTGTCATTTTTTTTGGTATAAATTCATATTATCTACTTTTATTAAACGACTAGCTTTTTTGTTCGTAGCCTAACTAGAGATGAAAATGATTGAGAAATACTAATTTTATTTCTCACTCTATGTAATGTTGCTATAATTTTATTGACAAATCATTGCTATAATAAAAATAGCATTTCGCAATAATTGCTATAAGATACATTGTAATGTAATTCGTTTTCGTTTACGAAATTACGACATACTTAAATTCGACCAACACAGTACCTCATTTGATTCGAATGTTATCTAAAATCGATATTCTTAGTAGTTCAATTTTTAATACGTTATAATTATAGCAGATTTATCGTTCATGACATTATAACACATAAAATGATTTCTGATATTCACGTTATAACAATTACATACTACATAATGTATTAACCACCACTTAGAATATAAACAGGTTTAAAACGTTGACTTATAAAGAATTTTTTACAGAGTAAGTTGAAACACTTATTTCACAGAGCAACATTTTCATAAACTTAATCTTATATTTTAATATTATAATGCTATGATTTTTATTTATAACGGTATCTTATACGTGGATGATTATGTTCATGTCGAATGCGGACAATTGTATTTGCAACCGTCATCAGTACAGCTTTACACCCCTTAAAGGTATGACTTGAGCACACCCATCTCGTTCTGCAGCCATTCGAAGTTTTCTTACAATATTTAAAACCTTTGTAAAGAATAAGGCAGGTGCCGCGTCGTGATGTTATGAAACAAGCTGTAATGTAAAAGTTATTTTTAACTTTAGCATTTGTTGAAAACATTTTAATCCTTGAAGAGATAATTTCATTTTAATTTAATGTAATCACATTTCCATTTAAATTTATTTCGTATATAATTAATTACGTATTTTTTAAATAATTTATTAACAAATTGTAGTAAAAGTTTGTAAATAATTCTCAGGGCCTTACATTGTACCGAATATATTACGATTTTAGACGTTAGTAATAATTAATTTTACTAGGAACTGAAATTAATAAACTGATATACTTACAATTTACAAATGTACCTAAAAATAATTTCTATGTTAAAACCTTATCACTTTTTAATCTCGAAGTCAGACATTACCCTCTCCGAGCATTACAAATCTGGAACATTTAACTTTCTAATAACTTCATTTAATTACTTTAAAATAAAAGATATAAACCAAATAACATTGAATTTTAAAAATTAAGACCCTGGACGTTCCAATTCACGAATGTAAAATAACGATAAACCTTTTTGAGATTTTGAGTATTAGGATTATGATATTAAAATGAATGGCTTAAATCGTTCGAATGGAATGGAGTCTTCTCTATGAGATAGGTTATCCACATTTGTGATGAGTGTTTATTATATAATGATATTGCATCATTCTGAAATATACGATCGCGTTTCTTTTCTCACATACTTCTACACATTATACTCTCGGTAGTCCCCGTTATTTTTGGTTGGACTGTATTTATCAGGTACAGTTCAGTCACTTTGTCGTGCTACAATAAAAAAATTGGCAATAGCTGGATGCCAGGCAGTAGTGAAACATTCAAGTTAATATAAGAATTTATAATAAAAAATATGTCAAGAATACTATAGTGCGATGGTAATTGTATGCAGCTCAAAAATAGCGTCTCGCCGTTTACCGTGAAGACATACGGGGAGATTTTACTGTTTAAGCGCGTTTTAGTGTTTAATTTTGTTTGTTTGATAGATTCATGAATAATAACGAAATATAATTATTTATAAAAGAATGTTTTTCAATTTTCATTATTTGTTTTTAATAAAATCAAATCATTTCAGTATGCAACTTTATCATGGTTATGGGTATTATTTATCCTTACGATTTCATCGCCGACTGTGTAAGCTACCGCGTGACATTTTTTGTTGTTGTGTGTGGAACAAACCCATCTCGTTTGGTAGCCCGACACAGCTTTGATACAAAACGTGTACCCATCAACGCTAAGAAGGTATTTGCCTCGTTGCGACATCACGTATTTAGCTAAAACAATAATATGTATATTCGTTAAAAATATTTTCTCACTTAATCAAAACTCACGCAATATATGAATATTATACATGAAATGAAACTACTATATTTCCAATGGGGTTTTTGGTAGGACCTTAGTCTGCCATATGGTGGTTTATATATATTTTTTATTATCTTGTGTTAATTGACCTTATAGTTGTGGCTATATAATATTGGTTGCATCTTGAGTAATATATGTATTTTCCTTATTATGCAAAATTAATAACACGTAAAAAATTTTTTAAGATTTACCACAAAAATTCTCTGAATAGTTTTAATAACGGTTGTCCTATGTTTCTCAACCAACTTTTTTTAACCAGCCAATTAGCGACATCTGTGGCTACTTGCGGTACTTGGAATAACGTTGTATTGTATCTGTGATCCATCGTCCTTGACACAGTACATACGTTAATTGTTATAATTTCTCTGATTGCGTTTCGTTTCATTGTTTCTACGCGCGCTATCGGCAAGTAAATATAAATAAATTATTATTTTTAATTGCTGAGTCATGTCATTTATTTATCTTTTATAGTCGAATTTCGATCAGCGTACACATACATAGATGTTGAATTATGTGAGATTAGTAACCTCCAACAATGTTAGCGCCGATTACCATGATAATTGACACATCTTAGTAATTTTTCATAGAAACGATTTTCACGCTACTAATTTATTATAACTCACTACCAGGTGGTGGTGGAGTACATTAACTTCTATCCTATTTATTGTTTAACCGATTTTCATTAACATTGATATGCGTAGACATCTAAACAAGTAGAATATTTACTAAATATACATTTTTCTATAACTCAACTGTTTATTAAAAACAAAATGATGACCACAAATCATAATGGTGTGTGGAGTCACGACCATAGTCAGTATTATTTACGGACACATGACAACTTGTACCGACTACGCTTGAGTATGGGTAAATTGATAATAATAAAAAAGTTGTATTCATTTTAATTATTTATTTAGATACAATCAATTCTGTGAGTAACTTTATCATGGTTGTGTATATTACTTATCTTAACAATTTCATCGCCCAACGTGTAAGCTACCGCGTGACATTTTTTATGGTTGTGTGTGGAACACACCCATCTTGTCTGGAAGCCTGACACGGTTTTAGTACAAAACGTGTACCCATCAACGCTAAGAAGATATTTGCCTCGTCGCGATATCACGTATTTCGCTAAAACAATAAAATCTTTGTAATAAACAATTACTTTGTAACTTGTTCCTTTTCTTTATGATTTAAAAGTTTTTCAAAACGTCCAACATAGAGACATTTATCCAGTTAAATAGTGGCTTTGATATTGTGGTTTATTAGTTCTGCTACGGTTGACAGATGTACATACCTCTTTAGTGACCATCACTGATTTACTTTTTTTCTTTTTATTTCTCTTTATTTGTAATTGGGGTTTAGTCACAAATTGACTACGAAAGTGAAGTATGTAATTTTCATAATAAATTCTAACGGTTTTTAATATTAGACATATACAACAATAACTTCACCATGGTTAGTAAAAAAGGCGTGATTTGTAAACGTACCTGAGTATTTTGTATTTTATCTTAACTTAAATAATAACGTGATAAGACTATATAATAGGTTAAAATTTATATCATCCCTTGTGTCTGCAAGATTAGTCATATATAATAATCGTTACTTTATAAACAGTATGTAACAAATAAACATTTTTTGGTATTATAACAAATGTATAATTATGATTTTACTTCTGTCTATTTTCATTTTCTGCTTCAGCGATAGCATATACGGGCACCTTGCCTATAAATTTAGGTTCCATCCGTACTAGTCTTCGAATATTTAGATATGAAAAAATAATAATTTTGATTATGTACATATATTTAATAGATATTCCTTTTTCAATACTATATTACTTTACAATGGTTATGATTATTATTAATCCTAATAATCTTATTGCAGTATGTATAGATTACTGCATGACACTTTTTATGGTTGTGCGTCGAACACCGCCATCTTGTTTTCCCCCTGGTGACTGTTTGCGCGCAAAATGTAAATCCTTCTACACTGAGTAGAGTCCTCCCACGTTGCGACATGACGTAATACACTAAAAATAAGATTATTTTAAATACATTATTCAACTATTTACAAAAAAAAAAAGAATTTATCACAGTCATTTAATATTGTACAGTAAAATTGAATTCCGTTTCTTTTTACTCAATATATAATGTTTATTGTTCGAAGCGTGAATACCAAATAATTATGTTATTCAGTCATGGTAATGATTGTTGTTCCATTTTGTGATTATTCCGCCATAAGTATGTACTGTCGCGCGGCACTTCTTGCAATTATGAGTCGAACACACCCATCTGGTTCTAAGTCCAGATGTCCATTGTGAACAGAATGTATATCCTCCAAAGGAGAGTAATTTCTTTCCTCGCTTAGACTGCACGAATACGACTAAAAAAATAACGTAGTAAATAGTTTCATCTATTATGAACAATTTTTTATATTACATGTAAATTCATAATTAACAATGGAAGGAAATAAATTAAACAAAATAAGTAACTAGTAAGTTTAAAAATTATATTCAATACTTAACTATGGAGTTTTGATTTCCTTTTTTGTGAATCATCAAATTTAATTTAAATATTGTTTTATAATAAATATAATATTAATAACAATATTGTTTTAAATATGTTTAAATTAAATTAAAACGTATAGAACTTACAGTGTCTTACTTATGGGTTCGTCATCAGCAAGTATAAGTGATTGATCATAAGTAAGCAATATATTCGCGAATCATTAAAGGATAAGTTCCAGGAGTTCCTTATCCTAACTCTGCCCATCTTAATGTATTTTTGAAAATCTAACGTACGTCCGCAAAAACTAAGATAAGCTACATTTCGTAAAGGACTACTGACATTATCTAAATGTAAAAACAATAACAAATTGGTCATTCCATGTTTTAGGCATACTTATAGGCAACAGTTTCTTAGGTAATAGTGTTAGGTTTTATAACAAAATTCCAAAACACATTACCGATTTGCTGGATACCAAGTTCAAGCACCATGTCAAGCAGGTTTTAATGTGTATTGTCCTAAAGGCTATTACAGGCTGGATCAATATGTGAAGATAGTGCGTCTGGAAATGAAGCCCTCTGTGTCACCAAATCCGAATGTAATTATCTATGTTTATAACTATGTCTTAAAAATATAAGTTATATATGTTTGATGGAAAGATAATCCAGATCGAATTTATTGCCGGTTCTTTTCGATAACTGGGTTGTTTTCTGAACCGGTGGTTACTTTTACGGTCATAAGCGCTTTCTCAGGGCCTAAACTGAATAAAGTATTTTTGATTTTGAAATATACTGGTATATAGTGGTTATATACTTGTAGTAAATAGTCTAGTTCTTTTTATGGTATTTATATTAAATAAGAACCCGTAATCGATATATCTATTGTTGTCCAAGGCATCAGAAATACTGCATTCAACTTAGGTGCTAAAAAGGCATTTATAAACTGTTAACTCTCTATCGTTGGTACGGAACGACAAAGAGAACAAAGAGTACTGGCAAGAAATTCAATGACAAAATAATGTCACTTCCATACATAACTGTTTTTGTTATAATGTTCCAACCTACAATAACTATTTCGAAGTAAAATTTGTTAACAAGATTCTTGAACTTATTGTCTATAAGTATATAGTATATTTATAGTAAATCAGTAATTTGCTTTAGGACCTTATAAAAACTAACAATATTATAACCTACAATACTTTTATTGGTCTTATTGAGTCTAAAATATGTGATTAGCAAATTATGTTTATTTCTAGTATTAAAACTATGATAGTGGATTACTTAGTAAATGATTAAGAATCTATTGAGAGTGCAGAGTTAAGATATTGAACAATGGATTAAATTTGGTGGTTAATTATTCATGAGGTCCCTCCCATATTCCCTGTAAATTATCGAAAAATTGCCTATTATAATTATGCTATTTACCCCAGATGTACAGTAAAACACCGTTAGGCATTTATTTATGGTAGTAAGTGAAGTAGACTAACATAGGATTGGGAATGTTGAAATTTACGAACTCCGTATGCAACGGAGCTTTGTGTCCACACCAGTGTTTGTATCAAACATAAGAGTTACACTCAATAACACAGCATTATCAAACATGCTTACTAAATTCCCATACATCTTGAATCTACTATCAAATTATTCAAGTGTTTAGCGAATGTACATTAAACTGTAAATGATGTATCGAGAGGGCGGGGGGCAGGAGAGCGAGGTATTAATCTTTTACTTTCACCATACGATGATACCAGGACAAAAGTAGGTTTATGCTGTGTATGTAAACATTTTTTATCTATTCATTTTATCATCAACTTATCTTTTTATCATTTTATATATTCAGTAAATTATAAATATATAAATGTATTTTTATGTAGCTATCCAAGTATAGCTACATAGCACTCAAGTGCTTTTTTCTTTCATATTACTGCTGGTGAGATGGAATAAAATGTCCTGCGGCAATAATCGTTTGTGTACGAACTAATAAGTGCAATAAAGTAATCGTTCATACATGAAATTTAGGCAAGATATACCATTGTTAAACAAAAAACGACTCCCACATCCAAGATAATTTATTTTACTGTCTCTAAATTATTATACATACACACTACACAAATCAAATTTCGTGATTGTGATGATTTTTAATTTTAATAAGCTGCCCGTCATATGTATGGGCTACGGCTCGACATTTTTTGTTGTTATGCGTCGAACAGAGCCATCTTGTTCGTGCTCCCGAAACCTTCTGAGAGTAGAAAGTAAAACCTCCAACATTCAGAAGTACCTTTCCTCGTTGGGACATGACATACGAGTATACATCTAAAAAAACAAATTGCTAATTTAATAATCAATTAATTATATTAGATATAGTGAGTTGTTTTGTTATTGATAAGTTTGGTAATTTTACACTGACCAAATTATATACTAAACTCTTATTACTTTATTTATAGTGTAAAAAAGCAAAAAGGTGGTATTTACAATTGCCAAAATGACTACTAAGAAAATAATATGTATGTAGTAGAGGTTATTTGGAAATGATAATATATACTTCGTATCTCAATTTAAAAAAATATCTCATATCGGATGTATTTAAAAAAAAAAATATCTCAGAATTTCTTCATTTATAACCGATTTGTGAAATTATTATTTTTTTATTATTTGGACACTTTTAATAGGGTTCCATTTCATTGCTATTGGTTCTTGCACTTTGAAAATACACCAGCGAATTTCTCAAAACTGAATAGGAGGGATTTAGATATTGTTAGGTTTATGGCAATTCAAGACTATAGTCCAACAAGTTCGTGCGCGACCGTCCTACGCGGTGCTGGTCGTTGGTAGGTATCAGGTACTCTAGATGTTAACGAGGGAGGATGATGTAGTTGGGAACGAAACAGCGTGTTACCTCACCCTGCTAAGGTCTGTCGCAACCCATGATGGTCGCGCACGAATTTATCTATCTACAGGTAGATACCTAACGATGGGCAAAGACGTTGTAGTGAAATTTTAGGGTACATTTTATTGAAGTCTGTTTTATTCATTGTTGATTGCCTACCGTTGGGTTAATCTTAATGTATTTTTCAAAACTGAGTATTATAAACGGAATATATTTAATGCCTGTTTATTTTTTATTAGTCTCACTTCAACTTAACTGGTTTTAGGTGATATCAATAATTGCAATATCAAAAAGTAGTATAGTATGAACCATTTCTATTATAGAAGAAAATCGTTAAATTATTTTTTTATTATTTTACTAGTGAGCTTCAGTCGATAATTATTTCCGAGTTATATAAGTGTGTATAATACACAAGTAAAACTAAGTGACCTTTAGAAATTTTCCTTCGTAGATTTTTCGAGAATATCATAGTTATATTCTACGCAACAGACAATTTGTTGATCCACTTTGCTACTACTTTCCACGTGATCCAATAGTCACATTTGTATATCAATTTATTTTTTAGGTTGTGTGCTTTATTACGTTCGTTGACTACGTATATTTAATATTAATACGCTTCGGACAATGTGTTAATACACTTTCCTACTACACTATATGATCAAGTACATTTCGACTTTTCCAGTAGTTACATTTGAGTATCAGATTTCTTTTTAAGTTCACTTACTTTAACTTTTTAGTTTTACTATGTTCAGTAACTTTACCATTAATATGAGATTGTGACCAAATATTGATAAGAGAATGTTTAAACCTATATTCATCAATGGTAACAAAAACTATAACTTTAATAATCTATTATATCAAATAAACGGATTTTAGAATGATATTCTATTAGATGTTGATAACCAACTTTGTGTTGTCTATAGAAAATTAGATAGGAGAATATAATTAAGAAAAACGCAATATTTTAAAATTTCATAAATATCTACTCATCTAATGATTATGTACATTCTTAATTTTGATAAGCTCGTCACCGTACGTATGTGCGACTGCGCGACATTTTTTGTTGTTGTGTGTAGAGCACAGCCATCTTGTTCTGAGGCCGGAAACTGTTTGTGCACAAAACGTGAATCCCCCAACACTTAACAGTGTCTTGCCTCGTTGGGATGTCACGTACATTACTGGAACAAATAAACATTTTAACCTCATAATTATGTCTACAGTGAAATCGCATCGAATGTAGAAATAATTTGAAGTCTTTGTTGTTACCTATGCTCGAGTGATAATAGATTTTTTATAAGGTTAGTGAGGCTTAACTTAGAAAAAAAATATAATTATTATGTTTCTTACTCACGAATACCTAACGGTAAGTGTACAATTAACAAAACGGACAGATTAACGTAGATTAACACATAACAGAGATGCGAATATTAAAATTAATGTATGATACAATTAAACTAGATAAGTTTAGCGCTAAACATTATAGAGGAAATATGGAAATATCACTAGTGGTAGAAAAGTTGTGGAGTAATAGGTTATCGAAGTATGTTGAGAGTGGAAAGAAAGTCATATAACTGGAAGAGTGTTAATCATGAAAGTTAATATTTGTAGGAATATATGAGACCGAAGTAGATGCGAATGAATTGTGTTAAAAATAATATATGTATAAGATATTTGTTAATGAAATTAGCGAAAAGAAACAATACTTATTCATTTAAAAATTACATCATTTCTCAATTAATCAGTAGAATGAACCCCGTTCAAATTTTCTATACCTAGACACAGTTTTACGATATATTGGTGTGTTTGACTGCAGGGACTGCGTAGTAATTTAAATTGTACGATTAACATGTTTTTCAGGATTGAACCCTAGTGCTGAATCTATATAAAAACAATATATTATAGAAAAAACAAAATCATTTGAATGAGATCGTAAATGTGAGTAATAGATACTAAAAATATATTTAAAAAAATATGGTGTATAGATTGAGTTTGAATAAATGTTAATTATGTACACAAGATCACACTATAATATATAATATAGTGTATTACTTATTTCGAGCTTAGCCTAGTCCATTTATACTTGATCTTTATAAATATGGATCCATCCTTTCAGACTAACAAGTGCACTGCTAGACATAAGTAACCCTTAAAGATTCGGGCATCTACCGGTTTCCCGTATATTTCACCAAATTGTTGGTGTACCTTGTTCCGGTTCAAGGTCACTATTCGAGAACTTTTAGGCCCCTCGACCTTGTATTCTAGGAACAATGCGTCGTGCTCATTACCACTTAATACCACTTAAACCTAGTAATTCTGAAGATTATGTCAATGATTGTAGTATTTTTACGGATCTTCTCATTTCTGATTTTATCACGTAGAAAAACACACTGCCCTTTGAGTGAGCTTAAACTTTTGAAGCTAGTATTTCTTCACAAAATAGTAAAGGTATTTTTATAGGTGGTAGAGCTCCGCTGAAGCTGTTACTGGTTTCAGCATGAATGGGTCGGCTCGCCCGGGGTAGTACCACCCTCTCACAGAAAACCGACGTGAAGTAACAGTGGTTGCACTGTTGCGTTTCGTTCGGTCAGTGAGAGCGTTTTTTTTTTTTTTTTTCGAACTGACCTACACTGCCAGCAATATTGCTTTCACAGTTTCACCGGACTACTAAGGGGAGCGCTTAAGGCACTCACCCGATTTTATATAGACGACTAGCACAAGGGCGCACGGCACGCCTCGGCTTGGGCTGTCGTCGAAAACCCGAATCTAACTAGCTAAGCTAAACTAAGCTAAGCCTATCCGTATCATACCTGTATGGGTTCGTGAAATATACATGGTTACCAAGCATGTATGTTTCACGATCCCGTACATGTATTTTGTATCTATCTATCTGTGTTCTAAACTATTTCAGTTCGAAAGGGCAAAAAAACAAACAAAAATAGCCCACCACTATGTGTACCTACGAGTGAGTGTGTGTGCACGTGTGTGGGGTGATCGGTGTTATGTTGTAGACGAGTGTTTGATCAAATCGGTGTTACTCTGTTCGCGCATGCAAGCTGCTCGAGGGCTCCATACCGGAGGATCGGACCTCGGCTAGAGCAGTTGCCGAGGGAGGCCTAGGACTGTGTGCTGGGGCAAAATTCACAGCCAAACCGCGGCGGCGTGATCTGTGATTACGCGGGCGTGGGCGCGCACACGCTGTTCTTCGAGTGACAAGAGGGTAATCTAAGTTACCTAACGTAATATCATCGGGAGGATCGGTGAAAATGTAACGCGGACGTCTTTTATAACGCGGCGCGCCTGGCAGTGTATCGTAAGTCGCGGCGGATACCACTAACGGATTGGGATGATTCATGGCTCTATCGAAATAACTAGTTGTGAGAGTTTTAACGTACTCCCAGATAGACGGCATCTCCAGGTCCCTATGGAGGTCGTCAGTGAGAGCGCCGGAGGCCCACATATTTAAAAGGCCGGCAACGCACTTGCGACTCCCCTGGTGTTGCTAGTGTCTATGGACGGCGGTGATCACTTACCATCAGGTGACCCACCTGTTTGTTTGCCCTTATAATATAAAAAAAAAAATATTTAGGTCATCTAATGTTAAATGGTTAGTCTAACTTACAGCTATAACCATTTTCAACAGGACCGCTGTTTTGAGGTGTGTAATAATACATTGTTACTCCTGACAATTGAGAAGGAACACCTCGGATACACTGTCTGTTACCAACCACATCCTTCGCTTCGAACTGGAACACAATAACGCAAGCCAACTATCGTTTTACGACAGAAATAGATGTTGCTCTAGTGTTCCATCACACTATTTCAGACAACATAGACCGCCGATTCGATTACATTAAATAGAGCCAACGTTAGTAACTTTACAGTGTCTAAAAAATGGACGTTAGGATACCATTTGCAGCATAATAATGTATTAAGCATTTAATATTACAGCGGGTACTTCTCTGGTCCAATAAATAAAAAACACCTCTTCCTCAAAAATATCATTTATTTCTTGCAAAATAGCTTATGGTCTAAGATATAAATGACTTTAAATAGTATAAAGTCCATTAAAGGCATTTCAATCTTAACTTTTCATTGTGAAATCAAAAAGTATTATTACGAATTTTTTTTACGAATATGGTGTACTAGTTAACAATCATGTTTGTGGGTATTATTTATTTTTATTACTATATCATCGTACGTGTGAGCTATGGCACGACATTTCTTGTGGTTGTGGGTAGAACAGACCCATCTCGTCCTAGAGCCGGTTACCATCTGCATACAAAAGGTATAACCATCGATACTTAACAGTCTCTTCCCGCGTCTCGACAGGACATACGTCGCTGAAATGAAAATGTTAACTGTGTTTATTTGTGCAAATTTGTATATATCGAAGGTTGTTTAACTCTAACACCGTTCGAAGGATAACTAAATAAACCACCATGTCTATGTGTCTTTTCATGAAACAATTTTAATGCTAGGCATTTAATAGGTCAACTTCTATATCGCAAACCGGATAGCCATGAAAATTATATTGCATAAATATTTGAAATTTAGAACATTTTCACGCTATACATTTTGCCACAATTCAAGTATTTATTACAATAAAAAAGCAGCACATGCGCACAACGCTGTGCATTCTGCTAGAATTGTATAAAGCCCATGAATACGATCACAATGGTCTGGTATATATAAAAAAGTCTCCATACAAGTTCAGTGGGTAATCATACGGTTAAAACTATTGCTAACAACACAACATCATATCCCCAAATCAGACGAAAACCCAAGAACATTCAACTAAAATAGAATGAATTGTCTGAAGACTTTTCCTATAAATTCCTTTTTTTAATGCAAAATGACGGCACTATACTTGATAAGCAAAGTACAAAAATAACGTTTGCTATCGATATCTACGAGACATCGGCTGTCCTCACCATCGTGCTGGCATATAGATCTTGTGGTAGCTGTACATATAGCATGTAAAACGGGGCAAAATAAAAGAGAGGCAAGACGGTAACCAGTGGGTACATATAACATACCACTTTTTTACCAACACGTCTTCCACGATGCTGCTGATGATGCACCACGGACGCTGTTTAAGGTAACTGTACAATGCAACAAATGCAGATAATTCACCTTGGAGCGTCATATTTTAGTCATTTTAATCAAATCAAATTTTCAAGTTGTTATTAGGCTATATTTGATAGATTGCTGCGATACAATAGTACTATGAGAAAATGCACAGTGCATTCGAATACTGCAAAACTCACGAATAACGCAAAAGTGTACGTCGCAATTTAGGTAACAGGGTTGTTCACCTCGCAGAAATCATTCAAGGAAGAACCATTTAAACTCTAATATATTTTAGCTATATTGCTTTTTTCATAAAATAATTAGTAAGAATTACTTGTGATCACTATTGCATTTGATTTTGCTTAATAACTATGTATTGTACAAACAGATATATAAATATTGAAATGTCGAATTTCAATTAAATAATAACCCAGTACTATTGAATCATTAAAATTTTGTTATACATTACACTGACCTTATGTTTACGTACGTTATTAATTTTAATGATTATGTATGTTCTTGATTTTGATAACTTCGCCGCCATAGGTGTGTGCGACGGCGCGACATCTTTTGGCGTTGTGTGTAGAGCACAGCCATCTTGTTCTGAGGCCGGAAACAATTTGTGCACAAAACGTAAATCCCCCAACACTTAACAGAGTTTTACCTCGCTTCGATTTCACATACATTACTGAAATGAATAACCACTTTAACCTCGAAATAATACCGCAAACAAAGAGACAATTATATATGTTTTTATTACTCTATCTTTATTTATTACATAATTAAGAATATTTAATAATGGAAACATAATGCTAAATGTCGTAGTTATAGAAAAATACTTTATAACAAGTTACTGATGAATAGTGGAATTGTATGAATATATTTGTATGTTTATATGTATGTGTGCATATATGTATGAAATTAATTTCATATAAAAGTTAACAAGATACATGACACAAACGATACGATTATTATATTAATGGTTATGACTATTATTAAGTTTAACTAATTTGTTCTCCACGGTATGTGCTCTCGCTCGACACCCTTTCCCATTGTGCGTTGAACAAATCCATGATGTTTTTGGCCCGGTGATTCTATGAATGCAAAAGGTGGATCCTCCAACTCTAAGGAGTTTATGGCCGCGTAGTGATTTTTCAAATGTTACTAGAATAGTTAATAGAATAATAATGTTAACAGAATAATGATTGGCCCTTATAAATTAATTTAATAGCTGCGCTCCAAATAATGAAATGTTTTGCTGGCCTGCATCCCATTGATCAAATACGAAGCATGTAGACGCTTTTTATAATAAACTGTATAGCTGTCATTTCAACAAACAGGAAGAAAGTTTTGAAAATGTGACTCATCTCAAACCACACATCGTAAATTATTATATCAGAAAATTACTTACGCTGAAGAAACCGGAACTATATAGAATAATTAATTTTTCTCATGTTTCCAACAACGCCACTAATCGCTCTCTTGAAAATTAAGAACAACTTAGACTACGCCCTGCTCGCCTAAGACAGCGCTGCTTCATACAAGATGCTGAGTTGCAAGCTAGTTCACGCTTTTTATTTGGGGACTTTTATTATTTTATTTATTTATAGGCAAGGCCACCCAAAACTCCACGTTCTCTTTTTCTATTCACGCATTTTTGCCCATTCATATTTTTCCTGCATTCATGCAATGCATTAACCCCGTCAAGAAAAATAAAATGATATTAATAACATAAGAAGAAAATTTGTACGAGTGAATATATTTTTGT
This sequence comes from Antheraea assamensis, assembly GCA_035772565.1. Lineage (NCBI taxonomy): Eukaryota > Metazoa > Arthropoda > Insecta > Lepidoptera > Saturniidae > Antheraea > Antheraea assamensis. Next base: position 472,956 of record JAQQSE010000160.1, read on the forward strand.
TACTCTTTCAAAAGAAAACTACTCAATGCATTTTGGTAAAACTTTAAAGTAACTATACTGTAATAATATATAAGTAATAATTTATAAATATATTGTTATAATTAATCAAAATATAATGATAAGTGCCAAGTAAGTTGTAAAAAAGTATGCTATCTAACAGCTATTTCGGGGTTCGTTGCAATTACCTACTAATTACTACTTTATCAATTTATATAAGAATTACTCGACATTGCAAAAATAATTAGTGTTGTTATGTTTATAACGACAATGGACAATATAGAAAAACTAAGTATGAAATTTACGTCGTTAAAAGAAACAAATAAGAACCAAAAACAGATGGTCCATAAGATGAAATATTGTTTTCGAATGAAATTGTAACGATTAATTTTATATTTATTTAATCGTCATAAAACTAGATGTTTAATTTATTTAACACTATAATTTACAAAGCGAAATAGTTCAAAGTAGATAGATAACGCAAAAGAAGAGCCGGCCATCGAGGCTTTAAGATTTGTCGATTATCGTCGATTTACTGTGCCGATGCCAGGATCACCGTGATGCAGGTTTAAAGGCTTGGGGCAGTGTTTGGGACCCACGACCCTAGTACACGTTTAGGGCTAAGCACTCCAAAACCAATTTATACGATATTAAGTAATAAACAGATATGCATCCATGTTAAGTGATCATTATCTATACATACTCGTATAATAAGAATGTAAATCCAACGTGTCTGTACTTTTTTGATTTTTGAGAAAAAAGTTGTTGCAGGTGTCTAGGAATACGTAATAGAATCCATTTCGATCATTTTTAGAAATGTCTGTCTGTCTGTTTGTTTGAACAGGCATCACTGGTAAAGTACTAGGTTTCTGATAAAACTCCGACACGAAAATAATCAAGCATATTCCGGAACAACATTAACTTTTTGTTTCATTAAAATCGGTTCACTCTATCAAAAGTTATTGTAATTTTAATGACGACGGGAGTCAAGTACGAGAGAAAAATAGATAAATAAATGGACTTTAGCCTCATCCAAAAACCAGGGTATTTTATAACATAAATAAACATTACTACAGAATTACATTAGTAAGACATAGAACAAAAGAAAAATGGTTAATATTTTATTTTCACATAAATAAATATTAATAACCTAAGAAGTTCAGTAATTAATTAATATGCATTATTTCAAATAGATGGCACTCAACCGCCATTTTCTAAATCTATTCCTACTATAGTATACATTCTAAAAATTGGCCAATTACATATACTACATATTTCTATAAATTGAATAACTTACTTTGTACTTTGTATAAGTAAAATATGATTTTTATTTTTCGATCGCAAAAGGTTCAAAGGCCGGCAACGCATCTGTGATACCTGTCGTGTCGCAGGTGTCCATGGGCGGCGGTGATTACTTACCCGTCGGTTCGTTTGCCTCCAATCACATAAAAAAAAAAGGTTTATGATTCAATTTGTAAATTTCTAATTAGTTTTGTGATGTAAATATTACGAGTTATTGAACCTTATCACATTTTAGGACATTTTTTTATTATAATAAAAAAATAAAGAGACTAAAATTGTTCATTGAACATAAATGTAAGAAAAAATCTTCTTTAGAAGCAATAACAGACTACATTTTTGACGACAACAGATGGCCCTAAACTTATAATTTTATTGCTTTACTGTCGTAAGAATATAGATACGCAAGGAAGACTATAGATAACGATGAGATAATTTCTGTGTTTTTAGGTTTATTGCGAATTATAGTTTTCATAAATGTACCTTGATTCTAATGTCTTAATTACGCTTTGAATTAATGAATACTTTTTGGTTTATGCATTAGAGAGTTTGCATTTTCTTCCAGCGATACCGTGAAGAAAAAAGACTGCAGGTAGAGCAAATAAAAGGAAGGATAATATAAAAATAATAATAAGGACGAGATATGTGAAGTATATGTGAATGAATATTGTAAGCTCTCGACTGATTTTTTAAGACTCAGATCTCAAAATGGCAGTTTATGTTTTCAATTATTTTTTAATTTCACTACATCGTACATTGTAAATTTCATGGCTTAGTAAAAAATGTTCGTATAATTTAATGATACATTTTACATGAAAATTATTATTTTACAATTCTTCATTTGTTATTTTTCAAAGTTTTGTAATAAATCAAGTATTTTTAAGCGTATGCTGTCAACAGTCTATTGACCTATGCCTCAGGTCTACATTCGTTTGAATAGAACTTAAATATTTATGGTTTTGGACAGTCCAGGGGTTAATATTGTTTTTACAGTTGTTAAATTAGAATATTAGTGTTATGTTACTCCTATACCTGCGTGTATCGTCACGAAGTTTTGTTCATGTTCGCAATAACTTTAGGTGTGGGCACACATTACCGTCGTGTGTTACGAACTATCTGACTGTATGACGATAGATGCAGCACGACAGCATGGCCCACGGTTTTTACACACATCAAAGAAACTTGTAAGCCCTAATTTTGAGTTATTATTGAAGTGACAAAGGAGTGTGACCATTATTAGTTTTTAGCCTGACACTTTACATTACAAATATACAAGATATAAATTCAGATTGTTTGATTAAACACTGTGTTTTGTATTCCGTTCCACGCGGACGAAGTTGCGGGCACAGCTAGTAGGTAATAACTACGTATGCCCAGTCTTAAAAGAACCCCCATACCTTACACCATTGCTAAGGTGTTGCTCTTTTTGAGAACTGTGTTAAAATGCCTCACATGCAGTTAATGTTAGTGTAATTATTAGGTTAAATAAAACAAAGTACACAAAAACAATCCATAATATTTGATATCAAAACTGGTCTAAGTATAAATTCCAACAAAATATCATTCTATGAATAGAAAGTATGAGACTAATTTTTAACAACTCTTAGTAAATATTTTTGTAATACGAACACTTAGACACGACCGAATTTTTATATATATCACTACATAAATCAAAGTCAATATCATATTAAAAAGTTTTTTTTATATAATTTTAAAGAAATAAATTTTAAAACGTTTTAGTTTAATACATATATTCTTGACAGAATTACAATAAAAGACATTAGTGATTTCTATCTGATCTACTTTTTTATTAACTTTAAAGTATCTATCCTTATACCCATTTTCTTATTTATAAGCCACGTAGAACTATTATCTTATCTTTATTGAGCTCAAATATATGTCATATTAAGAAAATAATTATTATTTTCATATTTATACATTTAAAAAAAACACCACTTAGGATAGGAGCCTTTAAATACGCCGGGGGCACGTCATTTTGGTTAATCTTGTTCGGTATTGGTCTTGTTCGGAATAGCTTTTTTTTTTATAAAAGTGTATAATTTAAAGTTTACTTTAAGTATATGATATCACGGTCGTTTTATACAAAAAATAAAATAATTATTACATAATTATACATTACATTATTACAAGTTACACGACATTAGTGATTATGCACGTTGTATAACTGAGTTACATGACTGTCGACAGTGTGAGCCCTTGCTCGGCAACCCTTCGCATTATGTGTAGAACAACGCCACGAAATTTTCGGTCCTAAAACTCTTCTAACGCAGAACCGAAAGCCTCCGATCCATAGTAATGTACTGCCTCGCGTAGATTTAATAAACTTTACTGAAACAAGACATAAATTGCATTATTAATTTTATACCATTTTGAAAATACGAGTACACTTAAATATAACCCTCAATATATAAACTCCAAGAAAAATAATCTTAATGAAGCCTTAATTTAAATGTTAGTAAAGTATATCAGCGGTCGCCTAAGATTTTGTATGCGTTCGAATGTTAATAAGTGATGACACGATACATTATCTTTATATACCTGTAACGGTACGATGAGATAGCTCCCAAATGCCAGGAATTTTGCCAACTAACTTGACACTTATATTTGGACCAATTTATATAATATATTTATAAATTATAGGCTATGAATTATTCTGATGTACAGTTACATAACTAGAGCTTCGACAAAAACCGTTTAGTAATTTCTGCGCGAAAGGTTAAAAAAAACATTTAGTCTATCCTCATAAATTTTCTCAATTATAATATTAATAGCATATATTACTCAACACTTTAATTGTATAATAATTCAACAGTTATAACAAGTTACCTAATATCGAGTTCAAAAATTAAAAATATATAAGTTCGTTTATTTTTATACTTGCAAGACAGTAGTCGAAGACCTTGAAGGCTTTGGTGTTTACCTTATATCAGCTCAACATAAACGAAAAGATCCCAAGGAAGTCTAAGTTAAGGTAGACGGCCGTTCATATGATATGAATCTCATATCTGTTCACAACATGAAGTAAGAAAACGTGTGACGCCCACCATTCTCAAGTGATACAGAAGCAAGATGACTTAAGATACAATTCATACTTATTTCGGATGTGTATTTGAAAACGTGTATGTGTATGTAAACCGGTTTTCAATTAATTATTTCATACACTACACGAACAAATCAGTTAACCAGATTGATCAAGTTACGACTGTCATATTACGGTATAAGTTTGCATATTTATCAGCGAGAAACCCGATATGCTATGAAAATAATTGGTTTATTTATAATAAAGTTTTGACGAGCGTTCATATTAGATTTTTTTTATTTTAGTAGAATTTGATGTTTAAAATAAATGAAAGTAACTCGAAACTTTTATAATATCAATACATGATTATCATTCCTATGAATGATTATGTACGTTGTTCATTTTAACAATTTCGCAATTAATGGTATGAACACTGGCCCGAAAACTTCGGCAGTGGTGCGTGAAGCAAGCCCAAGTGATTTTCGGTTCTTTCACCCATTTAGGAAAAAGCGTGTAGCTGCCGACATTCAGTAAAGTATTACCACGTCGTCGAGAACTTATAAATTTTACATCTGAAAATTTCCATTTGCATTTGTGTATTAATGCAATAACTATTATGCATTAGTGCATTCAATAGTGTGAAATGACTACTTATGCGATCGAATAAAATTTAAATCAAATTTAATGTATCAAAAACATACCGGTTTACAAAATGCATATCGAATCTAGAAAGAACAACACCGAAAAATGACACTTCCACTAAGACACCTATACCCAGAAGTAGGCAGGATCCTAGGAGGAATTTAACGCACTATTTTCTTTTTCTTTAACAGTACATATCAAAAACAGCAGATTAAGGTTAACAATATAAATTTGTTTGGGTCAACCAATGAAAACATTTTTACCATATTTTACGAGTTCGTTCGAAAGATATGAACTTCTCGATGCAAACAATACCAAGTGCCATTATTAATAAGAAACACCTCTTGTAGGTATGATTTTAAATGAAATCAATTTAAATACATATCAAAAATTCATTATTACTAAAAAAAAGCCGTTAAAAATTACATTCACACCACTTTAGAATGGTTGTGTTTATTTTTAAATTCGATCACTGTATCATCTATGATATGAATGGCTGCGAGACATTTCCTAGAGTGGTGGGTGGAACAGTGCCATACAGATTTCCTGCCAGACGTTCTTTTGAGGAAATAAGTAAAACCCTGGAATTTGATCAATTTGGTGCCACGACGTGAAATCACGTACATCGCTGAAAGAGAATTGATTATTGTCAAATCTACTCTATTAACAAAGGTTTACCTTAATCCATATTATCTTTACTGAGGACAACTTGTTACCGCAAATAGTATTTAAAGTGTTATCATAATAAAGTACAGGTTATTTACTAACTTCCTGGCAAAAAAGAGTTTCATTTAATTAAGTTTCAACTTATTAAAACATCATCATCTTCTTAGCCTCATCCCACCTAAGTAGAATCGGCATAACATGTTTTCCTTTTTCACTCTCCCCTGTCATCTTAGTATCTATACCTTATATATATTATTAATGTTATGTTGTCTATGTACTGTATTATGTATGTTACAGTGTATGTGCTGCTAATTATGTGGTATTTGCTAGTTTTGTTTTACGTGCACACCCTAAATACCCCCTATTCTACTCCATGAAACCTATCAACCCAAAGGTTGCCTGGAAGAGATTGCTATTAGCCATAAGGCCGCCCTTTGTACTAATCAGATAATTGTAATGTTTTATAGTGTTTATTTGTAAAGTATTGTTATTTGTAATAAAGATTAAATAAATAAAAAAATAAATACACATGCCATTTTTCATACAAGCCAGCAATACCTTCTTCAGTCTTCCTCTTCTCTAATATCCGCCCACCTGCATACTTAAAGTTTTTATGGTTACATTGCTTTCATCTCTCCTCATGACATGCTCATACCATACTAACCTATTACTCCTCAAGGTCGATACTACTGGTGCTATTTTCAAACATCCTCTTATATACTCATTCTTAATCTTTTCGATGCTAGTTATAAAACACACTCATCTTAACATTCGCGTCTCCGCCAAGTGTAGCTTTTTCTCATCCGTCTCTTTCGTAGCCCAGCATTAAGATGCATAAAGAATGACTAGTCTTATACACTTTGAGTTTTAAGGGAATTCATGTAATAAAAAACTAGGCAATGTGCAAATGTATTTTTTATTTGCTACAAATTGCCTTGCTATTTAAATCACGTGAAATCCTATTATTTTTTATTTACTAAAAATGTGAAGCGATGTCGGCTCAGTGGATAGCGTGATCGAACACCAGGTCGATCGACGTACGTTCAAATACTTCCGAATGAGCCCGAGTTTTCGGTGAAGTAAAACATCGTCATACAACCATAACATGGTGATAGGGTTTTTTACTTTCTTGGACCAAATCGTCATAAAACACCAGATGAGATTGTGGTGAAACGATAAAAGCTATAAAATATTAATAAAGGGCTTCAAAACTACGCTATTACAAACTTAGATTCACTTTTGCACGTAGGCACTTTAACTTCATTGCGTCCACATTATACAATAAAGTTGATATAATGTTATAGATTAAAAATTTAAGTAACTACAAAATTATACACCAAATATTAAGTTGGTTGGAAGAATATGACTACGCTAGTCTGGAGAAACTTTTATTTATTTTCTTTTAGAAGAATTTGCATATTTTATAGAATAAAGCTGTAACAAAAAGAAATGTTTAAATTTGTATTCCTTTATTCTTTTTAACAAGTAATAGACTTTTAAATCACCCTCATATATAAAATCTGAATGAAAATCGACCTTCACATGCAACTGCTGGAGCTTCGTGACAAAATTTTAATTTTAGGTGGCTACATCGAAGAAGTCTGCGAATGATTGTGTGTATTAATGATCTTGACTAATCTATTGTCGACGGTGTGTAGCGTCGCTCGACATTTCTTAGAATGGTGAGTGGAACACCGCCATACGGATTTGGGACCATTCGATGTTTTGCGAAAGAAAGTGAACCCCCCGACTCCAATCAAGTTGGTGCCTCGCCGTGAAGTCATGTACACAGCTGAAACCAAATTCTATATGATAGATTGAAGTGCTAAAAAATCTGTACACTACACCAACGTAATTTACTTTGCTGTTTATTCATTTTTATTAGTTTTGTTAAATTAACGAATCTTTTTTTTTTCATTTCCCTATGTATATATATCTACATCATTTCCTTATTTTTTTAGATGGATTTTGTCCTCTAAGGTAATAAATTACCATTCTAGGATTATATACAAGAGGTTCCAAATTTAGCAAAAGTTATAAATTTGATTAAACCTCTTGTACCGCTAACATTAGTAGTATATTAGTTCTGATAAGCTGGCACTGTCATATGAGCAAAGTTGCACGATTGTTGAACAATATTTAAGTCGAATTCAGTGAAAATATAGTGTCAATATTAGAAACTGCATACTTTTTATAGAAACGGGAAAATGACTACAATGCCGATTTGCACCAAATTAATATTGTACAGATTATAAACAGGAAGAAAGATGTGTAACGCTTTTATGGGTATAGACGTAACTTTTATGACTTACCACTGTCGACATAAATTCATTTCTTACAATAGCTATCATTACTAATTCCAAATGATACTTGAAATCTTTACTTTTACTTGAATTTAGTATATCATACTTTATTTATAAAATAAAAGAAAGTACAATGAACGTCCGCATTTTATTTAAAAAAAAACTAACAAACTGAGCAAAGCACAGTTACATATCGCAGTTAAATTTGTAACTTTTCACAGGATTTCATTAACAGTAAAAAAAGAGAATAAAACAATTATATTTACACTCACAATTACATTCAGTATTTAGCCTTTAAACTCAACTGGAATATGGTGTATATATATATGTTGTAATTGCATGTATAGAATTTCTTCTAAGCAACAGGTAAACTACATTATTTAGAATACAGACAATTTGAATTATTAACACCAAAAAAGAAACGACTTTAAAAACACAGATTTTTTTACTCCTATCCATGAACTAACTATTTATTTAAGTATTGGTAAGTAAAAATATTATATTATCTCAACTCCCTTTTTTGTTCACACACGTCATATTTAAATAGCCTATGTCACTCACATAATTAAGGCGGATCTAACGACATTTCATATATTAAAATCCATAAAACTGTTTCAAGTTACACAGCGTGCCAAAAATATAGACATACATACATACCTACACTCGAAAAATCTAATCTTCCTCTACACAGTCAGGGAAAAATATAAGTTAATTTTGTCTTTTTTTAACAATACAATGGTCATATGTTTTCATACAGATGTAACTTATACGTACTACAATTATAAATGGTAATAACAGTTATATATTATATTTAAAATATGCTGTTATCGTATAACAACTGTTATCAATTATTCTGCAGATTGATAATACGCTATTTTGTGTAGTAAATTACATCGTAAATATGTGTGCGTTGCTCAAGTGTTGTCCTTTTCAAAGGTTTGGCTTTTACATAACACTTACTTGTTTGCACGTTGCTAAAAAACCTGCCGACAACTTTCATTGACAGCAGACAACTGATAATCTACAGCAGAATAATGATGTAATTACCAATTTATTATTAATTGCGTGGGAATAATATAATTAATTATCGGTTATTATAACGATTACTACCTTTAATTATAACCATAAATAAATAAGGTATTTTCTTACGAAATCTTTCTTTAAATTTTGTTCTGCGGGTATATATGGTTATGATTGTTTTTTACTTTGACGATAACATTGTCAAAGGTATGAATGGTGGCTAAACATCCTTTGCTGTGATGAGTCGAACATCTCCAGATCGTCTTCCGTCCATGTGTAGTTTTAATTGAAAACGTTAGTTGTCCTACACACAGCATTATTTTCCCTCGACGTGACGTCACAAATTTAACTGTAAAATACTTGTTCTTTGTAAAACTATAAACACTAATGTAAGAAACACACGTCTTTTAAAAATACACAATTCCGTAAGATATTAATTTAATATAATTTATGTAAGCGCGTGAGAAATATTTTGGGACATGATTGCAATACATCAATTTTTATCTTCTATCGATCTTTTTTTTCAAACTGACTACGCTAATGGCCTGAGAGGCATCTACAGTTCCACCAGACTACACTTGTTATGAAAATAAAATGGCATGTATTATACAAACGAATCTTACGGAAGACATTCTGCAAATGACAGGAAAAACTGCATCAAAATCGATTGCGTTATCTATACTACTTATGAAAACAGAAATATACAAAAAGCACCGTTGTTTTGATAATATTTATAGCTATATAAAAAAAATACGCTTGATGTTGATAATTGTGTTTACTTTATTGTGCTCGTTTCAAGATGTGTTACTTTCACGATTGATATTATGATGATTGTTGTAATAAACTACGTAGTCGTTTATCGTATGAACAACGGACTTGCAGCGGTATCTCTCATGCGTGGCGCATCTCCACCTAACTTTGTTGTTGCTAACACCGTTGATACGATACTTCACATCGTCAACAAAAAGACTTCTGATACCTCTTGAGTTCGTGTAATATCGTATGTGCATTTCCTTGCCTGTAATAACATTGACTTGTATTTTATACTAGCTGATATACACAATACAGGAAAAAACCATAAAAAAAGTTATACCAAAAATATACTTTACTTAAAAAATATCTTTTCTGCACATGCAAACCACTTCGCCTACACTACGACACGCATCGCTGAACGTGTAGTGTTAGTAAAAATCCTAGTTTCTTAGAACTCCAATAATTATATATTAAATGTAGATATTGAGATTGTTTTTTTTTATATATACCAAGTATTTACGACATAAAACTAAAAGGAACTGATCGGAATCTATTCAGTAGTTTTTACGTGATGCGCGCATAACAGCAGGCCTCTATCATGTTATTTATATATTTATAAGAAGAAATAAAATATGTCACGACATCTTTTACATAACTTATTTTTTATACTTATGTCTATTTTCTGTTTCAATTCCCAACTATTTTATCCAGATAACATTTACTGTTCACGAGGGATACATCAAATTTACATGAACGCGAGCGAAGACATGATGAAAATCTAGTCATTTATAAAGATATTGTTTAAATTAGTCAGATTATTGTGATAAGTATCAAGTGAGTTTATAAAACCACTTGATATTGAGAGCTATCTCGGCGTGCACTGGGTAGACCATTAGTCAAACGAAGATAATGTATGATGACAACATTTATAAAGATACAAACGTAGACGAAGACGCGGGAGTCTCTTAGTATTAGATATATCGATGTATATACTAGGATTATATTTAAAGCCAAATAACAAATCCTATAAAGTCTAGTAATAAATATTCAACGACAACATTCTTTACCTTTAAGCACCATTTAAATTCATTTTGAGTTGTAGTTTCGTTGAGTTTGACCGTCGAAATCACCATGTATCATATGATAAATTGATAATATTAAGATGTAATATAAAGCCCTTTATTAAAATTAATATTTATTGAATACATAACTATAACATACAAACGATAATAATACTTAGCATTAATATTAGCAATGCAAAACAATTGTATTTAAAAATATATTTTAATTCCTTTACAAATATCGTTCAATTCTAAACACGTTTCAGAAACCCCATTCTTTGTTGTATTTCTAAATAAATTATCATATTGCAAAACAATAACACTACCTAAGAAATATTTAATAAATAAAAAACACCGTAACCTAAAAACACACTTTTCGATCCACGAGATAACATTTTGCTATAAAAATTTAACACCTAATTTATGGGCCCGAGTCAATTAACAATTGTAATCAGTGGGTTCAATTAATAACTGCCACGAGCACTGATATATCTGCCTATCAACAACAATGACTGGTAAAACGGATCTGAACAACTTACATAAATACATGTCGTTGATTTTGAATAAAATATATTAGCCTATAACTGTAAATAATAAAACGATTTATTTATAGTTATAATTAAATTATTGTAGAAATATTACGTAATCATAACGGATATTATAAATCTGATTGTAAGTTTGTTTGTATCGTTATTTACTTGTTACACTTTCAGGTCTGTCGACAATAGCCAACAGTTACTATTCGTTATTTAAGTTATTGTGACGAGTCGTTAAAGACGTTCCTATCACTGTATCACGCCTGCTACCTGTGACGAACTGTTATCTATTATCCGCTCACCAAAGCCCTCCTTGACGTAGTCCGGTGAAACTGTAGTGGCCCTGCCAGGCTAACAGTGTAGGTCAGTTCGAAAAAAAGCCCTCCTTGATGCTTGATTCGTTTTGTTATTGCCGACAATTTTGTTTTTGAATTGAAATATAAAGTTAATTTTTATAGTAAATTAATAATATTATGTAAATATTATAGGATTAGATATTATTATTAGGAGGAAGGAGAATAAAACGATTTTAAGTTACGCCTGGTAAGAAATACTACCGTTCGTAAGTAAAACAAATCGTTTTTTGAATACAAAAACCGGGCATCAAGCGGTCATCATTAAATTTTGAATACAAATTGTCAGGGATACAGAAAAGGGCATAACTTACCTTTCACGGAGAAAAAAGGTTATGTTTTCAAACCTAATTTATTTAGTTAGATACAGTCCCCATGTAAAAACTCGTAATATAATACATTATTATTTCAATAGAAAATAGACCAGTTCGTATAAGGCAAACTAGAATTTTTAGACGCCAGTAAAAAGTTTTAATATATACGAGGTGTGTTCAAAAAGTATCGCGAATTTTGAATTTTCGCGGGTTACGTATATTCGAATTTCGAATTTTTTGTGGCGTTATGTTGGTACTCATGTCTCTCACTTATGCCGACAAGCTCGGCCATTTTGAATGTTCATTTAATTGTTGACAGTTGCTTTGCTTGCACGTGTTTTGGATCGTCTTCGATTTTTACCTATTCAAAAAAATGGATCAAAGAACCTGTATCAAATTTTGTGTGAAAAACGAAATTAAGTGCGCGGATGCATTCCGAATGTTGACTGTGGCATACGGAGAAGCTACCTTGGACCGAAGCAACGTTTATCGGTGGTACAAAATGTTCTCAGAAGGCCGAGAAGATGTGAACGACGAAGAGCGTGCCGGACGCCCGAGCATTTCAACAACAGACGAAAAAATTAATGAAGTGGAGAAAATGGTATTGGCCAATCGTCGAATCACCGTTAGAGAAGTTGCTGAGGACCTAAACATATCGATTGGCTCGTGCCATTCGATTTGTGGAAGAACAAAAATTGGCTTTTGCACCACGATAACGCCCCTGCTCACACATCGTTGCTTGTGCGCGACTTTTTGGCCAAAAACAACACACTAATGATGCCGCAGCCACCGTATTCCCCAGATCTGGCCCCCTGTGACTTTTTCTTGTTCCCTAAACTGAAGAGGCCCATGAAAGGACGACGTTACGCTTCTCTTGACGAGATAAAGACGGCATCGAAGGAGGAGCTGAACAAGATAAAAAAAAAAGATTTTTTGAAGTGCTTCGAAGATTGGAAAAACCGTTGGCACAAGTGTATAATATCTCATGGGGATTACTTTGAAGGGGACAAAATAGATATTCATGAATAAATAAATAATTTTTGAAAAAACACAAAATTCGCGATACTTTTTGAACACACCTCGTATAATATATATATGCATATTCGTACACGAGTGATACAATTGACCTTACCTAAAATATAACACGGATTAGTGTTTTAAGTTACTACTTACAACCTGCTTATTAATATATTAAACGTTACTAATAATTATTTATTTATAGCACCTTTGACATTTTCTGGACTGTAATATATAATTATATCTCAAGGCAAATCTTATAACAATGTCTGTTATAAAAGTGTTACGTAATACTTTAATAAAAAATCATATATCAAAACGTTTCTGAAATGATTCTTCAATAATTTGTTTAGAATTCTATTTAAATACAAAAACACTAAACATATTCCGTTTGATAAGAAAAATGAATTAGTGTATTTTATCACCATTCAACTATGCATTACTTTTTAAATCATCTGTTTTATAGTGCAATGTGTACGTAGCTTTATAAGCACACAGTTTACACGTTGTGTTCTAGTGAGATGAACTCCTTTCTTAGCGTTCTATGAATTCATCTTTCGGGAGCCGAGTCCATCACAATGTAAGACAAAGATTAACGAGATAGACTTTAGATTTAGATTATATACACAGACATAATGTATAATATATATGAACTTTTTTCTGACATACACAGAGACAGCACTTACGTTGCATTGCTAAGGCTCGGTACATAATTCGACTTTGCTAATTTGGGACCGATATGCGGATATTTTTGCTACTGCTTCGCTTTTGCGATGCAATTAGAGAGTAGACCAATTATTATAAGCACAATTGTAATCGCTAAACACGTATCGGGTTATTTTTTTAAATTGTCACACAGTATAACACGCACGATTTATATTCGTACATCTGTAATATTTTAGTGTATATGTTCACTTGTCAGTTTTACGATTCGACCTGCGACGGTGTACAACGCAGCCCCACATCCTCGGTTGTGATGGGTAGAACATACCCAACGTATTTTATGCTTATGAATAGCTTTCTGATAATACGTGTAATTTCTAAAGCCAATCAGAGGTTTACCCTTGAGCGACCTCAAGAGGACGTAACCTGTAAAAATGAAACTATTTAGTATATTTGTATAAATAACAATGTATAAAGTAAAAATGAGTACCGGAGATTACACCTGTTATAAATATATGATGCATCCACTATATGCTTTTTTGTTATCTTTAAAATGGTTGATTAAAATATCAGTTTAACATCTAACAGATAAAATGCTCGAAAATGTATTTTTTCTTTAATAGTATAGCAATCTAGATATGTTATTAAAATTCTTTATTATTTAATATATGGAAATATTATATCGCACATTAATATACAGCATTTTTAATAGTTTCAAGTAATTAAGGTGAGAGGAGTAAAAATATCGATAAGTACTCTGTTTATGGGGTAATTGTTATTAATAGTTATTAGAAATCCTTTACCCTTACTGCTTTAACATAAGTGCCGTAACAAGCATCTTGAAATTTTAAAATAGTTGAAAAAGCTTGAATACAACACATCTCTATACTTCTTCTCATTTGTGTTTCTGACCTAAGAGACAGTGAACCAATTTATACCATTCTTGTTTTAAATTATGAATACAGTAACTGATATCCGTGACTTTGTCGGTGTTGGTTATTATAACAATAATATACTTTGCTTATAAAATTTGTTTGTAAACAAAGTTACCTGCTTTATCATCTGTGCATCACAACCACAGGCCACTTAGTCACGGCAAGAAAACACATATTACTAAACGCGTATTGCTTATAAAAATGAATTTTCTTAAAAGTTTAATAACTTTATATTAAATGACGTAACATATTTTTTAACGTGACATGTCTTGACGTTATACCGTCTTATGAATCATTGAACGTCGGTTGCACGCCCGAGAAAGCATGACACATTGTCGCGTTCCGTCTGAATCAAGCATGCAAGCGAGAGCACGGAACAATCGATAGAGGCACGATCGGCCTATATGTTCGGTTTGTGATGCATCTATTATCTCTCTTCCACTCTATTGGTAATTCAGTGATAATAATTCAATTCAATTCATAAAAGGATGCAATTTTTCATCAATGTTTTCTTATAACGTTATCACATAAAATTATCGTCCTTAACCGACTTTACACACAACCATTATTTTTTTAAATAAAAAGTAAGCGTCTAAGTTCTAAAACTAAAAAAGTTATCGAAATGTATTCAATAGTTTTTGTGTGATGCACGCGCAAGGGCAGACCTATGTCATTTTAAAGATATGTGTGTATATATCTATGTATTTAGTTATTAATATTACTTAAAATTAATTATTTTTTTATTATTAAATTCATATTTTATTTTATTTTACTTTATCCAACACTAACACTATATACATTTTATAACTTGGTCTTTGTTGATTACCAGCGACAAAGGGTTTTGTTCCTAGTGCAGGGATCTACATTTTACTTTGATGTCCTGTAATATAATTTTTGTTAAATAAAGACTTTCTTATATTTTAATAGATTTCAAAAATGTTTTGTAGTTGCATTGGCTGATATATGGAGTAAATAATGAAGATAATACCACCACCACATTCAACTGCATTTATCAAAAACATTTAAAATTCATCAATAACAAACTATTTTCAATTCAATAAATGAGTAATTACATATTACATTCATAAGTATGTTCATTATGGAAATACACGATTTGCTTATCAACTGTGTATGCTCGCTCGACACACATACTTCTCGTGCGTACTACAAGGCCATCTCACTTTGGCTCTATTTGCTCTGTTATTCCGATATTTGTGATTATCAATCATGAGAATATCGCTCTCTCTGCTGTTTTTAAAGATATGCACTGCAATATCAATCCTTAATTAGTTCTGTAACTAAAGCTCTTTATTTCACGAGAATATCATATAGAACGTAGTTGTACGTTGAAATATATGATTACATTAGACATTTTAATTTTGAGTAACACACTACAAACAATTAAAATTGAAAAGAAATGTTCCTCTTAAAGTCTTAGTTCTCTTAATCAGTAGACACGATGAAAGTATGTTCTAGAATCATCTCTTTTCCAATACGGTTGTTGAATGTGAGCCAGTCAGCAGGTCTGCAAGTCTGTGATTGTCTTCAATAATTTCAACATTCGACATCAATTGTAATAATATAATACAAAAACTAGTTTTCATATCAGACATTCTTTATTAATTTCACGAAGATGTCGTCAAAGTATTTAAAATTACAAAAAAAGTACATTACAGCTGTAAAACGGCATATAACGAAATCGCTGATACACTAATTTGCTTATTATTCAATACCTCCATATATTTTTTTAAGAACGCAAACGAATATACCCTAAGTAAATAATTTTGGTTTATAATTTTAACACTTTACTAATTAATATACATGTCGATTTTTCGTATTTATGTACTACGTTGTATTTTATAAATGATAAAAAAAGTAAATTTAAACTATAAACATTAGAATCCAACCCAATCATCATATTTAAGCAATGGAAATTATATGTGAAAACTATGTATAATTAATTCAATATTAAAACTCAATTAAAATCTGTTCAATTGTTAACAAAAACTAATAACAACAATACTTTACAATAAATACCTAATTGTATTCATAATATTTGGTACTATGTAACTGATTCTTTGCTTCTTCCTTCGAAAATGTTGATGTAATTTAGCGATACATTTATGCCAAGTTATACAGTATATTAATTACACTGTCATTAACATTAAAGAAATACTTAACATGATCGTACGTTTATTGAACTTTCGCAAATTTATATAACTAGCTTTTGCCTGCGGTTTCGCTAGTGTTAATGTAGACTTGGTGTATTTTTCGGGTAGAGTACAATTTTTCTGGATGGAACGTATCCTATGTCCTTTTTTGTACCCCTGACAATGTGTATATAAAATTATGTGAAGATCGGCTGAATACGTAAGTCGTGAAAGCGTAACAAATAAACAAACTCATATTCGCATTTAGAACATTAGTTACGCTTCATATTCAGAAGTCAATAAAACTGATTATACTCAAATGTCGAGAACAAGCAATAATCTCACTGAACACATTTAACACAACAACAAAATTATACTGCCTGTTGCTTAACCAGCTCATTTAAGAGCACTACATAGGTTACATATCGTTATGCTTCTCTAAAGTTAATAAAATAATATAATTAAAATCGATGAAATCAGTTGAAGAGGTTATAGTACAAGTTATATTAAAAGAATAAAATAAAGCAGGCTATAGTAAATGTAGACAAAAATTTAGTAACCAAATATAATTCACGAAAACGAAGTCACAGGCACTAGCTAGTTTGATCATAATTGGGTGATGATGGGATTTGATCATGTTGATAAAAAAAATTAATTCATTTATTTGTACATTGTACAATAGAGACCTTGCCAAACTTTTTAACCGCTCTGAATATATTTGCGCAGAACACAAATTTTGGTATAATACAATATTCAATGTATACCATCGCGACCACCTAAGAATAAGTAAATGTCAATTTTAGATTCCTATTATAGTATTTATCTTTGATTTGTATATATACTATGCTTTACTTCTGTAATAAATTTTATTTCTTAATAGCATTACAAAATTTATAACACAATGTGCGTAATCAAGCTTTGCAAGATTCAAAAAGGAAGTGATTAACAGTATTGCCAGGAATATATATATAAATTATATGCGTTTTAACCGGTTGCAAGATTAATTACAAAATTAATGATTCAGAACCTGAACACTTTGTATTAAGCTCTTGACTGTATGTCTGTAGCAAGGCAGAACTTACGACTACATTCCACCCGGCCAAAAAGATTGACAAGGAGTAAACATCAAGACGTTTAAGATATCTCTTACTGATGTTTTAACTCATGAATCATCCATCCTCCATTTAGAGCGTATTTATATCATAATTTATTAGACTATTTTTTTATAAAATAAATCTTTCACTAGTTATGTGGTCACTGACATAATGCACTATACGGCCTGCAATAGTATGTATTATAGCCTTACAGCCGTATTTAGCGTGCGAAGTACAACGCCATCGGAGCTTTATTCCCTCTTTCTTCCCGTTTTGCCTATATCGATTCCCTTGGTAAATCAATGTCCTTGAACCTTTGCTGTTTGTTATTATCATAGGGATGATACCTGTAAATAACAATACAAATGTAACCATAATCCACACTATTATATTCCAGTTTTATTATGCGGAAATAAAAATTAATACTTATTTATTTTTTAAATTGATTCATGGACAAATTACAGCTTAATTTAGGGTGTGTAGAAGCATTACATTTTGTTAAATAAGGTTACCGAAAAATAATTTAGAATGAATGGTGTTATGAGATTAATTAAAGGTTTAATTAATAATCTTGGTTTTATGATAATTCAAATCATGATATTTCTGATTTATGTTTTGGATATAAATAAAAATACTTATTTATTTCTTAATATTGTTTCACGAGCAAATTACAGATTATTTTACGGTGTGTAGAGAAGCATTACATTTTGTTATATGATATTACCGGGAAATCATTTAGAATTAATGTGGTTATGAGGTTAATTAAAGGGTTTATAATAGGAAGATTTTACAAATGTCGCCGATGGGAAATCCCATCGTGTACGTGGCTAGTTAAATATTAAAAAAAAATCGAATAGGTAATTCTATTATACTAGTATACAAAAAAATACAGCGTCCTGTTTGGTATACACATATATTTAAAACCATAAATTAAAACTAATGTTAGTCGCACTGATCGAAATTCGACCATAATCATAACAGAAATTTGACCCATGATATCTGAATGAATTGATTATTAGCAAGTAGAATATAAATTTGAAATTTCAATGTTATTTAAAATTAATTTATACCTAATATTTAGTAATTTAACAAAACACATTTTCATTCTGTCATTTTATTTACATATAGATAACTTTTGGTAACAATTTTAATAATATTTGTTTTCTGATTGATAAAAGCGTTACTGTGCGGAAATCCATCACTAAAAACTAGAGTGGACGTTATTTAACTAAGTGGAAGTGCGAAGTAACGTCCACCCTATTTTGTTTAAATTAAAAAATACTAGCTTATGTATTTAATAATACAATCACTTATCTTACTTTCAATTACTTATTCTCAGTAACTGTTGTAGATCTAATATATTATGCGAATAAACATCATGTGCTTTGTGAAATTTGTGACTTTATTATCATTTTAGTACATAAGACCTTGTTGTACGCGCCGTATAGAAGCGTATTAGATACTGTACTGATGTTCGTCAACAAAGTACACGATCTGTCTATCGATAGTGTGTATCCTGGCTCGACATCCGAACCTGTCGTGGGTACTGCATCGCCACCTCACTTTATTTCCAGACACTGTGTTCACACGGTACCTGTTGTTGCCGATGATCAGAATGTCACGTCCACGACGATTTTTCAAGAAATATACTGTAAAAAACAATTTAATTGGATATAAACAACTCTCATAATAAACGTACAGTTCTTGTCAATCAGTTTGGCCGCTCTGAAGCTTGGGCTTGCGCGTAATATTCACGAGTTTAATACGAAACAAAGTTAAAATATTATTATAGGAATTTAATATTGACAATAATTTATCTTTAAGTTGCCTCGATGTTATATTATTTTTTATTATTATTTATATATAATTATTTATTATATTATTATTATGTTATAATAAGTATTTATACATTCATTTGTGTTCTACGCACCTATATTCAGAGCAGTCGAAAAGTTTGTTCGGAATTGTATATATGTATATATGAAAATTAAAAAAATAAAACATAATACTGTTATATTAAATATATTCTTTTATTTCATTTAAAATTAATAACTACAGTATAATGTGTATTTCTGAGTATATGGAAAATGCAGTGATTTAATCCGTCACTATCGCTAATGTTTTGAGTTTGAAACTGATACAGGATAACAATTTTTGTGATCTTCGTTTTTAAATTGGTTCTCGTTTATAAAAGTTCGCCGTCATATTAGGCTTTTGTTTTTATTAAAATAAAACAACATCAAATTCATCACAATAGAAGTTTTATTGTGTAAATATCAGACTATCTTTTAATATATTATACTAAAAATATTCTCTATGAGTTTTTATATAAAATAAAAGCAAAAGAAATAAATAATTCGAAACGTCCGAAATGACTGAAAACATTTAATTATTTTTTATTATTTAAAACCTTTTCTTTAACAACATCCGAAGAGTACTTCTCGAAATCTGGTGGCGGGTGGTTATGTGTCTCTCTTTTCAAAACGATTTTTTCATTAATAGTGTGTATGCCCGCTGAACATTTTCTGTCAGCACATCTCCATCTGATCTTATGTTTGGATACAAAATTCCTTGTATATATAAAGCCTTGTAGAAGAAGTAATTTGAATCCACGGCTTGTGTAAACAACCTTCGCTGGAACCAAGTAATTAATATTATAATAATTTTACAGTATTCTAATTAATCAATAATCAATGATCTCCAATCTTAACTTCTTAATTAACTAAACTTTTTATCAAACTTGAAAAGTGATGTCAATTGATAACGTTTTCAAATCAATCGTATGTAGGATATAAAGTATCAATTACAACACAGTACGAAATAACTTTGTTTCAATTATTTTTATACAATTATTCCAATATTAGAGTCTTTTGCAAGTCCTCTAAGCCCTTGAAAAACACGAAAGATATTTTGTAGATCACGATGAATGCGGCAGTTTAGCTCGCATTAAAGTAGATCTTACCCGATCTTACCCTCGACTTATTCCTCGAGAACAGTACATTTTCTGGATAAAAGGATATCCTTGTCCTTTTCTGTATTCCTGACAATTGTTAGGATTAATTTTATATGTAAGTGTACCTTTTCAATAACTAGAAAACTTTGCCGGTATTTGCGAGGTAACGGTTGATTTTGCTGCAACGTTCGCTTTTATCAAAATATTAATGATCGTCCAGTGTTCGAAATTCGACCATAATAATGATATATAACGTTTTTTCTTCACGATTTTAATTAATAAATATAATTTTTATATATATATTTATTTTATTCTGAATGGTAAAAACTGTATGGAGTTATAGTACAAACATTTTAGATTGTCGACGTAAAGAGCGTGAAATATAAATAAAGACTTGAGTATTTATTGATGGCATGGAAAAAAAAGAACAATTTCTAAAATCTTTATGTGTTGTCAATATCTACTAAAATTGTAAAGAAAATAGGTTGAAAGGAAAATAGGTTTTTGGTCGCTGCATATTTATGTAGAGATGTTATGTTCGCAACTAAATAAATTGCATTCATTTATTTAAGAAAGTATTAAATGTTTGAAACATCATTGGAGATACGAAATTAAATTCAAAATGAAAAAGAATCAAAGAAGTCAATTAACTTATAATTAATCATGACTATGTTTTTCCATACTCTTAACAAATTCACCGTTTAATGTGAAATAATATGCTTTACACGCCCGTTTCATGCAGCTCCATCTTATCTTGCCGTACCTTTGAGTGTCTAGATAAAATGGGTATGCTTTATAAACCATTCTGTGTTTACCGGTTGCAGAACTTTTATAGAAAATCACTGCAAATGTAAATAGATGATTCTTAATGTAATACGATACCCGCGACTTATTTCGTATCTTAAGTTAAGATTCTTAACAACATATTTTAGGTACAATATATTAAAAAATGGAAGTAAAAATATACTTTGCTTATACATTTTCGTTAGTCTTTTGTATTACTTATTAAATCATTTATCAAAACTTTAATAACGTTATATAAAATGAAGATATCGTAATATTTGTTTCAGATTAGGATCAAGTGTTTAAGAAACATAAATTAAAAATAAACGATGGAAAATTCATGTAGTACATTATACGTGATGCGCGCGCGATGACAGACCTCTACAGTATATATGGTAGTAACTATGGTATATATTAGTTAGTATTAATATTATCTGTAAGTGTAATTATTCAATAAGGTAGAATAGCAAAAAAATTCGGCCAGTCTTTATGAGGTAACGGTAAAATACGCTGCAACACGCTATTTTAAGAATACTAATAATGAGGTTCGGTGTTCGATATTCAATAATAAAAATTCAAAGTTTTTCTTCCCTCTTTTTATTTAAAGATATTATTATCTATATTTCTTTTCATATATTTTTGTAAATTATTCTAATAAAAACTATATTGAGTATTGTATACATATTTTAGATTGTAGACGTAAAAGAAGCTATTAATACCTACTAAAAAAAACAAAGAAAATCGATTGACAAATAGGGAAGAAAAACGTACTCAACAGTTTTATTTCCGCTTACTTACTTACATGTTCCATTCGCAAATAATAAATTTTAAATTGCATTTATTACTTTACTTCGATTATTAAAAAAAGAAACATCTGTAATGTAACAACAACAAAATATCGATGAAGATACTTAGGCTGAGTTGCACCAAAATCGTAGTTATTGTAATTGTTAAAGTTAACTTTAACAATGACAAGAGTTGCTAACAGTTACATTTGCCAAAACGAGATGCACCATCAAACATTTTGTAATTGTTAAAGTTATTAGAGTTGCCACTTCAATAAACCAATTAGTCCCTAAAATCGAAAAGGTTAACATTTTTTACTTGGCATGACTTAGTTATAAATGTCACTATTGTTATTCTGTGATTGTCACCAGATATTCATTGTGCGCAAATATCAACTTGTTACAATTATTTTGCTCTGTTATTTACTTTGCCTTTTTCTGTGAAGTTGTATATGGGATTTTTTTTATCAACATATTATTATCAATGGCTAATTCTGAGAAAATTAATATCACATTGGTTACCACATTCGAGAACAGTATAAAGTAAGTTGTATTCCATTTATTCAAATCTACAATAATATTTAAAAATTTCATATAAAATGTTTTTGTATGCACTATATAATAAAAGTGTTATTAATATACAAGCATTCGATCTTGTAACGACAAAACGTTAGCTTCTGCCGTCCTGTGGGCATTTTTTAATTCTATGTTTGTTATTTAGAGAAAGAAGCATTATCTTCAGCAAAAATGAAGTGAACTAGTGAACTTGACAACCGATTCAAACATTGACATTAACAATAACGTTAACCGGCCAACATGGAGCAGTAATAGTTAACGTTAAATCGTGACGTCATTTGAACCATTGTCATTTGGTGCAACCTATTTTTTGCCTAACAATAACTTTAACCGATTTTTTAACTTTAACATTAACTGGTGCAACTCAGCCTAAATAAATTTAAAAATGAAATAGAATTAAAGGAGAAAATTTATTTTTTATTAAATGTGATTATGTACCTCCATACTCTTAACAAATTTACCGTCTATTGAGGAATAATATGCTTTACACAGCCGTTTTATGCAGCGCCATCTTGTCTTGCCACGCCTATGATCTTGCTGATAAAACCTAAATCCTTTATAAATCATTCTGTGTTTACCGGTTGCCGAATTTTGGTAGAAAATCGCTGTAAATATAGATAAACGTTAATGTAATATGCAATTGTTTTAACAGAAAAGTTTAGTACAGTTCTGTATTGTTTTGTTTTTGCTAATAGAATTTTAAAGAAAGCAAACTATTTACTATGACAGACACTAAATAAAATTGCACTACAGTAATCTAATATTACGAAATCAGCATACTTTTATATAAACGTGTGTCATTATTGGCATTATTACTAAATGATTACAACCCTTTTCCGTTTTTAAGTTCTCATTGCGAATAAAACGAGGTGCTTGTAAGACAGCTTTTTCACAATATTTTTACATTTGTAACATGCATCACATTTATATAAACTTAAAATTATATTCATACTGATTAATACTTACTACTATATTAATTTCGTTTTCAATTGGGTATATTTTTGTACAAAACCCACCATATATTTCATATAATATCTCCTTTGTTATTACTTTGAACAGTATGTGACGTTGGTTAATAATTTGGGCTCAATTTATGTGTTTTATCCAAATTATTAATATATGCACTTTATTTATCTCCTTCCAACAAATTTGTTTCGGTAGCGCCTCTCTTTTTATCTCCATACTCCATCCCATTTGCGGTTTTGCTTTCCGACTTCTCCGTTTTGTTGGAGGGCAGTATAGCACTGTATATAAAGAATGATGGTACATTCCTCACAAAATGAACGAAACTCTTCGCTGACCAATTGACTGCAATAATTGAAACTGAGTAATCTAGTCTACTGAAAATCTCCATTAGTATATTGATATTCGCTTAGCTAGTAAATGATTTTGTGTCTGGTTTACTGCTTAGGTTCCTCGAGAGTATTTAAAGTTTTCCATGTCTCTTCCCTTATCAAATTGAGTTTATAGCCAGAATATACTGACATTTTAAGGTTCATAAGCGCCTTCTTAGAGTCTAAATTGAATAGAGTATTTTTATTTTGATTCCGCCTAAGTTGAATTCCAACCACTTCCACTCTCGTTTTTTATTACCTCTTCTGTTCTGTGGATTTTCGTATTTTACTTGTTAACTGGATTTCCTTTTTGTACCCTTTGATCTGCAATGTTGACGAAAATTTCCCGTTTTGTTGCACGTAAAACATGTATTACCTAAAGCAGGACATTCTTTGCAATCTGATTGATGACTTCTACTTTCAAATCGTCCACATGGTTTAATATTCTTGTTGTATGCTTGTTTAGCTTTATAGAATCCGTCTTTATTGTTTTTATTGTAAATAACATTAACTTCCCGTTCTTCTTGTTTCTCATCTTCTGAGTCTTGTTTCCTGTATTCATATATTTGTGATTGGTCATTTACAACTTCCAAAGTATTGGCTTCCGTAACGATTTTTTCAAGCTTTATGCCATCACCTACTGTAAGGATCTTTTTCCGTAGTTCCGTCGAAGTACATTTTTCGGTGATTTGGTCGGTCAAGTGGTCCTCTTTTTTATCAAAGTTGCATTATACAGCTTGCATCCGAAGTCGTACTAAGAAACTTCCAATCTTCTCATTATCATCCTGTTTGATAAATCTAAACATGTGACGTTCAAAAACACGGTTTTGGTTTGGGAGAAAATATTCGTCAAGTTTTTTGATGGCCATATCAAAAACGTTGAGTCCTTTTTCAACTTAAAGATTTGCTTCCGTTAAATTGTAGAATATGTCTTGCAGGCTTGCTCCTTCAACTTGCAATCGCATAGCTCGTTTTTTCTGTGGAGATTCGGTTTCCGTTGCGTCTAGATATATGAGTAGTGATCTTTTCCATCTCTCCCAATTTGTAACCCATGGAGGTCCTATCCGCGTCCAAATCCAGCCTTTTTAAAGCCAATATTGGTTGCTGAGCCATGTCCCTAATGCGTTTGCTTGACCTAGAGTAAGCAATTTATATACTTGTTATAAACAATTTCCAATTTAATGGAGGCATTCATACGAAATACTCGACAATTTCCAATTTAATTGAGGCGGTTATCTGACTCATTAGACGATTTTCAATGTAATGGAATCTGACATCTGATCGATTTTCAATTTAATGGTCATTTTGTCAACCTATTGCAATTTAAAGGAGGCGGTCATTTGACCCACCACACAATTTCCAATTTAATGGCGGTTTTCTCAATACATCGATAACAGTAAACCCTACTAAATACATCATTACTTGCCTACAATATTAAAATCATATACAATGTAATCATCTGAAATATATGGTATTTACTGGTTCAGTTATAATTATATTGTTCTAATATCTGAAATTTCCTAATATCTGCTTCTTTTTTTTTAACAAACCTACGTTATTGTGCTATTCGAAGTAAAATGTCAAGTCTCTAAATTATAAGAAACATGTTACAAATAAACTACAAAATTCCATAGCAACCCGGCGAGCCAGAATCTTAAGTGGATGTCGCGTTAAAACAACTTGAGATAAAACCCAAATTCAAATAGTAAAAATCACCACAACTAAATGTTTGTTATGTTATTTTATTTCATTCCGTATTTACTGTTTTTGTTTACATTTTAAGTCAGTACTTATTACGTTTACCGAGAATTCCCATTAATTCAGTAAAATATATTTTAGGTACATGTCTATGAAACAGCTAAATGAGGTATTCATAATTATAATCTATCTAACGTCACCATTGGAATTTAAAGCTTTACAATGTTGGATGTTTACGTTAATTTAACATTAAAATACAATATGTTTACCTATTACTCGTCGCCAAATGTAGGGTATCCTTTATACTGCACTGGCTAGACAATGCCCACGTATCAGTCAATATAGCACAACCATTCACACGCGCCCGCGGCTCTCGTGAGAATGACGTTTGCTATTTGCTTACAAACACGGAAACACACGAGACAGCGACTGTGTGCTATAACGCATACACTACAGTACCTATTGTCTATTATATCAATGTATGTGGAATATAGACTAAAAATGAGTATTAATTAATCTCTTCATAAATAATTGATATTCCTAGTGGTTGTGAATGTCTTGCAATCTAACGAACTGGGACTCGATGGTATAGCAACTTGCAGTACATCCCTTCTTTGTGCAACACCACCGGATCTTCCCGCAAATAACAGAATGCTTGTAAAACTTATACCCTCTCAATAACACTTGTTCTCTACCATTTGCCGCTATCACGATACTGCCTGAAAACGTTCATATAATTTGTATAAATATATTAAAAATCTTACTAATTTCATCGCGAAACTTTGTAGAATGTTTCTTAATAAAAGGAACAGCTTCGATTACTGTTGACATATAGATTAATTATTTACAATTATGGGTAGAATGAACTAAAGATAACGCGCGTCTAAAAATAATCTAGCGATGGAAACAGAAAGGTCTGCATATTACAAACTAACACATTCAAAATACTGTCAAGTCGAAAGACTAAAAATTAGGACTACAATATAGAATATTATTAAAACACAGAATACTCCTTCCTATACATTGAATAGAGTATGTGTTCTATGCTTTTTTTTATAGTTTATAGGTTAGCGTTTGACCACAATCTCATCTGATGTTACATGATGATGTGGTCTAAGATGGTAAGTCACGTTTAACCTAGAGGGAGACTGGCGCTCAAGCGCAGCTGCCAGAACACATAAACAGGCGCTTGGCGACAGATTTTCAACTTGAGGGTGGTAGCTAGCCAGACGGACTTAGAAAAAGTCATAGCACCATACTATGGCTTCATCAGGATGTGTTCCTTCACCGAAAGCTCCGACTCAGTGGCTTGGATTCGAACCTACGTCCTTCGACGCTGTGTCCGAACAAACTACCAAAAGAGCCATCATCGCTTAAAAATACACATTTCTTTGTTACAAATTATTTACAGGTGACAAGGTAAAAAAGTTAAAAAATTTAACATGAAACTCGATATTTATTATTACCGTTGTTATTATTATTTGTTAATTATTATTTCGGTTATTACCCTACCGAATGAGTAAGTTACGTAATTCTTATTGAATCTTTATGTGTCAATTTTTTTTTTATTGGGATTTTAAACAACATTTCATTCCACTTATTTACGAAATGGCTTACAGATTACTAAACAAAGACTACTTGAAATAAAGTATAAGAAAATTACAATAAAAAATGATAATGTTATGTTAAAATTTTATTATATACTTTGTATGAAATAACGTAGCATAAAATTAATATACATTTTTGGTCTTAAATAAAATAATAATATGGGGACTTAATTCCACATACGAAAATTTGTTTCTAAACTAAGTATAGTATGTCTTATGATAAATAAATAACATATAGCAGAACTGAAAATTATACTCGTCAAAACAACAGCCACATGCGGGGATCGAACCCAAGGTTTCGCGGATTTAGCACCGTATCACGAGACCATTAGAATAAAATTATGTTTGAAATCAAGTATCTCAAATTAGTATAATAAAATATATTAATTATCATAACATACCAGACTTTAAAGTGCTTCAATAAACCATCTAGAAACATCTATAATAGGTATATTAAATAGCCTTAGATTGTTGTTACATATTTCATCAAAGTTACAGATTTATAATTAATATATGCAATACTGTCCGTTTGTCCTAAATGATAAAATAAATATCATCTACTCTATCTAGTATCTGTATTCGTCATTATGCGTTTGTGTACAAAAATACACTTAATCCTTTCCTTTATTGTCAGTCATTTGATTTTATAATTGTTTTCTTGCAATAAAATTATTTTTATAAAAACTTAGATCTTTTTATTATTAAAAAAAAAACATTTACTGAACTGAATACAACATGCTTATTGTTTTAGTGATTGTTATTATATACATTTACAAGTTTTCTTTTCTATAGTTACACAATAAATTAAAACTAATAAAAAACATTCCGTAACCAAAATTATATACAGAGTAAAACATAAATTGTTCAGATATTTCACAAATCTGACCATAAACGTACTACTCATCATATATAATCACTAACATTTTAATGTATTCATATATAATTACGAAAAGTATATGTAATTTTTTATACATTTTGACACAAAATAGCAGCAGTTATTGAATACAAAACCGTAATATATTTCAATACAATAACTTAATTGTTATTCCAAAATAATGTAGGTTTTTATGTTAATTTTTATATAACTTTTCCAACAGATGACGTTGTATTGAAAAAGGATATTCAAACACATGTACTCGAATATAATGTGTCAAAATTGCAAAACTATCTGTGAATAAATTTTGGAGACTTAAGGTTTTGAACAAATGAAGATTTACATTTTTATTTATGTAGATAAAAACAAATTCGTGTGCCAATTATTTATTCGAAAACATTAACACGAGACGTGAATGTAAGACTCATAAGGGAGCGAAAAATGGATGAAATATAAAAATGTCCCTACGAACTCGAACTTATCCCATACAGTTGTTAAGAGACGGCGTTGCTGTGATCTGCATTATATTATTATTTACGCAGCCGGATTGAAATTTGCAATATTAATATATTTGACATTCCCCGATGATGGTTTCATTACATGGTTATGGCGGTTGTTCATAGAGAGCACTTTTTGGTCCTCAGTGACTACGAAAGCGCCACATCCTCTCGGTCTGTCTGTAGAACAATACCATCGTCTTCTTCGCAAATGTCGATATCCGCTTGGTAGATAGAAGGTATATCCTGAACAATGCAGCAACAACTGCCCTTTTTGCGACCTCGCCATCATTACTGTTGACATTAATTATATTTTATTATAACTTGACGCTTAAATTGTATTTAATATTAACATATAATAATATTCATAATTCCAAGTATGAAGTAAAGATTAAACGTGAAGTATTTATTATATCCATTTTTTCTTTGCAAGCAGCGTTCGTTTTGTAGCGTAACTATATACCTACGCGCAGTCGATGCCGGCGCAGCGCTGTGGTTCGGCCCGGGCGTTACGCTGCAACGCTGCGCGCTCGGGCAGCTCAGCTCTCCGTGAGCTGCCCGCACGACAGTCCGATACTTACATCGACGCAAAGAGCACGTTACTCGAGCCGATATATGTACTCTCGCTACAAACACATTTCTCAACAAATCTTTTAGGAGATAATTTACAGTAACAAAATAAAGATATTTGTATTAGGCCGCGCGTATATAGTTACGCTACGCCTTCTTTACAGAATTCTCTATGTATAATTGATATACAAATATAATTTATAACAAAGTTTAATAATATATCTCGAAATAACCTGATGATAATTTCAAATTAGTTGATATATTGGTATAATAAAATAAAATCCATAGGAAAATTAAAATGTTTGTAATTATTACTTGATTATTTTTCTTTCTTTCATGTAGTATCTTCCACCGGGATTAATTACAGTTTCCATCTTGTTAAGACGCAACGGAATGTAAAAAGAAAGTAATAAAAATTAAATCGCATATTTAATAATTGAGTATTAATATTTAATCTTTATCAATACATACCTGAATTCACCTTAGAATGTGTATAGATTTATTTTAAATATAGCTTAACAATCTAGTCATCGTAGTAGTAGTAGTGTTAAAAAATAACCCTGTTGAATATTTTATACAATTTTATTTCTAAGAAATTGCAATTAAAATAATAATATAATAAATAATTATAAATACCAGAGAATCTATTTGTTTGGCATAGTGTGATAGTGTGACGAGACATTATCGTCATGCGTTACGAATTACCGGGTTCCGATAGATACGGCATGAAAACTTTACCGGCGGTTTTTACACGCATCAAAAAGTTTACAGAACACTAATTTCGAGTTGTATTAATGCCACAGGTGTGGGAATATTTCATTTAATCCCTTAATCGGGATAACTTGTGACTGTAAAAACTTAGAGTAGAAACTTCATCACGCAGATATAGAACTAGCGACATACGATATGTAGAAAATACGAGTTAAGTGTGGAGCGAGTCTTACACTAATATTATACAATCGTTCTTATAAATTCCTTGTTATGGTTCACTGTGATAAGATATTAGAATATATTCATGGTTCATAGGGTATACTTTGACGTAAATTAGTTCACCTTTTCTTCGTCGATATACCTACTATTAAAATATTTTTCTGGACAGTTTACCCCATAAGCTTCTTATTATTGTTGATCCTTGATGAATATAATCATGAAAATAAAGCTGTGTAAGTCACGCTATTATAATGTCAAAAGATTCAGAACTATTTTCTATTATTACAAACTACTCATACCTTACAAACGGCTCGTTAAGTGTTTAGTACCTGTAAACAAATAAAACACACTTTACAATTTATACCTTTTTAGATGCAATCATACGATGCACTTCTATTAATAGCATTAAGTTTTCGTTACTATTATAAGTATCAACAATGCTAAGTGACCGTAGTTCTAGTAGTATAGTACCTTTGTGAATCACGACACAATTAATTATATCATTGACTTTATTATGTATGCATAGTTTTATTTTATTGTCCTTTTTTTGTTATATGATATACATCGGTTGACTTATGTGGTCATAAATTTTAAATATTTGACAACGATTTTCCAATAGAACAACAAACCACTACTGTCAGTGAATATTTGTATGTAGTATTTGGTAAGCGATAAACCAACTTCTACTATCACATTCGGGACAAATGCAATTGCTTGATTCCCTTGCCATCGAACGTTAATTGCAATGACATGCACTAATGCAGGGAGCAACAGGATATGCTCGAGCGCTGAGGTTCTCGGTCTATGGTTGCTTTGTGCAATATATCTACTAGAAATTACTGATGAAAAGTTTTTGGACCATCAACTTTTGCTATTGAAATTCAACCAACTTTAGAATACCGGCGGATAGATTCTTTGTTGATAATCCACTATAACCCTTTAGTCACAATAAAAGTAATTGTCACGAATTTAATTAAGACGTTCAAGGTGACGATGACATGACTGACAATATTTTATCCGTCAAGCATAATCACAATAATTAACGATATTTTATTAAAAGTGCATCATCTGATTACATCGATAGAGAATTTAAAATAAACTAAATACTAAACCCAAATTTTTATCAAAGTGCTATTATAGCACAGTGTGTTTTTATTTAATTTAAAATACTTAAATAAAAGGTTTCTGAAACTAAAATCTACTTACAAAGAACGGTAATCGTAATGATTGTGTATTATGTTTCAAATGTGTTAAAGTATTCAATACAGTATACATATTTGAAAATATAATAACAGTAATGAAACATGAATAAAAACAGAAGATTAATTACGAAAATAAAACGCAACTTAAACCATAAACAAAATTACTATGTAATGTAAAAATATTCTTACGTTAACTTATCACTTACGTTGAGAAGATAATTGTTTACACAATTAATAACATTCTTAATTTACGTGTAAAATTTAGAATTTCAATGATATTTGAATTTTTATTGTCTACTAGGTTTATAATAAATAACGTATAATAAATTTAAATGTATCAGCTATTAGGTACTTTATTCCAGTCAGAAATTGTTACGAGTCACAGAGTTAATAATCTGATAGAGGCGGATCGTGATTATGAAAACCTCTCAAACTTTTAGCGCCGGTGATATTGTTTATAGATAGTCTTGCTCTACACTTCTTGCTGTTCACAAACGAGCATCTCCAAAACGTTCTAGCTTTTGTCGTCAAATGATAAGAATATTTGAAATTCTTGAATGATAACATCTTCCTTCCCCAGCGAGACGGAATCATACTTATTTCTGCAACAAAAGCCGTAGTATATATTTAATAATATTTTTTATTCCAGGTTAACTTCCTTAAAGTGTTTGTATATGTGTTTTATTAAATCCAAGTAAATTAGACAGTTATTAACCTTGTATAAACGAAATCCTATATATTAGTCAAATAGAATAACAAAGAAATAGAAAGAAAACTCACAAAATGCATATAAGGAATAATATACATTATAATAATTAAACTGTTTAATTGTCTCATAAATTATATTTTTTGCATATTTACTATTTACATAAGTCTTCTGATTTACACCAGTCTGTACGTCTCCATCAACTAAGTTTTTGCTAATTTTCAATAAATAATATAATTAAATAAATGGCGAGGAAACACGAGTAAAGCTCTCACAGTACCACTTCTCAATGAAAAATGCAAAGTTACTGATGTTTCGACTTATAAATTCGCTAATACGTCGTCAACTGCCGTAGTTGTTAATAACTGCCAGTACGTTGGAAGCAACTACCCATGAGTGTGGCATTTATAAGATAGGTACAAAGTACATTATTGTGACAATTAATAAAATACAGACGGATTGTGATTATGGAAACCTGTGAAGATTTTGTCTCCACTGACGTTGTTTATGCGAAGTCTCGCCTTACACTTCTTACTGTTTACGAAGGAGCATCTCCAGTACGTGTTGGTTTTCGTTTTCGTATGATAACAATACCTAAAATTGTTATATGTTATTATTGTTCTCCCCCAGCGTGACGGAATTATTTTGAAATCTGCAATATAAATGCACATTTCATGACAATATGTTTGGAATAAAACCGTTACCTGAAAAATATACAAACCGAAATCGATGGAATAACTCGACAATGTTATAATCAATTACCAACTGATCTTGTATATAACTCATCTGTGAAAGCGTGATGCCGAGTTTCACGAGCTCGTATCTCGGAGCTTGTAGCACGGCATAATGACGTAACTATGTCTACTTGTAAGCCCAATTTAAACCAAAAACAATGGTAGCCAACGTCCTTTCGGTAATCCATCATCGGTCGTCGATGTCATGTCACCATACAAGCTTCTCGACTGCTAAATATACACCAATTAAAACCAAAACGCGTGAAACTAAAAAAGAGTCACTGTGACGGGTTTGTCTCCATATACATGGAAGTTGAGAAACATTTGGGTAGACACTTATCATCATATTTTTTTACTGGGTACACATCGGTCGATCCGTTAATGTGATAAGCTTAAGAATGCCATTATAGCATCTAATATATGTGGCAACTATCCCTTCGCACAGTTGTCTAACTACTAGAAAAATAGTGAATAATTACCAGAGAAACAGTGTATTTGTTCCTTCATTTAACAATTCAGAAAAGCGGCTTCTAAAACCAAAACCGACCGACGATATCCGAGGTTTAATCAGAAATAATAAAACAGAGCAAAGAAAACAATATAGTGGCCTACCATACCATACCAGAATAAGCTATATCCCTAGCTTTTTCTATGTCCGCCTTGTTAGCTACTATTCTCGAGTAGAAAATCTGTTGCCAAGCACCTATTGCTGTGTTCCGGTAGCTGGACTTGAAAACCAATCCCCCTATAGGTTTAGCGTGTTTACCATCTTTGACCACGTCGTTATTTAACATCAGATGAGATCGTAGTCAAACGCTGGAACCTATAAAGTACAAAATAAAAAAAAAATACTTACAGTAATTACATATATTTATTAAATTAAATAGAATGTTATACTAATAAAGTGAATTAGAATGAATTAATCATATGTGTATACGCATTTTAAATTACTTTGTCATAAACCAAACAAATATCCAACTTATGCTTTGTGTAGTAAACATTTCTTATAATGCTATTCAATTATTATTCTTTACTTTTATAACACATAATAACCACGTTAAGCAAAAAACTAATCATTTATTAAAATTACACAATCACTAAACAGCATAATGCTTTTAATCTTGCATATGATTAGTACTTAATCTGACAGGGGTGGCTCGTGGTTATGGAAGCCTCTCAAACTCTTGGCTCCAGTGATATTATTTATAGAAAGTCTCCCTCGGCACTTTTTACTGTTTACAAATGAACATCGAAAATACTTTCTCGCTTTTGTCGTTAAATGGTAAGAATATTTGAAATTCTTGTATACGATCATTTTTCGTCCCCACGGCGATGAAATTATATTTATATCTGCAAGAAAAACAACCTATATTTAATAAGGAGTATGCTCGTACAAAAATCGTAAACATAAAATTAAAGTTTAAAGTATGTGTTAATTTGAAGTAACTTTAGCGTACTAAATATCGATGTAATTAAATAAAACAATGTGTTTGCTATTCTTTACTTTTAATGGAAAATACCTTGTTTATGGTAAGTTGATTCTTTTAACGAATATACAGTAATCAAAATAAGACTCTTATACCAAATTGCAGTAATTATTTATTGATATAATCTATTATCACTACTAATTTATAAAAGACACAATGTTATTTAATAATTTGATTCAGATCATGGCTATATGAGCCAAGCTTTTGACTCCAATTATGTTAGTTCTAGAAAGTAAACGATGAGTTTACTAACATTTTAGTTTTATAAATCGTTATGTAATAACCAGAATTACAATTCATATATTAAGTTAGTATATTTAAAATAATATATAATCGTTGTTAGATTATAAGGTATGTTATTATTTAGTAATCAGATAGAGGTGGATTGTGGTTATACAAGCCTCTTAAACTTTTGACTCCAATTATGTAATTTATAGAGAGTAAACGGTAAATTTACTATCATTATAGTAGTCTTAATAGAAGACACTTCTTCTATAATAAATTGTCATCTTTAATAAATCATTATATAATAGTCAGAAATACAGTTCATATATCGTATTAATGTACTTAAAATAATGCATTATCGTTGTTAGTTCATAAGGAACGTTATTATTTAATAATCAGATAGAGGGGCATCGTGGTTATGCAAGCCTGTCAAACTTTTGGCTCCAGTCATGTTGTTTATAGATAATCTTGCTCTGCACTTCTTACTGTTCACAGACGAGCATCTCCAATACGTTCTGGCTTTTGTAGTTAAATGGTAAGAATACTTGAAATGATTGAATATTAACATTTTTCGTTGCCACGGCGATGGTATTATTTTGATTTCTGTAACAAAAATACATACTTATAATAAAATTCGATCGTTTACTCTATTTACTTCATCATTGCAACGTATTTACTAATATATTATGTTTAATATTTTGTATTTATTGTTTAATGTTAATGTAAGAAAAAGCCCTAGATGCGAATCCTGTCTGTATTTGATTTAAACTAAATTCGAAATGATATATTCTAGAAAAAGAAGTAGATGGATTAGTGTAGTGAGTACATAAAACAACGTCAACAAACGTCTGATGACATCGAACTGAAAAACTAAAGTTAGATACAATTTTATATTAACAGTTTAAATTACGATTAGGGATATTCATAGTAAATCCTGCGTAGGTCAAGATTAAAAGATTGTAGGTTCGATCTCCATGTACACATAAACAACTTTGGTTCGACGTCTAACTGGTTAGTCTGCATTTTGTTATTAAGTGATCTCTATGTATATTGGAATATTAGAATGCTTACTTTGCAGGGAAACTTTTTATTTCGCATATACGTTGATATATTGAAAAATATGCTTCCTAAAAACAACTGTTAATAATAATGAGTTATTTCCTTTTACTCTGAAAAATTTCCCATATAAATAAAACTTATAAAAATTGTGTTTTTTTTTCTATAACATAGCGGTATTTTATAATATTTCTTAGTTCAGATGACCTTTCACGTTTTATAATATAATTATATATAATAGCTATATTGAAGTGGACTCTATCTATAATGGATATCTATTCCGTAGAAACGTCTCTAAAGTTTCGCAAAATAGTTATTTAATTTCACTGTAATAAATACTATATTTCGATAGTACAAAGTATGTA
Organism: Antheraea assamensis; assembly: GCA_035772565.1. NCBI lineage: Eukaryota > Metazoa > Arthropoda > Insecta > Lepidoptera > Saturniidae > Antheraea > Antheraea assamensis. Next base: position 509,181 of record JAQQSE010000160.1, read on the forward strand.
ATATACGTGAATGTATTCCAATAGTATACCAAGAGATAGCATTTACACAATACTTTAACTAATTATATATGAATAAAATAACTAAAATAGTGTACTACATACTTTACTATGAAATCTCTTATCTTCTTCTTATACTTATATCTTAACTTATATTAACGGTACTTATTTTACCATTCTGTATTCTATATATATAGACAAACAACTCCTCGTATCTCTGCTACTGTTAATTACACAAAAAATATTTTTTCTTTTCAGTAAAGCTTTTATTGTTTTACAATATAAAAAAAATCATTATTTGTTTTTATAATTTATTTTTTATACATTTACAAATATATCTTATTTATAATAAACAGAACATAATACCAGTTGCTCATATGGTTTATATATATATATATATATATATTTAAAATAGATACTTAATATATTTCAATAAGTTTCAATTATATATTAGCACACAATAAGTATTTTATATAACAAACTTGAAATGCTTACAATACTGTAAAATTTATTCTTTTTGTTTAAGGTCACTTTTCGGCATAATGTATATGATATGGTAAATGCGATCCGAGAGGGCTCGAATACTCTACCACGTCGTATCAAGGTTTATTTAACTCTTGTCTAATAATCGTCTTGTCTAATAGCATTGATTTTCTATCATAGAGCTAGCCTAGATGGTACTTAGATATTACCAAAAAACTTTTTATCAAATCCAAGAACACTAGATAACATTTTATCAAAATAGCTTAACCCCTATTATAAAACGTAATAAGCAACCTATGTAGTACGTTGCAAAGTAATTTATTTGTCAGCAAAACTCTCGTCACGATTGATACAATCGTTTCAAAGATTAGACAGGACAAATAACATATTTAAATTTCTTTGATTTCTATATCTAAGTGAAAAGAAATCGATTGCAGAATGTATATAAGCGTATCACTTCAAAACGGCTGCACCTACTTGGCTTAATCTTTATTTGTCCAGTTTGTAATTGTCAGGACAAGGTTTGTATAAAAGAAAATGTATTAAAAATCTCCACGTTAACGAATGAGTGAGACAGAAAATAGTTGGGACATCGTCAAATATATTATCAGAATTGACACAGTGACATTCAGTTGTTCAGCTGTCAATTAATTTAATTACATGATTGTAATGTAAAGATTTAGTACACCCGTGCGACCTCAGTGCTGTCAGCTAGTCGAATTATAAATCATAATGGTCGTTAAAAATCTGGTGCGAATTATAATCTTATATGCGTAAATACATCACATAACAAAAATAATAGTCAAAATTCTTCATACCAGAGGTACTTCCCACATGTGCAGAGACGGATCACTTTTGTTGAACTGTCGTGGCGGGTTGTGAGTGTGGGGCATACCTCTAACGTCTAACAGAGTCTTGTGTTTATCCACTACAAGTCTCGCTTTACAAGCTTTGCTGCTATAAGACGAGCAACGCCAGTGATGGATGCCTTTCGAATTACAGCTCCTTGAGAAGCAGTACGTGTAATTTCTGTACACTAATAATTCATTACCACTTCTCGACATTACCACTCGAACACCTGGAAAATAAATTTACGCATTATAATCCGCCACTAAACATATTTATATCGCGATTAACAATATTGATCTCCTATTAAAATGAGAAAGACAATGAAATCGTTTATTATGGTCTATGGGGTACAATTAACGTAGTCATGTTACACTTATCAATGACTATGTATCCCCACTATTTCTAAAATATTTTTCTGGAATGTCTTCACTTTAACGGGACATTTCTTTCGCATCCTCTTCGAACAGTACCATGTGCAGCGACCGTTGATATACTTTCTGTTGCTAGAAAATGTGTTGTTGTCTATACAAAGCAAATATCTCCCCGACGGTAAAGGTAATATCACTATATCTGAAATGTGAAAGTACATTCAGTTGATAATAGTATGCAATTTGAAACAGAAATTATTTATTAACTCTTATATAATTTTTAACGCTCGTGAACTAAATAAATAATAGCCGCTGGCAATAAATATTCCTATCATGAAAAAAAAACAGCAAGCAACTGGATCTATTGAAAAGAAAAGATTGTTAGACCATAGAGCTATTTACGAAAATGTACATTTTATTTAGTGAGGCAATGAAAACGAAACGTGATTGTGAAATTCACAAGTGCTTTCAACTATACAGAAAAAAATACTTTGCATTTCTTGTTTTACACAAACAAGCCTGTGCAGAGTTTTTCGTAATTTTCAAGAGAAATTACATTTATTAATCAACTTACATTACATGATTACATTACCCTTTTTTACGTGAAGAGAAATCCTACATGGGAAATGGTCGGGGGAGCACAGTTAGTGTAAGAGTCTTATCTACTAAAACTCTCCACTATAAGCCGTCCGCCGCGCTATGAGGATGCCTTGAAGTTCGCGTAAGCATACTCCAAGATACCCCAGGTGGTTGAGCCAATGTCGCAGCTGGCCAAGCACCGACCGAGACAGTCCACTTCTCCGACTGTCTCCCAGTCCACCGAACCAGTGCAATAGAAGCTTAGGATTCCCGCCCCTTCCCCCCTTGGTTCGGCTAGTAGTGGAGAAGTTGCCACCCCCGCCACCGTTTCTCCTGCATGGTTTTACCGAGGTTGTCTCCTCTGTTCTTTTTTACGAGGTTTACTTACTCGATATCTTATACTAATTATATTTTCCAATTTATTCACTTTCAACTTACGTCTTATAACGTTGACTCTACGAGCCAGTGCAACAGAAGAGAGTTTAGTAGAATTCTTGCAGAACGCAGATAACAATGTATTTCTTCAAAGGTACGAATGCGCAAAATTGGCAAGCTTCGTACAGAACCATAATAAGGATATGAATATTAGTATCTGAACGGAACGAGGTTTTACAGAATTAAGTTACTCACAAGATTATCAATCAGACCTCCCAATTTATTTTATAATAGTGTTTTATTTTACCATTAAAAATTATACATTCGACTAACATACCACGAAACTAAAGAGTCTGTATGTTTTAAAGTAAACGTGCTTAAAAGATATTTAAAAGTAAAAGACAATAGGATATGCATAACATTGAAATGCACTTGAATTTTTGTTACAATTAAAAGTTATAGTTAGAAGTCAAGATAGAATTATTTCAATCCTTATTGATTATACATTATATTATATTACTATTACTTTTCGCTTATTATTCATGGACCATAAAATGTGTCTTGACAGCGATGTTCCTGACAGATTTCCTTCTGATAATTGTACACCCAACATATTTGTCATATTTACTCAAAGGGATTACTGTCCTTCAGTAGGAGCGAAACGGTGGCTCGTGTGTGTGAGGTAATCCTCGTATTCCTAATAAGGTATTATTATTAAATACTACGAGTTTGGTTTTGCATCCTCGACTGTTATAAGACGAGCATCGCCAATATTTTATGCCCTTTGATTCACAGCTCCAAGCATAACAATATGTGTAATTTTCATACACAATCAACTCCTTGCCGGCTCTTGATATCATCATTTGTATTTCTGAAAATATAAAAACGTAGTGTACCTAACATGATTCATGTTAATTCGAACCCCTTTTCTAATATAGTAATAAATCTTTTGTTCTGTCTGCACATTTTTTCCCCACTTTTATGATAGATATCTTTACTAATATTATAAGTACAAATGTGAGTTTATTTATTTGTTACTCTTTCACACCTTAACGATTTAGCCGATCATCTTGAAATATTGTATACATATGATCAGGAATACAGAAAAAGAGATAGAATAAACCTTATCCAGAAAAATAGTACTGTTACTGAGAAATAGTTCAAATCTAACTAACGCGAACGAAGCCGTGGACTAAAGTTAGAACTTTATGAAGACCACTTATCACAAATATGATGTTAATGTTTTTTTCTTTTCTTTCTATCTCTTTACTTCTTCTGTATTTTACACCTGGATTTAATTAAAATACGAATCAACTGAGTTTAATGATACTGTGTACACAGAACATTTGTCATTTCTCAATGGGTATACGATTCGTCAAATATACTTTTAGATAACGTAAACAAAATGAAATTCTGTACACGTAAAGTATATATCATACAAAGATTATTAAAGGGTCAAAATGATCACACACTCTTATGACAAAAACATTATTATTCTCAACCGATTCTCATGACATTTTATCTAAGCACAGAATATTTCTAAAGAAGTGTACTCACCATGACACTCTGACAACGACGAATTCCAAGAATATTTCATTTTAATTATATTAGCAACGCTGTGGCATCATACGATAAGGTACAAAAAGATACAAATTTATGATCTCTATAAACATGTTTCCTTTAACTAGACAACTTCAAATCAATTTAGGCGGATTTCTTAGTGTAAAGCAAATTTAGTTTCTTACATTTGCAGTACTCTTTGATTGTCTGTGTTCCCCGGTTAAGATCATTTTTATAAAAAAATATTACACCCAACGGTTAATGTAACTTTGAATAAATATGTTTAACAAGGTATCATAAGGAATATAATATATCTCACCCAAAAATATATAACAAACTCTGCCGTGACCATCAATAACGATAAATGTACTTTTTTACTTTTTTTTTTCAGTCTGATTAACACTATTAGCTTATCGGGCCGTTACAGCTTCACCGGTCTAGTGGACCCAGCGCTTAAGGCACTCGGCCGTCTGAAAACAAACTCAAGAGCGTCAAAGTGACAATCCTCGGCTTGGGTTGTTGCCTTGAAGCAACATCGCGAATCTTGCTCAGATAAACATACCTGTAAACCTGAGTGAGTCACTTATTTGTACATGTGTAACTCACAAAAATTTTCATGTATTTTGAATCTGACAATTGGCTAAATTAAAAAACCAAGGTTGAAAAATAAAGGGAGAAAGGAAACCCCTTCCACTGTAGATGTACATATTGTGTGCATGTATGTGGTGTGATCTGTATGTGTTTCGCTAATAAGTACTGACTGGCAGCTTACTCCGGAGTTCCACTTCGAAGGACCGACCTAGGGTCGGACCGAAGGGACACAACGAGTGTTTGGAATTGTGTATACACCCCGTCTACGGTGCCATAGGGCGGTATTTTTGTTTTTTCGAACTGACTGACCGCTGTTGGCCTAACGGGCCTTTACAGCTTCACCGGACTATTAGAGCGAGCGTTTAGGGCACTCAGCTTAAAGGCAACAAGCTCAAGGATGCCAGAGTGGCCGAACCTCGGCTTGGGCAGTTGCCTTAGGTAGAACGCGATTCGAACTAAACTAACCGTTTAAGCTAGGCATGGGCGGTAACTACGTGGGTACTTTTTTATATTCACTAAATCGTTCTCTTTTCAAAAAAGTTACAAGCTAATACTCTGTTTATAAAAAGATAAATGGCATTTATTGGGGTTATTTTAACTATTTTGTTTCTCCTATACTTCAATAGCTATCAGTGAAGTATTTATTATTTTATAATTTTCATTTTACAATTACAAATAATTTACTGTAGTAATCAAAATGGATTTGAACTATACATTTTGCGTAATAGTTGATTTTACATGCAATCGCAGTTACACATTTCAAATGCTATAGTAATGACACCCATATGTTTGAAAAACATATATTTTAAATATAAATGGATGTATCAATGTTGGTATACTTCTAAGAGTCAAAGCACATATTTTTCAAAACGAAAATTTGTAAGCTAACCAGTTTACTGTAAGTCACCGCTAAGTGACGCTAGACATATTTCATATTTATTACACGTAATATTACGACTCCATAGACAAAGATGCATATTTCATAAAATAAATTCGATTTTACTGCAACTTAGGTTTCCAAAGCTTAAAATATAAAAATGGCTAAAACAATAAGAATAATCAAAAATTACATTACATTTAATTTATTATATACATATTTTGTAATTTCCGCTTTATGTAAAATTGGTAGTCGATCATTTTATATAACAAACAGTAGAAGCAACTCAATGTGTATGGTTACCCATTACAGCTGATATAATTTTCTCAAACATTTTCACCCGAACAGGGCACTTCTTGCTGACGCGTTTTGAACAATACCAGGTTACGACGCCATCTATGTTTTTGTTGTTTGTGGAAAACGTGTTCTCGTTGATTCTGAGCAAGTATTTACCGGTCAGCAATGGTATAATCATTATATTGTCTGTAAAAAAAAACGAAGAAACATAATCCGGTTGCAGTTACGTTCAAAACCAGAGTGAAACACATGGTATTTTCCAGTACAACATTAGGGTAATACCTTAAATTGAACTCAATGTTACAATAAAATAAGGTTTGATATTTTTATGTATAATTTCAAAGGAAATATTTACATTCACACTTTATTACAAAACATATATTTTATATATAAAATTCCGGTGTGCCTGTATTCGTAATAATTCTCCCGGTAAACGACTTGACTGTTGGTTTCTATCTAGGTCTCGGTACGTGTCGCTGTTGTAGAGATCTAATATTTCGTTTTTAATGTTCTTATAATTTTTTTATTACTGTCTTATATAAAACATTTATTCCCAAAATGTTAGTCTCCAGCAAATATCATTTTTTTACATTTATGATTTTTTGGGTCTGCGGCTAGGACAACGTGTCTACTTAAAACCTAGGTCGTAAAGCTGCGGACTAGTATTTGTGCGGCTCGCGATATAGCAAAACATTTGAATAAGTAGTTAGTATGAAACTGATTTAGCATTTGTAATTAGCTTATACCTTCCATTTAGAAGTTCGCGGGGCTGGAAAATGAAGTAAAGCCAGTGCGCGAAAACTAGTTAGTGCATGTAAAAATAAAAACTGTTAATGGACTATCCTTTTTTAATATACAATGTGTAAGCACGCCCACTTCTATAATGCTTCCTACATTGCTAATATAATACTATCCATTTTTAATTTTGATACTTTATAGGTTACCGTATGACCACAATCTCCAATGATGATGTGGTCTAAAAAGATAGTCACGCTAAACCTAGAGGGAAACTGGCTCTCTAAACTAGCCGGAACACACCAATAGGTGCTTGGCGACAGATTTTCAACTTGAGGGTGGTAGCTATCCAGACGGATTAGAAAAAGCTCTACCACCATGCTATGGTTTCATCACGATGTTTTCCTGCACTGAAAGATATGACTGAGTTGCTAGGAATTCGAAGCCTAAATCCTTCGACGCTTGTGTCCGAACACTCTACCAACTACGCCATCATCGCTTCTAAACTGGACCAGAACTGGAACGGTTCCAATTGATGGTAGACATCTTTAATCAATAACCCCAGGACACAATTTCTCTAACTATACTTTATTTTAGCCATGAAACTAACCACGCATTATATATTTAGTTACTTTGCAACTTTACAGGATTACTGTTGCCGTACAAACATTTGTAGAGCAATCGCATTTTGATAGCTCTTAAAAACATGCCCATTGGTTGGTAGTGTCAACTACACAACCAGGGAAAATACGGTCCGCAGTTATACCTCACATGGTCCTATGTTGCCCTTTGCCGGTAAAGTATGACCGCCACAAACTTATTTATATAAACATTATGTAGTATTTGATATCATTTTTTATACTATACAGGTTTTAGTGTTTCATCGTTTTTAAATGATGATGTGATCTAAGATATTAAAGAACGCTAAAGGCCTAGAGGGACTGTTTCTCAAGTGCAGCTGCCGGAATACACGAACAGGTGCTTAGAGACAGATTTTCAAATTGAGAGTGGTAGCTAACCAGGCGGACTTAGAAAACGTCCTGCCATCATGCAACCAGTTTATCATCCACCTACAAGTTTTAAATCTGTAGATAAATTTAGTAGCTACAAGTTAAAGATTGAAAACCACTTTTTTATAAGCTTAGCGTATACCCAACTTCGACCTCAATAACTATGTTCATAAGCTTCGATCAAACACTCATTACAAATAACAGTAAAAGACACATATATTTTCTGGTGTCATTTCCATAATTCTTATCATTATTTCAAACAAATAAGTAATATAATTTTTTAATAAAAATCGTTTACTTAAATAAAGCATTAAAATCAGTGTACACGATGGGTAACTAATATTTTAAAAAATAAATTAAAAACACGTTTAAAATACTTCGAGTACGTCTACCATTTACAGTTGCGGGCCATTGATAAAGCACATCTAGGAATATCGGAGAATAAAATTTTTTAGCGTGCCGAAACGTGAAAAGGGGAAGAGAGAACAACTAAGAAGTCGTAATGTATGCAATTAAAAAAAGTACATATATCTTTTATTTTTGTTTTCACATTGAAAGTTGGCATTTTGATGATCGTATTAATATGGTCTATATTTATATTATATAATTATTTCTACAAACACTCTTCAGCTTAACGCTACTGATTTATGATTGGTTCTGTCCGCCTGTCCAAGGTAAAGTGACATGACAATAGATCACAAAACCAAAAAAAAATACCACCTTTGTAAAAGAGCATTGCGCATAACATATTTTTTCCTAATTTTAAATAAATTCCTTAACCCATATAAATAGTTCCGAAGATTTGTGATTATAAATTTTAACCCAGGGATGGAACAGAAATTCCTTTGTACGAAAATGCCTCTTAATAAGCATATACTTTTAAGATATGTAAGGTACATTTGAGATGCAAGTCGTTTATAATAGTAGTCGAAATTTCTAGATTTACTAAGGTTATATTTATAGGGGTCGAAATATGTGACGTGCGTAGACTACGTTTCTCTAAAAAAAAATTAAATTTGCATGACGTACTTTATGAATGACCACGTACGGAAATATTCGACGATCTCAAATATTAGAATGCCTTTATAAAATGCCAATTTCATTTGAGATATATATTATAATAAAATGTGAAATAAAATTGTATATTTAAAAATAATACTCTCAATATTATAATTTAATAATACATTGACATTTTTTTTAATTGCAATATCTTAAACGATTATGAAAACTGAGGTATGTCATTGTTAATCGAGAAATCGGTAATTAGCTATAATGATTATTCCATTGTAACTCATGACAATCATCAGTGATTATGGTAACCTAAAACACCCGCGACCATTTTATTAATTGTGATAATCACGGACGAACATCTGTATCTATATCTATCCTTGCAGTACCATCGCATCTTGGTTCGGCCGTTTTTTTTGCAGTAATACATATATCCGTCGACCAGTATAGATGCCCTTCCGCAGAGGATACCTTAAATGAAGAAAAATGACATTATTACCCGAGTTAGACGCTGTTTTTTTGCGGTTTGAAAGTTGTGAGCGATAGAAGCTTTGACACTCGTCATAGCGGTTTTTTCAGACGTAATGAGTTCCGATCTCGATAAGGATTCATGCCAGATTGAGTTACGAACCATCACACAAGGTGTGTACAGATGTGAAATACCCATCATAGTGATTCTTTTTTATATTCACAATAACAGAGAGATTGACATTCCGACATGACAACTGGTGACGGACTGTCGATCTCTCCGTATACGCCGTTGTTTTTGTGTTATACTATGCTTACCATCAAGCCATCATTTTGTAGTGCAACTAAAAAATTAATAAAAACAATTGTATATTTGTACAGTAAAGCAAAACTGATTTTATTTTAAAATTCTCTTATATTATATAATGCTATTTACAGAACAAAGAATTTTTAAAGTATTTATTTTCTACATACTGGGGAGGAGATGAGTACTCCACACGAGTATAGCCGCTGTTAATTAATTTACTAAAACAACAACCGAATAGACCGCAGTCATCCATTAATAAGTCACGGAGTAAAATTTCACATGACACTCTTATCAAATCGCAAATTTCTGTGGAAATGTACCATATCATTTGTTTGTGTTTGCCTTTGCTATCAATTTCAACTACAGCATTATATAAAATAACATTGAAATTCGTAAAGAAACACATAAAAGAAAAATAATAGCACCAGTTAGAAGATCCAACGACACTGTCACGGTGATGGATGGATATACTATGGATGAGAGCCACACAAGATTCTTAAGGCTGGCGTGAGCATACGGAGGTATTTACCCAGCAGAAGATACATGAGTTGTAATCTGAAGATCTGTGGTTTTGTAATCGACCATTATACCGAATATATATCAACAAATATACCACAAGGGCGTTATAATTTTAGATTATATTGTGTATATGTATTGTCTATACGATTATTAAACCAAGGTGACATTTAAGAATATGAGTAGGTTCTTTGGAACTAATAATCCGATTTAAAAATTCGCTTTGTCACATCGTCATTTCCACTACGTAAACCCGACACTGGATCAATGGAGGATCAATGTCTTGGTGGAAATATTTGATTAAGGTTCTACTGAATACTGATCCACCTTCAATATCACTTATGCACACTTAAGTTAAGTTAATAAAGCTAACGATATGTTTTCAACTGTCAACAATAAAACAGTAATTTATATTTAATATATTGTAACATTTCATTAATATTAACACTATATTATGTGACCGGACGAAAAAACAAAAGCGCTTCACGATTTGCCCCACTTCTTCATGCCATGAACACATACATCGTTGAACGCGTAGTACTTATAACATTTTACTTTGTTAAAACTTTAATAACCATATATTAAATGAAAATATCGTGAAATAATTTATTAGATAAGGATCGAGTGTGTATGTAATCAAACAAAAAAAAAAATCGACGTCTATCTAAAATCTGCAGAAATTTTTGGCAGTTGCGCCCACAACGAGAAACCTCTAACATTTTATTTTACTTTATAACAAAAATTACGTATGTATCTCACTCATCTGTTATCAATACCATTTACCGAACATCTTAGCCGCGGGTGGGTATCATGACTGTTATCAATACAATTGACCGAACGTCTTAGCCGCGGATAGGAGATCGGATTTATTTAATCATTAACATGTTTTAATGGTTATGATTTTCTCGAGTGCATATTATCACGTTGTTCAAGGTGATGATGAACGCCGGACAGTTTAGCAAATATCTTTTTTTACAATACCAACGGGCTTTCTTCCGTTCACTTCGTCTGCAGTAGTACACATAGCCACCTATACGCAACGAACATTTACTACGAGTGACATCTGAAAGAATGTACATAAAACATTTTAAAATGCGAGTATGTAGTTTATATTATGTTTTAACTTACTTCACTACAGCGAAAGCTATCCGTGCTGACGCGATGAGCATCGGCGAACCAAAAACAAGAAGATAATCAGACAATCGGACAGACAAAGAAAAAAGTCAAGATTTATTACCTTTTTGTTATATCTACTGCATATCGAACTGATGAATTGAATATTCAGTATATTTACTCCGTTCCATTGAAAAGTCGCTACACACATCCACAATTTTCTTTCTTCACCAAATACAATTCAAAAGGAATTAAGTGAAAAGTATAGGAATATTATAAATAAAACATTTTATTTATTTAGTAACTATTTATTACAGCCTTATAATGATATTGATGATTGTACTAGTATTGACTGTCAAAATCGTCAACACTTCACACATAAAAGTTAAATTAAAACGCGACTATAATTAAACAATAAAAAAATGTTTTACGGTAAATAACAACACATTATTTTTATTTCATTGCAATATCTTAAGTTAATTAGAGATTTTTTTTCCCACTACATGTAAAGCACTATTAGTCTCATTCTTCACAGTTAAATTCATACACGGGAAAATCGCATATATTCTAAGCATTTCCGGTTTGTTCCTTTTACACTGCTCTCAATTCTGTTACTTTTTCTATGTTTATTTGAGTGTAAAAATGGATATAATAGCAATTATCTTGTATAACAGTGAAATTATTTTTTCTCATCACTGTTATTTCACAGATGTTAAATGAAAACCTACTATACCTACATCGATTATTATCACCATAGTGGCATCTATTTCAACCTGTTACATTTTTTTGTTAGCGACCTTTTTTAAGTATTACCACTAATGCCTCCTATCACTGGAAATACATAAAAGTGTGGGAGGTCCCACACGAATTAATTTTTTTTTAGATAAAAGGCATTAGAATTATCCGTGTTGCAGCGTAAAGATATAGGCTCATATATCCGTACGCAAAATACCCTGTACGTAAATTCTACGAATTATAATTTTGTAAAATGAAATCAGTACGTTTGGATTCATGATATCATATGAACAATTATATCACATATCAAGTAAAAGTCGCTGTGATGGATGATATATTCTAGGTATAGTGGTTACTTTGTGTAATGCACTGGATCTGATATCTGTCCATAATCTTAAAATGTAATCAGACTTGTAAGAAATCCTTATTCCAGATAATAAAATACGCTATCAATTTTCAACTAGGCTTCATATGCTTCTGTCTTCAGTATCATTATAATGTCCATAAGTTATTGCCGTTCAAATAAATATTTTACCGACGTAGTATAAAGCAAAATACATTTTACAAAAAAAATATAAAACACAGAAATAGCTTTTATTAAACTTTACTAATGGTTGTGATTTTCATTTATACAAATTATCTCATTCATCATAGTGACGATGAAAGCTGGACAGTCGGAAACGTATCTATTTTTGCAGTACCAACGTAATCTCTGCCGACCACTACTTTTGCAGTGATATACGTAGTCGCCTATACGCATAGTTGATTTAGTCCGAATGATACCTGAAAATTGTTCATGACAATTTTATTATCAATACAAAGTTAATATATTGCGTTTAGTATAACAAATGCTAATAAATGTTTATTGCCACTTAAATTAGCTAATTTTGTAGCCACACATTTTGAACACAAAATTATAAACTATAAGTGATGTTGAATAATTAAATGTTATAATTTATTTTTAATATAGTTACAAGTGTATATTTAATTGATACAAAAATGTATTAGAAAGATAATAAGGACGAAATCAATGTCTGGTAAAAACTAATTTTTTATTGCAGTATACTTCCCCGAATCAAAATAACTTTTCTTTCAAAATAATAAATTTATATGTTAATTACACGATATAATAGTAATAGAAAGACAAAGCAAGAAAATATATTTATTTTAGTAAGCACATACACAAAATACGGTACAATTCTACAACATTACAATCATAAATATATATACAAAACAGAAATAAAACATAACAAACCAAAAAAATATTAACAAATTATAATACTAACGCAACAAAGACGCATAATTCAGCATGAACTGACTGCCTCCATAGCAGATGATCGCAGTTTGTAAATATTTTACATAACAGTTTGTAAAAATGTTACTATGGCTGAAAATTTGTCGCGAGATAAGACATGGACAAATTTGATTGATGAAGCCGTTACCACACACACGCTACCACATTTTTACACGTTATTACCACATTTATTTAAACTATATTACTAACCACACATGTATATACACCAACAGTCACTATTGTGAATATATATGAGGTGGTTGTAAGTCAGCTTTATCCGCAATATTTATAATTTGTTTTATTGTAGAGAAAAGTTTTGTGTAGTGCAATTTATTGTTGTGGCTCGTTGACTCGTCGATCTTAGAATCGTTGCGCGTAACTTAATTTATTTGCAGCTTTTTGTATAGTAAGACTTTGGCTGCGGCGAGTAAAATCATAAATCTACGTCTGGTACAGCGGCGGGTCGAAATATACCCCCAACGATATAATTATTGTAACAGAAATGAAAATAATTTTTTATTTACTTATACCTGTCTTTAAAACATTTCATGCAAAGGTTTTGGTTGCATTTCCTGCAATATTTTTTATTTTTGTTTTACATTTTTTTTGTTTGGATACTATTAAGGGTTCTCTGCAGTCTCACGTAACACTCTGCACAATTTCTCCGTTTAGCGCTCATCTCAAGAACATGATCATTGTCCTTAGATTTTACTTGATTTTCTGAAATGGTTTTCTTTTTAAATCTGTTTAATTTATTTACCATATGAGTCTTAGCACAGGCCTCACTGTTGGGAACTAATAAATATGTACTTAAATGAAATTAAAAAGTTAAGATAAAACGCTTTGAACTATAAAGAGAGGCAGTTTTTGATAATTTCTATGTCACATTGCCTAAGTGTATGACCGTAATTTAATTGCATGTGTGTGCGTTACCTGTGTCTATACACGGAATTCGAAGTTTTTATTTGTACCTCAACTTCTTGTCCACAGAGTTTGGTCTTATGTTTTTATTTCATAACTGTAAAGTCCAGTTTCCAGTATGTTAACTTTTGCTCAAAACCTGTGCTTGAACGTAGTGCGTACACATTAGACTGGTATTCCTCAATAAACGGAGTCCTCACTTCAGTTAAGGTTACGCCTCATTATCGGCTTGATCGTTCTCATACTGGTCTTGGTATTGATGATGACACATTTTTCATGTTGTATGTGATCGAGACGTTTACTAATGCCATGAAAAACAAATATTCTATACCCACTTCTTTAAACCATTTGAGCCCTCTTTTTAAAGTAGAATAGTATAAAGACTTTTGGTCGCTAAAGTCAACTCCTTTTTTGCTGTTAAGACGTTATACGTTAAGACACATGTAGGCTGTTTTATATCTTCATTCGTCTTCCTATTTTTTCAGATAGTATTGACAAGCACCGCCTTGTCCGCTTTGAGATCCTCAGGATTAGGAGTGGCCTTTTGTCTACCTATTTCATAACTTTAACGCCATTTGTGTTCATAGCTCCTTTCATTTCACCCTTCTTCAACTTTAGTGACACTATATTCTTAATTAGTCCTCTTCGATTTGATCTTAGCAATAACTCTTTTTGCGAGATATAAGTTCTTGCGATAATTCAACGGAAGAATAAAAATTGTCTGCAATTACTTAACGAGATTTGTTCTCCACCAGCCCTTAAATGAATTTCCAAATCATCCTTGAACCCATTAAAACATACACACAACTTCCCAATCATCCCTCCCCTTTAGATTAGTTTAGATCAGTGACTTACTAACAACAGCGCCATCAATCGGGTCCAATTGTATTTTCAAATCATCTAGGAACCCATTCTAATCTAAACAAAAAATTTTCTTCCCAGTGGTCCAGCCGTTTAGGAGACAATCGTTGTAATACCTACAACAGCGTCACCTGCCGTGTCAAATTGTAATACTGATATGATTATAATACTATATTCACACAAAATCTCATCCAACTCGGTCCCAACGCTTAGGAAGAGTAGTGTTATAAACTCTCTTACAGAAAAAAAATATAAAAACTGGGTGTATTAAGCCGAATGGACCTTATACAGAATCGGATTTAGATACACAATGCCAATTATCCACGACAATAAAAGTAGTAGACTAGTAAAGTAAATGACTTGTAAATTATAATATATATATAAATGTAATTGAAATGAACATTTTTCCCCTCTCTCTGACCTGACAACGTGTATGTTAAATTTTCATAGTGCTTGGTTGAGTAGTTGAGGCGAGAAAAAAGCATAACAAACAAACAAAGTCATTTTCGCATTTATAATATTATTTATAATAACATTTTGCAATATATTAAATCACTTTATATTACATTGTCCTGGATACATTTTATATCATTGAATACAAAAGTTGCTCCTTCTATCCTTATCCTAATCAATCCTTTACCGTATGCATATACATATATACAAAAGGACATATAGTAACATTTAATCTTGAAAATATTATACGGTTCCCAAGCGATAGATCAAACACACATTGGTGGGTACGCAGCCGCGAGCAAAAGCTAGTATCTAATAAAAACGCGATCTACAGTTACCACGCATCACACCGACCGACCAGTTAATATATTGTAATAAAATAAACAAGTATATTTCAAATAAAATCTTTAATAAGTTAAAGTCATACTGGTTTCCAATGTTAAATATCGTAACTATATTCTAATCATCGCACACGGTCTTCAGAATCATTATTTCTGTAATCACACCCTAACATAATTACCGTTATGTAAAAGATACCTTAAAGGTGGGTGCGGATGATGAGCGTTTGCTTGGAGTAACTTATTATTACTGTTCAGAGTTAATCTCGCACGACACCCCTTACTGTTGTGCGTTGAACACCTCCAATGCGACACATCTTTCGTGACACACACCCGCGAACATGAATATGTGTATTCATTCAATAGTACTAGCTCCTTACCACTTCTTGACTTGATGAAGACAACTGTAACAAAGAAATAACCACTATTAATCTTTTAAACAACGGATGATCGCAGATATTTGTATCTATTGCAATTTCATAAAATAATGATACCGCATGTGACCAAAGCGCGGTTCGTAATGCGTTGCGTCATAACTTGTTACTACAGTAAGTACATTTATTTAATTTAATTAGGAACATTTTTCATCATTAATGTATAGAATCCAAGCGTATAAGGTAAGAATCCCCTACTATATATATGTGTAATCTTTTATTTACATACTTATATACTACTTAATGAGATTGTACATTGACGAACATGAAACATACAAAGCAAATAAAATAAACTTTAATTTTTAGGAATGGGATGTAAAAAGGTAGTGAAGGAAATATACATTTTATGTATTGAAACTAAAGTTATGGTAATATTAATTAAAATAACAAAAAAAAAATTACAAATACAATGGGGTTAATAGTTCATACGTTAACATCATGATTTAAAAAATGGATATTTGTGTATTTATCATTCATTATAGGTTTGTAAAAGAAAACTTCTATTATTATGCCATAAATTGAAAAATATATTTATTATTTTATATAAAATTCTAGTGTGCATGTGTTCGTAACTCTTTTTGTCCTAAAGTGATTGTCCGATTTTGAAGATCGTTTTCATGTACTTATGAGGTTATTTAGATAGCTTTTTGCTATATTTAAACCCGATAGGTCGCATTGTTGTAAAAACCTAGTTTTTCTATTTTATTCTCCGATCACATAATTTTTGGATATGTTATATGTAAGAACACACAATCTCAAATTTTCAGTCTTCAATAGCATCCTCGACATTTTTGAACAAATAAATCGAGTAAATAAACTTGTTTCTAGAATGAATCAATATTCGCAGGTGTATAGTCATTACCATTCACCGAAGAAATATAATTTGAGCACTCCCAACGCATATGCTTATTAGCGCGGTAAATAATTCGTAAGCGATACAATTTACGACTACTGGTTTAGTTATGACCTTAGCTGAATCAACCGCTGCTTTTGAAACGGTGGCCACTCCTACACCCGACATACTCGTATCTTTAGATTTAATTTAATACCGTGTTCATTTATAAATCCCAATTTGAAAGGCATTATCTAATCATTTTAGTTTTTCAATCTGATAATCGGTTTTTCCTGATAATCCCGGATAGGTCATCACCGCTTCACTAGGTTTTTTGGGCCAATGCTTAAGGCACTTAGCTGAGATGGCATTTAGCACAAGGATGCGAAAGAAGCCAGGGCTCGGCTTGGGCTGTTGCCTTGCATGCAATAGCACGTACCAAACTAAAGTATATATATCATAGGCACATATTTATAGTTCCGTCGAGATATAACTGGATAGAAAATTAGAGATCACTGACAGAAGCTATGGTAATTTGAACTAACTTCAAACAATCACTCTTCTCGCAACAAAAAAATCTGTATTCTGCTTCTGTGTATTTACAATTCTTTTCTATATTTTAATTTAAGGTGCGCACCCCTGATATTCGTAACGATGACGACAATGGCGTATTATTATTCTACGCAACGCCATATTCTTATTTTTATGCACCGCTGTCCAACCCCCATTTGTATCTGTAACTATTGTGTACAAACGCAATCTTAAATATGAGATTAATTTCTGAAGAAATCAATTAATTCCGGAGAAGTTGATGTTTTTTTTCGGAAATATTGAATTTTAAATTAAATTATTGTACAGTTTTCAATCACTTTCTAACATACTATGTAAATAAATATTTAATTTCAATTTTTTCAGTGCAGAATACTACTGTGGTGATATTTTATTTTTATCGCACAAACCGATAGCATAGATTATTGTGAATAAAAAGTTTCAACCAAAAACCAAAAAAGTTCGAAAACATACCATATCTCACTTTCCCCGTGAAATGACGAACTTCTCATAGCAGTAATTTCAATGGACGTTTTACGCATTTTGTAACGGAACCCTACTTACTATTCACAGCTGACTACGAAACCCTACTTACTATTCAAAGTTGGTTTCGTTATCCATTACGACTGCTAGTTGTGTATACAAATTCGAACAAAATAATGGATTTGTAAGGAGCATCTTTTAAGTATAAAACTATCCACTAAAAATCAAAATCGTCTATTTTATCGACATTATTACAAATATAAGTTATAGAATCGTAAATTTACATTGTAACTTTTCAAACAAAACTATATTATTATTTTGCAATTTATGTTTAATAAGAGAATAAAGTGGTTATAATAATATCTCAGACACATACTAATTATTCAAGACTAATATTATATCGATAATTCGCAAAAAGTATTAAGTGTCGGCGCTAGTATGTATATTCTAAGATTAATCTGTCCATTGAGCAGGATGCCTCCTTAAATGATATTAATTAGACACAAAGAAAGACAAAGGAACTCACCAAAACACTGCTAACTTGAATTTTTAAACAGGTTTTGTCTTTTCACAATAATATCAACACACAACATATAACCTTCTTGTTCACTTGTAAAATTCGAAAATAGAACAAATTATTATTTTTACTTTGATTTTATAACCGCCGTTAACGTTCGTCGTTCAAATTCAAAACTCAAACTGTAGTAGCGACGAGAGAGAAAGGGAACGAAAAAAGGTATATACAAGGAAGAAAAGGATGGATCATTGTATCAGAGTTTTGTCTTTCGAGTCAGACGTCCTTTTAGATAGACATTTCAGATAAGTTTTAAACATTTTGTAATTTTTCAGCAATAAAATATGTAGTACACTACGCGAAATATTATAAACATTTTGTATGAACAACTTATGTGTAAAATGGAGGCGGGCGAATTTGGAATGCGCTTATGGAGTGTATATGAAAGGAGAACCATTTATGTGTATGAAAATATGTCCGTCAGAATGTGCTGACTTATGGTGGCGCTATAGTACCAACAGGGTTCATTATTGTTGAATTATTTTTAAAAGTTTTATGACAGTATACACTCTAAAATCACTAAACGTATTATTTAATAATCACGAAAATTCTTTTATTCTCCAGGTGTTGTCACAGGAGTCATTTTAAGTTATATTTAGAAAATTACTTTGGACTAACCATACCCTTTACCTATGCTAACGCCATTTTGGAAAGTTTTGAAACTGTTATTTAGTGCTCAGAGATGGACACTTTTTCAACATGTCCCCCAAATCAGATGGTTCCCCTTACCTGTACATTCCATAGCTGCGTTGACACTGTGGACTTATCTGCACGCGGCCAGAAGATGGCGTCACAGGAAATTGTATAAATAAAATAGCAGTGTTTTCGATTTCGCTTATTTTTTAAAATTGTTTGATGCACATCTTTCATTGATATAATTTTCCATTTTATGTAAAGGGGCACGTATTATGACTTGGAATGCGTATTCACATAACTCTAGTATGCTATGTGTAATACGCTGAAATACTTCATAAAGATGCTCATTATTAAAAAAAAAACACCTCAATCCCTTTTTGAATTCAGTAGAAGGATCAATATAACAATGGAAAAATACTTAATGTTTGAAAGTATGGCAACTAATAATAAAAGGTCACAATAAACTCAAACTCGTTTTTAATATCTGTACATTACAAGAGGCAGAAGCGAGTTGTGTGCCACAAATTACGATACCGGAAATGCGGTGTTGCCAATACAAAAATAAAAACTTTATCTTTGGTTAGGCACCTTCAGACACATTTACTGATTCTTAGTATTGTGATCCAGACTACAGTGGCAGAGTTCTGGTGTAGGTGTATCATTACTATTTATATTTATTGAAATAAGACGTTACTAAATAATATTATATTATACTTAAACTAACAAAGTAATATAATAGTATTGCTGTATTAAATTTTGACTGCCTATTATTTAGAATAATATTTTTAGTTCGTTATTAAAGTATAAAATTCTCTTTTATTTATAGAAACTGAACACAAAAAAAATTGTTAATATACTTCTATACAAATAGTAGTTGTGAGGCATGCTTTTTAATATTAAATTCGGCTTCGATTACGAACAATCAACGTCAAAAAATTTATAAAGCCCGAAAAACTATTTTAAATACACAAACATAACTAATATTAATTTACTGTAACATGTTTGTTTAACCTTAATCTATTTCGTCCTCACATCCGAAGAACACGTCAAATCTAATATAATATATTATACAATATTTTATATGCAATATTCAAAACCGCCTTCCAAATAACACACAGTTAAATCATAATTATTAACCGATTTTAACATATTGTCCCTGATGTATACAATATTTGGCTGGAGGATGCGTGTGATGGTTCTCAAGACCAACAATTGCAAATTTGTCGTCCAATTTTAATTTGGCATTGCAACCTCTACAGTTATGCGTCGAACAATACCAATGAAAGAATTTTGTTCTCTTACATTGATTCTTGCAGTAATACGTGTAGTTATTGTACATCACGAGATGCTTGCCTGAATACCGTGATTTGGCCAATAGTATAACTGAAATATATAGCATATTCATTAAAAAAATATTCCATCCAACGTATTCGCTGCTTTATCTTAAACCCGTTAGTATTTGTTTATTTTTAAATGAAATATTAAAAAAAATGTAATAGAACAGAAAGAAAAGGCCTGCAAGTTTCTTCGATTTATTTCATCTCATCTTTACATATAACTATGATTCTTCTGTATGAATGTTTGTCTCTGAACTCGTACTAAAGGGTTGGCTCGATTCGGATGATTTCTTTTCCGTGTTTGCGTGCGTTCCTGAATGTTTTAGATCCATTGTTTGATTCGATAAGGGGCGCTGATTGTATGATTTGTGTTTATTTTGAGGACAGAACAACGTCTGCCGAGACCGCAAATTAACTATAAATTTAAAGTATCCTGATCTCAATACATTTCCGAAATATTTAGATAAGGTAAGGAGATCGTTACGTCTTTTTCTTCTATAAAAAATGTTACAAATTTAATACTTGACTATAGAGTTTTCGTGTTTTTCAGCGCATTTGTCTTTCAGGGAGAGTACTACCATTTTCGCGAGTGCAGTTAATCTCTTCTATTTTACGTCTTTCTTGACATTTGAAGGTGTTTCCCCGGTTTTAAACAATTACTAATCATGTGGATTGGTATTGGTCGAAAGATTTGGACGTAGCGTAGATTTAGAAAGAGAAATACTTTTTAAGATATAAACTTTGTATATTTGATAAAGCGTTTTACCTTGGTCCAATGAAATATATTTCTTGAATATATTCAACATAAAAAAAAAACTTCATACAGTTTAGGTCATGAGAAGGCGCTTATGAACGTCAAAGTTACCACCGCTTCGGAAAACAACCCAAATAATCGTGATGAACCGGCAAGAAACACGATTTGGTATTCTGGTATTAAGAGTACCTTCATGTAAATCCTGTTTGAAAATAATATATTACTTGAGAACTCGAATGTAAAAAATATAGAACACAAAACTCGATTAGATTACACTTAATTGAGTATAAGCGTCTTCTTGGGGCTTAAATTGAATAAAGTATTTTTTGTTTTGATACCCTTCATCGGCGGCCTCCTAGCTATTATTTTTAATTTCTAAAACTAGATCAGTGACTAATGTTAAAGAAAATAAATTTAATACAGAATGAAAATTATGAAAGCCCTTTACACTTTAATATATAATCCGTTTCTGATAATAAAACTAGGTGGCTGATGATTGTGTTGCAATTTCATATTAATAATATGTCTTCTGCATGCTACGTCATGTATGGTCATGATAAGGCGAGCGCTGCATCCAGACCCATTCGTGCAGGACCAGTACTGGGTCGTTGTTCTCTTTTTGTGACAATAAAATGTAAATCCGTTCACCAATGCTAGTTCTTTACCATCTGACTTATGTACCCATTCGACTGAAAATAAAAGATATTCAAAAATTGGCAAAATATTTTAACATTTTTGGATATAATAAACACCCTTAGAAAATAAACTTCTTGCTAAGCATGCAATATACTTCGTAGTAACAGAAAGCTATATACCTCTCGAAATGTGATAAGTAACGGATTGAAATTTTTGCAGCATGTGTATTACTAAAATAGAAAAAAAAAACAGGAAGAAAGTACACAAATAGGAGGAATCCCCATTCAAGAAACAAGGTTTTTTTATTACAAGAAGAATAAAAGCGTGTTTCTCTTTTGTACGTCAAATTGAAATGATGAAGGCTAATAAACTGTTAGTATTGCCAAACTGATTAATAATTAGGAGATTCTAATGGCTTAATGTTAATTGTTAGGGTATAAGACAATTATCGTCCAGTCTCCATTTTTTGGTGTATTTTATAGAAATGAAATCTTCATCTAAAGGCTCAGCTATAGTGAGATTTTCACTTAGTTTGTGTTATTAACTTTTACATGATTCATATCAAGATTATTTTATTCTTATATAAAAATCATAGGAATTTATAAAATATTTTGAACGATGGTGATTATGAGTTGAATTTCTCCTGAACTCACTTGGTCATGATTTTTCATGGGATGATGTGGAGACATTTATCGTTGGTCGAAACCCAAATCTGAGTTTTCGTCTTCCTCTTACGACCGTAAAAGGTGTATCCATCGACCACACACGACTTAATGACCGTTATATTTCTTAACCAAGTGCACTAGGCAAACAATGGTTTAATTTAAAAATGGAATAATATTGTGAATGTTATTAATCTGAGATACACACATAAACATCGTCTAGAATTATTCCAAATGAATGTTGATGTTCAGAAAAACTGAATTCATTTCTTTTTGAATTGTAGTAAGAGACCTAATTTTGTGTTTTTAAACTATTATTTAAATTGCAATGAGTTTATAACACTTTATCTATTTTTTAATAATCTTGTGGCTTACTATGTTAAAAATAGACTTGCACTGATTATTCATACTTAAAATTAATATCTCAACCCCGTAGTAGTGTACGGTGTCTATTGTTTTTCTTTTATATAATTTTGTAAATGATACAAAAGAGGTTAGTATACAAACCAATTTCTGATTAGTTTTCAAACAAATGATTGGCAAAATGAAAGATTTCCATATTATGTTGATATGTGTATATTCAACTTTTTATATTTCTATAAATACTTACATATATTTATTTCGACTAATGTACTCCTTCTATATGCACTAATTAAAATCACTTCAAACAGTCCATAGAATTTATTTGTAAATAAGACAGTTATTGAAGTATTAAATTTAAGACGCAAATAGAACAGCTGGAGTGCTACAAAGGTGCCTATGCATTTAATATTACCTTATTACGTTCGTTGCTTCCTGAACCATCAGTTCCGATTCCAACATTACTGGTTGACTAATTTTCATAATACGGTTCGAACTATACTTAAAATATGACTGACGTGAGTAGAAAAACACATGGATGTTATATGATAATTAAATAAAAATATTAGAACAAGGAATATTAACAAATAAATTGAATATTTTCAAATAATTGAAAAAGTTCTCTGACTGGTCAACGGTATACATAATCTAAGTGTTATATTGAATAGTATTTCATTCTGAATATAACAGTTTTAATCCAAAAATATGTCTTTATATATTCTAAAACATTACATTGGTCTACACAAATTCAAAATTACAGAATATACCAAGTTACACCTCCCTATGGTTAAGAGCAGTAACTTATGCAAGGTGCTACTGGAGTAACACCATGGTCACATTAATTTTGTGCCCCAAAGCAACTATGCTCGATCTACTGTGTTCCCGTCAAATGGATATGATTAAGAATGCAGTGTGGCACATAGTGTATTCCAACGGAATCCTCAGGAGATCTATTGGAAATTGATTGCACATACATAGGCTATAATAAGCTGTAGTAATCTGTTAAGACCAGATTGGAAAATGTTCCTGTTTGCTATTTCACAATATAAAACATTTTGTTAGTCTAAAATAAAATAACTTTTTATTACTCTCATCTCTACTATATACATAAAACATGCATAAATTGTAACATTGTATAATTTATAATTAGAACAACGTCTTTTATAACAATTTGTTACTAATTCTATAAGTGTCTTAATATACTTTTCTTGATAAATATTTTTTTCAGTTTTCAATTTTACATATTCTTAATAACGATATTAAATGTTAACGTTTATAAAAATAAAAACGTAAACTAAAACCGAAGATATTAATCAAAAACCAATTTTGTAAGACTCGTATTGTTACATAATAAATGTAATTATTTAGTCCTGAAAATTAAAAAAGTAATAATTAAAATAGTCAATGTAAATAACATAAAGTAAGAAAATAAAACAAAAAGTTTCATTTAACACGTTAGGTAAAAGAAGAATTTAGAAAAAATTTGATTATAAATTAGATATAACCAATCCTTAGCGCTTACATAACGCTTTTTCGTTACGTGACGACTTCTCTCAGTCAACTCCTACCCCAAGCGGCGGTAAGAAAATTTGTTCTAAAAAAAATATCATTTCTTTCGTTCAACATTAAAACGTATTTCGAATACTAAAGAATGGCGGTTTATGTGTGTGATTAACATTTCCACGAACTATATGATTGTGCAGCCCTTTAGTAATCGTGAAGCGTGATCTACACGATTTATTGTTTGAACAGCGCCATGTTATCGTATCCCTATTTTCACACACACAGTAAAACGTATAATGGTTTCTCACAAGTACATGCTTTCCGTACCACTTTTTCACCCATGTTACTGTAAAAAAATATTAACATTTTTAGTGATTTTTTGCCAAACTTAAAACGACTGAAGCAATAAAAGACATAAACATCGAATTAAAAATTTTAATAACATAATATATAATATAACAATACCTCTTATTATTTAATATTGAAACAATTAAACTGCTCTTATTCTGACCCAAGGTTATCGTTTTAAAGGTTTAGAAACATCACAGTAATGAACGTGAGACTAGAATCCTAAAAGCGAATCGTCCTAAATGAATTCACGCTACCGTCGCTACATAGAACACTACCTAATCACGCTCGCTTAGCATGTGTACAGTGTGTATTTGATGCTCTTGACAAGAGAGTGTATTCAATGAATATTGCCTTTCAATTGGCGGTCGAAGTGGGAAAAGTTTTAGTTTTCACCTGCTTCAGGCCAATTTATCCAATTTCCCATAAAGACTATACATATAAGTACAATTTAATTGCCTATTGTTTGTCAAGGTTATTTTCCGAAATGGCTGTACATAATATCAAAATGATAACAAAAAAATAAGAGACCGTCTACATTATTAATTCTTGTAAAAGACGAAATTTCCACGAAACAACAAAATCCATTTCCAGGAAAATGAAGTCGCGGTCACAAGCTAGTGTTGAATAAATATATTGAAACAATTACCCGTTAAAGCATATTACTGATTATAGTGAATAGTTACCTATAAATGCTGTTGAAATTAAATGCACTATGGACAATATATAATCCTGTGATATATCATTGAATGAATATCAACGCATGATTGTTAGGCAATCGTTCCTTATGGTATTTGTCTTGAGATTGGGGTCTAATTTTCCACCATAATACTTAATGACAATTCTTCTTTCTTGTTCGTTTAAATACATGTAATATCACTAAAAGCTATCATTGCTTTGTATGTTTCTCTTAGGTGTAAATTTTTTTTGTTCTCCATTTGTTTCCAATTTTTGTGATATCTGCTGAACATTCTTCAGTTAAAATTGTTTCTAACATAATGTTATGTTAAAAGTAATATAATTAAATATGTCCATTAGCACCAAAACACATACGAAATGTCATTTCACACCTGTATATGATAATACCTTAATTTAAATAAATACTATCCGACTTTATAATACATTCCATCATAGATGACAAAATTAGGTGGGTTATGACTATGCAGACGGTCAGATGTGACTATCGCTGATCTATCGCCGGTGACAATAAAACGAGCTTTACAAGCGTTCCACTTTGTGCATCTCCATATCGATGTCTGTTTACCCCTCTTTGCGCAATAATAAGTATAGCCTTCAAGCATTCCTAACTCTTTACCGAATTTGTTCTTCACCCAAGATACTGTTGAAAAAAAGAAAAGTCTAAACATTGATTGGTTTAAAATTTTAATCTCGTTTTCACAAGGACATATTGTCACCGATTTTATTGCGTTGCCAGTATATCTCTAAGTGATATATGAGGTATATTCTGAATAAGCTCAGAAATATTTGGAAGATACATTTATATGAAATAATATTTGACTCGTTACGTGTCTGATATCGGTGTTGCTACATAGTAATTTTTACAATTCAAGATTATAAGCCTAAAATCAACTTTTACCTTCGTATCGTTAGAATTACCACTGGAATGAACTATTATGGGTATTATGTAAATAATGGTTTTTTTTAATATTTCAGTAGAAGTTTACTTAATGAAGGTTATTTCCATATTTTTATTTACATAAACACACACAATAGTAAAGACAAATATTATTATCTAAAACAATAAATTTCAGAGTAAAAAAAACAGTCAGCATATGTTTTGAAATGAGACTTAATAATTTAAATTTATATTAGCTCTTTTATTTACGAAATATAGGTTTGTACTATGACTGTGTCAGAAATAAAGTAAAATAAAATTAGTACACTATTTAGCACATAGTATTTGTACTTTTAATATAATAAAATCTACTAATTTTTTGGTTAAAGCCGAATAATGTGAATCTTATTTCAACGTAGACATTAAACATAACAATTGATAGATAATCACTGATAATATATTAATATAATTTCAAAATTATGTTAATACCCTATAGTAAATAAACCAATTGGATTTGACTATCGTGACCCAATTGGGGTAACGGATTTCAATAAAAAGAAATTACTCTTTTAATCTAATTTGTATATGCATTTTTTTTATTCAAAAACTACATAATCGGTTTGTATATTTTTTTAAGCTGAGATAAATATGTATATTTTGGTAGTGTTAGTGAAAAAATTAAGTTACCATTCTTATGTAAATATATTATTGTGTATAATATTATAACTGTGTTTATGGTTAATGTCTAACGAATTCAGTTTTTCAGTTCAGGTACTTATAAATAAAGATTACAGTTACACTTATTACATAACATTACTTACATATTTACACTTTATAATAAATGTCATGATATCAATATACAAATTATATGAATGAGAGAAAATGTTTAATTAAGTTAAAAAAGTTTATTTTTATCACGAGTATACAAAAGGCATCTATGATGCAGTGGTTCAACACTCAAGTATACTTCCATACACAAATACAAGGCAAATTAATAATCTTAGCTGTTGTAGCTCCTTCATGCGGTCCACCGCCACACACACGTGCATATAATTGTTACAAAAATTTTGATTTTTCCGTTGGAACGGCAAAAAAACCACACACACCTAAAATAATAATTCGTCAGCGCCTCAGTACGTCGTACGTAAAGTGACAATTAACCGTTGTAATAAGATCATCGTTCATGAGCCCGACATCGCAATCTACCCGCATATGAAAATATGGAAACGCCCAGCCATTAATTCTTTGTATGTCTAGATAACCATAGTGAAATGATGATTCTCGTTTAAGCCCGATTTTGAATTTGAAGCTCATTAATGCAATAAAGACACTTTTGTTATAAGTGTATTTTATTATGTAATAATCTAAATGCAATTTAACAACAACATAATTCTTGAATTCAGATAATTTTAATTACAGATGATAGTTACACAATTATATATAATTGTTACTACATACGTATTTACATTTTATAATAAGTTCCTTTATATATAACAAACTTACTATATTCGTGATTATGACACAATTGACATCGTATTATATTATCCATCTCGTCAAGTGTGAATCTGGCTTTGCAGAACGATGACTGATTTTGAACACCTCCATGTATTTGTAGTTCCATGTCGTTTTTCATGAAAAAAAGGATAATTATTCACTAATGCTATCGTATTACCTTTCTTGTTCTTTACCCATGTTACTAAAAGAAAATATATAAAAAATAATTATTATAT
This sequence comes from Antheraea assamensis, assembly GCA_035772565.1. Lineage (NCBI taxonomy): Eukaryota > Metazoa > Arthropoda > Insecta > Lepidoptera > Saturniidae > Antheraea > Antheraea assamensis. The sequence goes on from JAQQSE010000160.1 coordinate 537,330, forward strand.
AAATACACAGACTATCAGATTTTTACTACGTCATTCTACATACCAACTAATGTTGTGCGTAATCAAAAAGGATTCAATTTTAATTAGATGTAATAATAGAATATAATTAAATAAAATATTTTATTATTAGTGACGTTATATAAACACTAAATTTAAAAAATAATAAATCTTACAGAGAGAACATTGAGAGAAAAAAAAGCACAGGACAATAATAGAGCGAGTTACGACACATTGGCGCCAATTGACATGCAATTTATATATAAAAAATGTTGCGTTCATAATTCAACAAGAATAATTAGCTCATATAAACTGTCACTGTCATGTTTAATATAATCAAACCCCTGGGCTGTCCAAAACCATAAAGGTTCAAGTTCCATAGAAACGAATGTAGACCTCATGAGGCACAGGTCAACAGACTGTTGGCAGCATAAGCTTAAAAAAATATTTGATTTATTACAAAACTTTGAAAAATAACAACTTATGTCTTGTAAAATGACAATCTTTGTGTAAAATGTATTTTGCAATTTTTTTTTCAATTACACGAATTTTTTTTAAACTAAACCATGAAATTTACAATGTGTGATGTCGTGAAATATAAAAGAATTAAAAATATAATCCGCTATTTTAAGATGTGGGTCTTAAAAAATCAGCCGAGGGATTAAACTAAGCATTATTATTTTTAACTTTTTGAGATTACTTTCTTCTGTTTATGACGACAAAATGTTTAACAATAAACAATTATTTTAGTTTCTTACTTTTAACAAAAATCATTTAGGTTATGTGTACACCAAATGACTCATATACATAATGATATTAAATTGATATGTCAGGTCATTCATATTATTATTTTTTATACTTAGTAAATTCTATTGCGTTTCACAATCTCATCTTATGTAAAAAAAAATATGCTCTGTGACGGAACGAAACACATGTAATCGATTATGGTCGTTACACGTTAATCAGCAACATATTTGAATTATATTTAATATGTTAATACTAGTGTGAACCGACGATAGGTTCAAACATCTGCCAACGTCGGCTTTAACCAGTAAGTAATGACGCGTTTTATTACTTTTGTTGTGTCTATTGCGAATATTTCGCTGTTTTTATGACTACTTTCAGATTTAATTTCTTCAGGAATACGTCGCGCAGATAAAATCAAAAGTTTTTGTTGCAGTAAGACGCGGCAGCGACCAATCAATTCCTGGCAGAAGGTACAAAGTAACGTCCACTCTAATATTTAATTATGGATTACAGTAAAGCAATGCCTTCATTAATGAGATACAATAATTTGTGGTTAAATTTGAAAGATATCCACTATCTCTACAGTTCTAAAATTATTGTTCAATGCAACAGAAAGAATCAGGGTACTGACTACCTTAAAGAGTGTCCATAAAACAATCTTAAGTATAATGGTAAGTTACACTCTAAAATAAACTCCCTCGTGTACAACAAAATTAACAGGATCGTGGTTATGAGTGAGTTGAGCTCGTATTATCTTGTCCTCGTCGTAGACTGTGAATCTCGCTTTGCAAAAAGTCGAAGACTTCGAGCATCGCCAACTGGACGTAGAACCAGCAACGCTTGTCCAGAAAAAAGGTGAAGTCATTCAGTAATGCCAATTGTTTACCGTTTCTATTGACCACCCATTGAACTGTAAAGGTTGATATATTATTAATTCGCGTATTTTAATTATTATTTCAAGTTCGTTATTAGTGTTCATGAATAAATTTATAGGTACAATATTTTTAATTTTATGTAAAATTATCATTATCATCATTATCATTTATTTATCATCATATTAAGGGTTCCTCTTCTTTTTACTGCTTTGGGAATAAATCCTTACTAGTTAAGACTATTACTACCATTATCAGTATTGGTAATGATAAAAAATATCTTCTTTTTTTTTTTTTTTTCTCTTTAATATGGGCTTTGTCGCATAGCGACTATGATGCCCCGTAACAACATCACAGACATGTTCAATTCCACAATACAATCATTATTACATCTTAAAAGCTAACCTTGCGATTGTGTACAATAATTTCGCATTCTGAGACAGAGGGTCTGCCAGGATCGAATTACAAATACCTACATCCATGGATCGAGTAATCCTGAAATTTTTTCTACAATTTTCATATTTAACACATTCCATCAAAACGTGATAAACATCCTCAATTACACCGCACACCATGCAGTTCGGTGAAGACCTTTTTTTTATTAGGTGTAAAAACCTATTTGTTGGAATGTGTCCAGAGCGAAGTCGGAGGGCTATTATTAGGTCAGATCTACTTACAAAATTTTGATCGATCCATGGGAGATCAAAGTGAGGTTGCGGTTGTATGGTCTTATACCAGATTCCTTTTTCTAAGGATCGTTTGTCAAAATATACCTTCCACATATCTCTACAATAAGATTTTACTTGAGACAAATACTCAGTATACATCGCGGTGATATACGTCGGAATTCCGTCATATGCAGCTTGGTTTGCCAAAAAATCAACCTGTTCATTACCAACTAATTTAATGTGTGATGGAATCCATTGAAGTATGACTGTCTTACCACTAAATTGGAATCTATAGATCGATTTTAATATAGAGTAGGCTATCGGAATACATCGTATTGACGAGGTGCACCGAGCCAAATGTTGTAAAGCGGTTTTTGAATCAGTCAAAATTGCAAACTTTTGACATTGTAAAGATTCAATATATGTTAAGGCTTTATTAATAGCTATTAATTCTAAATGCATTATCGATATATTAGAATCGACCTTAAATTTTGCATGGCTGTCGGCAAATGGATCTAAAAAGGCGGCACCATTACCATTACTACTTTTCGAGCCATCAGTATAAATTTTATAATAGTCGCCAAAATTATGTTCAATATGCTCAATACATAAGCATCTCAATTGTATAGGGTTATATTTATGTTTGGGTAAAGTTACCGAATATATCTTGCAATGACGTTCAGAGTTCCAATAAAATAGTAGCATGCTTAATTGGAATGTTAGGAAATTGTTGTGGCATTTCAGACTGTATGTTCATTGTTATTGTTTCTAGAGTGCAAAACTGCTTGCTGTAGTCAAGCGCAGCGCAAATTGTCACCGACGCGGCGCGGGCTCATCACAAGAGTGTTTGAGATGGGCGGTTACTACCGAGACTTATTGTCTCAATTTCGAATATGACGGGATAATTTGACAGCTACTGAATTTAAAAGATAGCATGAAAAAGAAAAGGGACGTAGGTTTATTACTTGCATCTTACTACGTTACTAGAGTTAACGCATATAATATACACTTAATTTCATGGTTCGAGACACAGCATTAATGCACCTTGCCTATTAAACATATAAAAAAAACTATATGTCACATACATTTTATCATCTTTAGTTCATTACAAATATTAAAGTACCCTAAAAGAGTTAATATAAATACATTATAATAAGAGATTTTTTTAGAATTACATTATAGTTTAAGTAAAAGTATTTCTAAAATGACACATATGTATTTACAAGATCGTTCGAGAAAATCACATATTGTAGTATCGCATCATGCAGATACATTATCGCGAAATCAAACATATAACAATTATCTTAAAGTTTAAAATACATCCCGCGGTGAACGACGAACTTAGCCTGAGCATGGTTGTGGAACAATTGCGCACGTAAGATTTTCTCATTTTCATCAATCGTGAATCTCGCTCTGCACATCGAAGAAGATTTCGACGAACACCTCCAAGTTGTTGTGTTATTCTTTTGACTATCGAGAAAATACGTGAAATTGTTCAGTAGAGCTAATCGCTTTCCGTTATTTTTCTTAATCCATTGTACTGAAAATACTCAATACTTCAATTTCAAACTAAAATATTGCATAATATAATAAGAAAATGATGTAATTTAAAATTTCGTTGCAACTGAAGCACTTCTACCTTATTCCCGTGTTTTATTTCTTACGAGATTGTACGGTCAAGTTAACATTGCACAAATGCATATCTATATACTCGTATAAAACAAAGTCGGGCTTGTTCAAAGACTTATAACTCAAGAACGAATGTACCGATTTTCATCAACATTAACTTTTTGAATTTGTCTTCACCCCGAATAGCAGAAAATATCAAAAAAGTAATATGAACAAATATATATATCATTTCTATCTATCTCTTCTTCTATAGGTATAATAAATCGATTTTGTTCCATCATAGCAGAATAACTATGAAAATGTCAAAATGTCATATATCACAAGGTGATTCACTGAAGATAATAAAACAGAAAGTCGCCCATGCAAAATACACAGCATCTATAAAGCATATGTCTTGCTGATACGCCATTGAAATACTTGGTTTTGTGATTTTATTAAATTTTTGTTTACTTTATAAAAATATTATCGTAATAGACTATTTAACTTAGTAAATTTTTAGTAATCGTTTTATTACGTTAATAAACTCATAAATAAAGTTTAGCTAAAAATTTACATGACAATCGTTAACTGTTAGACGTTCCGAAGTTTGCTGGGTCAGCTTGTTTATAATAAATTTCACATACATTTTTAAATTTTATAAATTGCCTAGAAAGCCCTTCAAAAGCTCATTCTAATAAAAGCTTTTTTACTTTACTTTAAGAAGGCAAGAACAATAAGGGCCTGATTAGTTTTTTTTTATAACAATTGTGTTCTTTTTGACCCCAAAGCAAAATGTTGTTGGAAATATGTAAAAATAAATGTCTGAAAATTTGAGCCCGTAATATTAACTCTAAAGTACTCTTTTTCTCATATAAAATAGACAGTAAACTTTGATTGTATTTTTTTTAATTTTTATAACTCGGCGGCCCTTTGTGTTGTCATATCGTTCGAGCTCAGGATTGAGCGCTCTACAATAATAGTTTATTTAAATTTCACATGAACAACAATATTTGTTTTTAAAGCGTCAGTCAATAATCCTTGAAAATTTAATGGTACAACAAAGTGTTAAACCTCAATATTTCGAGAAGTATCGATATTAGAGATTTAATTTAAGACACTTGTTTGTAGAAAATTACATTTACAACAAATATTTCACTAACATAAATAAGAACTGTCTATAAAATTTGGCTTTAGTGATCTTTATCGCCTCACCGGTGCGTCACCTTTAAGTCGCAATAGACACTATTGTAGAGCGCTCAATCCTGACTAATTCCTGAGTTCAAACGAAGTCATAGCACAACGTGCCACCAATATATATATATATATCACACTGCAATTGCCAATTAAAAAAAATGTTTCGTGATATCTTTATCTTGTCTACGATTTTATTTAAATACGTGAACTCGCTCTATTTACCCACCCATTGAGGAATATTAGTAGTATTTGTATGATAAAGTTTCTATATTATACACAAGTTCATTACAAATAATAACATGGATGATAATTGAAAACAATAAACTCTTTAAAGTAGTATTCTTTAATAACCAGAAATGATACCAATATAAAAAAGAACTTATTAGAAAAATATGTATTGACAATTGAAGCCTAACACATAAAAATGACGCTGCGAGCCGCGCTCTTAAAAGAACTGCTCAATACAAGCACGTATATAAAAATTTAAAAACAAAAGAAAATTTTGCCGGAAATTAGAAAATAGAATCACTGTAAAATCGATTACTTCAAAGATGTTAATATCTCATCATAACTTGATATAAATACCATTTTTTATAACAAACTTTTTCGGTTCATGATTGTGAATCAACTTTGGCCGCAGCACCGTCGTCCCATCCCATAGCATAAATCTGGCTTTGCAAAGCGAAGAGTAAGTACATCGCCATGATGATTTTGAACCGCGGTCGTTTCTTTTATCTCGATAATAAGTAAAATTCCCAATCAGAGCTATAGTTTTCCCGGAACAATTCCTGATCCATGTTACTTTGTCTAAAACAAGGAAAGTACGAGATTTATTTTTATTAATGATTTTGTTACATTCTTGTATTAATAGGTACACTATATTAATTACTATTTGTAACAAAACCTATAAGATTGTAGTGTTCCAAATGAATTCTTATGAATGGTAAGCCTTTCTAAAAGTAGTTACACAAAGATGGTGTCGCGATCACATAATTTCAAGTAGGCTTCTTTTACACCCATGTGCTACAATGAATTCTCAACAAGCATTATTGAAGTTATATTTCTTTTGGCGTGTTTAGGAAAAATGATGAGTGAATTTTTAAGATACGCGCGCACATATTCACCTAAAAGTGATGATACCATTAAGTTGGTTAGTAATTAACTCTAAAGTTTTCGTGAGAACTGAGAACTTTATTCAAGCTAGTTATTCAAATACTTATATGATGTATATTATATAAGTGGAGATTAAAATAATTTATTTATGCATAAATATACGTGATTTAGGTGTGATTTTACATTATATATGGTGGTGAATGCTCATTGATTGTGAGTGTGAAAGTTAATTAATTTGAGGTTAAACGTCGTCGATATGTATTCTATTTATTTGTTGACATTGTAATTATTATTATTATGATGTTATTTGATAAATAGTTTATTCTACTTCTTTTTGGTGTTTTAATTCGTTCTATATACAGATATATAGACAAATAATTTGAAAGCCTTTTAAAGTCAATACATTTTTTTTTAACTAATGTAATTTAACCTACGTCTTACATGCATACGTAAGTGCACACCTATGTTTTTTTTTCAGACATTTCATAATTGTAATTTACTGAATGATCATTGTACAGAAAATCGAGATAGCATATTAATAAATAGTATTTTTTTTAATAAATTTGCTGTGTAACTGAGATCATGTAGTAGGTTTATTGTCAACTGCTACAGCTTAACTCCAAGAAAATAAAAAAATCGTTTAATAAATCCATTTTTGATTTCAATATTGCTATAACATACGAATTTTACTAAAATTTCAACCGTCTTCATCTTAACTAATATTAATATTCTTTAAATGAATACTTTAAGTTTCCTAAACATATTATTTTTATTAAGATATAAACTGACAATTTACGAAGACTTTATTGTCTCGTAATATTTATGATTATTAGTAACAATAACCTTTGCATTGTAGTGACGATCGCCGACAACTATCTTTATAAAGTTTTACAAGACATTTTATTCCCATTAAAATATGTAAAATCGTTCAATATACTTAGTAAGTAGCATGTGAATGAGAAAAAATAAAAAAATATAAACAACACAAAATAATGCTGTATTAAAATATAATTGATTAACAATCATTTTAATAACAATGTTATAATAGTAAAAATATAATACGAAATTGTGATCGAAACAGATCTGGACATTATTTTGCATAGATCCAGAAAAAAAAATATTGTGCTCAAAGAATTTGTAATGAAATAATTCAAACCAGGACACTTCTGACTAACAGCATATTATGCCATAAACGGTTAGATATCAGCGTTTCATTCTGTAATAAACACCTTCCCGTATAGTGTATTTAGATGGCGGATGGTTATGAGTGAGTTGCGAACGTATGAACTTATCATTTTCCAATGTGAACCTTGCTTTACATTTGAACGCAGTTTTTGAACAGCGCCACGTAGATCGGCCGGCTTTCTCATCCTCCGGGTCATTTTTCTTATATTCTCGATCATTCTTATTATATTCACGGTAATAGTTAAAATCTCCTATCATCGCAACTACTTTACCGGAACTGTTCGTTAGCCATATTACTGAAAGTAATGTCACTTCGATTAACACACTCTACGTAAAAAAGCGACCGATTCATATGACTCGAATGTAAAATATTTTTCCAGAATAAGATTTATTCTAACTAATATTGTAAATACGATAGTAAGTTTGTTTGTGTCTTACGCTTTCATACCATACCTACTCAACCGATCACCATTACATCTTGCGTACACCTTCTCTTGGGTACAGAGAAGGACATAGAGTACCTGTTCATCCAGATAAGAAGGACTATTCCCAAGGAATAGGTCAAATCTACATGAAAACGAGTGAAACCGTGGATAGACGCCGTTATATTATACTATAAAAGAAAATAAATAACACGTTACACAACTTAATATTACATTGAGAACTAAAAGAGTCATACATATCAGAATTTTATATAAACACCGTTACGTACAACATATTTAGATGATGAATGGTTGTGATACAAAAATGGTTTAATAATATTGAAGTCTTTGGTCAATGTGAATCGGGCTTTGCACCTTGGCGAAGTCCGAGTACACCGCCAAGTACCTGTCCTCATTAATTTATTATCTGATGAATAAGTATAATGTTGATACAAGGCGTATTCTCTTCCAGATCGACCCTGCACCCACTGTATTGTACCTGGATGAGAGAATTATTGAATTAAAATTGTTTCCATTCCAAAGTGTCACACGCAACCGCAATATCGTCTTATAGATTAAAATGATACCGTGTGATCGAAAGGGGCCACAGTATAACTACCAGAATTTGTCTATAAGCATTTGTACGTATACATTATAGCAATTAGCTTGATGACTACTTGAACATATAACAAAACCGTACAAAAACACTATTTCTTTCATTACCTAAAACATAGAATTATTATAACATTTATATTCTATTCAATTCTACGCAACGTACAAGTACTATAGAAACAACAATAGTTCATTATGTTAGTAATGTATAAAATAACAAAAAAATACAAATGAAATCTCAACATTTATTTTCTATAAATCTTATCGTTACTAATGTTATAAATTCAAATATGAGGTTGTTTGTTTGTTACGTTTTCACGCAGTAACTACTGAATTGATCATCAGGAAATTTTACATACACATTGACAGGGACAGAAAAAAACATACAAAATGCCATACAGAACGAAGTACAACTCCTGAGGAGTAAGCCCATATCTACACTAACGCGAGCGAAGCACCGAACAAAACCTTGTTGTAATATAATAAACACAATAAAAAGTGATCGCACAACGTACTTTGTATGGTCGTAAACATCAGCGATGACCAGTAATAATTGTGCTCGAAGTATTGTGTTTGTTTGATTCTGGGCTATATTACATAAATAAGGAAATTTAGTATTTTCCTTATAAAAACTTTGACAGTATTCTGCAATACATTTAAATTGTGTTTTAAAATAATTATTGGGTATTTATAAATTGATAAGATATCGATATATAAGGTGGAAAATATAATAATAGTGTTGGGCATGTTAGAAGATGGTGCAATCCAACAAGTGGTTAACAACACCCTAATCACCAAATAAACCATGATTTCTCGATTTTGGTTACTTTATTATTTGGCATCTAACAAAGCTTTAACTTAGGGAAATACGTGTTATCACGCCTACACAGGATAGTTTTCACCAAAATTCCACCAAGAAGGAACCCGACTTAAGCACAATGCAGCTAGTGTAAAGGCTTCAATCAGATCACCAGTAGTTAGTAAACGACCTAACAGTTTGAAGAAAGGTTCTTTACGTTGATCTTTATTGTCGTTGACCGATTCGTGAAAATGCAATAAAACATTACAATCATGGTTCGGACAGGAGCATTTATTGGCGCATGAACCAAATTCATTTAGATAAAAGCAAACATGACTGCATGAAAAGCCGGTACGACATTGCAAACCCTCTAATCACCCCCAAAGAGTACAAATGAAGAAAGAAGATCATCTCATGAATGATAATGACTCTCCACACACAGCGTGAATGGCATGAGCCGCCGTTCGGCAATATGACGTCACGCTTTTAGATTTGAATTCACATTCAGTCACACGACTTAAACTCCATACAACGGTCTTGGAACATGATTCAATGCAGATTTTCTTGCAATTTTCCGTCAAGTTTGACCACAACAATAAAAATATTACGTATGACAATAGCGGCAGATGTGTACTTAACGTAGGGAATCGAAACGCTGATTATTAAATAATAGTAACTTTTTGTTAAATATTGGCTAATAATAAATTGTTTTAACAAAACTATAAACTCTCCTGAATTTTGTGCCTTTTTTAGCAACAAATATAGTCGCTCAGTTTTACGCATTTATTATTATGATAGAATATATATAAGCATTTTTACCATGCCCAGTTTAATGAAAAATTAATTGTAGTTTCTACAAAAAGCAACAACATCCATAACGTGTTGGCCGCCGCACCGGTCTAAACTATTCGACCCTCATCGCTATGATTTTGTTGCATATAATGTGATGTCATAAATGTTCTTACTTGAGTTTATCTTGCCAGATAAGAGAATACCCCTTAATAAGATTAAGGTAACTAAACTTTAATATAAACACCGTTTTGTACAACATATTTTGAAGGATCATGCGTGTGCTCTAATTGTCCCCGAAGCATGGTACGATCGTGGGCAATGGTAAATCTTGACTTGCAAGTCGATGAGGTCCTTGTGCATCGCCAAGTACTTCTATATTTTGTTTGATATTCACATAAATATGTATAATGATTAACAAGCGCTAAAGTCTTCCCAGCTAAGTTCTTCACCCACTTTACTGAAAAATTCGAAAAGCAATTTTTACAATAACTTCGAAGGTACTTCGAACACATATTTGTAGAAAACTTGCAATCTAGCAGTATATGATAAAATAATAATGTGACACTATTATATTTTTAATTCTAAGATCAACGGTGGTAAGGCCAATTGAATAGAGAACCATTGATGTCAACTAGCCTTGCCACTGTTAATATGTATCTCGAATGGTACGATAATAAATGGAAAAAAAAATTCTATATGTACACTATAATGGTTTAATAATTAAATAAGGATTCTATGGAACTATCTGTTTCTAAAGAACGGATGCAAATAATAACAATATTTCAAAATACCATGGACATTGCGCATAATAAAATCCTTTTTAAGAAAAAAATAAAAATAAAATTATTCACTAACAATATTAATCTCGTTTTAATCGAAATGGCTCATTACGTCAGTAATGTATAGAATAACAAAAAATAAAAGTGAAATATTAAAATTCATTTCCTACAAATCTAATCCTTACTGATACTATAAATGCAAATGTGATTTTTTTTTATCTTAGTTCCACTTTCAGGTGATAACTACTGAACCGATCATCTGGAAAATTTGGCATACACAGTGTCAGGACGACAGAATAGGACATAAGGTGTTTAGAAAAAAGGACAGCTCCTGAGGGTTAAGCCAGATATACACTAACGAGAGCGAAGCATAAAGTAAAAAGTTATGTTACTATAATAAACTCAATAAAAAGTGTTCACACAGCGTACTTTGTATGATCGTTAACACAAACGGTGGCCAGTAATAATTGTGCTCAAAAGATTGTGTTTGTTTGATTTTGGGGTATATCACATAAATATGATACAATATATATATATATATATATATCTTAGATCCATATGTAAGTTTAACACATAGGAATTTACTTAAACGATAATTTTAGACGAAGCAAAATACTTTGCTAATAATTTGCTTATAACAACTTTGATAACGTTCTGCAGTACATTTAAAAATGTATATTTAAATAATTATTTTGTATTTATAAATTGATGAGATATAGATATATAAGGTGGAAGAAACAATAATTGTGTTGAACATGTTAGAAGATGGTGCAATCCAACGCGTGGTAATCAACAACCTAAACATCATAGAAAAGGTGATTTCTCGATTTTGGTCACGTTATCGTATTATTGGGTATCTAGCGGGCCCTACATTGGACAAATACGTGTTATCACGCCTACACAGGATAGTTTTTTCCAAAATTCTACCAAGAAAGATCCTGACCTAAGCACAATGCAGCTAGTGTAAAGGCTTCAATCAGATCACCAGTAGTTAGTAAACGGCCTGACAGTTTGAAGAAAGCTGCATAACCATTGTCCTGGATAATCGTTGACCGATTCGTGAAAATGCAATAAAGTGTAACAATCATGGTTCGAACAGGAATATGTACTGGCGCATGAACCAAATTCATTTGGATAACAGCAAACATGACTGCGTGAAATGCCGGTACAAAATTGCATAGACTTTAATCACCTCCCAAAGAGTACAAATGAGGTAGGTATTTCACCTCATGCATCATAATATCATTCCACACACAGTGTGAATGGCATGAGCTGCCGTTAGACAATACGACACCGTGCTTTTAGATTTGCCTCCACAGTCACTCGACTTAAACTCCATAGAACAAGTCTTGGGACATGATTCATTGCAGATATTTGCAATTTTTCGTCAACCTTGACAACTACAGTAGAAAGATTGCGCATGGAAATAATAGAAACTTTTTGTTAAATATTGGCTAACGAAATTTTTTTTAACAAATATACTCGCTCAGTTTTACTCAACTTTTATTATCATAGGGTATAAATAAGTATTCTTACTATGACTATTTTAATCAAAAATGTATTACAAAAAGCAACAACATCCGGAACGTATTGGCCGGCGTGCCGATGCGGCCTAAACTGTGCGACCGCCGTTGCTGTGATTTAGTTGCATGCATATATGTGATGTCATAAATAGTCTTAGTTGAGTTTTTCTTACCAGTTGAGAGAATATCCCTTCATTAAATTTGGGTAACTAAAGTTTAATGTGAACACCGTTTTGTTTAACGTATTTTGAAGGATCATGCGTGTGCTCAAATTGTCCCCGAAGCATAGTAAGATCGTGGGCGATGGTAAACCTTGACTTGCAATTTGATGAGGTCCTTGTGCATCGCCAAGTACTTTTTCTATCTTTTGTTTGATATTTACATAAGTATGTATAATGATTAACAAGTGCCAATGTCTTGCCAGCTACGTTCTTCACCCACTTTACTGAAAATTTTGAAAAGCAATTTTGCAGTATATGATAAAATAATTATGTAACCATTTATTTTTATTATGAATAGATTTTTGTTTTCATTATCGACGATGGTAAGGCTAATTATATAGTTCTCTATTGATGTCAACTAGCCTTTCACTGTCAATATGTATTTCAGAAAACAACATCTTATACGTATACCACAATGGTTTAATTTTTATATAATTGATTATGCGGAATTATTTATTTCTGAAGAATAAGTGCAAATAATAACAATATTTCAAAATACGATAAGCCATGCACATAATAAGCCCCTTTTTAAGAACTTTTTTTTTTCATCAATAATGTTAATCTTGTCTTAATCAAAATGGTTAGTAATGTATAAAATAACAAAAAATACAAGTGAAAAATTAAAATTTATTAAGTATAAATTTTATCCTTACTTATATTATAAATGCGAATGTGATTTTTTTCTTCGTTATACTTTCATGCCTTAACTACTGAACCGATCATCAGAAAATATTGCATACACTACACTAACACATACAACGTTATTAACTCTGCTGAATTTTGCGACATTTCGAGATATCTTTATTTTCAACAAATATAATCGCTCAGTTTTACTTAATTATTATTATAATAAAGTATATACAAGTATTCTTACCATGCCTAGTTTAATGAAAAATTAATTACAGTTTTTATAAAAATCAACAACATCCATAACGTGTTGGCCGCCGCGCCGCTCTTAACTATTCGACCATCATTGCCATGATTTTGTTACATATAATGTGATGCCATACATATTCTTAAGTTAGTTTTTCTTGCCAGATGAGAGAATACACCGTCCTTAAATTTTGATAACTAAAGTTTAACATAAACACCGTTTCGTATAACGTATTTTGAAGGATCATGCGTGTGCTCAAATTGTCCCCGAATCATGGTACGATCCCAGCTGACGGTAAATTTCGACTTACAAGTCGATGAGGTCCTCGTGCATCGCCATGTACTTTTATCTTTCGTTCGGTATGCACATAAGTATGTGTAATTATTAACAAGGGCTATTGTCTTCCCAGCTATGTTCTTAACCCACTTTACTGAAAAATTCGAAAAGGAATTAATACTATTACATCGAAGTTATTTGACACGTATTGTAGACGTAGAAAACTCGCAATCTAGCAGTATGTGATAAAATAATCATATGCTAATTAAATAAGGAAACATTGATGTCAACTAGCCTTCCCACTGTCAATATGTATGTCGAAGGGCACGATAATGAATGGTATAAAAACAACATGTTATACGTACACCGCAATGCTTTAATTATTAAGTTACTGATTCTATGGAATTATCTGTTTCTAATGAATAGATGCAAACAATAAGAATAATTCAAATACGAAAGACAATGTGCTTAATAAAACCCTTCTTAAGCACAAAGAGATTTTATTAATTAACAATGTTAATCTTATTTTAATCAAAATGGATTTATCATTAACCCATAGATAAACATTCAAGCAATCTTTCTTATAAGCATTAGGAGAATTGAACTAGCAATGTATACTTCATATTTAATTTTAAATAATCCATTTAAATTAAAACTTAAAGATCTATTTACAACTATCTATTACAGACAAATTCTTATCAGGGCATACAATAGAAATGAAAATACAAGTATACTTGCTAAATTCATTTGTTTTATGACGTTAGTAGACCTTGTAATAAAATGATAACCTGAAACACAAATGTTAAATTATATCATGACTTTCCATCTAAAGTTTAATGTACACTCCATTACGGATGATAAATGCCGGTCGATTATGTGTATGATTTGTAACACAACGCACCATCTTGCCGCTTTTCGTGGTAACTATCTTGGCTTTACATACTGTATTGTTGGTGCACACCCAGTAATTGGTTTTAATTTGGTTCCTATGGAGACCGAAAGTGAAGCCATTATAAATGAGTACTGGGATGTTACGTTGGTTTTTCACTATTATTACTGAAAATAATGTAAATTTTAGAACAACAGACAACCTTACATAGAATTTTGGGTTAAATTAATTACTCTGACAAATTGAATCGAAAGCAGTTAAAATTTCTATGGATCGCGACCATCTCACTGCAGGTATATGCATCACTATGATGAATATCATATCGCTATGATGAAACATTTAGACAAGCCACGGTATGGGATCCGATGGTGTAGATTCAGTAATCAGATAGAATTACCATCCTATCCAACTTACCGGGAATTTGTACCCAACTATACTACTACTATTTGATTAATGAAGGTGTTATTTTACGGAAATGCATTATTAAATAATAAAGTGGACATTATTTTGCACTTCCATGCGAAACTTATAGGCCACTGCCATGTCTCACTGTAACAAAAAGCGTTTGGAGTGCAATGAGATGTGGCAGTAACCAATGAATACCAAGCGGAAATGCAAAGTAACGTCCACTCAGATATTTATATTATTACTGCCATGCACATAGTGATAAACTGACTACAGTGGTAAACGGTGATACTTTTTCGGCTTGTCCTGTTTCGGGACCATATATATTAAATCAACCACCGAGGGACTTGCTGGACGACATAACTTCGACAACTATTGATAGATTGTAGATCTCTTTTTGGATGACATTGTGCTTACAATCAAATACAAACCCGTCATTATACTATCCTAAAAAAAATACTACACTAGCTGTAATTTAAATATGAGCCACCGGAGTGAATCGCTATGACCGATTTCAGCACGTGGACCGCTGTTAAAATACAGTTAAACGCGAGAATCCCATTATCTATATTTTTGTACTCATTTTCGTTTATTACTGTGCGGGGTACACAGCGTGCATCGTGCAACGTGCAGCGTGCATCGTGCAACGTGCAACGTGCAACGTGCATCGTGCATCGTGCAACGTGCAGCTTGCAACATACAGCGTGCAACGTGCAGCGCGCAGCAAGTAGCATGCAACGTGAACTGTGTTTTTATTCCAATCTATTATATCGATTCATAAAGTAACAAAAAAATACCAACAGTAAGCATTTTTTTTAATAATTGCCAAAATGCGGAGACTAAACATCTACATGCTAATAATATAACTGGATGAGTTCGTATGTTGCAATAAAGTCAGGGATCAACCCTCTCTACACATTCTACTGGATATATTCATAATTAGTGGATATATTCTTAAATAATTTATGACTTATCTAGACATTGTGTTTATAAATTGCAATGTACAGACAAAATATCTACGCGGTAACGAATTGTTCCTTTAAATTTAATTAAACACTACCTATTAATTAAACTACATACATACTTCTGTAAATTATGACTAACGTTTAGGTACATAGACATTAGATAGGCATGGTAGACAGTTATACTGTATTTCCATTTAAATTTTACAACATATATATTTGTGATTTTTTACAAATATTGTAATAAATTATATTACCTACTTAAACATTTACAATTAAAGTTATACTTAATACTTTGTTTGAAATCCTTGGAACGTTAAAAAGTAAATTTTGTATATGTTACGGGCAATGTACTTATGTGACCCATTATTATATGGAAGGCCTGGTACGTTCAGGCAACGTATCAAATCAATTGTCTTTTTTTTTCTAGCCACTGTATGCAAATAAAGGATTTTTAAATTATTGTTTACACAATAGTTACATAAGTACAGTCAGTAATTTGATACTAACTTAATTCTACGCTGTAGTAAAGTAGAGGAGGCAGCGTGTACATATCGTTTCAATGCTCAATTATATAAGCACAAACATTTTTGTAGCAATAAATGTACTGGATAAATATTTTTAACGCAAGGCCAAACTAACCTAACCTACATGTCGGTAGGATTTGGTAATGCTAGCCACTATCAATCAAGTCAGATCCGATCGATTAACCTAACAGCGACATGTAAAACTGAGGTTAGAATGGTAATATGGCAAAAAATAAGGCAGGACTTTGTTAGCAACCACCACAAAGTATAACTGCAGCGTATTCATGGTAGTGCTTAAAACGTTCCGTGTCTCGTGTACCACCGGTGGTACACGTTAAGCTTAATCTTCAGTCCACGTGAAATTGGACGTTTTAAAACACATCGAGATTTCTATTTAATAGTAATCTAACATTATATTTATAAATATGGACCAGACAACAACATGAAATACATAGCAGAGATCATTATTTTGTCATTTATTTTACACTACGCCTAACCTCTGGTCGCTATTGTAAATAACATTTCAATTATGTTACACTATCTAAGCAATGTGATTTTGCAGCGAAAATTTAGTACTTTTGTCATTTACTGGCTAAACTCCCATATTTACTATCTTCTGGGTTTGGTTGCTTTAACAGAAATCGACTAGGAGAAATATAGAAGAGATACATTGCCATTAACATATACACTTAACAACTTAAAACCGAAGTAGTAAATTATTCGTAGTTAATAACTCTCTTAGACTTTCATATAGACGCCATGGTGGATAATGTAGGAGGGCGGGCGATGCCGATGCTCGAGATTACTTCGAAGGATTTTTCCATTATTGGATAAGACGATACGGGCTCTGCACCTCCCATGACCAGTATTAGTACACAAGTACGTTTCAGTGGTTTTACTCTGACTCTGGCTGTAGAATGTGAATCCATTTATGAGAGCGAGGTTTTTACCGAGCTTATTTTTCACCCATGTTACTGGAAAGGAAATATACGTTTTTATCGGTATTATCAAAACCAATATTTTGTTTTATATGCTTAACGATTATACAAGAACTACATAATAAGTACAGTGCTATCAAAAATAATGAAGATCGTTATCTAATTTTTTTTAGAGACAACGCATATTCGGACCTTTAATAAAATGAATAACACTGTACTTAATTAATAGAGAAAAATAATGTAATAACTATAAAGTCGTTATAACTTTAAACCAGTTTTAATGATAAATACGACACTTTGTTATATCGTTTATTATAATAACAATAACATTTTCATTTATACTTCATTAAAAACTAGCACCTGTACGAAAGACCAGGGATTCTATTGATTATGGAGGGGATTTAAATCCATTTGATACATTAAATTCTAATGCACACTCCATTACGGATGATAATGTTCGGCCGTTCATGTGCATGCTTTAATTGAGAACGCACAAGCTCCCCACTCTTCGCTGTAACTACTCTTGCTCTGGATGGCAACACATTCCTGCATACCCAATAGTCCGTTTTTAACTGTCTCCTTTTGCAATGGAACGTGAACCCTCCTACTATCAACAATGGAGTGTTACGAGAACTTTTCACCATCATTACTGAAACCATTTGTAGGAAAAAATTACCATGAAACATCACATCGTACTAACTTGAGATCCGTTGATTAAAAAGAAAAGTAAAGTGCCAAAATGGTCACTTTTCGAAAAAGTTTGTTGAACAAATGTTATTAATAAAATGTGTTAAAATAAAACTAAAAAGAACAAAAAAATATAATCGTATTTTACCTTTTTCAATTTGCACAATTTTATATATATCCCGTTACGTACACAGTACCGAGGAGCGTTGTGAGTATGGTATGGATTCATCTGTAGTATATTTCCCTCTGCGTTCGATAGTGTGAAGCCAGCTTTACATCTGTTGTGTCCGGAGTTTGTACACATCCATCTCTGCGTTTCATACCCACCCCTCGTGCAGAAGAACGTGTAACCATTGAATAGAGCGACTTGTTTCCCTTTTGTATTAACCAAAAATGTCACTGAAAAGAAAATACCATTGCTTATGAAGAGTATCATAAAAGCAGCAGAAATATTTTTTTAAATGTAATGACTGGAATTGAGTCCAACCTGCTAAAATGAATCGCACTGATGATAATTACAATCAGATTTAACAACGTAATTCAGTAAAGTTGTGCATTACACAATAATATGTGCAAATTTGGAAAAAATAAAGGAAAACTCGAAAAAAAAACTTTTATCGTTTATCTGTTACATTATAGTTTTACATATACTCCATTATGAATAACATACGAAGGCGCTTTATGAGTGTGATCGTTGTTGATACTAATAACTTCCATATCCTTGGACATAATGAGACGAGCTCTGCATCTACTCTTCTGCCCTGAATTCGTGCAGTGCCATATCTTCGTAGTCTTCGTACTCACATGGCAGTAGAAACTGTATCCGCCTACAATCGCCAAGTGTTTACCCGACGAGTTGCGTACCAAACTCACTAGAATAATTATTTTATTCATTACATATAACAATCTTATTAACATAATGAATTAATTTATTGTATTAATCGAAGCTCTGTCACCAAAAAGAGGATCTATCGTCTAAGTCACTAGACCCGTTTTTTCACCTAAAGTTACATGTAAACAAAAACCAACTAATGTATAGATAGAGCAAATGAAAAAGAAAAAAAATTATAAGTTTTTTCTTTCTTTTTATTACTGGCAACCTAGTCCCCTTCAAAGACTATTACTGCCATTTTCATGTATTAAATTAATCTCTTCTGTTTTATATATTTTTTCCCTTATGAAAATATGATCTAGGCTTTTAAAAATGACTAATCGTGTTTGCCATTTCTTGAGTGTGTTATGATAACTTGAATGTCAATGTTCTAACAAGTTGGTGACTCCCTTATTACAACTTCCCAAGGAGTTTTTGTCGCATCTTAGAATCCATGCTCCGTGGTGTTATTTCCTATCCACTTAACTTATGGCCAATAAGCGAACTATATTACGTAAAATACCACCAATTTACAATATATAGAGTCAAATGGCATACGGCTATAAATAAAATATAAAATCCACCACATGACAGGCTAAGATCCCGCCAAAAACTCCGACATACAAAATATTATGTGACACTATGGGATGTGGGTTGCATGAGTTTACCTGTATATTTTTAAACTAAGACCATAATATTGGGTTTTACTTAGTTCATTCGTTAATGAAAAATGAACTCTCAGCCAAAATAAATCAAATCATTAACATCAAGATACTTTTTACAGTTACGGAATTAGAATATTTCCCTTAAAAAATATTGGAATGTAAATTGATATAACGATAATACCAGGTAAATGTTGGTAAAATAATAAACATTTTGATGTTTACAACTTTATTATCAAGGGTGAAGAGTAATAAATAACCTGTTAAGTGGTTTTGTAAATGTTGTTTAGGATGCTCTAAACCAAATTAATGTGATGACTTGAGAAAGCCGTTTGGAAGTAACCGATTGTGAAAGTCGTGGATCAGATATATATACTAGCAAACCACAGAATATGCTCATGTTCATTAAATAACTTAGTGGACAATAATAACAATCAAAGTTTGACATATATTCCATCACGGACAATATAGTTCGACGGTTTGTGCGTGTGAATCAAGCAGTAGCGGGTGATCTCTCGGTCTTGTGTCATAATGAACCTGGCTCTACACTTGCTCGACTTACTGGCACCAGTGCATGTCCACGACTGTGTATGCTTTCTGCAAGTATTCATGTAGAAAGTGTACCCTTGAATTAAAGCGAGCTCTTTTCCATCCAATTTACGCACCCACTGCACTATAAAAATACGCAATATTAATATATTCTCTTAGGGATAAAGCAATGTTTATTAGGCTGTGTATTTATCACTCTTTATTTCCATAAAATGACACTAAAGGACTATTATCTTGGATATTACATATAAGAGAATTCAGAGTTCTCACGTTAGAATAAAACTCATATTTTATAGACATACATAAATATTTATATGAATGTTCTTAAGGTTTTGTTGATAACGCTTTGCACACCTACTTTTGTTAATATTTTGTATTACTTTAGTACATTTACGTGAATTTTATTAGGTTCAAATAAAACTATTAAACCTAATCATAATATTTGTACATTTATTTTTATAATTAATTTCTGGTAAATAATCTCTTATTAATTTGAAGTCTCCTGTTTTAACTATAGCTAGTGGTTGTCTAGTGCTTAGAATTCAACCGTAAAAGAAAGTACAAACTATTTTCTCACGTGTGAATATATAAACTTTATTATCTGTGTTGAGTGTTGTACAAGTATTGTAGATTGCAGATGTAAAGAGCGTGAAGTATAACGAAAAACATATTAAGCTTCGTCTTGTCTGTGGCACGAAAAAAACTATTTTCATGTCATTATTTTATTGGTAACAGTACAGTTCATCAGCCCACTAAATAAAAATAGAATATAAAGAGAATTCATTGATAAACAGAGGAGAAAAAAGTACTGAACAGTTTTATCTTCGGTTATTTATATATGGGTCACAATTTACCAATAAGCATTAGCAAGTGTTAACTGCTATAAGGAGAACCGTAAATATCCGTAAAAATCATTATGAGTACTCGTGATACTATCTTAATGCAATATATGATCAAAGATAATTAGGTTATTTTACAAGATGTGTGCACATACTAACAACATTTTACACAAATATAATTATGTAATACTCTTTTTAACTATAGCAGACAAATATTTCAATTTTTTATGCGACGACGTTGCAAAACTTACAAAATATTTACTTTCCATACTTATAATTAATCCTTCTTTTTGAAATTTAGTATAAAACGCAATGTTTCTTTAGTCCCTCAGCCCATGAATTTATCCTACTCTACTTTTACTCTTTTTACTCTAAAAGGACTTTATTTATAGCTTAGGATATGACCACAACCTTACCTGTTGTTTTAAGTAACGATCTAGCCAAAGAAATAGCTAAAACACCGACAGGAGCTTGACGAGAGTTTGTCAACTCCATAGAGATAATGAATTAGACGAGAATAGGAAATACCCTATCTTTACCAAAGCGGGTTTATGGTTTTCATGTATTTTTATTACTATATGTTATATTTTCTTTTAGTATTAGTTTTAAAACCCCAAGTAAAATAAGTACTAAGCTGTAAAAGTTAAGATGAATATAGTAGCCCGGTGAAACTGTAAAGGCCTTGCCAGGTCAACAATGTAGTCAGATAAAAAAAAAAGAAATATATATGAGAACAAAATGAACGCCAATAGTTCATTTATCACACGATGTCTAAGTCATCTATAAATAACTAAGGAATTAGACACGGGTTGAATTATTAATCTACAATAATACCACTCAAACTTTAAAATAAATTCCGTTACGGATAATATAGCTCGATGGTCTGTGTGTATGAGTCAAATAACAGCGAATAATTCGTCGATCATTTGTCAAAGTGAACCGGGCTTTACACTTGGTAACCCTGCTTGCACTCGTGCATAACCATGTTTCAGTAGTCTTGCTACAACCATTCTTGTAGAAAGCATACCCTCCGATCAATGCCAGATTTTTTCCATCCATTTTTTGTACCCATTCAACTGTAACAATACAAAGTAGTACAAAAATTGAAATCCATTTGTACACGTCGTTTATTTGGCCAAACTAAGTTACCAAGTATAGAAAAGCATTGCTTCCATGGACATGACATCTCGATTGAAGCAAAGGTTCATATGCATAAGGAAAACAGTAAAAAAAAATGTGATTATGTCTATTAATGTAGGTGTAAACTATCATAAATCGTAGCTTATGTGACAAACAAAATGGAAAGCCTCGTATGCTATTACATATTTCTATTCAAACATTTTAAAAATCGAAACTCAACAGCGTAAGTTTTTCTATTCAACGGTACTACGGTAAAATAATTGTTTGAAGTATTACGCATACTCTTCTACATAATAAAATAAGATAAAAAGATGTCAGAAAGTGAGTTAATAAACGTAAATTTCATCGTAAATTTGCATCACATTAAATATAAATTACATAATTTACAATTCATAATAATTTATTAGTTCAATGCAAAACGTACTTTAAAGTTTATAATAAACGCCGTTATGAAGAGTATACTGTGGTGGACTGTGATTATGTTCTGTATTATATTTCAAAATAGAACCTTCGTGAGTCATGATAACGCGAGCTTTGCATTTCCCAAAATTAGTACATTGCCAGATCTGTGTCTTTTTCCCACTGAACTGCTTGTAGAACGTGTATCCGTGGATGATGACCAAATTTTTCCCCAACTTATTTTGAACCCACGTTACTGAAAAATTTAATTGAAATGAAAAGAAAAACAATTGTATAAAGAATTTCAAACTTTTGATTTTGAATCGATTACAACTATGATGTTAATGTATATTATAATATTTAAAAAAAGTCGATGTATATCTAAGATCGATGAATTCCAACGCCATTTGATCGTTCACCATGAATATTATCCCATTTTAAATATTTTTAAACGGAGCATTTTAAATGTTTTATTGTATTATAAACTTTAAGAAGGTAGTTCTAGGTCTTATTTTCCTTTTATTAACTTGTAATGTACGCGGACGAAATCGAAGGCAACATTTCGTTTCGTACAAAATATGGTATTCGCATGTGCCAGACATTATTTACGCGCAGCGAACTAGATCTTATCTGTAATGTACAAATACAGGCATACATGTCGCACCTCAAGGATAGTTCCACCCAATACTTTCTTGAGTCCCTTGAAAAGTTACAGCCACTGACTATCCATATTGTGAATGTTACAAATATCACTAAGAATCTAGTACCGCTTCAGTTACAAAGTGTCATTGCCTGAGTGAACGTGTTTTATTATCTGTATCAGGGCGAGTTTACTGAAGAGTTATTTTACCTTATCTCATTCTCTTTATAGAACTACACTAATGCAACGAAACGTGGAGTGAAACTTGTGCAGGCCCGGATGACGGCGATAACCGCTGATGGAGCTTATAACCAATAATCGCCATCAAGTACTATGCAGATATTTTACCGAGCACGTATAACGCCGAACTTACAGCATACTCATTGAATGGTAATGAATTTGGGTTGCAAATTAATATTGTATACATCATTTCTTGTATAAACACAAATGAATCAACAAAACCATAAAAATAATATTAAATGAAATAGTAATAGTGCTCACTCATTATTATTTTATTAAGATCGTAATGTGTACTTCAATATAAGTTACTTAGTTTAAATACTTATGAACTTACAAATTTGGTTATCAATTTCCAAATTTTACAGAATGACATATTATGAATTATTGTACAGAAAATGTATACTAAGTACGTATAAATATGAAAAATATGTGGTACAGTTGTAAAAAGATTATAATGCATAGTAGTTTATAGAGTAAATGTGCGTAATTATATTAGAAAATTTGGGTATGGAAATTATTAATATTGGTTGGTTAAGGAGTTGATACATTCACTTATATTTGTTGAATATATATACTGCTTTTCGCTTATAAAATAATATAAATAATAAAGATTTCACGAAACCGTTATAAAAACAGATAATAGATAGTACTAGATTTTAAAATGGGTTCTTTGTCTAAAATACAAAAACGTGTAAGAATTTAAATTTTGCGTCGGCGTATATATTAAGCTTCGTATTTATTCACACTTTTATATAAATTCCGTTTTGGATGATATACCGTGGTGGTTTGTGGCTGTGTTCCGTATTTGCGCGTATTATTACACCGCAGTATGACAGTGTAAACCTCGCCTTGCACTTGCCGGTGTTTGTGCATTGCCATTTATGTGTGGACTTAGTATGCGCGTGGCAATAAAATGTATAGCCATGTATTATAGCCAACTCCTTTCCGAATCTGTTACGCACCCATTGCACTGTAAAACGAAAATTTTCAGTTAAGAACGTTCTAACAATCTGACATTCAAATCAATTATTATAAAACCAATATATGCTGGTCTCCGCGACTAGTTCTCATGATAATTGTTTTATTGCCTCATTGGAAGTATGGGCTTTGTCTGGATCAACTGTGGACAATTTTTATTATTATTGTACCTAATGCAAACTTGTTGAATATCTTAAGACCAGTACTTTTTTTTTGGATAAAAGGTACTCTTTATCCTTCTCTGTACCCTTACCAAATTCAATGATGATCGGTTATGTAGTTAAGGCGTGAAAGCTTACTCTTCTCATTTATAATATTATTTAAAATCAAAAATACTTTATCCAATTTAGGCATTAAGAAAGCGTTTATGAACGTTAAAACTACCACTAGTTCAGAAAATAATCCAGTCATCAAGAAGTTAGAGTGCATGATTTGACATAAATTCCCATTAAAAAAAGATTTTGTATCTGTATTCTTTATGACTAACAATTTATTTTTATAGTTTACAGATTCTTAGTCCGCACCAATTTTCTGAAATCGTTTTAAAACGAAATCATTTTAAATCTAGTACAGCTTGAATACATAATTAAAGTGAGCAAAACAAGGGACTTTGATCTGTTGTTGTTATGGCGATTTCCTTATTATTTTTTATTAGCTGTGCCCGCGCCTTTGTCCGCGTGGAACGTAATACAAAAACACAGTGATTAATTAAACAATCTGAATTTATATCTGTATATTTGTAATTTGACTCTCGGGATACGGAGTGGTCTTCAAAACAACAATTAGCCGTGCTTTAAACACCTTTTTATTTTATGTGATCGACATGTAGGTCTTCGAAAGTATGAATTTAAAGTAATAAATGAACCGTTTGTGATCGACTTTGCTATCATTCAGTAGCAAGTCTCACCGAACCGTTATACTGCACCTAGTCTCATCTCAGAAATACTCATTCATTTATACCATTAATTACTCAAAACCAAATATTGATTCGATACTGTCTGAATGTGAAAGTTATCAGTAAAATTTCAGAAAAACTTGTTCGTGATACAAGTTCTCAAAAGAATAAGAAAATACAATAATTACAAACATTAACCGATATTTTTCAGAAATTTTAGTACCTAATAAGAGCCTAGTTGCTCAACTGCGAATTTCTAATGTCATCCAACATACCGAATCAAAAACCCTTTGGATGCAGCCATGTTTATTGGAGATAATAATTTGATGCCTAATATCAGATACATTCTTCATAATTCAACAACTACAAAAACAACAGTAGAAACCAAACCACATATAAAATACTCCTATTACCGTAATTTACTTTTATAACGCTAACAGAAAAAGTTCCGTAGCCAAATTCGTGAAAGTTTTAAATCATAATAAATAAGACAAACAAAAATAAATTCGCAATTTTAGTGTTGTTGAATGTTTATGTTGGTCTTTGAATGCTCCAGAATATTGAAAACTATTACAATAATTTATTTAACAGCATCTACTACTTATAAAATTATGTTTTTCTTTTTATAAACCTATCATTTAAGACCACACACTCTAATTCTAGTCTTATACCTGCGTGACGAAGCTTCGGATACCTGTCAGGCTAAAAACTAATAATGGTCGCACCCGTTTGTCACTTCAATAATAACCAAAAATTAGGGCTTCCAAGTTCCTTTGATGTGTGTAAAAACCGTGGGCCCAAAATGCCAGCTGCCTAATGCATAAACCAAAAACTATTCATTAATTGAAAGCGTAATTAAGACATTAGAATCAAGGTAAATGTATGAAAATTATAATTCGAAATAAACCTAAAAAGCACAGAAATAATCTCATTGTTATCTATACTCTACCTTGCAATAATATTCTTACAAAGGTAAACCAAGAAAACCATAAATTTAGCGTCATCTGTTGTCGCCAAAAAATGTAGTCTGTTGTTGCTTCTAAAGACGATTTTTTCTTATATATGTGTGTATAGGAAATTAAATTACGAGGACATGTATCGACCATTCACCTTTACATGGAGATCCGCTTCTTCGGGGTACCCCGGCTGAGTTTGTAGCTTAGGTCGCTGATCTTGTTAATAAGGCACTCTAGTCTACACTGGTACTAGGTTTTGTACAGAGTTTGTAGTATTATTACCGATATTCAAGAGTTTTAAATACAATTACGCTCAGAGCGGTTACGACGTTGCGAGATTCAAACGTAATCTCTTTGTTCTTTAGAGGACAGCATTTGTTGTTTGGATAAAGTGCGTTCACGAAGATAAATGTATATTCCACTTCACGTAAAATGAATATTAAAAAAAAGAAATGATTTATGCTAACATATAAGAAATAAAAATACGAAACAATGTGTTTAATGAACAATTTTCAACGTAGAACAATGCGATCGAAAAATAAAAATTATAGGCTACGTATACAAAGTAAGTTAATCAATTTATAGAAAAATGTAATATATGTAATTTGCCAATTTTTAGATTATATATAATAGTAGTAATAGATTTAGAAAATGGCTGTTGTACGACATCTATTTACATTAATATATATTTTATTAATTACTGAACTTCTTAGAGTATTAATATTTGTTTATTTTATTATGTGAAAATAAAACATTAACCATTTCTCTTTCATTCTATGCCTTAGTAATGTAATATTGTAGTAATGTTTATTTATGTTATAAAATACCCTATGAGGCTAAAGTTCATTTACTTATCTATTTTTCTATCGTACTTAACTCCCGTCGCCATTAAAATTACAATAACTTTTGATAGAGTTAACCGATTTTAATGAAACAATGACTAAATGTTGCTCGGGAATATGCTTGATGATTTTCTTGTTGATGTTTTATCAGAAACCTAGTACTTTACCAGTGATGCCTGTTTAGACAAACAGACAGACAGACATTTCTAAAAATGATTGAAATGTATTATTCTATTACTTATTCCTAAACTCCTGCAACAATTTTTTTCTCAAAAATCAGAAAAGTACAGACACGTTGGATTTACATTCTTATTATATGTATAGATAGATAGATATAGATTATTTTTAGGTTGTAATCCACTGTGGACTAACAGGTTAAATGTATCAACATTTTCCACATAACCAGAGGTGAAGAGTGATTTCCACACAACGTATGATTCATACAGTTCATATATGAAAATCGTTCTAAGATCTTGACACAAAACATATTTCATATTTTTAGCTTTTTTAGATCAAATTTTAAACACAATAGCATCGACGTTGATGATAAATAAAATCGTTATTGGAGTATCTACTCTGACGTATATAAGAGTAATATTACCAAATAAAACCAAAAGAGGGATACTAAGACATGTGTTATTATTGTTTTTCGAAGCTAGAAGAAACACTTTTTACAAAAAAATAGTGTAACATGTTATAAATCCAATCAAAGCTTTATGTAAACTCCTTTTATAATAGTATAGTTAGAAATCGGATGGTTGTGAACACGATTAATACGTAAAATACATTTTGGTTCCGCTTTAAAAGTTGTAAATCTCGCTTTACAATGATTCTTGGGACAGCGCCAGTTAATTGTCGTATGACTTGATCCTTCGTAGGAGTACACATAATCATCAATGATCGCCAACTCTTTACCTTTCTCATTACAAACCCATTGTACTGAAAATTATAAATTTAGATATTAATAATCATGCTTGAGTTAAATAGTTTTTTTGTAATACTTTACAGACCTTTTTAACGTTTGACCACAATCTCACCTGATGTTCAAAGACGATATGGTCCAAATAGTAAACACGCTAAACCTAGAGGAACCGGCTCTCAAGTGTAACTGGAACACACTCATAGATTCTTGAAGAATATTTTCAACTTAACTCTTAATTCGACGGAGTTTTTTGTAGCAAAAAAACCGTTGTTTTTAGTAAAGTCATATTTTTGGATATGAAATAAGTACAGGAAAAATACTAAACAGAATTAGTGCTGTACAGTTTTTGATAAAACACATGTCCGTCACAGCGAACATTGTCAAATATGTAACGAATTACTTGCAAAACAACATGTCCATTGGGGCGGACTCTACCAAATGACTAACAGAAATGACAAATAAAACAAATACACATAAAAAAAAAATGTAATTCTAATCAAATATAACTATGAACATAACAATTATTTTGTATGAAATTTCAAATGGCAATTACGAGGGTTCTTTCCTGTTACAAAGACAGTAGTCATTTTACTATACGCCATGCAACGACTTTCTTCCTTCGTCGATAAAAAATGACCAATATTGTCAAAACTTACACAATCTACTGGTATTGGCTTACAAGGCTTCTTTATTGTGGTCTCTTCTTGATTAGTGCGCTTAGCTACCCTGTTAATTTTGATTCAAGCAGAAAATATCTCGTACCGGAAATCATTCAATTTAAGCTTTGCTTCAGATTTTCTTTGAGAGTGGTGGTTCCTGTACAAACTCCAGGCATTATTGTTACAGATATCAATTAATTGAGCAAATATCCCTATACACCAAGCATTTATAGAAGAATACATTCAACCACATGCGATATTAGGCCTAAAAACAATAAATGTAATAAAAAAAAGTGTTAGTCGTAGCGTATTTGGCAATGTTCGTCACACCGGACAACTAGTTAAATATATACTACACATAGTAATCGACAGTGTCCGGTGTGGCAGACAAAAGAGTTAGAGCGAGATAGAATAGTGAAAATGAGTGTAGAAGCTCGTGATTTTCCAGATGTATATAATATCATAAATATAAATTAATACAGAATTTGTCTAAAAGTTAGTAAAAACAAATAAAAATGAAATAAAATACCTTGAGCAAAACAGATGACTTCGGCGTCGACGTCATTTTCGACGAAAACTGACATTTTGAGTGTTGCCATTATTCAAAATATATTTTCTACTAAATCTTTTATATGTTACCAACACATTAAAATCAAAATCTCACGTATTTTTCTTTAAACTAGTTCAGTATATTTTTTTTAATTAGTTGTTCATCAGACTGGACGTCAGAATTAAGGGTTAAAGATCGCAGCTAGGCAGGTTGGCTTAGAAAAAACCCTAAAACTATTGTAATGTAAATAATAATAAAGTTGTCTTCAATAATTCAATCCTTTGACGTTACCTACAAAATAATGTTATCTAATTTTATTGTATTGTAGGAAAATTATTGATATCACTTTTACATGAAAATGTAGATATAATATGCTACTAATGGTCCTATTTACTATTAAAAAAGCTAATATTAAAACTAAGTATCAACAGAAATAATATATTTTATATAAACATATTCGACGCAACTCAATCACAGTTTGATAAAGTCAGCAACGTTCATATGAACATATTTAATTAATTTTAAATATGCGCAGTTATATAGACGAACAACGAAAACAAAGTTTATTTCTCAATAATTTAAAAATAACGAGTTAGTCATAGTTTAAGCATTTAATTTAAAAGAATGTCTAAGATTATCTTAAATCCGTATATACAATAAAATCGATTTTTTTTCGTATTGTAATACGCTGTATAATCAGAATAAAGTTTTCAGAATAATATAAAACCGAACCAGAAGAAAGAAGCAAATGCAACATATTATCATAGATACTAAAAAAATATATATGGAAGACGGCCCACTTGAATCCTTTCCGTGATAAATCAAATTTGCGGAATTGGATTAAAGGAACCAAATAATTATTAACACAAATCTTTTCTTTCTTCAGAGTTTTACATAAAGCCCTTTGACAAAGGTATATTTGGGAGGTAGATGGGAATGTGTGAGACTGACGCGTTTTACAACTTTCTCCTTTGTGGTTGTGAATCTAGCTTTGCAAGGGCTCCTACAGCATCGCCAGTAGTCCGTCGAGTTACTCCACCCGTTGTTATAGAACGCAAAGCCGTCGATGAGAGCTATCTGTTTACCTTTCCTATTATGCACCCACTGAACTGTAAATAATTTATTCAGTTATTCGTTATGAATATATTTAAGCTTAACGTATTAAAACAACAATAATTATGGGATCATGGAATTCAGAATTATAAGGTATTCTAGTGGGTAAAATTCCACCATAATTCATTATTTTTTGAAGAGATTAGTTGATGGTAGCGTGAAGAAAGTGTAAGTAGGGACAAGGATAGTATGAGGTATGAAAAATAGAAACTTCTAAAGAAAGGTGTCGATGGTAAAGAGAAAAAAACTGTTTCCAAATATTTTTATTGATAATATTAAAGCTTCTCTAAATAAAAATAAATAAAATTGGTTGACAAACAGTGAAAATAGTGATAATTAAATGTTATATCTATGCTTATTTATATAACGAATATATTAATTAATGTCCTCAAATAGGAGTGAAAAATTTGTTCATATCACTCCACGTTAAATGATGATGTAGATTGAATATGGGAACTGCCTCTCGAATGCAGTTACTGGAACACACCCAAAGGTGCCTGACGACGAAATTTCTACTCGCCATACATTTTAACAAAAAATAATATATTTAAAAAAGGTGTAAACTTTTAAAATATAGACTTGTTAAAATAAATGGAAACAATTATGAAAATTTGGCGCAGCATGCTGTGACTAGTATCTAAACCTGTATATATTTTCTGTACTAAAATAAATCACTCCTACCACAATGCTACGCTACATACTATATACCTAATTTCGAAATCTTCCAGCTGCCCTATCAGTGATATACAAAGATTTATACGAAAAGTTTTAATTTTGAAGAAGATTAAGAAAAAAACTCAGCAGAAGGTATCAATCCGAACAGCTCTTCAAAACACTCTTCATGGTACATCTTATAAAAGACGTAAACTGACGCAATATCCCTACGAAGTTCCGAAGAGTAAGCCCATATTAAAAAAAAAAATCCTATCACCCTCTAATACATTTTGACATTTCTATTAACAGTCTTGTGCATGACACATGACGTGCATGACTTAAAACCTGTATAATAAGCAAACTTGCGGGATTCATTTAAATTTAAAGGATCGTACGTTCAAAATGCAACATCACGTTCTATTTGTGAATTACTTCAAAAATTAAATATTCAAACAAATTGAAACCAGATATAAATAATTTTGAATTTCTAATATCTTTATGACGTGTATTTTCTTTATGATTACTACAAAAGTTATTATTAACTTGAACAAAACATTATTTCGTCTGCCAAAGAAGAAATAACATTGATATCTTTTAATTGTAGTCCGGTGAATCTGTAGAGGCCAAAAGAGCCAACAGGGTATGTCAGATCGAAAAAAAAATTCTTTTAACAATTTGATCAAAGTTTAACGTAAGTTCCTTTGAAAATTATGTACTTAGGAGACGGATGATTATGCACGTTATTAAAACGTATGATACGTTTTGGAGATTCTTTGTTAGACGAAAATCTTGCTTTGCATTGGTACTTGCAGCAACGCCAGTTCACAGTCATACGACTGTCGCTATCGTAGGAGAACACGAAATCATTAATGATGGCTAACTCTCTGCCTTTCTGACTTCGCACCCATTGGACTGAAAATCATACACATAACTCAGAATTGAAGGATAAATATTAAAGTAATGAACAACATGAATAATAATGAATAGTGTGCTACACCACGTCAGTTGAAAACATTTGTATTATACTGTAGACCAGGTTTGACATCCGCCATAGTGGCAAGCGTAGGCACACCGCGTCCCAGAGTTAGGCAGTAAATATCTAATAATCAAAATATATTATTTACCCGTCGGAATCGTTACCAGTATGCTCATATTAGGCTGTATGAAAAAAAAAACTATTTTTTTTAAGCTACCCTAAACATATCATTAAGAATATCGAAAAAATGGCCCTGTTGAAATGGAAGCTCTGAATTTTAACATTATAGGGTGGCTCGTCGTTATTATCAATTTTCCATTTGATTTATTTTTCAATCTTAAATTCTTTTTTAACTTCTGATCACCTCATTCGTCTGTAGTGCCTGAGTATATTCTTATAGGAAATAAAACGTTCTACTAAAAAGGTTCATTGTAACATTTGGTATATCTCTACTCCTTCAGAAGTTACTCAAGGTTAAAGTGGAACTTCCCAGAAATTGTAATATTTTTTTTACATGTCTCGTGAATTTATTTATTTGCAAAATTGTGCTCTTGATAATTTTTAATGTATTTCTTAGATGCTGATTGTATCTTAGGATTATTTTAATGGTATTTCTATCCAAAAAATTAGTTTTAAACGCTTTACGTTGATATTACTATTTTTATTACAATTTTTTGTTCTTTTATACATAGTATTTCTCAAGTATTAATTTGATTGGACCAGAGAGTTACTGGCTATACCATTAATTTTAGACGTTGTACAGGAGATATTCGAGGATGAAGTAAGAAATGCTGTGAATGGTATGAAGAAAGCAAAAGCAGTAGGGCCAGATAGTATACCTATTGAAGTATGGAAGATTTTAAAGGTAGATAGATGGATGGATGTGGATGTGTCTGACAATATTACAAGAGGAAGCGATCCCTAATACAATACAATAGCATAATAGTACCGATGTTGAAGAATATGGGTGATGTACAGAACTGTAATAACTATCGAGGAGTAAAGCTTACGTCACATAGTATAACGGTTTGGAAAAGGGTAATAGCGAGATGAATAAGTAATGAGACTGAAGTAACTAAGAATCAATTCAGGTTTATGCCTGAACATGCGATGACAGATGTCATATTAGCACTTCGCCAACTGTTCGAAAAATACAGACGTGTACATAAAAACTTGCATTTGGTGTTTGTTGATCTGGAAAAGGCATATGATCGAGTACCTCGGAATGTTCTGTGGTGGGTGCTGAAAAAGAAAAGAATGCCTGGGAAGTACTAACAACTTATCCGTTATATGTATAGTCAAGCTAAATACATGTTAGGTCCGAAGCTGGAGTTTACGACAATTTTAATATCGCTATAGGTTTGCATCAGGGATCATCTTTAAGTCCTTATTTATTTCTGCTTGTCAGAGATTTACTAACATCAAACATACAATAGGAGACACCTTGATGTATGCTGTTTGTTTTTTTTTTTTTTTCGAACTGACCTACACTGCCGGCTTATTAGGCCTTCACAGTTCCACCGGACTACTAAGGGGAGCGCTTAGGGCACTCACCCGATTGTTTTTAGGCGAAACATCTCAAGGGCACTCGGTGCACCTCGGCTTGAGCTGTCGCCGGATTCCCGAACTAACTAAGCTAGCTAAGCTATCTATCCATACAATACTCATATATGAATTCGTGAAAAATGCATGTGTGACCATGCATGTTTCACGAATGTATATGTGTATTTGGTATCTGACTACTGTGTTACGTGACCTATTTCAGTCCGAAAAGGGCAAAAAAAACAGCCCACCACTGAGTGCCTAGATGTGCAAGAGTGTGGGGTGATCGTGTAAGTGTAGAACATGTGTAAATCACTGTATTCGCGCGAGTAACATACTCGAGGGCTCCACACCGAGGGACTACCTAGGCTCGAGCAGTTACAAGAAAAATCGCGACGAGTGTGCGGGATCGAATCTTCACCCCCCGCTCACGGAGGCGTGAGCAGAGAGAGTCGCGGGCGTGGGCGCAAACACGCATCTTTTGAGAGGGAATCGAGCTAAAAAATAAAGTACAACGGCACGGTGCCGATTTAACTAAATAATTACGTAACAAATCCTAATATATCGGTCTATTATGTATGAACACGCGGGTTCGATCTGATATTTTGATTTACGCGAATTTATTTATGCGCGGCGCGGGTTAATTGCTGTACCGTGGTCGCGACGGCCGGGAAAGCGGAGATAGCGTTTAAGAGCCCGAGCTCAGACGTACTATTAACTAGCGCGTTAAATGCGATTATCTCTTGTACATCGTGTACCAAAAGTAAGCGAGCTATCCAGTCTATACCGGAGGTCGATGCTGAGGCCGCGATAGGTGGCGCAGGAGTGGACAGAGCCTTTGGGGGCTGGGGCTTGGCTTTAGGAGCCGAGGGAGCTGGCGGGGAAGGCCTTACGCGCCAGGAGAGCGCGCTCGGCACAGGAGCGGATGCTGCCGGCGCACTGGAGGTGCCCGGCAGATCGGGGAAAGCCTTCTGGCTTTGTATGGGCGGAGGCGGAGGCCTATTCGTCCGAGTCGGCGGGCCGTGCGCCCTGGAACGGGTCGCGCGACCGCCGCGGCGGTGATAGGTCGAGCGAGGCGCACGGGGACACCCGCGATAGTTCGCGGTATGACCCGTTTGCTCGCAGAGGACGCAGCTCGGAGGCTCGACGGATTCGGGAGTGCGGGGGCACTCCTTAGTGGAATGATCCCCGAGACACTTGACACACCTGGGACGCAGGTGGCAGTGTCGGGCGGAATGACCGTACACCTGGCAGTTGTGACACTGCGAGGGTACCTGGGACTTGCGAGGAAGCTCGACGAAGACAGGGGACAGGCCGCAAACTGAGTTGAGGCTGAAAATAGCCTTGCCTTCCAAGGTGCGGTCCAGAGTGACCAACACCAGGTTGAAGGGGGCCTTCGTGCGGGGGTGGCGCATGCGCTGCACGCTCCGGACTGGGAAGTCCTGACCGTTCAGGCAATCGCAGATGTCGTATTCGGTGAGTTCAGAGGGAACTCCCCGAATGACGACACGGAGGCGGCGCTCTTCCTCGAGCGCGTGGGTGAAGAAAGGGAGCTGACGCTCCCTGAAGTATTTGGTGAGCTTGCGATGCTCATCGGAGTTCGAGACACGAATAGAAATGCCGGCAACAGTGTTGACGGCGGACTTGTAGACGATTTCCTTCGACTTAAGGTCTTCAGAAATCTCTACCCAACGGGCTTTGTCACGGAAGGTGACGGGAGGCGGTAGGCGTGGCTTCTTAGCCGCGACCGCGGGTTCCGCAGCCGAGGCTTGAGCCGAATTCGCGGCAGAGGGCGTGGGAGAGGCTCGGGGCACCCGAGCGCCACCTATATTGGGCTGCTTTGGGATCGGACGTCCCGCAGCAGAGTCGCTATCGGTCTGATTCGCGGCGCGTGGGCGTTTACCGCGGCGCGTGACGGTTGTGAAACCGTCGTCATCGGCGGGCGTGGTCGCGGGCGCGGTCGCGGGCGCAGGCACGGTCGCGGCCGTGGTTACCGTCGCGGGCGCGGTCGCGGGGACAGTGTCGTAGTCCATATCCGAGTCGTCATCGGAATCGAATTCCGAGAGCCTCGTGAACGGGTCGTCCGGGAGATTCGCGAAAGGGTTCGCGGAGAAACAACGCGGTATCTTACCGGGAGGGTTGCGCGCGTAGACTTTCCGGAGTCTGTTGTATTCGGTGACGAGTTGCGGGTCTTCCTTTTCGACGAACATGTGGAAGCGTAACAGTTCTTCGAGGTGGACGGTATCATCAACGGCCGGAAGGGCCGGATGGGCACGCGGGGTCGCGGGGGTAGACATGACTAACCTCCCTGCCTGAGGGGCAGGGGGGTGCGCCTAATTCAAATCTAACGGACAATCCGTGTCCGGGCCAAAGGGAAAACGCGACGCGACGCGAACGCGAATCTTCTCTTCAAAACTGCACACGGCGCGGCGCGAAGAACGACGCTCTGCACGGCACACGACGCGCTGCACGACTCTCGAAGCGCAGCACGAGGCACGACGCGTAGCACGGCGACTCGACGCACTGCAAACAGTGTGCACGGCTTCGCACCGAAAAGTGCGGTTTAAATGGTGCACTAATGGAGGTGCACCGTCGCTCTGAAAAGAGCGTACGATCGACAGTAGCCGCTCGAACACACTAAACTTCCGGACACACACGAAAATATCCGACAACTGCGCGCGAGTTGCCGAACTAACGGACCGTCAGAGCTGCGAGCGGGGCACGTGTGCACTCGACCGCTGCTCAGACGAGACTCATTTTTTTTTCATGTATGCTGTTTGCTAATGATATTGTTCTTTATGGAGAAAATACTGCTGAGATGCAGAGCCAGCTGGAGATATGGCGAGAGAAACTGGAGAATGTTGGTTTAAAGATTAGTGGGATAAAAACTGAACATTTGTTCTGCGACTTCGGAGGTTCGTCCAGTTTTTGTCACATTACCTTAATATCCTCACCAGCCTGCTCTAATATTTGGTACTTCGGTTCATTAATCCAAAATGACGGTGAAAATATTACATATGGCAGAGATGCAAATGTTAAGATGAATGTGTGGTGTAAACAGAATGGATAAGATTAAGAATCAGTATATCAGAGGAAGTTTAAAAATAGCACCAGTAACAAAGAAGTTGAGGATTAGGAGTTAATAGGTTAGCATGCTACGGGCATATTATGAGAAGAGATGAAAGTTATGTAACAAGAAAAGTTTTGAGTTTGAAAGTGGACGATTATATGAGTAGAGAAGGAGCGAAAAAATGTGGATGGATTGTATGAAAAAATATATAAAAGGTGTGAATACTTAGATGACATCTGACAGGGCAGAGTGAAAAAGGAAAAAAATTGTTGTGCCGACCCTACTTAGGTGGGATACGGGTAAGATGATGATGACTTTGTCGGGCTAGATTAAAAGAGTAGTTTAATAGAAATATATTCTTTTTTTTTAATAACAAGGTTTTATTTGGTTTTTTATAAATTACAGATAATGTTTTTTTGAGTATCTAATATTTTTCTAATTTTGTACACCTATATTGCGGACCAAAGAAGAAGAGTGCGTCTATTTTTCTGCCATATTGTGTTTTACATTAATACGGTGTGAGGGAAAAAAAGAATACACCTAATAGATTCTACTGTGTTCGTATAACCTTCATTTCTAGAATTATACTTCATATAAAAACGAATTAGTGGTAATTCGTTAAAGATGCAAGTTATAGATTTTGGATTATTCTCCGGCTTTTATTTAGTTACATGCGCTTCCTTTTCTTTACAGTGGCAGCATATCCAGTATACGTAGTACACAGTTAATAATTAAGATTATTTAATAAAAGTTAAACAAAATCTCTTCTTACTAAAACACTAGTAAAAACATAATAATTTAACTAATATGTTTCATCTTGAAGCATAACATGTATTCCAAACAATTATATACCATAAATAATATTTTTACTGCATTATAAGACAAATAAAACCAATGAGAATAACACTTAATTACTTAACTTAATTTACTAAATTTTTATATAAATTCCGTGAACAATAGTGTAGTTTGGAAAATGATGGTCGTGCTTATGATTGATACGTATAATATGTTTTTCCTTATCAGTTGTAAATCTCGCTTTGCACGGATACTTCGAGCATCGCCAGTTATAAGTAGATCTGCTTCCGTTATCCTGGTGGTATACGAAACCGTCAATGATAGCTAACGCCTTTCCCTTTGAATTCCGTACCCATTGGACTGAAAATTATACATATAATATAAGTCAAAAGTGAAAATAATATTGAAATAATAATAAAAAAATATAAATTAATAATTCAACAAGTAAGTGTTTACAGATACACAAAATTTACATGAATGTAGTTTTTTTGTTAAATTATAGATTTTTATTCATTTTTTTTACCAAAATACATTTATAACATATTTAGTAGACGATTATAAATGAAATAAATCATTACATTTTGACTCATAATTCCCACAACTTATATTAAAAGCATACGAAATGCATATTATAATT
Source organism: Antheraea assamensis (assembly GCA_035772565.1). NCBI lineage: Eukaryota > Metazoa > Arthropoda > Insecta > Lepidoptera > Saturniidae > Antheraea > Antheraea assamensis. Next base: position 575,349 of record JAQQSE010000160.1, read on the forward strand.
TGTACATGTGCTCATTATTACAGCATCCTATAATATAATGCATTATTGAAATAATTATTCTCCTGTGGGCTACCCGGTTACTATTATGGACAATAGCAATGGTCGGTCAGTGTTACCGGAACGTGCGAACAAGCGAGCTATATAAAAAATCTATAAGAGAGAAAGGGTGAACATTTCACGTTACTCACACTCCAATTCACAAAACAAATATTCATTGCATTCATAATCATAGGCATCTGCTCCTAACCGTTTTCATTTACAACGATCGATAAAAGACTACATTTTAACAGTTAACTGCTCCAACCGTTCTTGTACACGTAAATGACTGGCAAATTCTATCTTCCCGGTAAACGTAACACTTGAGACAGATCAATGTACCATTACAATAATCATATTGTATAGCCACAGGCGGTCTGGCTTTCAGTTTATTATGCCTAATATCAAATTCCTCTCTCCTAGTCTTAAATGTCAAAATTTTATTATTACAAAAATTACCCCACACTAATTGTTTCCCAGCAGTCGTTTCCCATTCAGATATTTTATTTCGCAAACACCCAATATGTCGTTTTAGCACAAGCCTAAATAAACTATATATCTATATTAAATATACTATAATATATATCGGCCTTGCTTTCTTTAAGTTCACACTACAAGATCCGCTTCACCACGTTCTCATTCAGTCTCCGTTGCACGTGACCACACCAAAGCTGTCTCCGTATTAAACATTCTTCTATTTCACATATATTAGAGCAGTATAGGAAGGCCTCTCCGTATTTATATCAAGATCGAAATAGTGTATACACATGACGTATCTTAGAGAATATATGTAGAAGCGGTTAAGTATGCGAATATGTTTTGTAAATAGGCATTATGTCTGCGATGGACACAATACATTTCGCAGTAAGATTACCTTACAAATCGAGATTTTTATTACTGACTTGAGATCGTGATAATGTAAAACCTTTAAATTTAGTTAACCAAAGAAATTATTGCTATAGCGCTCCCAAAGTACTTGTATTATCGTATAACTGTTTCAAACTGCGATTTGATTTAAAACAACAAATTATTCACCATCATAATAACTGATAACAGTTGTTGCAAAGTAACAAAACAGCGTATTTCAATAGTGATATATAGCAATTATAGCTATCTAAAAGAGTTAGTTTATCATATAAATACATTGCCTTCGATGTGTCTGAAGTACTTAAATTATCTTAATATTGGGAAATGATTAAAGCCTTATGTAAACACCTTTAACAATAGTATAGTTCGAAATTGGATGGTCATGCTTATGATTGATTCGCTTGATATGTCCTTTCTATATCAGTAGTAAATCTGGCTTTGCAGGAATATTTTGTGCATCGCCAGCCACAAGTCGATCTTCCGCCCTTATCTCGATAATATACGAAATCATCAATGATGGCCAATTCTTTTCCCTTTGAAGTTACGTACCCACTGGACTGAAAGTGATAAAGATAATTTAGATCAAAGCTAAAAAAACATAATAGTAATGAAAATTCTTCATAATTAAATAGATTTAGTATATAGGACAGCGATTTCCAAACTTATTTCGCTCATAGATATCTTACCATAACAAAAACTTAAATCAAGAACCCCCAAGTAACATAACCTTTATCGTAATCCTAGTTAATGCTAATGTAAATGCGATGTAAATAAATGAGAGTGAAAGTTGTTTTTTTTTTATTTAATTATATTCTTAGATGCTTTTATTCCATTGACCATATCGGTCCCATTGTTCCCCATTCTTTCTAGGTTTATCAGGAGAGTCGCTGATGAGATATAATTATAGTGGCATACAACGTCCTTAGCTTCATCCGAACAAGGTTTTGCATATATGCTATGGCAAATACATATGTTTTGGTAACTAACACTCATAATACTCATCAACGACTCTCTTCAGATGCTATTCTTGGCACACTCCAACATCAAGTGACGCACATCATCAATCTTTCCACATACATGGCAGTTACGTGAATCGGCTTTCCTCATTAAACGATATATCGACAAACTAACGACGGCTAGTGCCCCGAACGAATTCTTAATGCTATTTTGACATATTGTCCATTTAAATTACATCGTTTAAGTCAAGGTATATGTAGAGGCTGACACTGTATTGGAATGAACAATTTTTATTTGTTACATTTTCATGGACTTCCTACTAAATCGATCCTAATAAAATTTTGCATACACGTTGTCAAAGCAGAAAAAGATATAGGGTAGGTACATTTTCAGGTAGGTTTTTCATTGACGTGAGCAAAAACTAGTGATACAATAAAATCATTAAAAATACTTTATTCTGTACTCTCTGATGAGATGACTGCTTGTCGGTAGATAAATGATTTAACATTTTAAAAAGAATGTATATTATTAAAATGTATAAAATACCATTTGTATTTCAATATTTTCATAAGTAATCAGTATATGACTAACTGTTTATTCGATTTGACGGACGGCACAGTGGGTTAAACTGTCCCTTCTCCAATACTGCCGTCGCGTTATTTGTTTTGGGTTCAAATTTTACGCAGGACATTTTTTTATGTGATTACCACATTATTGTTCTGAATCGGGATTTACTGTGTTTCCCTTAACTTATATATTTATAAAGACTCCGTAACACAAGCTTTGACCGTTTATTAAAAACAAAAATAGAAAGATACCACCAGTGCCATGAATCGTAGCCAAGACTATTTTACTCTATGGAATATTATAGGAAACTTCGGGCAACAAGTTCTTATTACTGTTGCTCTCCCATTTAATATGTTGTAAATTACATTACATTCATTTCATTTATAAAAAATTTAGCAAAACTTAACAGCAACAACTAATGAACAATTATAATTAATTATAGACTAATCGATATAAATTATAAACACTAATGTAAATATTAACAGTTTTTATATTGTACATCTCTCTCTCAATCAATGTTTGCGCCTTTTAAAGATACATATCTATGTAGGCTTAAGAAAACTTAAAAAATAAGAGTAATCCGTTCTTATTTTTGCAACCAATCTTCTACATTACTACGGCCATTAACGAGTAAATATTAATACCACAAACGTCTCGTGATTATTTCAATGTTCTAACAAGATGGTGGCTCCGTTGTTAGAACTTTCAAGGAAGTTTTTTTGGCATCTCAAAATTCATACTCCGTGGCATTATTACAGATTCACTTCACTTGTGCATAATATAATGAAATCAAGTATTTTACAAAAGGTTTGTTCCACCTAGGCAACCTATTTGTTACACCGTCGTCGATCGACCGCCTCTAAAAACGAACTGACGTTATGTTCGCCATCGTGAATCGTGGTGGAGTCTCCTTCTGTCTCCTAACCACATTCACAACAACGAACATTGCTTCCGTTAGTATAAATACCAAAGTGCATAATTATTTACAATCATAATTGTGTTCTTAATATATATAACTAATTCTAATAAATATATGGCAATTTAATAACACTGCTTTATGGAAAATATCACGAGACAATCCAAAATACGTCGCGTACTTCCGTTACTTATTTTAGTAGTTTTATTATTCCGTCTATGTTAAAGTCCTTATTAAATTCAAATAATATAAAAATTAGGTAGTAATAGTAATCAGGTAATTAAAATAGTAATAATAAATTTTAATATCGATCACAACAATAATAACCGAACTATGTAACGTAAAAATTCTAGCAATATTACAAAATATAAAGTGAAATAACACATAATTATGATAGATAAAATTCAATCAAAAACCTGCGTCGTCTGTTATTATGTCTTCATTTAAAATGATTGCCGTTAACTAACATTTTTGGTTTGTTCCCGTTGGCTCGTTTGCGTAAATGTCACGCTCCACTTGTCGCGGTTTTTATTTTCAGCATCAACAATAAATAATAATTATACATATCATTTCTTCTACTTAGAAACAAAATGTAAATATAAATAAGTTTGCTCAAACTCGCCTATATACATATAAAGTTTTAGTAAGGCGAGTTAATAAGGTTTCATGTTGAAGTTTTATAGAGAAACAGAAAAAAAATCTTAGGAACGTAAATAAACGATTCAGAGTTTTATGGTTTCAAAGAACAAAAACATTCCGCTTTAATAAATGTAATGTAAATGTAATGAAAAAAATCTCGTTAATATTGACATTTTATTACAGTTTTATGTAAATTCCATTAACAATAGTATATCTCGAAAACGCATGGTTATGGTTACTATTTATACGCACAATACGTTTTCGCTTATCAGTTGTAAATCTCGATTTACAACGATATCTGCAACATCGCCAGTTATCCGTAGTTAGAGTGCAATGATCATGGTAATATGCAAAATTTTCAATGAGCGCTAACTCCTTTCCTTCGAACTATATACCCATTGAACTGAAACGATATTTGTATTTATTAATTGTGTGTAAAGAGAAAAATCGACCCATTGAATTGTAATTATGAACAACATGAAACACTCAAAAACGTACACTTTCAAATCTGTTCAGACTTAAATGCTTTTGAGTACAAGATTTCTTGGAATATACTTTAAAAGTTCACTCTGCAGATACTTACCTACGCCTTTCACTATAGCGAAGTAAAATCTGATATTACATCAGCTTGGAAAACAGCAAATTCAGAATTAAAAAAAAATGAGTGCCATGGAATACTTGGTTGGAACGAAGTTTCCTTCGTAGTTTTTGTTTGTTTCTTTAACAATTAATTGGCAATAAAAAAATAAGAGAGTGGTAATATTAACATTTTAGGTTAAAATAAGTTATTCACATATTGTTGCACTTTAACTCTGACGTTTACCTGGCGTCTTTCTTATAATCTTCTAAGCAACTACCATTACAATTCAGCTAAAATAAATAACGAATTACAAGAGACAAGGTATAGCTTTGTTTATCTTTTTTTTTTTACAATTTTTAAATAACAAGATAAATACCGAGATTAAATAACAAACTAAAGGAATGCAAACAACTCTCATTTCTGTTACAAGGCAGCAGTTTCCATGTTGCTGCATTTATCGCTAATAAGTGTGATTGCAAATATGCACTGTCATACACGGCCATCTCTATTAAACTTAAGGAGTAATAACTGGCTTAGTTGGGACTGTATTTGGAGTTGGCGTTGATGGTTATATGCGACTTTTAATCCAAAACGTTTATGTTCAAAAAATATATTTTTCTAGGAATAAGAAAATAGAAGAAACTTTGTATAGAATTAATAAATATTATATTCTGAAAAACTAATTAATTTCTTTAGCACATCAATCAAATATCCGAGAAATATCACAATGTAGTATTTTATTGTACTATGAGTTACTTCGTTTAATGCATTACTGGGATTCTAATTATTTATTTTTAATTATCAAAATAACATCTATTAATCTACGTGATTTTTTTTTAGTAATCAATAAATAAAATGAATAGGACAAACTTTCTAAATCATTGTATTGTCATCGGTTCTTGGTAAGTGTGCTAAACTTCAATTTAATTCGAACTTTTTGAAACGGGTGAAAATCAGGTTCAAAGATTCCATTGCATAGATACAGCTGAAGCTAATAAAATTGTGTTCATAATTCTTTGAATGTAGACTAAGCCGGAGATAATTGTGTATTTCTTTCTAAATTAATGAAATAAAAACCTACTCCTTACAAGCCTAGTTCCGGATTCGAAACGTATTTATCAAGTTAGAGACAATAATTACCTTCATTGGAAACGAACGATCCTAACTACCATTCCTAAAATAGTTAAACGTAGTTCTCAAGACTTCAAATTTTAACCAAGATAAAATTACAACTATATAACTAAATAAAATAAAACCTAATGTACATAAAATGTTAATCAAATTTTTACAAATATCCCGTTGACAATCGTGTACTGCGGAGGTCTGTGGGAGTGATACAGGTTTGTGCGTATTACTTGTTTATCTTTAGTTGTGGTGAAACGTGCCCTGCACCTCATTATATTAGCGCATCTCCAGTGTTCAGTGGACTTGCTCCCTCCTTCACGGTAAAACGCGAAACCGCCAATAAGAGCTACTTCAAATCCTTTGTGATTACGAACCCATTCGACTGTAAAATAAACACGAAATTATCTGGTATCCAGTTTTTTTTTTAATTTGGAACGTAGAACTTTCTAGAACGTCGCAGACGATCTTAATTCATATGAAACAAAAATTTTCGCAGCATTATTTATTTGCATAAACATTATTCTGTATAAAGTATATATAATTATTTACTAGATTTTTTATCAATTTTGCATTACACGAAAATAGTATTTATTTAATATTAATTAAATTACAGGATATTGTAATAGCAATAATGACTTATTATTACAAAACAATAAATATACATACTTAGGACTTAAAACCAAACCAAACATAATAAAATTTTTACTTATGCGCTACGATATAGTTGTCTTACGAATCATACACGTTATTGCCGTATTACATAATAAAACTACTGTATATTAATTAGTGCCTGATTTACTTATTTTCAGAAACAGTCGTCTTATAGATCAGAGAAAATAATTAAAGTTAGATTTAAATCGCTAAAAACTTATGGAACTAAATTTGGTTTGTAGAGAACTGTTTGAATGATGAATCCTTCAAACTCTTATATACACTCCTTCAATTACGACATACTGATTAGGAGCATGGTTGTGATTCAAATTAACTCGTTTCAACTGTCTGTCTTTCGTCGTTGTGAAACGTGCTTTACAAATCGTCTTGATGCATCTCCAGTTTTCAGCGTTTTTGCTACCGCCGTCATGGTAATAAACAAAGTCATTGATCAGAGCCAATTCTTTCCCTTTCTGACTACGCAACCAAGAAACTGTAACAAACAATTTTTTGCTATATATACATATAACAGTAAATACTTAGCACAACATTTTGAAATTCTTAATTTAATTATGAAATATATAATAATCTATTTTCACCAGTTACCGGATGTATGCATTACTGGATTTGTAGTGATTGAAATTCTACCATAATTATTTAATTTTTTAAATATCAATATGACGAAAAACAAATTGTGTATAATTTTTTTTTCATTAATAACACGAAAGGTCGTCTATAGTTACTTACCAAAAAAAACCTATTGATAATTAGAGAAGATAGTTACTTACCAAAAAAAAACCTATTGATAATTAGAGAAGAAAAAGGTTCTGGGACAATTTCTTCGCCTATTCGTATATATAGATTTGGAAATTTTTAAAGCAATATAATGTATAAATACTACAATACTTTCTGTCAATTTGATGTGACAAAGAATTACACTTTTATTTTGAGTTTTATGAACGCGAATTTTATAAGCAAGTAATGGTTTTCGAAGTGTGCACGCGGAATTAAAAAATTTAAACGCCAGTGAATTTTGATTAACTCAACGCGCAGATTGGCACAATCACAAGTCCCGTATATTTTAATTGTAAATTACATTTATTTAGTTGTTTGTAAGATTTAAATAATTCTCTAGAAAAAGTATATCGCTTTACATTTGCAAAACATTATCAATAATTATTTGGATATTATGTGTGTCTACATATTCATTTCTTACTTCACTTGTAACATTTAAATAACAGTATATAGAATTTAAATTCAATAAACTGAAACGCTTTATTAAAATTTGCATTGTTATAAATTATATTTAACTCAAATTACAGGCGATAGCAGTCTATTTTTGTTGTGTACTTGCTCGACCAAATAGTCTTTATTCAGGATTTTTTAAATGTTCTCTTAGTGTTATATAACACAAGTCGGTGTTCGAAGCGGTATTTACTTCACCACTAATAGACAGAATAACTTCTCATAATTTAGCAGAAGTACCACGAACGAATTTCAGTGCAGAATGATTATGCTCCATATTAAACCGTATGATTCGACGCTGCTTAGTCGTAGTACTACGAGAGTAACATTTGTACTACCTATATTATACATCTCCATCCATTGGTACTTTTGTGTCGTCTGCCAGATGTATAAAGTTCACCTTAGTTATTAAAATCTTCCAGAACCGCAAAATATCTATATACAATATTGTGTGACTTTTCATCATGATTGCAACTCCCTTGATAAGTGGTTCTCAACCACCGTGTCGCGATATATTGGTGTATCACAAGCTCCTGTCAAGTGTGTCGTAGGATTTACAAACTCTCATTTTGTACTACTATTGAAAATATTGCATGTAAATGTGTAAGGATGTCACCAATTAGTAAAGGGTATGTTAGTGCGTCACTGAGTAAAAAAGGTTGAGAAACGCTGCTCTATTATCCAGTTATATCTATTGCTCCTGAGGTTTTTCAGCAATATATATATATATATATATATATATATATATATATATATATATATGTGTATTTTTTTTACCTTTTAAAGATTTTAAACATATTAATGAGATTATGTCAAATACGTATATTCTGTTCAAAATGGAGTACAAGATTTGTAACGAATGAATGTAACTTAACAAAGTCGGGTTAGTATAATTAAAACCTGATACTATAATAATACAAATTTTATTTATCACCTTATATTAGAAGCAATTTTATTCAATATATTTTATCATTATTATCATACTTATTAGCCTATTGCTTAAATAGCAGTTTAAATAAATTAAATACGTTCGGTTAAACACCAAAACAATGCTACAGACAGCCAACACACATATACAAATAGACAGATACGTTTTGAGCTTGTATTGACCAAGTCATATAGACATAGTAAAGTACAACCAAACTAATTAAATTAATTATGAATGGAAGAGCTGCAAAATAAAGACAATCTATACAATTAAACTTATTCATCTGAGTTCTATTCTAAAGCTAAAGCTCAACTGGAAATAAAAATATTATTATATAGATATAACATGCCCATACCGTCAAAATAATTCAGTTTTTGCGACCGTACAAATAGTAAATGTTTGTCTGTTCCGCATAAAATTGTATTATGAAACTCTTAAAGTAATACGTTTATGAACTAATGTCTTATTAGACAGAACTCTTCTATCTTCAAAATTACTATTAATTATAATGTTAATATAATGTATATACAATAAGTTGATAATTATTTTGGTAATTAAAAATACAGAAAGAGTTAAAGTTTTAAAATGTTGTATTAATATACCTAAATAATAATATAAAATTATATATGAATCCGTAAGCAGTTTTTAATATTTAACTAAATAGTGTTCATTGACCTTGACGCAATATTCTTATACATTGCTATGGTTACTAAGTTATGTACACACGAGCATGATAAATAAAACAAAATGGTCGCCTAAATTAACCATGAGACAATATCATTAAAATTACACACAATATACAAATGTAAATTTAGCTATCTGTTAGTGAAAGTCCCGTGAAAATCGTTCCAACAATATCAGATATTCCTCTACGAACGAAGTTTTGGGTAACAGCTAGCTTAAAATAAAATAGCCTAAGTTACTCCTAATAAGATCACCTATGTGCCTTTGGAGATTCCATTATTTCATTCCACTGGTTAAAGTCGTGGGTAACCGCTAGTCTAAAATAATATAACTTATTTCGCTCCCTATAATTAGTATTCAATAAAATTCCCGTCAAAATCGGTCCAGTCGGTTTGGTGATTATCCGGAATACATAGACCGACAAAATTGAATTTTTGCTAGAAGTAGCATATACACTTTCAGCAAAAAGCTGTACATACATAATAGATATTACAAACATAATTGTAGCTTAGCTAAACAGAATACGATAAAAATAAATATATAGTATTCTGGACCTATTGTTTTTAACTTTTAAAAACAAATTATTCTCTTTGAAACATAAGAGTACATTTATTTGTATAGATCTTAATTTTGATACTGACACTAGATAAAGTTTATAAATAGCGATATTGGAACCAAATACTGTCCAAATTTCAGTCTAATTTAATTTGCAAGACCGCAAGAGTCTTGCAGGCTTCAGTCTTGTCTTGCGAAAATCTTGCAAGGGTCAGTCTTGGTCTTGGTCTTGCAAAAATGCAAGAACAAGACCAAGACTGCAACACCAAGACCGATTTTACTCTCTTACCAACATTTTTTCTTTGATTTGATTCATTTGTTTACTTTGAAATAAATCCCATTCATTATTTTATAATTTGGAGGAGGATGAGTGTGATCTAAATTAGCCCGTATCAACTCCTTGTTTTTAGTCATAGTAAACCTCGCAGTGGCAACCCTTCCTGTTGCACTGCCAAGTATCAGTACTATGCGAACGACCGTCTAATGTGAAATTGTAACCATATATTAATGCCATTACACTTCCCTTGATGGTCTGGACCCATTGTACTGGAACAAAAGGATACTGATCATAGTAAAAAACGACACAAACAGATGAAACGATTATTTAAACTATTATTAATTATTTATATTAATTACTTTATTTAAATTTGAATGACTGATTATGTATATATTTTGTAAAATATCACTCTAAAGTAGTATCCATTATCGACAGACACTTTCCGCTGAAAATTATAACTCGTCAGCTAGACAAATTGTAAAGACCAAACATCCCCCCTGATCTAAAAAATAGTCAGCTGTTGTTAGTATGAGCGAGAGTTTTATGAATGCTTTTAGAGCAAAATACTCACCGCCTTTGATTCAATAAGTTCATCTAAAGAAGATGAATCTTACAATCAATATCATAATTAACAATGATTTATTTAAAGTTGAAAGTTTATTCACCACATATATTTTTATTTTATTTGGGAATTATTTATTAATTAGGTCAATATAAAGAAAATTCTCATAGCAAAAAACAGTATGTATAGTTATATAGTAAAATTATTTGATTTTCTTCTATTGATCCTGATCATCATCATACGAATCATTCAAAACGTCATCATCAAGCCCATTTTGATATTGTAGGTTCAAGTCATCGTCATCATTATCACAGTTTTTGTCAGTGCTGGCAGCTTCTTCTGCAAAAAAAAAAATCAAATTAAAAATATATAACTAATAGTATCATACATTTTAAACTTGAAGTCAAAGTAAAATGCCTACCTAGTTCCTGAAGGAATTCTATAACAAATCCGGTAATTGGCCACCATCAAACCAATGTAAATGGTATTGGTTTTTTTCCAAAGTACATCAGTTGTTCTTTGGAGTGAAAGATAATAAAACACTCACATTATTCCATATACCTGCATCATAATTTAAGAAATTGCTGGAATTATTCAGTTTTACATGGTGGCAAGTTGCTGGTAAGTTGTTTAATTTTTTTAACACTTTTTAACGTCTCTTCCGTAAACAATATTATCTTACCATCAAGTGTTTTGAAAAATGCACATTTTTATATTTGTCTTTCTTACATAATATTCACTACTATAAATAATTTTATTTTACTCACAAACCACGCGTTGTAACTTACATAAACAGATGTTCGTACAGACTATAAAACGCATACACAAAGCTCTCACGCTCATACTAACAGCTGACTATTTTTTACGTCTGGGGGGGTGTTTGGTCTTTATAATATGTCTGATTGATGAAATATAATTTTCTAATAATTCTTGGTATGATATATTTCAAAATCAAGCATTTAAATATAAATGATGTTCATTAATTTTCCACTGTGTCTTTTACAGTAATATTTTACAACTCATTAAAAAAATCAGCCATTCAAATAAATTAAGTAAAGTAATTCTTATTTTTACTCATCTTCCTAACCTGGTACATGTACATTTGTCATAGACTCAACTCTGTGAGTGACCAAGCGTTCTAAGTACATGAAACACTACTCAGAACGTAAGGTTTCATATATTTAAAAATAAATTATGTCTAATCGCTCTGTGATCTTACTATTAAAGTTTCTTAGACATATGCGTTCTCTAAAATAATATATTTTATATATAATTGAAATTATAAAGGCTAGGCGTTATGCGTGCATTATACAAAAAAGTACTATATATAAATTCCAATCTAATTTATTTTCCTTTTACTGCTTAGACACTTGGTCCCTATCTATCAAAAACAATTATAATGATGTCTTCATTTAATATAGAGCTTTATGAAACTACGATTTTATAAGCACTAAAAAAGTCTAAATAAATATTGCAGGTAAATATTTTTAGCTTAATTTTTTCCTCTGTACTAATAAAATATTGTTAAAATAATAAACAACGCAAACTAAGTTGCAGATATCCCAAATAAAATATGAATCAATCTATACAATATTGTATTTTGAAGTAAAAAGAACTTTTTAAAAGACAAATGTTATAGGTGAGCACATTCTATAAAAATAAATTTAATTCTTTGTATATGATATCCTTTTTTATACGTGGGGATACCCTTATGGACACCCACGCCGTCCGGTGGCTATGAGTGGGTTATGTCCGACACCTTTTGGTTAGGGAGAGGGTATTATCTATGCATATCATCCCCTCGACCCAGCAGGTGTCGGCCCTTCAACAGTAGCTTCGTTTTGCGATTTGAGAGATCGGAAATGAAAACACTCTCTGACAAACCGGTGGGAGGCGTATCAAAAACGAATGCGTCTCAACCTTCAAGGGCCTATGCATAAACTACCAGAGCGACAGACGTGCCCGCCTCCGTCGCCTGCGGTCCTTATATATGATATTCTGAACAGAACACTTCAAAAATCTATGAAAATTACTGAGATCCAAGTATTAAGCACCTGAAGCTGAAACTTTATAACATAGTATCTAAAGTTTATTAAAAATATATCCACAAATATATTCTGGAAAATGTATTTGCATTTAACAAATTTGGTTTATTTCTCATTGATAAAACTGAAAAATAGAAAAAACAATGTATATTTCTCAACAGTGGAGTCCAATACAGGAACGTTTGAACAGATCAAAGTTTTAAATATACTCCTTCAACAACAACGTAACGATTAGGTACATGGTTGTGATTGAAATTGAACCGCTTTAATTGTCTATCTTTCGTCGTTGAGAAACGTGCTCTGCAACGAGATTTGCTGCATCTCCACTTTTGTATGTTTCTGCTACCACCGTCATTATAATATATAAAATCGTTGATCAGGGCTAAATCTTTGCCTTTCTCATTCCGCACCCAAGACACTGCAACAAAGAGTTCTAAATTACTTAATAATAATTAGTACCGAATTTATTTATAGGGGGTCCAAGATTTGACAATCATCGCAATTTTGTGTTAGTTATAAACGTGAAAATTACAGGACATCGACTTGCGACAATTCGAATTGCTAGCTGTAATAACTATGAACTGCTGATACGTCGGAAATATGAAGATAACAACAGATGAAATCATTAAGTGAATCAGTAACCATACTCGGACTTAGTACTAGCAGTCGTGAAGGCTATTATATTAACTAAATTTCTTAAGTATTCAGGCAGATTAAAAAAATCGTTAAAGGATTACTTTTTATCAAGTATAAATCATATTAAAAACTTTAACAAACAGAAAAGTTTTATTCAAATAATACCTAAATTACACCTGATGTCAGAACTAAATCATCACATAACTTGTCTAACAATGGAAGTCTTATTCATTACTTTTATGTTCGTTTGCTATATAACATTCGCAAGCCACCGCAAATTTTGCAATCGCCTTCACGCCAATAAATACACCAGAGAGAACTATAAATTCTTATAATTTAAAATAAGTTCCATGAACGAGACGGTAATTCGGTGCAGGATGATTATGCTCCAGATTAGCTCTTATGATTTGACGATCTTTACTAACGGTGATGCGAGAATGACACCCAGGGATTTTGCATTTCCACCCATCGGTATTTCTGCAACGGTTGCCTAGAGAATAAGTCTGACCGTTTACCAGGGGAACTACATTGCCTCTATCACTGCGCACCCAAAAAACTGGAAAAATATTATTTTAAGTTTACTCATCGAGAGTTTTCAACTGTCTATTAACATAATGCATTTACCTGATAAAATCAATAACGAAATGTCGACTCTTTCATATAAACTGTTACGCTTTTGATAAGACTATTGACCACTGTAGTTTTTATTCTCATACCACTTTTTAAAACTATTTTAAATGTATAGATGTAACCTCGAGTTCATGCAATAGATAATTTATGTATGAAAATTCACGTAAGCTACTAACAAACTTATTGCACAGCGAATGATCTAAATCTGTTATGTCAGCTTTCTCCATGATAACTACACTCCTTAGTAAATTATCTATTGCATTCGCCTATATCTTTCGATTTAATTTATATGGTATTGTATTATTTTTTCCGTTTTAAAGTAGTTTTTATTCGACTAAATATTCTCTACACTTAAGTTTTATGTCTGATATTTGAAGCATAGGTAGGTAGTTCTAGGTGGTAGAGCTACGCTGAAACTATTATTGGTTTCAGAATGAATGGGTCGGCTCGCCCGGGGTAGTACCACCCTCTCACAGAAAACCGACGTGAAGTAACAGTGCTTGGACTGTTGCGTTTCGTTCGGTCAGTGAGAGCGTCGGAGGCCCACATATATTAAAAGGCCGGCAACGCACTTGCGACTCCCCTGGTGTTACTAGTGTCTATGGACGGTGGTGATCACTTACCATCAGGTGACCCACCTGTTCGTTTGCCCCCTATAATATAAAAAAAAAAAGTTTATAAAAAATACATGTGACAAGTTAGCTGACAAGTTACTGAATAGACCATGAATCAAACAAACAAGAAAGTGAGCTAATATTGTGTTGTCATCCAGTATTCTGCTGTTAAAATTTTCAAGTATGTTCACTTATTGGGAAATTAATTTCAAGTCCAATATAAAATTTATAACAAACAGAGAGACAAGAAAACTTGCATGGGGTTAATTAAAATAATAATAAAAATAACATGTTATGACAATAATTTACAACAAAATATTTCACTACATATTCAAATTAGCTTTATTCAAAACCGTTACCACGAAAACATTACATAATTTGAACACATCATCCCTTTTTCCATAGATATTATCATATAATAAAATGTTAAAGAAATAATTGTAAAATATTTTAATATGAATATTTTGCTTGATCATAATCAAAATATAATATTCGATATAGATCCCATATAAACGTCAAAACACTCGGTAAACAAATATTAATTTGTTTTTAATGTTTCAATTTTTTTATATTTTTATATAAATCCCGTCCACTATCCTATGTCTCGGAGCTGCATGAGTGTGCTCTAAATTAGCTCGTATCAACTGTTTGTCTTTGGTCATAGTGAATCGCGCATGGCAACCCACCCTGTTGCACTGCCAATTATCCGTAGTTTTCCAACGACCATCTAACGTGAAATTGTATCCATTTACCAGTGCAATGACATTACCCCTTGTGTTCCGAACCCATTGTACTGTAACAAAAAATAAGATCTACCTATATAAAGCATAATAAACAAGTTAAAAGGAATAAAACAATTATTTGATCGTCTCATAAAGAAATAATAATTAGGACGAGTATACACTTGTTAAACTACTAAATCTACTTATCGCTTGTTTAAATATCGTGGAATTAAAACTACCAATATTTTACTTATAATTCGAAACTTCACTTAAAATTAGTGATTTTAATAAGTTTCGGAAGGTTTATAGGTATATATGTGTATAGGTTAGGAATAGTTATATATTATATTTACATAAAGTTGAAAAAAAAACGCTCATAAAACTAAATTTGTGTAGGAATCTTCCTTTTCAGGAAACTAATAGGACCTTATATTGATGTTACTTTATTACCATGAACAGATAGTATCATCACCAAGTAACAAATTTTAAACTTTTTTGTCTCTCAGACTTCCCATGCATTAATCTCGATTTTAATCTTTTCGCATTCCTCAACCTCATTCCTCAATTTATTTATCAATCAACAAGCGTAACTACCAGCTATGATAGTTGCACTTATGTTTATTTCTTGGTAATCATTACTTTAAAAGCATTTATCATAAAACTATAAATTTTCTGAAAGTCAACGATATTTTTATGCACTGGAGTTTTCTCGATTTGTTAATACTATATAATAGACAATACAACTATAATGCATATATTCTGCTCATGTACGCATCCGCTGCAATAAAGCAGATAAATAGAGCTAAATTTATGTGGGTAGAAATGTTAGAAACTATTAAACTTTTACATACACTCCTTCAACTACAACGTACTGATTAGGTATATGATTATGATTCAGATTAACTCGTATCAAGTGTTTGTCCTTCGACGTTGTGAAACGTGCTTTGCAACGAGGTTTACTGCATCTCCATTTTTCAATATTTTTGCTACCGCCGCTATAATGATATACAAAATCATTGATCAAAGCTAAATCATTACCTTTCTGGCTGCGTACCCAATGCAGTGTAAAAATAATTTAATATTACACAACAAAATTAACACAATACTTTGCGGTTTATAGTATAAATCTTGTGTTTAAAAAGTTCGTGATTTACCAATTATCGCAAAATTGCATAAGTGATACATTTGCTACTGAGTTGCTTATTCATAGGTAACATGTAACATGCGAATAACCACTAACCACTGGCACATTTAAAATATGTATCTACATACTTCCCACTAGATCGAGTGTTAATTAGGTTTTAAAAGTAAAGAACATTTTAAAGATCAATAGCATACAAAGGTTTATTGTCGTGTATAAGTTTGTGAGTTTAAGAGATGTCATTAGCTAAATCTCTTAAAGTGGATTTAATAAATCACTTAATAAATGCTTTTTATTAAGTATTCAGACATTTAACTTCATGTGTTTTGTGTGCTAGGGCGACTTCACTGAATATGGCACGGCGAGTATTATTTACTTTAAATCTTACAGAAAAATAGGCACTTCACATTGTTTACTGTGCAATAAAAATTGTTACTTAAGCATGCTCATGCTCAACATGTATACACACGACAATCTATTTAATTATCTATATAAATAAAATTATAGAAGTCAGCAAGTGTGAGCGCAACAAATAAAAACAACTGGATATACTTCGATATTTTTTTAGTTTTATTTCATAGATATTTTGCCCTAATTTAAAACAAAAATTATCATGATATCTTAATATAAAGTTATTACAGATTAAAGAAGCTACGAATTTGACTTGAAAAAGACTAAAGAAATCTAATAAGAAAAGTATACCTTAGTTTTCAATTTTTTTTATGTTTTTTCTTCTGTACATAAATGTATTGTTAAGATAATAACGTAGAAGAATTTTCGGGTTTCAACTAATAATACAGGTAACTAGTTTAATGATATAACCCTTACCCAGCTTGTTTTTACATTCTTGTGGTGTTGTTTACTTATCACAAGTCAGTGGTTGATCCAAAACCAACTCTCCACTAATGGATTTAGTATAAAAACCAGCAGTTTACTAAAATTTAATGTAAGTTCCATTAACGACGCGGTAATTCGGTGCAGGATGATTATGCTCCAAATTGGCTCTTACTATCCGACGATCTTTACCCACGGAGATACGAGAGTGGCATCTCGGTTTTTTGCATCTCCAACGATCGACAGTTTTACCACGGTTATCAAGAGTAAAAGTTTGACCATTTATCAATGGAACTTCATTGCCTCTATCACTGAACACCCATAGAACTGTAACAATATTATTTTGTTTTTAATTTTCCCAAGTACAGTCTATTCAAATAACGTGTTTAGTGTCTTGGCTGCTTCCGTGGCAATTCTATTTGGCATAATAAATTCACGACAAATTTTCCGGCTGTTCCATGAAATAGCCAATGCTATGACTGTTTAAATAAGATTATGAATAATGACGATAACAATATTTATTATAAACATATTGTACATTTACAAAATTAATGGAAACCCATATCCTATACTATTATAAGACTTTTCAAGAAGCATTTAGGTACACACAGAGCCGTATTTACATTTAATATTGTAATAATAAATATTCCTGAAGAGCTAAAAGTATTTTAAAAAATTAGAACCCAACACTAGAATGGTGAACTTTTTAATGTATGTTCGAATGACTTAATTTCTTTACATAAATCGCGTGTATATATGAACAAGACCTTTGAAATAATTTGTCAGTTTATCCTTGAGAATAAAATAGCCAAAATTAATATTCTCTTATTATGTGTGCTACTGAGTCTCTTACATTTAATTAAAGTGTGTGTGTAATAGAGCGCTTTTTCTGTAACAAGTATCTACCAAGGTGTACAAACATTAACTAAGTATATTATTGTACCTCAACATGATTAATGTAAACTATTTTGTATTTTCAATTACAATGTCACTTATAAATCTATTTCTCATTTTATGTTTTTTTAACCTGTATAAAACACAATTTATCACTGTATATCAAAAGTTGTTTTAAAATTTATTATACCTCACCATTATAACAATAGATATATGGTATAATTTTATAATATTGACCGTTTTTCTACAGACACGATGAAATAAAAAGATTGTGGAATAAATTCAACATTATTTTAACCCGAATATTTTTCTTGGCCGTAATTTAAATAGAAATACTTTGAATATAGGTCACTAGAAGACACTTATGGACGTCAAATTACCACCAAGGTGGCATCAGTAAATGCCAACCGATTTTTTTTTTCATGTAATATTAGTTTTATATTCTTATATAAATCCCGTCCACTATCATATAATTTGGAGCTGGATGGACATGCTCTAGATTAGCCCGTATGAATTGCTTGTCTTTGGTCATTGTAAATCGCGCATGGCAACCAGTTCTGTTGCACTGCCAACTATCGGTGGTCTTCCCACGACCATCCAACGTGAAATGGTATCCATTTATCAAAGCGATTAGATTACCCTTTGTGTTCTTAACCCACTGTACTGCAACAGAAAAAAATAAGACATAAAATTACGATTATTTAATTATATTAATTATACTATATTCACATAAACTTCGAGAGAAATTCATGCATGTTGTTAAATCATGTAGAATTAAAAAATACAATGAACCTTTCAAGAACAACCCATATATTTATTGGATAGGGTATTGTAAGATATTCAATAGAGTGTCTTTAGTTAGACATGACCAAATTTGGCAAGATAGATTATGGAGAGTAGATAAGGTAGGTAAAGGTAAGCGTTATACCGCATCTTCTTGGACACTTTATGCCAACATTTGAGTTACAAGCACCCAGCACAAATTCGTGCTCCTCGCCTTGCAACATGATGTACCCGAACTAGTGAATCCAAAAAATAGGCTACGAATTTTACACCAACTTATTAATCGAGGAAATCCTTGTATTATAATAACTTTATTATAATTTAGAAACTTAATCTCTAAAATAGTAGTACTAATCTATATTGTTTCATTCTTCCTTATCCTTATACATGTTGTAATAAGCAACATATCTGTATGTATGCTGTGTTTATAATTCGAAAATCATTAAACTGATTTCTATACATTTTTTAAAACATACATCCATCTCGGAACAGGTTTTAGAATATATTTTGTAACATTAAACGTCAATTGGACTTCGTTATGATATAACTTCTTCGTTGTGAGATTAAGTGTAAACTACGTATACACAAGATGGCTTCCTATACATTATGTCACTATGTAATACACAGGCTATTAAATGATGAGTAATACAATGTCCTAGATCAGGGCTGTCCAAACCACGGCCCGCGGCATGAATTATTGCGGCCCGCAGAATCTTTTTTATCTTCTTTGTTTAAATACATTAAATGTGTAAATTATTTTTCTTGCGACGAAATTCAAATGTTTTGGATATGTATTCGATTATGCCGCACACAACACTATTCACTCGAGAACTCGGGGAATTCCCCGAACGTATAATAGGTACACCCGAGACCGCGCGTTGTTCATTTATTGGGCTTTAAAAGACAAATTAATAAAAAGTAGATAAGAAAATAATGATACTTATTATACTTGTATTTTATTTTTATAAATATTTTGCGGCCCCCCAATGTATTGAGTCATTTTTGTTGGCCCTGGGTCCCATGTAGTTTGGACAGCCCTGTCCTAGATGATTGTTTATAATAGAAACTGCTAAAAGAATTCAGCAGTACCATAAAGTAAACCTATATGAATCGAAACCGGTGACGACTTTAACGTATCAAAGTTTTTTTTTTTTAATATAAGTTCGGCAAAATGACGGTACAATAATACCTGATGGTAAGTATGGTACAGTCCAAAGATATAAATGAAATAAGGATGTTAAGTACGTCACGTAAAACACGTTATAATATATATATTATAGTAATTATTTGAATTTAATGTATTAAAACTGTAAGACGTGCAATCTGTTCTCACCGTTTACGTAACACAATACGCACAAAAATTCTATGAAATTTTTTTTTAACCACAATTAAAAAAAAAACATCTCTTCGATGTATTATATATATTTAGACTTACAATAAACATCATCTTTACAATACTTTCTGCAATCCACAAAAGTAAAGACGCAGGCACAGTTAGTATCTCCATAAAGACTATACTGCCTTTTAAAGCAAACGAATCTAATAGTCGAATTGACATGCTAATAGTAATTAATACTTAAAAACGTTTTCTAAAATATAATTTGGTATTTATTGTATTTACCGTTACAAATTGTTATATTAACTACGTTGTTCATATTAAATAGAAGTCTTTATTATTTCCGGGTACCACATCTATTTATTTTACATAATTATTACACGTGTTTTTGCGAGTTTACATAAACTGAATAAACATAACATATATTGAGGTTATATGTTTGGATGTACATATATAAACGTAATATAACAGAAATGCACTAGTACTAATGTTATTCATTTTAAATACATAAAAGTTTTACACGATGTTCTTGGAAGTCATTCAAGCGGTTCAGTTTCAGGTTAAGAAGGTTTAATGTTAAATGCACAAATAACGTGAGGTCATTTTAGAACTTCTATATGACACAACAACATTAACCGATATAACAAAATCAACATGGCGTTAACAATGGCTTTCCAAATAAAACTAAAGCGTCCTCAACCTAATTAATTCATCTACATATAAGGGCGTAACCAAAGGTGTAACTAAAATGTTGATCGTAATAGACTTAAATATATGTGGTAGTTTTAATAACTACAGATATACCTATCCCATTATAAACTATACTTACTTCCAATCAGAAACAAAATTGAAATAAATAAAAAAAATTAACGACTAATAATTAAAAATAGGAACTTAAAAGAACTAGACAGTACACAATGTTATGAAAGCATCCAATTTCGATTGTAACTGAACGCAGTGATACATACATATCCATCCGTATATCAACTGTTCGCCATTTATAGCTCAATATGGGAGTTTTGTAGTTTTCTATAGTTTGTATAGTGTTTGGACACTTTGACTTTTATCAAAATATGTTATAGACGCTTCATTTAATTTGTATTATGACAGAAATCGCAAATACATTACGCAGTATAGTAAACCCCAGAGGACAGTTAGTTACTTTTAAAATAAACCTTTTTATTTGGACTCTACACGACCCTTCTTATTCTCAATATTATTTTGTTTCAATTCTAGGTACGTCTTTCGTCTAACCGTTCATTCTGTGTCGGAAATCTCTGGAATGATGAGATACTTTTTTTTTATTCGTTCAGCGCACCTTTTCTTTGCGTTCTCCCATTTTTCTGGAAAATTTAGTTTTAGGAACATCATGTAATTGCGACGCCTTTCAAACGATGTCAAGGGTAATCTTCCTGTAAAAAAATACTTGTTATTCAATAAAAACGAATAGGGTTTATAGACTAATAAACGTATTGAAATATATATATATGCCAGAGAGGCAGTAAAAATTTATTTTTTATTAAAATCAACCTTTCCTCTTCTTTTAATATACTCAGATACAAAGTAACTCTTTGCAAAAGCATATTTGTTTTATGTATACTTATTAGTTCTTTATTAATATTACAAATGTGAATATTAGGTCGTTTATATGTTTGTTACACGACTTAACTACTTAACCAATCATCACCAAACTTTTCATAAAAGTTGTTATAACTAAAACAAAGGACAAACAGTATAGTTCCGAAGACATAGATCGAAACTACATAAGCGCGAGCGAAGCTACAAGCAAAAGCTATTAATTAATAATATTAACTGGACTGTTGTGTATGACGTAATTATATATGTGAATATACTAACCAGATTGTGTGGAAGGATGATTGTGTCTTAAATTGGCCCGTTTAATCTGCTTGTCTCTAGTCGTTGTTACTCGCGCTCTGCATATAGCTTTCCTGCATCTCCAACTGAGAGTAGTTTTATTAACACCGTCACAGTAGAAAGAGAAGTTATCAATTATCAGTATTTCTTTCCCTCTTTCGTTATATGTCCATGACACTACAAATATAAACAAATATATTAAAGATTATGGAAAAAAAATTGGCATACCCAAAATAGTATTCCAAGGTATGTTGTGTAAATAATAAATTAAAGGCTGGTTATTTACAAATGGGCACTTTAAGGCAAATCTTGCTCTGGTCTCAAGGGAAGGGATCTTGCTGATATTAAATATATGCGAATGTGAGTTTGTTACGCTTTTACGCCTTTACTACTGAACAGTTAATTATAAAATTTTGCACAGACATTATCAGGTGTAGTCCGGTGAAACTGTAGTGGCCCTGCTAGACCAACACTGTAGGTTAGTTCGAAAAAAAAAAAACATTATCAGGAGGGTAGAAAAGGATATAGGGAATTTTTACCCATAAAAAAGTACTGTTATTTATATTTATCAGAACACAGCCACGGGCAAACGCTGTTTCCGCTATACCTTCATTTATAACTGTCATTTATATAATACTAGGTTTTACCCGCTGTTTCGCTAGAGTCAATGCACAATTGTGTCTGTTCCTTGAGAACATTACATCTTTTCGAGAAAGAAGTTACCCTATGTCGTTCTCTGTACCTCTGGAATCGTTTATGATCAATTTCATATGAATCGGCTCAGCAGTTATGGTGTGAAAACGTAACAAAGAAACAAACTCACTTTTTCTTCTTCGTATTTATAATATTAATAAGGAGAACAATAATATTTATTGAGAATATAATATTAATTAAAAAAAGTTTTATTCATTTTAAAATTGATTTATATCCTATAACTTAACAAAAATCTAATTAAAAATAGTGTATTTGTGTGAAAATTCGATCGAATCATATATCGAACCTTAGTTGTTAAGAAATTTGCTTTGCACTTTGATTTAAAGGAACACTGCCAATAATTCGTAGATATATTCCGACTATCAAGGTCAAATGTCTAATGATTAGTCAAAGCCATCAGCTTCCGTGATGGATTTTTCAGCCATCTTACTGTGAAGGAAAAATATAGTGAATATATTAAAAGATTATACAATTATAATTACTTGGAATACAAAAGAAATTTTAAAGTAATGTGTAAACCGTGTTAGTTCATCAACCAGTAGCAGGGACTTTAAATACAAAAACACTTTACGCAGTATTAACTATCAGTCTTATCACAGTACCGTTTTACTTACAACAGCCTAAAGGCGATATATCCTATGTGTTTGCTCTTGATCTTGAATAACGAATGCCCGACATACCTCTGAATGCGCGCTATTGTGATTTCATCCCCACCAATTTACTTGCTTATGATTGGTCGTTGTAGATTGACAGTATCTCGACCAATCATAAGAAGTACTTTAAATGTAGAACTTTATAATAATCATTAGCAATTATTTAACCAACATGATAATAATAATTGATATATTTAGACATTTATAACACTTGCTTATGATTGATCATTTAAGATTGACAGTATCTCGATCAATCATAAGAAGTACTCTAAATATAAAACATTGTTAAAATGTTTAGTAGTCATTTACCTAATATGAAAATAATAAGCGATATACATATTTAGATATTTATAACAGCTCGGCCATCCTTTTTTCAACGAGTCCCTCGTTGGTAAGAAAAAAAAAAATTGGTTAAGTACTCCAACTATTTCATTTAGAAATATGTAAAAAATATAATGGAGTCACATACGTTCTGTTTAAAACAATAATCTTTAGGTGTTTAAGTCCTGAAGGAAATCAAACTAATCAAACAAATCGTCCTGAAGGAAATCAAACTAATCAAACAAATCAATGTAAATCGGGAGCAGTTTTAGTAGACCTTACTGCCACATATGCTACCGTATGGCGAGAGGGTTTATTATATAAGCTGTTGACTGTGGTTCCGAGTACAAAAATTGTTCAGCTTATATCCAATATGATTTCACAGCGATTATTCAGAGTACACCTGGGTTCTTCGGCTAGCGATTTCAGATTGTTAAATAATGGCCTTCCTCAGGGTTCTGTTTTAGCCCCAACTTTATTTAACCTATATATACATGATTTACCAGGTACTATCTCCAGAAAATTTATTTACGCTGATGACATATGCCTGATAACCCAAGCAAAGGTATTCTCAGATATGGAAGTTACATTACCAGAAGACATGAAAATTCTGGCAGAATACTTCAAAACTTGGCGTTTGATACCTAGCCTAAGTAAAACAGAAACATGTTGTTTCCATTTGAATAACCAATTAGCCAGGCTGAGCTAAAGGTTTCATTTAATGGCCTACAGTTGCGTCACAACCATTACCCCAAGTACCTGGGTGTTGTACTTGACCGTTCACTTACATACAAAGAGCATCTTGAAAAGACTTCGCGGAAACTGCAATCTAGAAATAACGTGCTTCTAAAACTGACTGGAACTAGTTGGGACGCAAACACCGATGTATTGAGAACTACAGCCATTTCGTTGGTGTATCCCGTAGCTGAATATTGTTCCCCGGTGTGGTTAGGTAGCGCCCATGTGCAGAAAGTAGACAGCTGCACATTGCGATTGCGGGGCGGAAAGGCAAACAATCCAACACATCATCGAGGAATGTCCACTTCGACAATACAACGGTTCCCCCGACAAACTGATCAATCTTACCGACGACGCCTTCAAATGGCTGAGAGAATTAAATGTTCAATTGTAATTACAAAAATGGATACTCTATTTAGCCATACGATTAAAAAAATCAATATAACTCACTGGCTTAGTGATTTAGTGAACATTTAGTATCTAATTAAAGCTCAAATACAATTACTTTACATTATGTCATATAATCCATAACCTTAATCAGCAAATCTTTATAATTTAAGGGTGTCTGTTACCTGACATCCCTGGCATCGTTACATATTTTTTTTTTATATTGGCAGTATATATATTGATCCATGCCCTTGGCCAGTATATACACTGTTACACTAATTGCTAAAACGTTATTATGGCACCTCATATCGATTCATCAGTACGCGACTCTAACCAATGAATCGGTATTTACTGATCCATTACGTTGACCAGCAAATACTTCAGCCATTTAATACTTGAACCATTTACGATGATACATGACACTAATCACGGGATCACGGGTATCTTGACCAGTAGCGTGGGATGACTATCTCGGAAGACTGCGTGCACGACGTGCGGGGTTTGCTCGCAGTGTCGAGGTGCGCAGATCGCGCGCGGTGCAGCTGGTACCATTAGCCGCACTTCTAACCGTCTGACACGATGTTTGTTACCGGTGCCACACATTAATTGCCAAAATGTGAGGCACCCGTTACCTGGCACCTTACACAGATTCATCAGTACATGACCCTAACCAATGAATCTGTATTTACTGGTCGAAGACACTGACCAGTAAATATTTCAGCCATTAAATACTTGAGCTATTTTGCCAAAATGTGAGGCACCAGTTACTTGGCACCTCACACCGATTCATCAGTATGCGACTCTAACCAATGAATCGGTATTTACTAGTCGAAGACATTGACCAGCAAATATTTCAGCCATTAAATACTTTCATCAAAGCCTACAATCACGATAACATTGCTTTTAAGGGTGTCGGTTACCTGACATCCCTCCATAGCCTAGCCACATATTTTTATATTGGTAGTGTATTTATTGGTCCATGACCTTGACAAGTAGACACTGTTGCACAAATTGCTAAAATGTGAGGTACCCGTTACCTGGCACCTCACACCAATTCATCAGTACGTGACCCTAATGAATCGGTATTTACTGGTCGACGACATTGACCAGCAAATATTTCAGCCACTAAATACTTTAGCTACTTGCGATGATACATGACACTAATCATCGGTACCTAGAATCACATTAACATTGCTGTTATCATAACATCATATTCTTATTTTTTTACTTTAAGCATACTGTGTAATCAACGACAACCAATTTGATAATCGATTATTAGCCAGCCTCTAATAAACCCGTTATTTCTGTCTGTTATCATAACATCATATTCTTATTTTTTTACTTTAAGCATACTGTGTAATCAACGACAACCAATTTGATAATCGATTATTAGCCAGCCTCTAATAAACCCGTTATTTCTGCGAGTGTACAATATCCATGTTCATTTGTATGAATACATTAATTTATACGTCAATTTACAAATCGCCACAACCAGAATCGGAATCGGTTGGTACGGGTTCGTTGAAACGAATCCAACGATATGTTTTATCAATAGCTACTATAGCCGCAAACCTCTAACTAGACTTTGTGAAAGGCATATCCTCGACCAC
Source organism: Antheraea assamensis (assembly GCA_035772565.1). NCBI lineage: Eukaryota > Metazoa > Arthropoda > Insecta > Lepidoptera > Saturniidae > Antheraea > Antheraea assamensis. Next base: position 601,871 of record JAQQSE010000160.1, read on the forward strand.
GAATCTATCGTTGGGGAGTACATTTTTAATTCTGTAAGGACTTCTATTACATCTAGGTTCGAGCTTCTTTGACTGTTCTATACCTATCGCACCTCTTTATACTCTAACCAAATCGCCTTCCTTCCAATTCATTCCCATCTTGCTACACCTATCCTACCGTTTTATTTTTCCTTCACCTGTTGCGTCCTAATAAGGCCACCAGCGCTAGTCCTAATATTGTCTAAACTCTCCCTCACTTCAGGCGTAAAGTCATTTAGCAAAATACCCAACTGTATGTCTGGTAAATGTTCATCCCATAAGCCATTTGGCCCGTCTAGATTTATTGCTACATTCTTTCGGGGGTGTGGCGACACGTGCTTTATACCGCATGATTTAGTAAAAGTTTTAAATTGTATACTAATGAAGCTTGTCGTTTGGGCCATAATTAAACTGGTTGGTGCGACAAAGTAACCAAAATGCTCTCTGAATACTTGACGGGCCATTCTCTCGCCGAATGATGAGTAATCAAAATACCGTTCATATACATTAATGCGTAAGACGAAGCACAAGAACTGAAACAGATTTGCGCTAGTTAACCCGGATCACCCTTAATTCGCCGTATTTAATGCGCGTCTCTTCCACGAATAAGAGTGCGCAAATAAAACAAGACTCAACGCTTAAAACACCGGATTCCGACTTTATCATTTTGACAAGGGTCCTTCCGTGAAAGTGTAGTCTTAATAGTACCGGGCAATTGTTTAAAAAGTCATCTACTACCAATCTCCACGTAATTTTCTACTACACTCCTGCACCTCGATCATGACATTCGCATTACCAAGTGGGCTATATGGTACGTTACCTATCCCCTTAATAAAGGCACCTCTCCTACCTTCCAGTCTAATGCTAAACCTCGAGCTTCACCGAGACGGACCAAAGTACCCTCATTTCCTAAATCAACCAGATACTCAAATCAAATATACTTTATACAATTTAGGCCCTAAGAAGGCGCTTATCTTTTTAACATACACATATATTATTTACAATCAATTTTAGTGGGTGTAGAAAGGAGTCAATTCCAGACATCACCATCGTTCACTTATCGATCCACTTTATAAAAGCCCTTTCGACACCAAAACCCGCTTAAAATGGCACTACTCATAGTCTAGCAAATCGGTAATATTAATATGTTTTGCGACTTTGTTATACAAAAAATCTAACACCGTTACTGGTTTTACCGAGTCTAAAACATGGAACGACCAGTTTGTCAATGTCTAGTTTTTGCGAACATACATTAAATTATCAAGAACGTATTGGGAAGCCAGATTTAAGACACCGAATTCTTGAAACTTAGCCTTTAATGATTCGCGAGGTCCCTCATTGTACATTACTCGAACTGCCCGTTTTTGCAATCAAAATTTAGTGTCTACCTCGGCTGCTGTCCCTCACAACAAAGCAGCACTTTTTGCAGTCTTCAAATTGTGCTTCTAATCTAACACCACGATCTTCTATATTGCTATGATACAGTTTCCTCACATTTCACATTGATATAAGAGCAACTCCCTATGGCGTACCTTTTTGTGGAGCATTTTAGTTAGTAAATGAGCATAATTATCCCTAGTTGGGCAAAAATCTTTTAACTGTAGTTTCCATTCTGGCCTAAAAAAATAGAAGCGAGGGAACCGTGATACCAAGTTTTAGCTACCCCTGTTAATTTTGGTAAGGCGTAATGGACTATTTACTTATCGCTCCACCCTAGATCCGTGCAGATTAGTCAACTTTGTGAAGGCATGTATTAACCGTTTGTTCTTTGCATAAAAGGATCAAAATCCAGGCATTACACTATTTAAGACCTGATACCTATTGCGATCGCTTGTATTATACAAAGCCCTAAGAGCACAATCGAATATTTCAATGAACAAATTGTTATTTCACTCGGGATTACGGCGACGTGTTACTTCACAGGACGGTGTGCGAAGGCGCAAAGTTCTGTGCCTACGTGAATACCTCGATTATGCACGGCGCGTCACCTGCCATTCCAGAACACGTGATCGTGTCCTGGAGCGCCGATGACGACGATATCGTTAGCTCGCCCTTCTCATATAATGCAAACTGGAGCGGGACTGGCGATAACCTTACCCTGGACCGCCCGGACTGCAACCGACTGCGGAGACTGCCACAATTTTTTTTTCAGTCTCGAGCGGATACGCCCGCGACCATGGATACGGTTTCATGTTGTGTCACGAAATCTTTGTGGAGGCGCCAGCATTTTACGAGTTTGTGGAGGCGCCACCATTTTACGAGAATACCTTCATTTATCCACGTAGTCACAGACACACGTATATTACAAGAAAAAACACTACAATTAATACAGGATTTTTTTTCATTACCTACGGATATATTATTATTGCTTTAACAAAACAGCTTAATATAATCAAAAGAGCTAAATTCGTCAACAAGCTGGGTCAGCACATCTAATAAACGCTTACACTTGTTATTTTGGCCTTAGCAAGTCTCGATGTATAAAAAAAAAATGTATGCTCGTAGTTACTACTTTAAACTTTAAAACCGTAGGTCTATACACAACAAAAATAAACTTGTTGTCTCATTTTTACTTCGATAATCACGACCTCACCTCATTTGAAATTCAAATAAAATATTCTTTAAAAGGATCCACGAGGGTAGATAAACATAACGAAATAAAATAATAAATAACCCTTACGTTGTCTACGTATGTTCACCAAATACTTATGCGTATTTTAGATCTTGTTGTGGGCACTAAGTTGCTAATCCCGCTTCTGAGATGTAAACCGTGTTAGTTCATCAACCAGTAGCAGGGACTTTAAATACAAAAACACTTTACGCAGTATTAACTATCAGTCTTATCACAGTACCGTTTTACTTACAACAGCCTAAAGGCGATATATCCTATGTGTTTGCTCTTGATCTTGAATAACGAATGCCCGACATACCTCTGAATGCGCGCTATTGTGATTTCATCCCCACCAATTTACTTGCTTATGATTGGTCGTTGTAGATTGACAGTATCTCGACCAATCATAAGAAGTACTTTAAATGTAGAACTTTATAATAATCATTAGCAATTATTTAACCAACATGATAATAATAATTGATATATTTAGACATTTATAACACTTGCTTATGATTGATCATTTAAGATTGACAGTATCTCGATCAATCATAAGAAGTACTCTAAATATAAAACATTGTTAAAATGTTTAGTAGTCATTTACCTAATATGAAAATAATAAGCGATATACATATTTAGATATTTATAACAAATGTATACAAAATGCCTATATACTTATATTCTACTTACAATTACTTAATAAATTATTATATGAGTATACTGTTGTCTCTAACACCATTACTCGTTCTTACTTGAAAAACCATATTCTCCTTCGCAATACATACACGTACACGTATACGCAATTTATGATCACCGGAATGATCAAACATAACAGTATAAGTACAAAGACTTCATAATTTTGATGCAGAGTTCTTTGTAGTTCACCTTCCTGTCCGTATAAACGCAACCATTCGTATACTCATAAACTATACAAATACATTGTTCAGTTTATATGCTTTCTAGTTACATGCTTCAGTTTTGTAATACGTTCTCTCTGTCACATACTGCCTGACTGCAACAGAAAAAGGTAATGCTATACGAAACAGAAGTTACACGGTCTCAGAATTTTGCCCGACATGTGAAATCAAAAGCCAGGTACATAGTATTTCTTGCTTGGCTAGCACACAACACAATTGGATATATTAACAATCAGCATCGAATTGGTTATATTACTGAAATGTAAACTTTTGAAAAAATTTGTTACTTTAACAACCTTTCTTTGTATTTAAAAAGAAAAAACAATTTTAACAGTGGCGTAACAATGAGGTAGCTGTACGCACGAAATAGAGAAACAAATGCAATGTTCGACTGTTTAGACTACTGCCAAACCTATTTCTACCACAAATCAGAGATACTGACACTATTGTGTTCCGGTTTGAAGAATGTGGGTGACAACCTACAATGACCTGAGTTATGCCAATTTCGGTCCTCAAGAGTGACAACCTATTATGTTTTTTGAACTCAGAATTACAGTCCTTTTGTGGTTGGTTGTATATAGCCGTAAGAGGCAGTGGCTGCTAAACATCAGGTAGATCGAAGGCTTAATTTTACAGGGTTCCCAGTATAAAACTGTACCCAATTCGAGAAAAACAAGATAACGTTACAATAGCAACAATCTGAACACTGATGGTGAACTCCTTTCGATGAATTTGTTAAGAACCTTCAACACTATAGTCAAACCACTGAATTTGGATAAAATTGTTTGCTTTTTTATAATCACTGTTTTATAAAAACTTTCATTCTCATGCAAGTCTTAGAGGGCCGAGAGAAAGAAGAACTATGCATTTTAATTAATTTTAATTGTCCTTTGGTTACAATTATTTGTTTATCTACTCAATGGTACAAAAGACGGATTACACTGAGAAATAGCGCACAAATATTGCATATGCAATGAATTAGTCGATGGATTCTATCTATGTATGCATTTCAATCACATATATTTTTTTACATTTGACTAACATTTAAAAATAACTGTAATACATTCCATCGTATAATGACAGTAGGTTGGGCGGGGGATGGTTGTGCTCTTTACTTGAGTCAACTATACAATTATTTCTATTGAGAATAATTCTAGAATTGCAACGGCCCCATCTGGTGCACCTCCAGATATCTCTCTGGAAACCTTGGGTGGCGCGATAGAACGTATACTTGTCTGAAACAGCCAACACTTTTCCCTTTTTGTTGCGCACAAATGTCACTGAAAATAGAATATTATTACAACAGGTACAAAACAACTCATAATATACTATTTTCAAATCTCAAAGAAATATTAAGAATTCTCTACAAACATTGTGATAGGTACAGGCCATCGCATCATAGGCATCGCTATGATGCGTCAATGCACTGAGCACGTAAACAGTGCGAGTTTATCGTAAACATACAAATAAGTTCTATAAAAAGTATCACTCCAAACTTCCCCATTATTAGGCATATTATTAGATTTTATATAGTTCATTAATGCATCTTCAGTTTATGTAATGTTGTTTATTTATGGTTATGCGTCTCCACCCACTTTACTATAATATCATTGACCATAAATAACGATGTCTTACAATAAAGTTTCTTTTTTACACAGCGCCATCTAGTCTTCCCGTTTCTCGTGTAATCCATCATATACCTGAACTTTCCCGCTTGGATATAATACTGACCGAACTTGTTTTTCACGTACTCATATTTAATATCTGATATTGAAAATTACAATACAATTTTATATTATGTGTATATTTAAAAACGATTTACAAAATCCATTAACAATAAAATTTTAAAAACACTTAACATTGTAATCTCTTTTAACTATTTTTACTAACACCAATAAAATAGATACTTAGTTGTGTTTTTTTTTTAATTGAAAAATAGTGTGTTATTAATTATTAGCTGCCCGCCCTGGCTTCGCCTAGGTGCACTAAAGAAGAAATTCAGACGAAGTTTTACCTTTAAAATACGGTCATATAATGAAACAAAAATTGCAACTGAACAACTGTGAACATCAGTCTGTCAATCCTGTAAATAAATTTTGAAGGTTTCCCTATTGTCTCATTTACATCTTTTATGACGATTTTTAACCTTTTTCAATTTTTTTTATCATACAAACATTGTTGTGACAATTAGAAACACTACACAAAAGAATTAGACAAGTATGTAGTTGTAGCCGTTCTAAAGTGATGCACTTTCATATATTCAATAATAAATCTTTATTTATAAGTAGATAGATTAATAAAACAATCAGTGGTTGTGAACGCCAATAAACCTAACAATTACGTTTTCGATCGTGATTATCGCAGCTTTACATTTAAGATACTTTTTAACACAACGCCATCTAGTTTTACTACACTTCTGATAATCCTTCACATATCTGTACTGATCAATTTGCACGGCCGTCTGACTGTACGCTGTCGTCACGAACTGCGCTGTTGGAATTAACAAAATAATATATTTAGTAGATAAATTAATTGGTTTACTAGGTCAACGAAGTAAAAGTGTTAAAACCCTTAACCCATACTAAACTTAAATTTAACACAAATAGGTATCCAAAATATCATAAAAGCCCGAACTGCAAACCATGATAAAGTGCTCGACAGTTTTTTTGTTCATTTGTGCGGCACACATGTGTGCTTCACAAATTCTTATATGTATGATTAGCTTGGTAAGATTCATATCGCCGCATCCAAGGCAACAATCCAAAACGAGGTTTGGCCTTTCAGCACTTTTGAGCGTCTTAAGCGCTCGCCTCAGTAGTCCAGTGAAGCTTTGGAGACCCGTCAGACCAATTGAGTTAATAAGTTGTGAAAAAATAACCTTTTTGACCGCTCTGTATATAGCCGTAAGTTCGAACTTGCGCATAATAAAGTCAAGAATGTGACATAAAACAAAGCTGAAATATTATTATAACAATTTAAAATTGGCATTTACTTAAGTTATCTTGATGTTACAAATACAATATAATATGAATTTTTTTTTGTTATCTTATATTTAAGAGCTTTTATTCTATTGAATACTAGCTGTTGTCCGCAGCTCCGCATGCGTTTTTTTATAATTGTAAATTACTTCTTATAAGATTAGCTATCTGTTAGTGAAAGTTCCGTGAAAAATAGTTCAAACGTTTTGGAGATAGTACTGCAAACGAAGCCATGGGTAAAAGCTAGTCTAAAATAAAAAAGCTTAAAATTTAAAACCAAATTTGTGGTTCTGCGCAACTATATTCAGAGCTGTTAAAAAGTTTAGCGCGGTTTATTTTCGAACTGATTATACGCTGTTGGCTTGAGGACCCTTCACAGCTTCACCAGACTAATAAGTTTGACCCAAACTGTACATTTAAAACAGACCATCTGTCGTGGTTCACTACAAGTTTATCTCGAGTGCTGAATTTCCATGTATCATCTGATTGATTCAATGACTACTTTAAAATTTCATGTATGTGCGGAAACAAAAGACAGTAAACTTTATAGAAAAAGATTTAATAAAATACGATTTCTCTCTGCCCACAAGTGACAATGCTGGGACGGTTATGATTATGCATCCCAAAGACCTGCAGTAATGTATTATCAAACTTCGTAGTAATGGTCACCTTGCAGCCTTTGTGATATCGAGAACAATACCATCTTAAACAGCTTTCCTTAGAATTATATTTTCTATTAAACGTAAAACCGTCCAACAACAAAGCCTGGCTGTTTCGTGAGGTTATAATGAGTTTACCTAAAAATAATTTTTAATAAGTTTAATGACATAAGCAATTTGTAACACTAAGAGGTGCACTTCTTTCTGAGTTATTTACTATGTTAGAACAAGTTGTTGATATACGAATATTATAAAATCAAAGACAGAAAAGATGGGAGGTGAATTGAATAAATTATTAAATGTTTTAACGATTACTAACTGAATATATGTATAGCGAAACAGAAATGTTACGTAAAATTTGACAATTTTGTTTGGTTTAACATTCACTCAAAGATTATAGTGAAATATTTACCACATTTGTCTTTGTATATAACTGATTTTTTCTTCTAACGAAATTATAGATTAATCGTACTTTGCCAATTTTATATATTCACAGTTATAGCTTATTTTAAAACCGGTTTTTATTGTTATAGGTATAAGTTTGGGACTTACTGAACAGCCGAACCATATCCTTCACTTGTTTGGTATTCACTTTGACTTGTATTAATTTGATTCTTTTCTGGATTTTACTTCAACAGAATACTCACTAGAATTTGTACAATAATATAAATCACGTAATGAGTTATTTCTTTAAAACTACCTATACGATGTTGTCTTGGTTCACAGGTTTACCGGACGAGTGCTTATGGCGCTCAGCCGTTTAGTGACAAACTCAAGGGTGCCAAAGTGGTCGAACATCGACTTGGGTCGTTGCTTTGGATGCAACAACACGAATAATATTAAGCTAAACTAGCTATACTAAACATACATATACGAATTAGTGAAACACACATATGTACCAGCAAGTGACCTCACAAGCTCAAACATAAATTTTGTATTTGTCAACTCGGTTAAACTAAACTATCGAAGTTCGAAAAACAAGGCAAAAAATAAAACCCTTCTTCCATACGTGTATGCACGTATGTGGGGGTGTTCTGTGTTGTGTCTGTTATATGTGGAGTGATAATATTCAGTGTTATTCGAGGTCACGAAATGAGAGTTTTTATATTTTCTACGTTAAGTTGCGCCAGAACGGGAATGTCGTGATAGCGTAGTTCTCGAATTTAGGTGTTACTATCAAACCAATAACCTCGATAACCACAGGTCTCACTTGCAGCATAAACGCGTATCATGAAATAAAGTTCTATCCGACATATAAAAGACCAAAAACAAAAACTAGAAAATTACATCAGGTTCACTCTACGACATGCATGCTAGGTACATTGGAGGTTTAATTGAATGATCGTCCGAAAGTTTATAATTTCGGGAACCCTGACATGAAAGAAAGAAAACACATTTAATTGCAACACACGACGGAAATATGGTTATTACTTAGAGATAAATACACACATATAATATAAACGCAATAGCATACAAATTAAAAAAATGGATTTTGTACGTGTGTGTAGCAAATGGGCCCCGAATCGTCATATTACTGAAGGAATTTAGTCCTTCAGTGCCGATTTTCACTCGGGAACGAGAGACTTTTGTCTGCGCTAACCATATGTGTCTATGCACAAGCTGCATATGTGTGGTGTGGCGTATTATGTAATGATTAGTATCACGGAATTATATGTTTATGTTGAAAATATATAAATATATATATATAGATATCGCAATTTATCTACATATGGAACGATAAAAACGTCAAGACAAGCATTTCCTAATGTTCACTTACTCAATAACTCCTATAAATAAATTAAAAAGTCAAAAGGCGTTTATAAGACTCGCATTCGTATCTTACATAAAAATAAAATTATAGAGGTCTACATTTTGCGCACATCACTCAAAGACTATTTGATGGATTTTGATCAATTTTAATTAGTTTTAGCCCTAGACACTTGGTCTTTATCTAAAAACAATATCACGATAGCTTCATTGAATATAAAATTATTAAAGTTCAAGAAACTACGGTTTTTATAAGCACTACGCGTTCAGCGATGTGTGTTCTTGCCGTGGAGAAGTAGGGCAAGCGGTGTGGTGCATATGTTTTTCCTCTGTACATAACATACACTGTTAAGGCAATAAACGACGCAGACGAAGCCGCGGATATCACATTTAGTAATGCATATTACTTTTTAAACATAATTCCTTTAATCACTTTAATTTGATCAAAAACCAGTACTAACTACAGATTATACATACATATAAACATGATATTAAAAATCAATTATGTTATATTTCATATATTTTTACTCAGAAATACATAAATTATTTACATACACCAATATAATAAGGCAACGGGTTAGAATATATTATGGATCTAACGATAACAGTATGTTTAATTAAATTATATTCCAACTATACTAATACAAGAGGTACGAAATAAATAAATCCTTTGGTAACAATCGCAATAAATGAACACCCATATTTTTTAAATACTTGAAAATAAAAATAACATCTAATTTCTATGGAATGTTCAACAACTAAATTTAATATACACATTAAATTAGTTCTATAAGTTCATATTAGTCGCAATACAATGATACTGATAATAAATATTATTACATTATAATACACATTACGTACTTATGTCATTACACGCATAAATTCACTGTTTCACACGAATGTGCCATGTCGTTATTTTATTAGGCACTTTCAAGGACTGTTTCAGCCACACTGTCTGACAGTACAAACATTCCACACCTCTAGACCGTAATTCCATTAAAAATATATCATAAAAATTCCAGAAATATGTTTTTTTACACAAGTTATTATTTACAAATAGAAAACCATTACCATGGTTTCCTTAAAAGCTTCTTTCACATTGTCATGTTACATTTTATCAAATCGTTCTGAACTAATTGATCTTATACTTTATTGATGTTTCTAGAATGTTGTATAAAATTTATACAAGAATTATACTTCATAATAAATTAATTATCATAGATGATTGGATATTTTTTAGATTTTTGATTTTTTCGCCGTAATACAAAAAGAATAACACATATATCAAAATATCAAATTTTTTCTTGAATACATAAAACGAGACTGTTATATAGCATTTTTTTTATCACGTAACACTAATTTACGTTATACGTGAAATCGTACGGGATTTGATTTATCTTTTCCTGTACTTATATAAATTTCTCTTATATCCGTATTCGAGTCTTACTCAAGAGCGTCGTAATTAATCGTATACATTTAGTAATGTTAATCTATATTTTAAGAAAGAGAAAAGTTTTATCTTATACTTCGGTATTAAGTCAATTACGTCTCAAAACGAAACGAGAATATATAAAAAACTAATTGTTACACTACATTTATTATATTAATAATTAATTAGGTGCAAGACTGATATTCTTTACATTAATCAACGACCAGTGCTTTAAATTAAAATGATTTTACTCTTTGCTCTATATTCGTTTAAACGAGATTTTAAATTCATTTTGTATTCATTCATACAGTCCCCGTCAATCTTTATGGCCGCTCTGAAAATAGCACCGAATTCGGGCTTGCGCGTAATATCGTCAAGAGTTTAATACAAAACAAAGTTAGAATATTATTATAGGAATCTAGAATTGGAATTTATATATACTTAAATTGTCTCAATGTTATTCATATAATATAAACACATAGTTACACGTAAACTTGTGTTGTGAGCAGCTATATTCAATGCGATCAAAAAGTAAAGTAAGGACTATGAATTTCATAGACAGCATTTCATTCACTTTCTAGGCCTATGATTTCGGCATTCTTTAATTATGTGAATGCTGGCTATTAGTAGAAATCACAACACCGTCGACGGTCACAGCGGACGCTTTGCATTTATATCTATGCTTTTTAGAACAAGTCCATCTGATCCTGTCTCCGACAAGAGAGCGAGAGTGTCTGAAAAACTTATGCCCATCGATATAAATGTTTGTAGAATCTCCGCAGAATCGTGCTCGAAGGATTGACGCCATTAAAACTGAAAACGTTTATAAATATTAATTACCAGACGATGTAATTTAAGATCTAAGCCAAGACAAAATTATGCTAAAACATAATTCTAATTAAAATCTAGTCCGCAAATAAATTAAGAAAATACGAAACAAATATGTTTTGAGAGAAATTTAAAATTGTTGTAACGTTTTTGCCATTTGGCAAGTTACAAATATATATACATATAGATATATAGTCTGCTCTCGATTTATGATATTGTTTTATTCCAATCTCAACGACAAAACAATTTTAAACGATAGAACAAAACCACAATAACGAAATTAACAATCGGTAGGTGTATCATTAAAATTTAGGAAAGTTACGCCTTCTTCAATAAAAAAACATAGTATTCTCAAATGGTTATGGTAATAACTCAAAAGATTACATGCATAAAATACATATATAAGACACGTTGCATAATATATATGTCATTGAAATTAAATAAAACTTATAAGAAGTATTTACAAAGAAAAATCTGGATGTTGACCAATACTTATATAGTGGTAACATAACATTATTAATTGCAATAAAATTTATATATATATCTAATTACGATTCGAATCCAATTTAACAAAAGAACCTTCGGCCGTCACGTAATATTTCGGGGGATCATGGTTATGCTGTTCAAATAGATACTTCAACTGGCCTTCATTGCTGAAAGTTCTTGCCTTTGCCGGGCAACCCATCTTCTTTTTCGTGCAATACCAGAAGTTAGGACTGTATTGTGAAAATGTGTAACCATTGATCATTAATAATTTTTTCTTTCTGTACGGGCTCGGTATGAACAATACTAGAAAAAGAGAAGATGCCTTAATATTCGCCTCTTTGATAGTTTAATAAACACATATAGAGTTAAAACACACGACTGCATTCAGTATTATATATTGCAAGATTTAGCGTTTTCACCATCCTCATTACATAAGTGCTTCGAACGTAAGGACACGTCACTAGTTAAAGTTTTAAATGTGTATGAAAACAGGCACCACAAAACTTATTCTTAACTGTAAAACAGACATTTAAGCATTTGTAAATTAAGACAATTGATCGGGATGCGGTAAAAGTTAGTTCCATTAATTTTAAATTTAGTACGGCTTAATTTAATAGACTACCAATGTATTACCAATACAATTAATAAAATAAGTTAATTTTTTTTAGCATAATTATCATCAAACTGCTTCTCAATAACTTAAAAGTATTATTGAAAGGTTTTTATGTAATAGTCAAGTATATTTAAAAATAAATACAATCTTCTATAGTAATGACTAGTTTAATTTAAGTCTTTTTAAAAAATAATTATTTTTGGTCCAATAATAACATTATTGTTAGCGCTGGATTTTAATAGATTTTTATTTCTACAACTAAGACCCTATCAAGCCTATATTTATTCCCACGTGCCGTATTTACACGACAACTTGGAGTGGATAGGACAAAAAGGACTCACCACAATGCTGCGCTCGCGACGCGTAGGAGGCCTCCTCTTCTTGCACGATACACAAGAACCTTTACGAACAGTTTTCAAAGTATCTGTATTTTTATAGTTTGGCACACAACACAAATTATAATAAACGTGTAGTTCAATCGCCGATCTTTGTTTTTTTATTTCGAACTACCCTACACTGTTGGCTTCGTCAGGCCTCTACAGTTCCACCAGATTACTAAGGGTAGCGCTTAAGGCACTCACCCGATTTGTTTAGGCGATCAGCGCAAGGGCACTCGGTGGGCCTCGGCTTGAACTGTCGCCGAATTTCCCGATCCTGACTATGCTAAGCTAACTATCCATTTTAAATGCATGTATGAACCATGCATGTTTCACGAATGTATATGTATATTTTTCATCTGACTACTAAGTTGTGTGACCTATATCAGTCCGAAAAGGGCAAAAAACAGCCCATCACTATGCGTACCTATGTGTGCACATGTGTGGGGCGATCTGTGTAAATAAAAAAACTAGCGTGAGTCACTGTATTCGCAAGAGTAACATATTCGAGGGCTCCACATCAAGGGACAAACCTAGGCTCGAGTTGTTACAAGAAAAAACGGCGACGAGTGAGCGGGATCGTATCTTCACCCCCCGCTCATGGCGGCGAAAGCAGAGAGAATCGCAGGCGTGGACGCAAACACGCATCTTTTAAGAGGACATCGAGCGAAAAAAAAAGAACAATGGGCTGGGGTACCAACTTAACAAAACAATTACAGTACAAGTTCCTAATGTATCGGTCTAATGTATATGAACACGCGGGTTCGAACTGATATTATGATTACCGCGAATTTATTTATGCGCGGCGCGGGTTAGACGTTGTAACGTAGTCGCAACGGCCGGGAAAGATGAGTTCGCGTTTAAGAGCCCGAGCTCAGATGTATTGACGAGCGCGTTGAACGCGAGTACTTCTTGTACATCGTGTACTAAAAGGAGTTGAGCTATCCAGTCGATACCGGTGGTCGATACTGAAGGCGCAGGAGTGGACTGAGCCTTCTGAGGCTGAGATTTGGCTTTAGAAACCGAGGGCGCTGGCGGGAACGGCCTTACGCGCTAAGAGAGCGCGCTCGGCGCGTGTGTGGGTGCTGCCGGTGAAAACTGAGGATGCCCGGCAGGACAGGAATAGCCTTCTGGCTTTGTATGGGCGGAGGAGGAGGCGGTTTCAACCGGGACGGCGGGACATGCGCCCTGGACGGGGACACACGTCTGTCGTGGCGGGGACGGGTCGAACGGGGCACGTGGAGACACCCGCGATAGTTCGCGGTGTGACCCGGTTGCTCGCAAAGGACGTAGCTGGGAGGATCGGTGGACTCTGAAGTACGGGAGCACTCCCTAGTAGAGTGATCTCCGAGACACTTGACACACCTGGGACGCAGGTGGCAGTGCCTGTCGGAATGACCGTACACGTGACAGTTGTGACAGTGCGAGGGTACATAGGTCTTGCGAGTAAGCTCGACTGTGATGCGGGAGAGCCCGCACACGGAGCTAATTTGGAAGATGTCCTTCCCAAACCTATCCCGGTCCAGAGTGACTAGAACGAGGTTGTAAGGGGCCTTCGTGCGGGGGTGGTACATACGATGTACGCTACGGACTGGGAGATCCTGCTTCTCCAGGTAGACTAAGACGTCGTCGGTGGCGAGCTCCGAGGGAATACCGCGAAGGACAATACAGAGGACGCGCTCATCCTCGACATCGTGGGCGAAGAAAGGGAGTTTTCGCTCCCGAAAGTACTTCGTGAGCTGGCGATGCTCATCGAGACTCTAATAGAAATGCCGGCAACGGTGTTGACGCGCGGATGTGTAGTAAATATGTTTGGACGTAATGTCCTTCGAGATTTCTACCCAACGAGCTTTGTCACAGAAGGTGATGGGAGGCGGGGGGGTGGCCTTTTAGCCGCGACCGCGGGTTCCGAGTCCGGAGCTTTAGTCGGAGTCGAGGCAGAGGGCGCGGGAGAGGCTCGGGGCACTCGAACGCCACCTACATTGGACTGCTTTGGGACGGAAAATCCCGCAGGAGAGTCGCTGTCCGGATGGATTTGAAGCGCGTGAGCGTTTACCACAGCGCATGACGGTTGTAAAACCGTCATTATGGGCGGACGTGGTCGCGGGAACGGCGTCGAGGTCCATGTCGAAATCGGAGCCCTCGGAATCATCGTCGGAGTCGCGGTTGAGCGAAATCTCGAACGGGTTTTTTTTAAGCAACGCGGGACTTTACATCCGCCACTACTGCGCGCGAAATTGCGTTTAAGTCTATCAAATTCAGAAACTAACAACGGATTCTCCTGACCCGCGAACATATGAAACCTAATTAAGTCTTCTAACTGATTTGTATCGTTAAAGGCCTGAAGGGGCTGCAGGGGCGGACAAGACTAGCCTCCCTGCATGAGGGGCAGGGGAGTGCGCCTATTTAAAATTTAACGGATAATCCGTGTCCGGGCCAAAGGGAGACGCGGTATCCTCTCTCTTCGTATCTGCACACGGCGCGGCACCAAGCACGACGCGTTGCACGGCGACTCGACGCACTGCACACAGTGTGCTCGGCTCACACCGAAAAGTGCGGTTTAAATGGTACACTGGTAGAGGTACACCGTCGCTCTGAAAAGAGCGTGTCGATTGACAATAGCCGAGCGAACACACTATGAGTGCGGCTTCGCAGTAGATGTCTCCTTTCTTCGAATTTCAAACGCTCGAAAACAAAAGCACCGGGCGATGAATCACTCGGCAACAATGCGGGTCGGGCGGCGGCGAAACCGTTGGAATGCGAACATCTGGTACGCAGGTAGGCGATCGCGGCGAACCGGAAATGATTGGAGATAACCAAGCGCGGTGAACTGAACCAAATGGACGGTCAGAGCGACGAGAGAGCGTACGTGTGCACCCGACCGCTGCTCGAACGAGACTCTCCGCCGATCATCCGCTACTAAGAGCGTTTAAAAAGGCAATTGTCAAGGCGCCGGGTGATTAGGGATGGGGGAAAGGAGTGCGAATAGATATGCGGGACAAGGATGGGTTGTCGCCGTGCAAATCTGGCCTAAACAATTATGTCTCATGTAAAACAATAAAAAACTTCAGTGCATTTTCATACTTTGTTTTTCAACCGATTTTCCTTAGTTTTATTTTGTTAACTAGCTTTCGACGACTTTTATTTTTAGGCAACATTAGAATAAGGATATATTTTCTTCTATATCATTGACTATATTATGCGTAATTCAGTAAATAAAAAATTGAATGCATAATGACTTATATCTAATAAGCTCACAATTGTGATAAAAGAACAATATATGTAATGATTATAGTGGTACCTTCTTTGGCACAAAAAAGACAATCATGATGAAACAGAAAATAATAATGCATTATGGTCAAGTTACGTCCAGTGGACGACCACTAGAATTAATTAAAATGCAACCAATTATTAAAACAAATGAGATCAAATATTTTGTAATTGAAATAATAATTATACGAGTATAGGTATTTATCGAGACAAAGTTTAATACACTATATTTTAATACCAATATTCTAAATATGTTATGTAAACTCTACACACAGTCACAAAACTACCTATTTTAAATTATATACGTACATTTTTTTTTTCAATCAAATCATTATTTTCATTGATATGTATATCATGTTAGAGAAGATTAAACTTATACTAAAGTAAAACCTACTTCAATTTAAAAAAAAAGGTAATTAAAAAAACTGAAATCGAGGTTAAACTATGTGAACTATATAAATATGTAATGTAACTCTGTAACTATATGGACTGATAGATGATAAAGCGGTTTTTCTATAAAATTACGATAGTGTATATTTGTGCGTTGTATAACAATGTAGTCCGGCATCAAAAATTAATAATTTCATGAATGCATTATTTATCGTCACAACTAAGCAGTTATCATTGCTGTGTTTGTCAAAACTTTAATATAATAGTATAAATATTGTTTACAGACAATAATACATTATCGTATGAATTGAAATGTGAAAAGTAAAAAACTCGTTATCAAAAATTCTTATCCGATAATGTCGTCGCAGTTTGGTATCCCTTGCTTCGCAGTGGCTTCAGGAGCTGGCTTTTCTTTATCGTAATTCGTCAACACAATTAATTAAACTGACTCAATTTTATTAAAATGTTTCGCATAATTATTTGACATTCTCTTTATCATTGCATGATGGCAGCTTGTGAACTGTTCTTATATATATAGGGTATTTTAGGTGATAGTAATAAGCGGGTTTACTACGTAAATAAATCAAGTACCAAAGATTATAAAAAAATACATGACGTGACGAGACATGACGTGACGTGTACTCCTTATGATTTTTCAGATTATATAATTTAGCAATAAAAATTGGAATTCACACAACTACAATCCTTATTTCAAACGTTCCTCCATATACATGATGTTCATGACCTTGGCTCTCACATAAAACGGTCACTTATTGATTTTTGTAAAACTTACTTAAGCTTGTGACATTTTTTCTATAATATTCTAACCTTTTTCCATGTGGTACAGACGTTTTGTTATTTAAAATTTTTTGTGTTAAAAAAGTATAAAATAATTCGTTTTTAAAAGCGACTGACAAAGAGGAATTACCCCGACGACATACAGCACATCTTTATTTCCCACAATACGTAACACGTACAGTAAATCAGAAACAACATTAAATTATTTGGCGCAGACAACAATTCGATACATTTACAAAGCACAGGTAAATTTTACAATGTATCGTGACCTTAGCCATAAAATCTACTTATATATACTTAAAATAATACTTATAACAATATTTGCACTCGTATTTAGACACAATGGCAGCCATTTAATTGATCTGTATGTATCCTGTATTATAAATTTGTTAATTTTAATATTGTTAGATCTCATTGTCTTATGAATATAATAGGAAATTCAATTTGTACATTTCATATTCATCACATCATAGATTACAGTAACAATATTTACTTAATTAATTACAGGTTATGGGTATAAGTAAAAAAGGTGAATACACTATTAGGTCTTTCTCGAAAATCTTTACAACAATTTTGTTACATTTACTGCTGGTGATTATGATCATTTTTCCAATTAATAATTTCATCTCTATATGTCATGACCGTAGCTTTACAACCAGTAACACGACGATTACAACGCCACGATGTCTTCGAGTCCTTTTGTACGTGATTTTTATTATACCTAAAACCGTTGAAAATCAACACTCTGTTCCCTCGACTGCTCGGAGCGAAGACTGCGTCTGAATCAAGCGAAAGGTATTCGCACACTGGAATGATATAATGATTTTTAATATTACTAACGAAAATGCATTAAAACAGTAAAGAAACTATAGCAAAATAGAATTTATTAATTTTGTTAAATTTCTCTCATCAATGTGTTTAATATGTTTATTAAAATGCAAACTGCATTTTTACTCATTACCGAATCCTAACGAATGTAATAAACTAGTTTTTAGTAGCAAATCCGCGGGAAAAAATAGTTTATAATATTACTTTGAAAGCGAATAGGTGTTTATATGTTACGTTTTCAAGTCTTAATTACCCAATCCATCGTCACGAACCTTTGCATACAGTCAGAAGTACAAAAAAGAACATAAGATACCTTTCCTTCAAAAAGAAGAATTGTTCCTGAGGGTTAGAAAACCGCTAGCAAAATGTATTTATAAATGTATCCATGGTTTAATACCCTTATATCAGCTGATCAAGTTAATCAAACCTAACGCACTTTCCTCGTTGCCTCAAGGTTCGTATTTATTGTACGTAGTCTATCACCAATACCGTGAAAATACTATGACAACGAAAAGTACGTCTCTTCCTAATCATCATTCATCTTTTTCTTTGGAAAATAAACACAAATCCATACATAAACTAAAAATAGCTGGAAATAAGTATCATCACCCTTATCGGGTTGTATTAGGCTTGAAATGAATATTCTAGGTTTTAAAGATATTTGTATATTAAATTATGCGTAATGGGTTGAGCATCATTGTCTGTTTCCTGGTATGAGTCTCAGTATGTCATCAGCACCGTCATATCAGCTGTTTAGCGACCTTATATAATGTTTAGCTACCCTAAATTCAAGCTATATTTAATTTATAATTCAAATTAACAATTAGTGTCCTCATATTGATTTATTTATACCTAAGTCATTTTCAAACTACAACGTATATATATTTATACTAAAAAAAAAAAACAAATAATATATGAATATTTACTTAATTTCCATAATATATTCTGTACTGTGAACAACACCTACGTCGCCACATATAAATTAATCTTTAATAATAAATAACAAAATAAATATTCAATGTTCGATTCTGCGATATAATCGACTTTTATTCGTCCAGTAGTTTCGATGTGATTCATAGACGAACATTCAAACAAACATACTTCGCATTTATAATATCGATACTGAAAAGCCTAACTGAAAAAGGGATATTGAACTATGTTCATTTTTACTCAATTAGGACCTTTTATTCGAACACGGTGAAAAGGCTAACTAATTGACTAACATCCAAAAGCTATCAATAGCTGCTAACTCTAATGTTAAATTAACTAACCAGCCATTGACATTATTAACATGTTAACATTCTCCTCATCGACATATACTAGCTAGTGAACTTGACTTTGTTCTCAAACAACTGGTTTCATAGATCCATAAAAACCACAAATATTATTTGTACAAATAAAGAAAATAAATCGTTTTATTGTATTTGAAAACTAACGAAATACATACTGGTTTCGCCGCATCATGGAGGATTAACTGATTTATTTCTCCAAATAAAATGGGACCGCTCTCACTTGGTTGACGAAATTAATTTAACCTTAGAAACTCTTATTTGTAACAAAAAGAAATGTTATAGATTACAATAAAATGACATCGATTTTATAAAACGAATTGCGCAAATCAGCGAGAGAAGTCACCTTAATGATTATGCTTAGTATATTTAATAACATCGCTGAGGTAAGTGACGACCTGAGCTTTGCATCCGTTATTCCGCTTGACGCAGCGCCAGAAAAGTTTTAAGGTCACTCTGGTTACCTTTGTTATACTGCTCACCGTGGAAAAGCAAGTTTGTGTTGCCGGTGCGGTTCGTAGTAAAAACAACAGCTTGAAAATAAAAAAATGAGTGAATGCATACAACTTCCAGATTATTTTATAAAATTTATCATTTGGAAACCAACGACTTGGAATGACATCTAATAACACTGATGAGATATCGATTCGAAGTCTCCTGGCTTTAATCACGGGACGTTCATTTTATACTTTTTGTAATATGCGTAGAATTATAATTTATTGATTTAATTTATGTTTACAATTATGAAAACCATTTTAAGGATAGGAAAAACTTTGTTACAAATTTCTCCTAGTAACTTCTAATGTAATGGGACAATGCATAACCTATAAATTTATCAGAGAATAGTTTAAAATTAGTTTTCGTATTGTCGGGGCAATTAAAAATCTTCTTGCGATAACTTTTGACCAATAATAACATATTATTTATATTAACAACAAGTTTATTTAATACAGTAACAAAACCTAAGCAATTATGATACTTTCAATGCATCGTAAAAATATTGTACTAATCATTATATGTTTATAATAATAACAATAAACAGTAACAAAAATTACACAATATTAAAATAAGCTATAAATTAAGAAACTCATTATCACATAAATAGATCACTATGGATGCCTAAATACCAAAATCACAAAAAGTATGACTTTACCAACAAAGTTTAGGCTCTGACGGGAAATAAAACCTCGTTCTTTTAATGTGGATTGGACTGTACTTATCACGCATAAAGTCAATAAAGCCTTATGAAAACAAGTTAGCTATTATATACTTATTACTAGTAATATAGTTACAGTAGTAAAATAACCTATAACCTCAAAAGGAACGGACATATACAGAATTATGTACACATTTTGTTTTTACATATGAATTGTTTTATTTATGAACAGTCTTTCAAACAATATCTTAATAAATAAGAAGCAATTATCTATTAAATCAGTACAATCATTTTATATTCAAGAATCATAATATCATCGAAAAAATATATTAGCTGTAAATATAATCGCATGGTTATCTTAAGCTTAGCGTCGATCAGGTGTGCAATGCCGAATCTGTTGCCCACTTTACAGGAGAGTGTTTTGGCACTCTTTCACTTCGGTTGATTGACTTAGTTCCACAATCCGAAATACAAGAATTGATGAGTTACAACTCGGTATTTCTGGTCGACGTTAAGTTTAACACCAATAACTCATCAATATATCATAATAATAATACATCTAAATATTCATATTTTAACAGTTCATAATGTATGTTCATAGCAATAAAGATAACAATTAAAATCATATTAAATGCCGATATATATTATTAACTGCATATAAAATAACAATTTACAAGGATTGTTATAATATTAATATGTGTATTTAATAATAATAATATTAACCACACACAAATACGAACATTCTGGCAAACGAACAACCCCATCAAAAGGTGCCAAGTTCTGAAATAACCTTTATCATACTGAATTGCAGTACAATTAATTCGAATCATTACGACTAATAATTTTCGGATACAACGTGATTACTTTGTAATCATCACATTACCTTTAATAAATTCGTTTCATTAAACAGTTGCAACTCTGATAGGTATTTATTGGTTCTTCCTTACAGATGCTACTTTGGATCGGGAGGTTCGTCCTTTTAACGGTTCAAATATTTCTAGTAACGATCGACTAGAATTTGAGTACAATCCATCTGATTCTAAGTCTATCGATGTTGTCTAAAATGATAAATACGCTAAACCTAAAGGATGACTTACTCTCAATTGCTCTCACTCTTGGCACTTAGTGACTGACTTTCAATTTCAGCACGGTACCTACTTTGGTGAATTTAGAAAATCCTTACCACCATATATTAATTTCATGAAGACGTCTCGCCGAAAGATTCGGCTTGTGATAGGAATTCGAGCCTACATCAATCGACGCAATGTCCGAAATCTCTAGCATTGAAGCCTGAATAAACTCCAAATTACTTGATACCGGTTACCAAGAAAGTTTGCTATCAAACACCTATGTGTTTTTTCATCGTTTTTGCGCTATCCATTGTACTATTTCTCTTAGTGATACTACAGCTTAACATTTTTCAACGGAAAATCATAAAATTGGTAAGAATGTATATACATATACAATTTCTGTTTTACTATAAAATAACTACTAATAACAACAAATCATGATTATAAATTCCTCACTGGATAGTGTATGTTATCACGCAATGAGGTCACGTCAATATGTGATTGTGCTCAGAATAATGTATGATGTGATCACATCGCGTGACGACAATAGATTTGCAACCGTCGTTCCGTTTCACACATCTCCAAGATATCCTGTCACCACTCTCATAATTCTTATTGTATCTAGCGCCTCTGAATATCAAAGTTTTATTTCCAAAACGATTGTAGACATATAATACTTCTGGAAAAAATATTTTTTAGTATTAATAAGAAAGTTGTATTAGAAAACTTCTCATTAGTTCATAGAACAAAAAATACAGCCATACAGAATAAATACATCGTTGAGACCACTTACACTCCACATTATACAAGTTTGTGCCGCAACTGATTAACCAAGGTATTCAAAATATTATTCCCTTTTTTGGATACGTACGTTCCTAATTTACATATGAAGAATCGTCTCTATACAAAAATGTTTGTTTTAATTGAGGGAAATGTTTCCCGAATAAAAATGTTGTATCTATCAAACTTACCACATAGTCCTTCACAATAATTAAAAAACATATACAGAAATAAAAAATCAGATTTCCAATACATATTATGTAAAGAGAAGAACACACGTAACTTAAAATTTATGATAGCGTAAATTCATCAATATAGTAATTTTTAAATATTCTATTATTGGGAACAACACAACAAAATAAATAGTACTAGAGTTCTATAGTAATATCATCGGCTAAAATTTCACCATAATCTTATTTGAGATATTATGTGACGTGTCGTTAAAGATGGCACTCGTGTATTAAGAAAGGATTGATAAATATATATAGATATGGAGTGGGGGTGGGGTATATATGGGGTGGAGGGGTTTTGAAGGACCATTCTAATTTAGAGATGGAAATTGGCAATACAAACATTAGTGGAAACATCAAGCATATTACGATGTTTCTCTTCAGCGAAAGCGTAGGTTAGTTCAGCTTCAATTCACAAACAAACTCTATTGGCTACGTGGGTCAAGCGCAACTATAATTACTTGAATATTTTATAAGCATCAGCAGCACCGTTTTATTACTATCAATTATGGTTTACAGGTAATATGTGCAGGACTTTAGAGTATGCTTTTCATTGTGACGTATTCTAAATATAATTTTTCAGAAACAATTTGTGACCGACTCCTGATAAGACTATAATCTTGTTACTCGTTTAGAAATTTGAGGATCAGTTGGAGCAAGCCTGTTTTCTTACTTTAAGGTGTGAAGTAGGAAGTAGAGTAACAGTGCACCTGATATTAAAAAGTCACTGTAACCATTACCTATGCAAACCCGTCCGAAAAAATGCAGTTCTGAGACCAGTCATATTAGATTTTCCTAAAGACAAAAATTTTATCACCTCGTATTGCGACATGCGTTGGTACTTCAAGTCAAAAAAAAACTGATAAATATCGTTGTTGCAGCTCCGATGGACTAATTTTGATCGTCTCGTGTTACTAATGCAGGTATAAATGAAATAGATAACCATCATTTCCACATTTTTATCTATGATTATGAGAAACTTTACATCGCACGATGTAATCATTTATTGTTATAATCATAGCTTTGCAGCCCAACCTCCGCCGTTTTGAGCAACGCCACTCCTTTTTCACATTACGTTGTCTCTCCATAAAGTATTTATTATTATTAAATAACATTATCGCGCTTCCGCGATCCGTTTGAATGAAAGTCGGGTTCAAACCTAGAACAAAATAATGTTTAATTAGATATAAATTAATTAGCCCATTAATTTTTTGTCCGAGTATGTTTCTCGTAAGTCCCAGTATTATTTTTATAACAGAGTTATAACTATAAGTATTCTAAACACACTGGCTATACATAAAACCAAACTACCAAAAATATGGATATATCTTATGTTATCATGTATATACAATGTTTAGGAGAATATTTTGTATTAGGTATTAAATATTGCTACGTGGAAGCCAAATATCAGATACACACACACGTAATGCTACTCTTATAATATGTGACAGATAAAAATAACGACAATCTATCAATAACATATGTGATTGAGTTGATCACTCCCAATTATTCTAAAATTATTTTTTATAGATTTTAACGATTTACCAAAGCATCAACTCGTATTAAACGACAACGTAGTATAAGATGGTACCACGTTAAGACAAGAAGTACTAATTCTCAAGTACGTCTACTGAAACATACGTGTAGGAGTTTTAGGGCAGATTTCCACACTTATGAGTGACTTCATCACGATATATCCCTTAACATAAAGCTCAATAGAGTTCTAAAATTTATTGATATCCGTTACCTGATAACCGATATTGCATAATTTGTCAGGTGATGCAAAAAAAAACTATAGAAAATAAAGGAGTTATGATAGGTGCAATTATTAAGAGCAAGAAACGTTTTCTCCTGGAACTGTTTCGAATATTATGTAAATAAAACTGTACTGGATTGGTAATATTAACCATTATTATTTTTCATATATATTATGCTCACTACATATAATCAGACCCTAAGAAATTTTCGGTTTACAAAGTTTCTAAGATTTCCCACACAATAATTATACTAAAATATCACAAAAAAAAAAAATATATATATATATATATATATATACGACTTAAATGATTATATAAATAAAACGAATAAATTAATAAACCCACATCTTATGATCACAAAGTATGCATATATTTCACCTAATGAACTACAACTACCACCTATAATTATTTCGACTAAATAAGTAAATTAGCAATTTCACTATTTTCTTGAGGTAGGAAGAAACGGATTTTCTAGAATCTCTGAAGATCATATGCCAAGAAAGAAATTATAAACTCTTTTACCATAAGAATGCAACACTTCACTTCATTGCACTTAAGAAACCTACTATGTTAAATAATACAATTACATTAACGACAAAGCGAGGTAAATATATCTGTATATTCTGTATATAAAAAAATCTACGTTATTGATAAAGTCCAGCATAAAATTGGCATACCTAAGTGCTTTTTATGCGTAAGTTTTTTTACTATCTACTTTATTATTATTCGCCATTGAACAGTGCTAGGTTATTGTTTATTGTTATTCAATTATATACTGTAATGTAACAGGCACGGAATCACGCGTTGTTGCTACTTCTTATAACCGCTGTACAACTTTAAGCGTTCAAAGTTACAATTATAATAGTATTTAAAAAAGTCTTTCGATACACAGGATCATCTTAATAATTGTTTTTACAATACTACTGGTAGAACATAAAAGTCGAATCTTATGTCAAAGACTTAAGACGAAACGCGAATCTTTATTTCACATAGATTAAATGTTATAAGAACTAGGAGCCTCTTATGTTATGAGGTACAAATATTACACAATGATAGCGCAGTTTTTGGGCATCCGGTATACAGATTTTACGAATATAATAAACTAGCTAGTTTCGCAGGGGTGCACCTACTAACGAAAAAAAAAAGATCATATCTTCCCTTTACAGTAAAACCATGTAGCGAAATAAAATGGTAATGACGATGACTGAATGTCAATCTGTCAATATTTTTGAAGATCTCCTTGCCGTCTTGTGTCTCTCACTACCGACTTTTTTATAGATTTTAGAGAGATTTTTCAACCCACATTTTTTTCACTTTTACGTACAATTTTTCAAATATTTTTTTTCATTGTAATTATCCTGACAATAACAAATACAATAAAAAGGTATTAGCCAGATACCTGTAGCCGTTCTGAAATAATGCACTTATATAATATATTCGGAAATAGATTATTATTTATATAGATATAAGAAAAACCTAGACATAGTAAAAGTTCTTCTTACAGAATTATTAAAGGAAAATGAAATTAATCAGTTTAATTTTGCAGGAATAAACATGAGAATAAGTTCGAGCCTAGATTGTTCGGCAAGAGATTCCTGTTGTGACACAGGCCTGTTTCAGAGTGCAGACGGGTGGAAGGTGCTTGCGCGGGTGCGTGTAGTTCAAATGTACGTATACTTAGCTAGCGACACTATAAATGCAAGCGGCGCGGCGTCTACGTATATTTCAACCACACGCGCCCGCACAAGCACCTGCCACCCGTTTGCACTCTAAAACAGGCCATAGTATTCAAATATCTTGAAAACCACGTTTCATCTTAAGTGACAAAATATCACAATTTCCCGTATCGATTACAACTACCCGTTTATCCAACTTATAAACGAATTTAACTAGTTCTAACAGTGATTGTGTTGTTCTCTTATCTTGATAATAATATTGTTTATGGTCGTAACGAAAGCTGAGCATCCAGTCATCTTCTTGACGCATCGCCACCTCGTTTTCAAACCTTCGTTTTGATGAACCGTGAATCTATTTATGCCGATTTGAAGACAGCGTTTACCGGTCGCTGTTAATCCGAAAAACGCTGCAAAATTTCATCACAATTAAGAGTCTTGAAAAACCGTCAACATAATTACAAACAAGAGTTAAACTGAATAAGAAAAATATTTGCATCATTAGATATTTTAATTAAAAAATAACATATACTTGCTTCATCATCAAATGAATTGTCTATAGATGGATGGAAACTTATGTATATATTCTATAAATACTGACGTTCCGTGTCAAAAACAGTTTTGCATTACATAGACAAAGTTTAAAAACCTACGCGGTGTACTTTAACATTGCATTCGCAGTGATAAAGAACTGTATAAGCTTACGTACCCCTTTCTCTGTCTCGATTAGAACAATAATAATATTAACAAATAGACTTTATACAATTTTTAAAAACTACACGTCATGTTTTGTATTACATACTATTTTCTTTGCAAATAACACTACTTCGGAAATTATGACTTATTGCACTTCGTACTTAGATATAACTTTTAATTTACAATGTCTAATATTATTTTTGTGTATATTACATTACAATGTTTATTCTTTAAAAATCACGTTATTTCAATAAATAAAAATCTTTAAAATATGTATATTGATTTATAACAGCGTGACCGTTAAGTTACTACAAACAATGAAAGTCTATTAAAAACCTACATCAAATAAAACATGTAACATTATTATTATACAACAAAAATTATTACATTATGCAAATAACGAAACAGTCATTTTTCAAAAGACAGAAAAAGACCTACATATATTATCAAAAGAACCTTTTCAATAATATATCTTTCTCTATAGTACCTACAGTCATTTACGCATCCACAAAACCCTGTATCATAGATTCACGTATAGCATCAGGAAACCCTTTTTCCTTGTTAATGATTGTGCGTGCCACTTTCTTTAACAATATTGTCTTTATAGGTAAGCATAGTAGCCTTACAGCCTCTCGGTCGCCTCATCTGACAGACCCAGTGGACGCTGGCTCCGTTAGCCCAAATTTTGTTCCTTATAAATGTATTCGAATCCACAAGGAGTTTTTTACTGCCACGTCTTGTCGGAACTAATATAGCATCTGGAATAAATAATCATAAAATGTATTATACATGATATTTCATTGTGCACAGTATTCATCAAACGGAAGAAGATAACGCGAAAAATCATATTCTTTTTATTCTTTGTAAAAATAAGACAAAGAATTGGCACAAAGTACATGTATAATTAAAATTGAATGTTAAACATTTATTTCAATCAAAATATTTATTAAAAAAAATTGAGCATTGCATTACAATGCACAACTTTATTAAATTAATCCAAATTAATTTGTAATTTAGTGGACATCGGTATAAGGCAAGAAATTGATTGCAAATTTCTGTTATTTATTTTTTCTTTTGTTGATGTTTGTTTCATTGTTGTATGGATGAGGATGACATGCTTTTTTAACAAACCCTCGTTAAAAATAAACTTATCTTATCTTAAATACTTATCTGTACACTTTAAGATTTCGAACAAATGGCATGTATAACATTAAATGTATAAATATTACCAAATATTATTGTGTATATTTCAAGTCATATTGTCACATATTTTCCCTCGAAGAGTAATTTAGATATACCAAGCAGTTGAGTCGTTACATTTTAAAATGAACCAAATCCAATTTTAGTCGTTCATATGATCTTTAGTTTTCTTCTAAGATTATCAGATAATATACACCGTGAACCAAGTCCACGTGTTATTGTTCATTAGATTTTTAGTTTCTCTTAATGATCTTCAAACTTAGCGCCTATAACATTTGAAAATCTTTATAAAAAACTTAAAATCGAATCAACGGCTGAAATTATACTTGGTTGATTTTCAAATGTAACGTCTCAATCATTATAACGCAACAATTACTCTGTATAACCTAATGGATTTTTAGTAAAAATTCTAATGGACTCTTTATCTATTTATAAGAATAAACTGAATCTCTTCTTTCTTATACATCTTTTAACTAAATTGAGTTTATGAACGTTCATTTTAAAATTGCGAGATATAATGTTAATAACACTGCCTCCATTTCTCTTCTTCAAGCGTTATAAGCCTTACTAAAATTAATGAATCTGTAACTCAAAGTAAAGTAAAAATATACGTATATACGTTCCATCAAAGTACAGCGTAATATGAAAAAGCATTAAACTAGGTTATTTCATCATATAAATCATGGAGTCAGGGGAAGATCGGTGGAAAATTGGTGCCAATTGTGCAAACAAATCGTGGCAAAGAAATATACATATTTACATACACTCGAAAAATATAACAGTAAGACTTTGCTTAACGTAGGGAATACATGCCATCAGATTAGACCGTACTATAAAACAGCGTTAAACGAGGTTATTTCATCATATAAATAATGGGGTTGGTGGAAGATGAGGTGGAAAATTGGTGAGGTATTTTACTATTAAATTTATTAATTATTATATTTTTTATATCGATAAAACAAAAATTAATGAAGATTATTGCGACGTTTAAATCTATTAAACCATCCTCGACTTGCAATGAAAGTTTTACTTGTATCACTTCCCTCAAACTGAATGTACTTAAAAATTCTTCTTGCTTTTTCCATTATAATAAATTGGTTTAATGGCATATTGCGTTAAATTTCGTCGTCAATCCATATGGAAAGTCGTTTTCCCATTTCCTCTATTATATTATTTCTAGAACGGTTTTAGTTGCAGAGCTTGTCGTAGTTGCAGTTACCGATGACAGTATTTTTTCTTTATTCTTAAGAATAGTTCTTATTGTTGAAGTTGCCAAATTTAATGCAGAGCCAGTTTGAGAATGACTTTCACCTGTTTCTAATCTTCTAATCACTTGCATTTTAGTTTCTAGTAAAATTCTTTTTCTTGTTGTTTTAATTTCGTATTTTTTATTATCACCTATGACAAAAACTAAAAATTATAATATTTGTCAATTAGCGACTATTATAATAGTTACAATAACGTCCACAAATGATTGCAACGATAAAAATACGTTCGCATAACACCGCAGGAAAGAGGAAACACAGATAAACTGCTTCGGATATCGGGAAGCTTAACGCTGCGTGTTATTTCAGGGAATCCCATAATTCAAATAAAAGAGCGTTAAGCCGAAACAGTACCTACTTACTGTACCTTTCTTTTGCGTAATCAGGCAAATACCCTTTAATTCGTAAGACGAGTGTATCTTTCTAAAACTCATGTTATTAACTAAGAATAAACCAACTAACTAAGAATAACATGTATATATCACCAAACATATTTGCCAATTCTATGACTAATAATACGTGTGATATATTCGTTCGCTTGCAATTCACGAGTGTCATTTCTCCAGAAAGTATTCGAAGAAGATTAAGAACCACCAGAAAATCTGTTTTCTTTTTTTAAACATTTGCATTATTACTATTTACTAAATTTTGCTCGCACCTACGCTCGCATTAATGTAGATTTGACCTATCCCTCGAGGATACTGTATTATTAAAAACGTGCATGCAAAATTATATCGGTGATAATGATCGGCTGAGTCCTTAAGGCTTGATAAGCACTTAATTTTATATTTATAATATTAGTTACCATTGCATTTGCATTCACATTTGTACATTATAATACATTGAATGAAGAAACAGGTATAAGCCTCTTTACAATAATAACATTAAAATTTGATTTCCAATTTATTGAAAATAAATAACAATAAAATTTACATATATATATACATATATAGGAGAATTTAAAATACCAACACTTTTTTTATTACCATTACTAATATTAAGTTAGTGATATTTTAATATCAAACTACGAAAACCTTACAAAAAATAAAACAACTAATCGTTTCACACACTAAAGAGAATATTTAGCTACTACTAACAACCTTAAATTGACGACTAGAAATATTATAAAGCTAACGTTACCTCTTAATACATGTAATACATATTAAGGAGATTCAATTACATTCAGATTAATCACAAAAAACAACTATTACTATAGCTAAACGTATTGCAACTAATATTCTTATATCTTTATAGGAAAATAAAATGCTATATAACGTTATAAATGAATATAAGCGTATTAATTATTCACACATAAAGTAAAAATGTTAATATTTTATTTCATAATAATATTTAATTGTTATTGTAATGTACATCTTATGCACAATTGGCATAAAACGTAGCATTTCTTCTCGTACAAATAAACAATTGCAAAGTGGTTTATAAATGCGAGAGACAGTAATTAAAAGGATAAAATAGTTTTACTTCTACGTAAATATTCCTAAAGACAGAATATATTTAAATTAATATTTAACAGAATATTAATCAAAGTAGGTGACTGTTAGTATTTTAATATAAAATTAAATTATTAAATGAGCTTGAGTCAAACAACATTCACGTTAACACCAAATTAGTTCTCCAATTTCGATTAAATAAAACAAACACAATCTTTAATGTTGTATGTATAACAGGTTGGTATAAGATAAAGTCTCAGTTCAAATCCAAAGCGAAACCGTCTGCTCTATAGATTAAAGTAATAATATATTCTAAAATATAATTTAATTTTATCCAAAGTTCATTGTGTGTTATAAATAATTTTGAATAATCAGAATCTCTTAGTCTTGCGAGGTCGGGACAAATAGCGATAATCG
Source organism: Antheraea assamensis (assembly GCA_035772565.1). Lineage (NCBI taxonomy): Eukaryota > Metazoa > Arthropoda > Insecta > Lepidoptera > Saturniidae > Antheraea > Antheraea assamensis. The sequence continues at coordinate 632,821 of JAQQSE010000160.1, forward strand.
AGAAGAAAAAAGTGACGTTGAGAAAAAGTGAAGAAATAAAAATGACGAAGTAATTCGTAAATGTTAAAAAGCATAATAACAATAACAACGATGAGTACCTTTATAGTGTTTAGTTATAGAAGTTATTCTAGAAATAGGAACAGTACATAGTTACTAATTTCTCCTATTAGCAAACAAGTAACAGATTTCTACATATTTTTATTATGCAATAAGATATCAATAATTCTTGTGAGTATGTTTTGCATTGATTTTGATCGGTTTTTTGTCAAAAGTTATCATAGTCGCGGGGCACCTCATTAGCTTACGTCTACTGCACACCCACCAGCATTTGTCGCCTACGGCCTTACATTTCCTGTACCGGTATCCGTGAAACCATAAGAATTTCCTTCCGCCGTTTCTCACCACAACTGTGTTCCTTTCTGCGAGAAAAATAAGGTTATGGAATTTCGTTCTCATTCAACTTTATTTATTTTGTAAATAGTATATATTCTCTAGAGCAAAATATTACCAATATATATTAACATATAGTTCCTAATGAAATACCCGTAATAGTAAAACAAGAAAAATCACAATTAATCAAGCGTATAATCTAGTTTTTACCTGTCTTTTAAGCGAGCTCATCGTATTTATAAACTAAAGTAATAATTCCAGTGCATATTCAAGTAAAACTATTGGTCATATAAAAAACGTTGTTAATGGTAAGAGTGATGTAAACCCATGGTATAGACTATAGAACTGCCAGTGAAATACCAAAATTTTAACGGAATAAGTTGCTTAATTGTGATCAGTAGAGAAAATTTTGGTTTTATAACAACAGAACATTTATTAACATAATAAGATATTATAGGTGTCTCTATTTCTTATAGCACGACAAAGTGTAATTGTAAGCGTAATTGTTAAGGACAATTAAATCCAAAAACATTGTTGATCTATAAAAAAAATGACAACTCTGGCATCAAATTAAATTAGAAAATAAAAAGTTCGATATCCTCTATCGATTAAAACGGTACTTCACCCCAAAGCAATGACTTTTGCTCTATAAAGCGCAAGTACGTCATCATATGGAGTACTGTTCACACATTTTGGCTGGTGCTCTTCCTCCTATCAGCTTTCTCCTTTTGACTCTGTGCAAAGTTGAGTTATTCACCTTGTTTACGATCCCGAATTAAGTTACGGTCTAGAGTCATTAGAACCTCGTGGAGATATTCGATGTATACATGGGCTTTATCACATGTACAACGGAGAGTGTTCTGCACTTTTGGACATGGTTGGTTTTCAGAAACAATAATATTATTTGGACTTATAGTTCATTTATTCATCAAATTACATTTCTAATACATTATGGTATCTTTTATATAAATTAATAATAAGTGTTAAAATAATACAGTTTAGTGACTACATACTTATTTGTAACTAAATATCAGCTACATAAAAGTGTCTGAGACAGAAAGATTTACATCATATTATAAATACTACTACATAAACTTCAAATTCTTAAACTAATAGCAATACTCAAAATTTACTATGGAGTAAAGATGTTTACAGTAATCTATCGAAATAACTCTTTTTTTCCAAACTTGAAACATACAGCCTCTACGAGAACCTGTGTATATGGATCTCTAGCTTTAGCATCATATGCATATATATTTTTGCGGAATATGTGTCCTCGTTAATGGACGCAGCTCACAGTTCATGTCAGTTAAGACAGGAGTTCCGCAAGGACCTGTACCTTCACTAAGACTGTTTCTTATGCCTATCAATTATATGTAAACTTCTGGTTGCATCCACTACTATACTGAGCATGGCTATTATTGCAGTACGTCCACAGTTAGTCGTGGTCATACCGAGAGAATGCGGGCAGATCTAGTCACTGAACTTAACCAGTCATTGGAACTATGCAACCATGTGGAATAGCCTCACAATCAGCCAGTTTCCTTTCTCTCATGTTATTGAGTAGTACAAACAAGGCGGGAAAATGCACTTCTGTGGGCCGGTATGAGGGCTACGACTGTTGATGGATTTTATCGCCAACAGTCACCATTGGCATTGGATTATAGTGTACTTTCCATGAGATATTGCGGAGTTATTTAGCCGGGCTAGATAAAAAAAAATCGAACCTTTGACTTACGTATACACTACCACTACCACCAGAGGCTATTGAAACTACGTGCATTTTATTCTATATGTAAAAGAAATGTATGAGAAATTGTTACTATTTCTCACAATTTTCCATAATTCTCAATATTTACTATTGCTAAAATACGCACTAAAATCTAAATACGCATACTGATTTTAACAAATCAAATTTGACTAGCCTAATTCAAACATTTGATTACTGAAAATGTTGTCCCTTTCCGTTTTAATAATTAACTTTTCGGTAATTATTTGCTAATTTCGCCAACAACTATAAAACACTCCATCATTATGCCATTAATAATTCAGACATCTTCCAGATCCGTCATCAGGATTCGAAGTTCCGTGAGTATGGTCCGCTTTGATTTTCAGTAAAACCCCTGCGTATGTGACTAATGATGCATTGCATCTCTCTGAATATCTTTTGGTGCATATCCACCATACTTTATCCTTATAACTGTTGTTCTTTCTGTATCGATACCCCTTGTGCCATACGTACTGATGACCGAAACAGGTTTCATACGACACTAAAAACATAGTATAATAGTAAAAATATTATATTCTTGTCTACAAATGAATACAACATCTATATTAAGCTGATAGCAAAAACAAAAAAAAAACTGCAAAATATAACTTTCAAGAATCTAAAAAAACATGCACCCGGTAATTTAATCTATAATGGATTATTAAATAATTTATTATCAGTGCTAAAATTGAAATCTGTTTAATTAGTATAACATACTAAAATTCAAACCTCAAAACGTTGTAACTCCTTTAAAAAAAATGAAATTCTAAATGTACTCATTTTAACTTAACTAAGTTGTCATAATTATAAACATTATTAAAAGTAGTTCAATTTTTACTTAAAATCTTATTATTACTATAACACTAATTTCACAATTAAAATCATATTTACGAACTTTGAATTAACCTATCAATAATAATGGAGATAAATATATAATGATTACAAACTTTCATTTAATCAATTTTTCTTTATTTCCCTTTCTATTTGAATGCTTCAGATCTGATGTTTATTTTCGCCATAGACTTTGATAAGTATTCCTAGTAAACCTTTGAGAACATCTCCACCAAATTTTCTTGTTATAAACGTTATTTTTGATAAAACGTTGTCCCTCACACCATAGGTAAAGTCGACGATTGACATCTTGGTAGCGAACTATCCGTAACAAATAATTTAGTAAATAACCACAAACAAAATTACACATTATGATGATGCAAGGGTTCGATCTTTTATTATGTAGCTCGATGCGCGTTTGTTGCAATTCAAAGCAACAGCCCAAGCTGAAGCTGGCCTTAGGCCCTTATGTTAGTTGCTTATCAGCTGAGTGCCTTCAGCACTAGCCTTAGTAGTTCGGTGAAGCTGTAATGGCCCTGTCAGTCTAACAGCGTAAGACAATAAAAAAAAATACATTTTTAATTTTTGAAATTTTAAAGATAGCGAAGAACATCTATAGACAATGAAACCGTCTAGAACCATTTAGATCGTCATCTAACAACATACACATTACTCATCAACAGGTGCATGGCGATAGATTTTATACTTGAGAGTGACAGGTAGCCAGGCGGGCTTAGAAAAATTCCTACCACCATGCTATGGTTTCATCACGATGTTTTCCTTCAGCGAAAGCTCGGATTCAGTACAAGGATTCGAACCTACGCATATCAACGCAGTGTCCTACACGCTATCAACTAAGCCATCATCGCTTCGACTACAATACATTTGTTTTTAATTTAAAAATCTTTTTTTGTAGTAGTCTTAGTTTAGTGATACTACTAGTTACAGCTTACATTGGATCATCCATTTTAGTATTATTTTCCCAGTTAATAATTTAATTTTTATATAATTATAGTTAATGAAGGACAATATTTTAACAATTACAAATCATAAATCGAAGACTGACTTGTTTTACCATATTTTTATCGAGGCCATTCGAAATATACATCCATTTTTAATTTAGGCGATTATGGGTGCATTAGGAGTTAATAACAAAACTTCTTCAAATATGCGAATCCCATTCTGCTTATTTCTTTTTCGTTTTCCTTCGTCAATAACATATTATACACTGCAAAAAATAATATACTTATCAAGAAATAGAAACTATTAGAAACATAAAACATGTTTTCTAAAACCAACTTACCTTTCATCGTTCAATTTGTAAAAAAAATAATAGAACTTCAATTTAAATAAAATTCTCAATGTTCACTATTAAATTAACATTTTCCGTAATCTTGAAAAGCAACGTCTATAAACCAATTTTGATTTCAAGTCACATGGAACAAACACAATTTAATATAAAAAAAAAAAAAACAAAACATTAAAGATTTTTCGCTTCAGCTTTTGCTTACTTTCTTCGAAGTTTTCAGATTTTGAGGGACCATATACTGCTAAGAAATGAGAAATATTCACCGCATAAAATTCATCAAGTACTGATAAAATTTAAAAAATGTGTAAATGTACTGGAAAGTGAGATTCATATCACAAAAAAACGAACATATTAATTGTTCAAATTATTTATTACCAAAATATCTATACGGGAACTCGGCATTGGTAAATACATACACAATTATACATTTTATATTACCAATCTTGTTACACGAAAACAATAAATATGTCTTATGCTACTCCCACATTTGTGTGACGAAGCTTCGACTACTTGTCACGCTAAAATTAGTTTCAAAAACCGTTCCGATAGATTCAGATTCTACGTTACCAGACCTGTGTCTTTTCAAGAATTAACGTCCGCTAAATTCCTTTGATGTACGTGAAAAGCGCCAGTCCAGTTATTGTGTTGCGTCTATCATCACGCAGCAAGATAGTTTATAATGCATGACGATAATGTTTTCCCACATGTGTATTTAGTGTGCCCATAGACAAAACTTCGTGGCGATATACGCAGCCATAGGAGTAGCATTATGATAAAATGATCATAATAACACACAAAGAAAACAATAAAATAGGTACTAATATTCAAATGATCATTTTTACCTACCGAGATATGGTAATGTACCTACTTCGTATACCGTCAACAAAATAAATTGAAGTCTAATCCTCAGTAAAATAACATGCAAATGGTACACATTAATCTCAGTCGGTGTGATGACCAGTAAATAACACAATGTAAATTGAAAACGGGCTGTAGCAGAAACACGATGCAAAAAATGACACACAACGAAGGATTACATCACATCGCCTAGTGATTATGAATGTTTTTCGTTTTAATTATATAGTCTCGATAGGTTATAACGGACACTTTGCATCCTTTGCGAGATTGATTACAAAACCAGTACTGTCTATCCTTCAGACTGTTTACCTGATTAAAAGTGTATCCGTTTAAGTACATTATTCTCTTTCCCTTTCTTGTATACATGAAAACTGGTACTGAAAAAGAAATCTATGTGAGTGAGACGTAATAATTTTTATCATTTCATCTACTCCAGAATCGATGATTGAGTCTTCCAGCAGTCCGTAGAAGTAGATATTGTCTTCAAGAAAACTTTCTTCATAGAGGATATTATTGGGTTTTGAATTAGAAACATAATGTTACTCATTAGTGTAACGCGGTCAAAGACATTATACATTAATATTGTATGAGAAAAATTATTGGCTAGTAGGTATTGCGGGTGTCACGACGTGCCCACGTATATAAGACACAAATGAAAATAGAATAATCTCTGTATCTAATAAAACATTTCAGAATTGTACAAATATTTAAAATATATAGTTTTACTATTACATTTTTTAACAATAATATTCAAATCGTTTGAAGGAAGTTCCTTATTGCGCGTTACACGCTCTAAGCGGATGGAAGTGAGACCAAAAAAAGTGTAATAAGACTTTTTTCCGACACTTTTTACTATAGTTACAGCCGTGTATTAAACTATATACATCGTCGTATACAGTTAATATATATTCATATTATACGCAATTTCATAAAATTTTTATATTTTATCAATGATAAAGACTGTTTAGCAAACGTCTACCAAAACGCAAAAGGAACTTCGTTCCGACCGGGGATTTACACATCCCTTACGTTTCTTTGTGTTAAACATGAACATTTTATTTTTGTAAAATAAGAAGAATTAAAATCTAGTAGATCTTCTCCAGATACTGGATGTATACCGTTAAACTTTGTACCGTGTGATATTTTCAGAAGATTTCTACCAGAGCAAGTTCTTATTCGCAGCTGTGTTTTAGAGACTATGGAATAAAGTTGAGTAATCATTCCGCTTTGCTCTTCACTATCTTATGGTACATGGATTAAATTTTTTAGCAATGAATTTACTGTAGAGCTTCTAAAACCTCTTTCCGCAGATCTCTTGCTCAGGTTGGGAGTACCAACGTCCCTTCGGTTGCGTACTAACAATTGCCAAAGTAATCAATTAATCACTATCATTCATCAACCATTATCATCGTCTAAAGCATCAAGGTAATATTAGTATATAAAGGTATCAATTCCATTATACATTTGTACTATAAAATGTACGTGTTATTTTACCAATCTCACATAACGCTGTAATTTTTTTGTTCATGATACCTCAATATCATAGTCGTTAAAACAAATTAGCCCATGTATCTCTCATTTATTTGAATTCGACTAACCCAGTGTATAGACAGACATATATGTGAGATAATAATTTTCTAGAATCTGAATTGTATGACTACCGTTTAAGTTTTTAGTACTCTTTTAGTACTAGGTTCTCATACGTTGGTATCGTGATCTGCTACATAAGAATAGATATTTACGATTAAATTAAATCAATAAATATATGGTATTCGTAAATATATTACTAGTATTAATGTTTTATGTTATGATTATGTGATTCCTTCTTTTTAATAATAAAGTCTTCGAAGGTGACGACCGACGCCGTGCAACCTCTGTAAGATTGGTTACAAAACCAGTACGATCTACCTCCGTTAGAGGTTTTCTGATTAAATTTGCATCCGTTATAATGCATGAGACGATTGCCTGTCTTCGTAAGTGTAAATACCGGTTCTGTAAAAAGAATAACATCATATATAGCCTTAAAATAGATTAATAATATTTTATGTTATTATTAAACTACATATGTAGATGTTAAACACTCGTTGACAAGTTTTTTATACGACTGGAGGCAAATGAACATGCGAGTCACCCGATAGTAAGTGATCACGGCCGCTCATGAAGACCTGCTACACGAGGAGAATAACAGATGCGTCACCGGCCCTTGAAAAAGGAGTAGGCTCGTTTCTTGAAGGTATGTACGTCGCTGCTGGGAGTTCCTTCGAAAGAACTGACGTCCGTATAAAAAATGCACACGAAAACTGCACAATAGACGACATGTAACCATCTAAATGACATGGATGGAATTTCAATTCGCCAATGAATTTCTGCGGCACGTGTCAATTCGAATAGCTCTTCGAAGCACTCTCCTTTGTAGACTTTATAAAAGCTGCTAGGTGACCCAACGTAGAGATCTACGAAAGGCCCCAAGGGTCGAGCTTTAAGGGAATTAGAGTTTTATATTTTTTTTAGATTAGATAATAAATCAGATTAGTCATCAGGATAATAGTCAATGAGGTTATTAAAACTACTACACCTTCAGTAGGATTAAATTCTCAGAATACATATAATTCTCTTTCATTTTAAGCACATCGTATTTTTTATCCATGTTTGTTTTGGATGGATTAATAATAAGTGTTAAGGTGAAAACAAGAGAGTTACTACGGTTGAATTCCAAGAGCTATGCTTCTTGAAATGGACAATAAAAAGATAGGTACAGGGAAAGATATCATGTATCAGAATTTATATGAATTTAAATCTAAACAAAAAACTAGTATTTCAGTATACTTTTCAGATTTATTTTATTAAATAAGTCGCAGCTATAGTTAAGTGTACATTTTACGAATTATCTTGTATAGCTATTTTATTGTAGGCCTTATATATATTTAATATTATGCATATGTGTTTCCTTTATTTTAATAATAACGTCGTCGAAGGTGACGACCGAAGCTGTGCAACCCCTGTATGATTGGTTACAAAACCAGTAGGATCTAGCTCCTCTGCACGATATCAGATTAAACTTGTATCCATTTAAATGCAAAAGACGCTTACCAGTCTTGGTGAGTGTAAATGCCGGTTCTGTAAAATAATAAATTAACATAAATTTCTCTCCGTTATGAAAATGAAAACTTTATGATTTGACAACGAATACAATAAAAAAAAAACAATGACAAGTAAAACATATATACAATATATATTCAAATAAAAAATGTTTATTACCTCTTTTCGCTTTAATAAAAAAGTAATAGTTTAATAGAAAAAAGTTTGTGTTTATTTTATATTATCCAGACAAATTCCAGATTATATATATATCGATTCGACGTACATAATAATGAAATGTGTAATAGTGCGTAAAATTTATTACTCAACTTTGCACTTGTTTATTCGCTGATTGAACTGAACAATAAAATTTCCGAGAGAGAACGAATCATGTGAGTTGAACAAATCTCATTTACGACGGCGACACGCTATTAACATGACAATATAGTTTAATATAGATTGCTTATACGTTGAATTGTAGTCGGAAATCGTTTTGCGCTTTAACATATACTAGTGGCTGTCCAATGGTCGAAAGTGTACATAATAAGGAGTACAAAGTTTTCTATCACATGTTAATATATAGATATGTTTATATGTACATTTTTTTGTTTCTAAATGTGAAAAATTGTATTGTACAAATATTGTAAATTGTAAACGTATGATGTATAGAGAGTTATAAATACGTAGTATAATACTAGAGCCTAAATCTTACTTTAGTATTATTTCATTACAAAAATTAAATGATTCCATTTATATTATATATTCGCCTCTCTGTTAAGTATATGTTCATATATTTTTAAATTAGACACATTAGTCAATTTTAGAAGTAGCTGAACATATTGTCATTAGTAGTTTGAATTATTAAAAGCTTGTATACAACCTACGCAGTACAGCTTTATACATACATACATGCAAGCATAGATGTATACATCTATAAACCTCATGCATTATAAGTGCTAGAAAAGCTAATGTAAAAAGAGTGATTGATATATCAAAAATAATACATGATTATGTACTCTGAGGTAGCGGGGCAGAAGGGTCGTGTGGCGCGACAAGTTTATCAGGGCGAAGGTGAGGAAAATGAAACACAATTTTGCGTGCGTGGCGCACAATTAGTGACTCATATTTTGGTTACATGGATTTTGTTAAATCAATTGTATTAATTAATGGTTATGTTCATTTTTAATTTTTACAACGACGTTCTCAGTATGTAAGTATATTTACTTTACAACCTTGAGGTGCCTTGTTACACACCCAATATGTTCTGGCTCCCAGACTGTTCTTGTGATTATATCTATAACCTTTAATTTGTAGTAACGGCTTCCCTCTCTTTGTCTTAGTTACAAACACTTCATCGCACTCTGTGAAACAAGCGATAGTTGTTGTTTTTTGTAAATATTATAACAATTATTAGACATGAATGTATGTGGTGCAATACGCATATTGTCAATTTCATTTACATGCTAAAGTTGAGTAAAAAGCAGTTAACTAACTTTATCACTTCAGGTTTTATTTCAAATAAATTAATAATATTCAAAACCATATTACAATTAATTAACAAACGCTTGGTTACATTAAATTTGAATGAAAGTTTTAACATACAAAATATATTCAACATATTACGAAGTCTGGACAAAATGGAACGTTTAAATTATATTTTTTAATTACGAAGAACTCAACACTTTAGACTAAATAGTAGCAAACTGTATAGAAACAGGGTGACAACGATTTGGAAAATACTAATTTCAAATGATACACTTTATGTAACATATCTGTTACTTATGGAAGCCTGGAATATAAAATGATCATAGTTTTATTCTAAACTAATTCAACATACCTGGATACACAAATTATGATTTACACTTACAAACGTGTTACTTAATATATGTACATTGCTGCATTTCATCGCCACCTAATTATGTAACCGTGGATAACAAAGTTAGATAACTTCATTTTCATATCTCACGTAAATGACAACAACTAAATAATACTATTTGTGACAACATTATCAACTAGAGGTGATGCTATCATCTTTTCACTATTCCTTACTATCCAAATTGAATAAACTTGTATACAATTTATCAATAGGAAGCACCAAGCGAAACTACTAAAACATAGCTTTAATTTCACTATTACTAATGTGTCATAGAATTTCCTACTTTTGTATTCATTTGACTTCTGTACGAACGTAAATATATATATTCGAAATCGAATCAAATCGAAATCAAAACTGATCGTTTACATTAGGACGAAATATTAGAGATCTCGCTAATTAACCTGCCAGTATTGTACTACTGGCAACTACCTATCAATTTTTGCAACCCGTAGATTACCACAATTAATATCACGATGTGAGCAGGTTATCACCATTCGTTAACACTATTCAGACTTCTGCGCGTTGATTAAATTTGCTTATCACTATCATATACGCATAAATTGAAATCACATATTAATCAACCTCCTTTAAAGCTTTTTGTGATAATCGCGGTCGAATTCCATGACTAAACGACTTTTAGTATCAATAATTTTGTGATAACATGAATATAGCAATGTAATATTGAAATTATTACTTACATAAGCTTTCCGTCATTATTGTCCCCATACGTTTTTATTTACATGTCTTTCAATTACAGTTTCACAATATTAAAACATTGTTACAAAACAAACCATTTTGTGCATATAATCCACTGTACATATTCTTACAGTAAACTTCAGTATTCGAAATGGTTCACAATTATTTCCCGATTCTGTACCTTTGGATTAGCTGTGATTGTGTGTACCTTTAAGTCGAACTACAACATTTCCATCAGTTGTGATTGTAGCTCGACATTGTTTTTTACGAGCGTGGCAGAACCAATAAACACGACTTCCTCTTTTTTGATTGACATTAAATTGGTGGCCTTGACATATGAGGACATTATTACCGAATTTTGATGTCGCAAAATAAGGAGCTGAAAACATATATACTTCAAAACAAGTCAAAAATTAAAGATCTTCTTCTTTCTTTTTTTCTATACAATAATACATTGTTGTGAATGTGTTATAAGGTGTGACTGATTTGAAGATGTAGTAAAATATCATAACAAGTACGCAATCAAAAATACAGGATACCACCACTAATAATATTTACAAAACAAAAAAAATATATGAGTCAGCTCCGATGCACAACTGGAGTTTACTCCTTAAAAACGATTATCTTTGAACTTATACAAAAAAGGCTTACTAGACTTTAAAAAAAGACCGATATCATATCAAAGGGTAAACGCATCGATGAAAATACTTAAAGAATGTATATATTTTTATTATATTTGCATTTTTTATGACTATTCGGCAAACATATAAAAAATATATACCTCAAACATTTTACATAAGTAGAACTATACCTCGTCGTCCCCAGTGTTGATTAAGTTCGGATTTTAAAAATTGTATTGATCTCAATCCGTCATCCTGTGAATAGTGCACACAATAGCTTGCGCACAAAAAACGTAACGCTGTAATTTTTTTCTAACCGGGTGCTTTTTATGAAAATCGATTCTTAAGGAGTAAAATCCAAAAATCGTCCAAACTGTAGCTTGATTAAATATGACTTTTCTTTTATATTTCTCGAAAATTAAAAACAATAATTTCTCACTAATTCTACAATTTCAAATTTTCGCACTACTGGTTAGTTAGTTATTGCTCTGTGTTTCTTATTTATTGCTATATTATGATACTTTGCCCGTAAACATATCATTATGTCATAATATTTAAACATAGTAATTTATTGTATGACCATTAATATTTAATTATGATTATGTGCATTTCTTACTTTAACAATTATATGACCTATAGTTGTAAATGTAGCTTTACATCCTTTGTTATGTTTGTAACATTGCCAGTTTACTTTGTCTTTATACTTTGAACATATATAAAATGTATGATTACCCAAGATGATTATAGGTTTACCAAACCTTGAGGTAGAATATACTGCCGCTGGCTGCAGTCCTGAAATAAAAAATGTACTATACTAACTATACCATTTACTGTAAATTATTAATTTCAAAGTTTTCCTACCACTCGCTTCCCGGAACAAAGGCGTGTTTGAAAATAAGTTAACTTTTAGCATCAAAAATTGTCGTACATATAACTTGTATTCTAAGAATAGCTTGTAAACAGTAAATTCAGGTTAAAAGTAACCAGAAACAACGTGCATTATTTTAGTTTTACCCAAAACAGTATACTTGCAGCAAATAAAAAAAAGACATTACTCGTTTATTTATCAGTGACCAAAGTTACAGCTTCGGTAAAATGGCCAAAACTACCAGACTTGTGGAGCTTCCTCCATTACCTACTGTTGCTAATTTACCTAAAGTACGGACAATTTCATCGCAATTAGTTTTTTTTTTGGAAATGATGAAAAGAAGTTGGAAACAATGACAGATTCTAAAATATTACAATTTCTCAATGCATTCACAGACTACGTGAATAGTTTGATTTGGCAGCAAAATACAAATATATTTAATTATGATAACAATATTATTCATTTTCTTTAACGATTGATTGATTTGAAATATAACAAAATAATGCATAGTGAGATATTCTTCTTTTATAGATCTACAAAAAAGTCTGTAATGTCTTATACCTATCTTTTAAGTGTTACTATATACTTACTATACCCATCTATCTTCTAAAAACATGGTCACATACAATGAGGTAATTGGAAGGCTATTTAGACGATTACAGTATTAATCCTTATAAAATTGAATACATTAGTTACCTTAAGCATATCATATGAACATAAGTATATATTTTTTATTATCAGGGCAGGACAACGTCTGGCGGGTCTACTAATATAGGGCAATTAATATATTACAAGAAACAGCATCAAACAGTATAACGGTAGTCATTTAGTGTTTACTTATATTTTCAAATTCATAACTTGTCATTGATATACCAGAATAGATACTAAAACCTAGTATAAGAATACACCAATAACTTTTGCTATTGGATTGATGTAGATGTTACTTTGAGGAAGTCCATCATTAAATATTAGAGTGACTATACATTCTTACTTTCCAAGCGGTAGTGCGAAGTAATATCCAGGATCTTGTAAATCTCTGATTTGATTGTAATTCTCTGATGAAAAAACGCTGATTACTTCATCTTTTGTAAATAAAGATGTATAATGGATATACCTAGCTGGGCTATAGCCCATTGCTTACATTCATAATATCAGGCAAGCTCTTAATAATTTAAACCTTAGTCCGGTGAAACCGTAGAGGCCTTGCCAGGCCAACAGTGTAGTCAGTTCGAAAAACAAATGTAACCTTCATACGAATAACTTATATTCATGAAGTAAAAATAACAAATCTTTATTAGGTGTTTAATAAGTCATCATAATCTCGTTGCGACATAACTAGTCTGTAAAATACTTTACCTATGAAATATTGACTGAAAAAAAAAAGATATAAGACACTTATTTTTTAGTAATGGTGTAATTAAGTAAAATAAGTCCGACACTAGTTATGGTTATGTACACTGTTACATCTGACAATAACTTTCTCAATAGTGATAATTGACGCTCGACATCCTGATTTCTGTCTACTACATTGCCAGCTCACTTTTATGGCATCCTTAGATATCCTAGAGCACATGTGAAATCTGTAATTACCAATCAAAAGCAACGGCTTTCCGTATCGCGACGTAGTAAATGTTACACCTGAAAGAATAACTGAATTAGAATTTATATCTTAAATTGTCTAACTCATTTTAAAGAAACACCAATCATAATCATTAGCGAATAGAATATAAATACCTGAACGTACGAGTTTCGCTCGATTGGTTAACACAATAATTACATTGAACGTAAGCCGAATGTATTCGTATTCAAATAATGTTATATAGAACCATTTCACAAAATTTCGATGTACCAGTTCTATTTTTTTTATATTATAGGGGGCAAACGAACAGGTGGATCACCTGGTGGTAAGTGATCACCGCCGTCCATAGACACTAGTAACATCAGGAGAGTCGCAAGTGCGTTGCCGGCCTTTTAAATATGTGGGCCTCCGGCGCTCTCACTGACCGAACGAAACGCAACCGTGCAAGCACTGTTACTTCACGTCGGTTTTCTGTGAGAGGGTGGTACTACCCCGGGCGAGCCGACCCATTCATGCTGAAACCAGTAATAGCTTCAGCGTAGCTCTACCACCTAAATCTAATTTATCATTAATTGACAACAATGCCTATGTTTGCACTAGTTCAGTTATTAACATAAAAAAGTATGGAATTAATAAACGTATTTTGCCTTCGACGTTCATTAAAATCTATGCACGCAGATACAGGATATGGGTGAAATAGGACTCACCAAACTGCTAGTTTTCGGTGATGTAGGTGGCTTGCTCTTCATTCACAGCTAATGTAGCTCGCATCATTCAAACACTTTATTCTGTATTTCGTAATCACCGAAAAGAACAACGTTAGTATTCAAAGTCCGACTCGTTTAGTGGTAAGAGGGTGGAAAGGAGGAAAAATAGAAGCATTGGACGAATTTAAATACAAGGACAAAAACATATACCTTTATATATAGGATAGACCAAAATAAAAAAGCTTTAATTACATTTTATAACGATAGCTATTTGTCAGTGAAAGTTCCATGAAAATAGGTCCAATCGTTTTGGAGATAGTACTACAGACGAAGCCACGGATGACAGCTAGTCTAAAATAAAGTAGCCTATGTCACCCGCTGTAATTTTAACTATCCGTCAGTGAAATTTCTGTCAAAATCGGTCCAGCCGTTTCGGATATTACCCGGAACATACAGACAGACAGACAAAAATTTTAAAAATTGTATTTTTGTTAACAGTATCGTGTATACGTTCATATCCAATCAGTAAAAAGTCGTTACTTTGATATTACATACAGACACTTCTTTTTTATTATATGTATAGATAAACATATATAAAAGAACTGCTTGTTTAAAATTATAACATTTATAAATACTTGATTTACAAAGCCCTTCGAAATCTATTTTATCCATTTAATTACATCAATTCATAATGAGATTCAGATTATTTCTGTTATACGCTGTCAGTTAACAAATTCTCATAACTTTTGTGCTTTAGAGTTTGTAGCGTTAGGTTAAGATCTTACATTATATAAGTGAAGATGTTGCCTAAGACGGTAAACTAAAGCTAGGTGATGAATGGCTTTGAAATGCCGGAACGCACCTATAGGTGTTTAGCTACAAATATTCAATTTAAGGTCAGTAGCTAGTCAGGTGACTCTTAGAAAAAACTTTAATGTCAGGATATAGTGTGACCATAAGTATTTCCGTCGCAAAAAAGTTTCGACTCATTGCGGCGATTCGAACATACTTAAAAGGACGCGGTTTTCGAACACGCTGAGCCATTAAATCTTTTTCATGCATCATTAATTGTTTTTAATACTGTGACTATGACTATACTCAACTTGATTGTATGATTTGAAACTTTGTGACGTTCTGAATGTTGATTTAACAAATATTCGCGACATAAAAATATTACTAAAACTATAACTTTTTTTTCACATCGACGATGTGCACCACATCTTGACAGAATGTATTCGAAGCGAAAATATAAGATCTGAGCTCTATGTTTCTGGTTCATCCCATATTAGTTTGTATAACTCCTTATTGTCTGACCCTACATTCATATCTACTAAGGCATTGTATAAATTAATTTAAACCATTCTCAATTTTCCTATCTCTATGTTACTTAGGCGATATAGTCACTCAGGCAACTAAGCCTTCAATAAAAAAAAAACACTTATGAGATCAAGGCAACAAATAGGTATGCACTTTACCAGATATTATATGACTACCACAGCCCTAGCTGTCTCACAAATGATTTTACACACTGCCACTTCTATATATATAATTCATAATCAAAGAATATTACGTACATTCCACGTCTCTTGACTTTATTCTTTGTTTCCACGTATACATTGAAACGAAATAGGTAATAAATTCAATGGAATAAATTATTATAAAAAAAAAAATACAAAAACATAATTTAAAATTTATACAGCAAGAAAATAATACACCTAACATAATAATGTATACTGAATAATTATAATTATTTTAAAACATTAAATGAATTCGACCAAATGCACACAAGATTACAACATCAGGTCAAAATATTATATAATTTTGGACATATCATTTTTCCGTTTCAATATAATTTTCGAATGTTCAAAATTAAATAGTAATTTATTGTACCATAAAATATATATAGGCACTGACAAACTAAATATACTCGTCTCTACCTCCTTGACAATTGCATTTTTCACTTCTAGTGGTTGATGTTTTTGTCATTATGGTAATAAATAAGTACTGAAGTATCTTTGGGCCGTGCTTCATGATCAAGCGCCACCGTAGGGTAATAGTCAGTTTTGGCATTTGATTAATCAACAATGATATACATTTTTTTATACTAAGAATTTAAAACCTTCGTTAAATTTAGCTATATTATAGTCCTCGTCAATCTTTTTGACCACTCTGAAGACAGCCGTGAGTTCAGGTTTGTGCGTAATATAGTCAAAATTGTAATACAAGATAAAGTTAAAATATTATTATAGAAATTTAAAATTGACATATATTTTTCCTTAAGTTGTCCCCGTGTTATACATATAATATAATACGTATTTATACCTTGATTTGTGTTCTGAGCGGCCAAAAGTTTGACAAACACTGTACTCAAAATTAAATTTATTAAAATTACCTTCCCTCTAGTATTTATACGGTCACTCCCGTGAATGACTAATTATGCTGTGTATTTCAATGAAATATCTTATTTTAGTCATTAATATAATTCTAATATAAATAATTTTAACACACGAACACTGTAAATATGTACAATACACACATCACGATATCGCTTCAAAAATCGCACTATACATTTGGTCGTAGTTTTCAAATATCATTTTTCGTTTATTGTTTTTTATTCACTTTGATAGTCCAACATAAACTGAACTGAACTCACCGTGGTCGATTTACAGACCCACTTACATATCCGTTGAAAAGGCTCAGAAGCTCGAAGAAGTTTTATGAGTCATTTATCATATTTTGCTTACTGATTTAATTACTTTATTTATTTAGTTTTAATCAACTGCCTCTTTTCAACATCCACTGTCTCATCTATTGTTTTCAATTGTGGAACATTTGCTGATTTTTATTGATTTACTTTAAGTCTACACTATTAAAAATTCAGTGACCATACATTTGTAATTCAAATGCAAATTGTTATCAGACAGGAATTTTAAACAATAAATTGAATTCAGAATAATGTTATTTTAATCTAGCTATCTGGCCGAATTCATCCGTAATATAATAATAAATATTTAACATAATTAAGAATCTCATATAAAATAAATACAATACAAACAAGAAAAATATTTAATAGAAAAAAAAATACAAATGTAATATAATATAAAATACTACAACTTTAATTTTAAAACTCAAATATGTTTGAAAAAATTATAAAGAACTCATTATAGAATTAGTTGTAATGTAGAGTCAGTGATTGTGAATATTTTTCTCTTTTATTATAACATTGTTAAATGTGGTGATGTTAGCGCGACAACCAGAACTCGACCGGCAGCAAACCCACAAGGGACCTAAAATCGTTACTGCGGTTATTCCGATTAAACCGGTATTTTCCGAATTGTATAGCCGGTTTACCGAAACGACTTTTCGTGAATCGCGGTCCTAAAATTAAAATTATTAATAAACATATAAACCGACACAAATATATTGAAATCCTTGCAATACTGATGCACAATCCGTACTAATTTTTTTCCGAATTGAATTTAAAAAATTGCAGTTATTTCTATACAAATTCTAGAGCCGAATCGAACGACGACTGTGGAACTACAGGCGAATAACCGTGTAACTTAAGGATTTAAAAACAATTATTTGGGTTATGTATATAATTACTAAAACAGACTTACATAGATAACATAGAATAAATAAAAAACCTAAGATGCATGCATAAGTACCTCTTTTTGTTAAGTATTTGTATCACTATAATAATTATTACATATTTTATAATAGATTAAAATCAGTGTATTAATGATTGTGTTCATTTTTTATTAGAATAATATTATTATCCACGGTAGTTATGGAAGCTCGACAATGCATTGCGCTTCTATAACAGAACCACGTCGCCTTTCGTCCCGTGCTACGGTTATTCTTGTAATAACGCCACGAGCCCAAAATCAGTACAGGTCGTCCGGTCTTCGTTTCCGTGAAGGTAATATCTAAAATAGAACAAAATAACATTCATTTACATCCATTCTATATACAAATTTAATTAGAAGCGAACAAATTTTCCAATGCATGTTGTGTAATCTTTTATATTGTGTATAAATTACGATTTGATTCTGTAAAATAAAACTTTCGTCTCTCTATAAGCACAATAATACTGCGGAATGTTTACATATCTTTTTAAACAGATTAGATATTTATGTTTCAAAGTCTTAAAATGTTGATAGTTCAGTAAAAAATCATTATGTTAGTAAAATTTCATTTTAAAAAGTTTAAGAACCTCGACACTATTGAGAACAGAAGATCACACTCAAATATGTAAAGGATCCTTTTTTATAGAACCTATTACTTATAACCAGTATAATACTCCCAACCTTTAACAAACTAACTACTTTAGTAGTAACTAATTAATGTACATAAACAATGTTACTGGCTAGTACATACCGTGTAAGTACTAATGTAATAGGAAACTAAATCGTAAAGTGCAAGCCTTAATATAATAGCTTACGAATAATAACATAATTAATTATAAAAAGATGTCACTTCTCATAATAAGAATACAGGATGGAAAAATAAACGTATTACAAAACACAAGATTATTTTTTCTAAACCAAACATAAATATCTCAAAAGTTAATACTGAGTCATAAATGGATATTCATATGAAGATGAAGAAACTAATGTATATAATTATTAGTAATATATTATCAAACCATCACTGAAAATTTTACGAATTTAAAAGACCTGAAAACAACAATTCAAAATATTTCGTAAAAGTTAGGTTATGCAATAACTAACACTTTTGAAGTACGACTAAAATTTTATATACAAAACGTTGTGACTATAACGTTTGTCTATTGGGAAATAAGTAAAAAAATCATAAACCATTGATATGATATAATATCTAAAAGTAATACCAAACGTGTAATCCAGAAAAACACAGATGTGCACAGGGCACAGAAGTAGTAATAATATTCGTTCAATAGGACAGGCGAAGAAGTTCATCCATACCGCCAATTCTGAAGTTACAGGGCACAGAAGTGTATTAGAGTCCGAAGTTGTCAGATGTCAGAACAGACTTAAAATACACTGTCTATGAATAGATTGAATCGGTTTATATCGATTCAATAAACTGACTTATTGAATAAATTTGTGAATATGAATGATAATGAACAAATTTGTAAGATATATTTACCTATATCATGTATAAAGACACCTTATTTTTTAGAAAGTTTATAGTACACATTTTATAGCATAACATTGCTCAATTTTTGTTGTTTGAAGTAATTCACAAAAAAATATTCGTAAGAGTTCAGTCGTTATGATTGTGCGAGTGTCTGAATGCAATAATAGTTTGGTCGCAGATAATCACCGAAGCACGGCAACCCAACCTTCTCTTGCTGCAAAACCAGGCCGCACGCAGTCCGGTACTGCGATTGTTTTTATAAAACCTGTTTTTTCCTATATCGAGCACAGGTTTTCCGTAACGAGACACGGCGAATATCGCTTCTAAAATACAAAATAGGACAATAGAATTAGAACCAATAAAACACAATTTTAAAATTATATATAAGTAACTAAGTGTTTAAAAACAATAACAATAATAAAGTTTTATATTATTTACCAATGGGCAAGACAACAATTCGGGTACATTGCATAAAATTTAACAAATAGGTCCATGAAAATAATTCGATATAAAAGAAAAACATTCGTAATAAGATAAAAAACTGTCAGCCTTTAAAATGTTTGATTTGTATTTTTGGTAAGCATAAATTGTGGCAACCCCATGTACAACAGCACCAAAAATAATCAAACATCCACAAAGATGACATTACTAGGAAGAAAGCCGATATATCTCAAATGGGTAAATAAAGTAACAACACAAATATCGCTTTACCCAAATTATAAGCTGCATCGACATTCTACATTGTGTTAAAAAAGTGCAGACTAATATTCAATAATAACCAACATGTTAATAATTTGTGTTAAACTTTATTAATAAATATTGTCAGCACTTTATTTGTGCAAAACTGATATAATAACACTGGAGTAGGCAACATTTTGCCGCATTTTTTAAGACAACTCCCTCCCTAGTCACCAACGAACAATTAACGAATAAACAGCGATAGCAACAGCGAAGAGATTGTTTTCACCATTGTGCAAACCGGGTAGTCAGTAGATGAATAAGATCTTTTCTTAACATTTCCGTGTTATTAAATATTACCAACTTAGACTTTTACGTAAATTATAAGCAAGCAAAATATAATTAGTGGTTATGGGAGGAATTATAATGAATAATAACACTATCAAATGTCTTGATGAATGCTTTACAACCGCTGCTGCGGTTCCTCGTGCACGTCCAATACGCCCTGGCACCAGAACTTCTATTATTCATGTTAAAGCGGTATTCTCCAACCTGGATAACCGGTTTACCGTAGCGGGAAGTAGTGAACACAGGCGCTGAGAACTGTAATATCGATTTTTATTGATTTTAAATAGTTTCTAACAATATTTAACAATTATAATTAATATTTACTTCACTCGTCATTAAGATTCGTATTATAATACTATGTTTTTCAATATTATTACACTAAAATATAATAGATGGAAAAACAAAACTGGATTAAGATAGTTCTTTAAATTTGAATATCAATAAGTGCCCCTGTTTGATTACATGAATTGGTATTGTAGATGGTAGAGTGTTTCTAACGCCCATCTGGATAGCAAACAATCTCGAATTGAAAATCTGTAGGTACGTTGTGGCAACTCTATTCGAGAACCAGCCCCATTATACATTTAACGCGATACCATCTCTTAAGACACATTTCATTTAAGATCAAGTGAGATTCTGACAAAACGTTAATAAAAACTATAATAAATAGATGTGATGATAGTTTAGGCTGGAAAGTAAATAATATTATTGCTACCTACCGTTTAACCACAGTCTCACATGACACTTACAACATAAACGAATGTGTGGAGAATACAAATTATATTAATTACTACAAAAGCATTATAGCTGATAAAAACATAGAAGTATTTATATTTTCTCTTCTTGCTTAAATATCGTGCGGATAAAAATTCTATTGATATACGTCACAATTTTTTAACAAACTTAAACAAGGTATAATACAGTATATACAGTGGTAAGTGTAATGTATGATCACAAGGTAGATGTAATTATTTTATGTTTAGAAGTGTTAATAAATAACGTACAGAAAGTATGTAAAATAATATGTATATTAAAAAAATATATACAATATATCAAAAGAAACTGTTTATCAACTAACTTCATGATGTGTTACGTAGGCACGCGCAACGGACGTTTTAAGCTATAGCTAACATCACTGTATATTACATCAGTGCACACAACTTCTGTTTCAAGCTAAACATTCTCTAACGACGATTTTTTAAAACGCCCCAAAAGAAGTAAAATAAAAAAAAAAAAAAAACAGATTTACATAAATATTAATTTTACGTACCTTTGGAAAATGTGAAATTTACAATTTAGTTCATATATCAATGTACAGATGTAACATTTGAACGGCGAGTGTACCTTCAATAATACAAAAAATAAACTTGATAATTTTTCGAAATAAATACGAGAATATGAACAAAATTAATGATTATGAGTATTTCTTAAATCAATAATTTTATCTTGATACGTTATTATACTTGCTCGGCACCCTTCTCTGCTCCATTTACTGCACGGCCACTGCACTTTCGGTCCCACTGTATTCCTTTTATAATATCTGTACTCGCCGATTTGAATTACCGGTTTACCGCGATTTGAATATGTGAAAACAGCCCCTGAAATTATTATAATTAATAGTACAAATCTTTTATATGAAGAAAGTTGGCACACCTGTTTTTCCATGAAGAATATTTCTATACTATCAATACTATATCTCATCACTAGATTATACTACGCTATATTTTATTGTTACCAAATTTAATATTATATATAAATTAACACGAACGAAGTTGCAGGCAGTTACTAATATTATTATATATATACATATTATTTAATAAATACGAAATCCTCTTGACTCATAATAAAAATTAATTACTGTTATTAAAATGTTTATAGTCGGCAAAACTTTAGTCACAAATTTAGCCATCCTATAATTCCGTTTCAGTGAGAATAAGCTCCCAAAGTCCCAAAGGTCCCGATGTTATTATTAAGTATCCGGAAATCGATCATATGGATTTGCCGGATAATAAGTTGAAACACCATGACAAACAGGGTTTCATTTGAAAATATCACGAGTCTGTGTACATTCGGTCGGGTATCTCGGTTCCCTATTAAGATATACGTCTTGCCATAAACTTTTTTTTTTAATATTCAAGCAGTTGTAAAGCATACACCGTTATTTATTTACCAGCGGATAACATATATATATATATTTATTTCTCCTCGCGTTTCACGCCTCTGCTACTCTTGAATATCAACTACTTTATTATGAGTTTCGTTACTTACTCTGGCTGGATTCCACGATTAACACAATGTGTTACATTTGATTACTTCACAGTTGGAAACAATGTTTTAGAGTTATGATTTAGGTACATAATGGTTTTTATAGCAATGACTGTTCTCAACCGGCTTCAAAAAGTAAGATATTCTAAGTTCGGCTATATTTTTTTAACCCCTCAACTTCCTAATTTATAATCCGATTTGGAAAATTAGGTTTTTTGTTGGAAAGGGGATATTTTCAATGGGGCCACATTTTAATTTCATTACCACTGGACCTTGAATTCCGAAGATACACCAGGGAGTTCCTCAAAATCCAATAGCAAATATATAAAGATTAATATAATGGTAAGTTTATAACAATCCAACACTATCTAAGTACTTAGATGTGGTGAAGGACGATTGATGCATATTATTAAACTGAGATTTTTTAAAGCCGATTTAATATTTGTTTAAAAATATTCTATTATTATATTGATTTATTATCAAAATAAGAAACAATTAATTAAAACTTATAAATAATTCACTATAAAAAATCACAGACCAATAAAATATTAAATGTTGTTACGTTTATTTTGTGTTAAGTTAATGTAAGGTACACGGAACGTTAAAAGATATATTCGTAGACCTATGTACAGGATATGATATTAGTGTTATTCATAGTTATTAATTGAACAACATAGTGCGTAGACTATAATAAAAAACCTTGAACAAAGATATACTAAAACATGATGCGCTTGGCTTTAAATAAGAATCGTAAGTAAGTAACTCTGTCAGATTTGAATAAACCTTAATTGTATTCTAATGGAAAGAAACATATATACAAATCACAAAACAATTTATTTGAAAGAGATAATGTTCATATTTAATTTATACGTGTGTATGATCATTATTAATCTTCACTACATAATCATCAAAGGTCGATATTTGTGCTCGACAGCCAGAGCTCCATTTAACGCACACCCAAAGACATTTAGGATTTGTTAAGCTGGTGGTTTTGTAGCTGCTGTGTTTATAAAAACGAAAATTGTCAACTTGAATCATCTTATTCCCCTTTTTCGATTTAGTCCACGTAACTGGAATAAAATTTAAGTAACTGAAAATTTTGACTCTGTAATAAGTAACAAGAATAAGAACGCAAACTAAATTTGTTAGTAAGTAAAACGATGGAAAAGTTCCTAAAGCCGAATAGAACAAAAACCGAAAAACTTTAGTGTTGTAGCAGAAAATTATACTGCCTAAGTAGAATGAATTCAACTGGGATCTGAACTTCTCTATTTTTCTTCTTTCGGGACTCTGTTTCAACCGTGTCAGGTATTAACAATACTATTGTTACGATCACGGGTAGGACTAAACTAAAAAAGCATACATTGATCTGTGATTCACCTATGAAGTCTGTAAACAAAGGAAATAATGTTTTTAGTGCCCTGTTTTATTGCACTCTTTGCTGAGTCACTTTGATTCTGAATTATATTTAAACGCACAAAACCATAAAAAATAAATCTGCTAAACCGCGTCCGAGGCGATAGCGAATACCCAAACTTTCTGAGTACGTATTCTGGTCAGAATAATAATTCGTTTATTATACAGATCATAACACTATTTTATTTTCAACTCTATAATTTGGTTCATATACAAATTCTTTTTAATACTACATTTCGATTACACAACAAAAAAGTCGATGTATTTAACGTTTGATACATCCGATTTCAGAAAGAATATTATTTCTTGCTTATATAAGAATATTATTTCATGCTTTTTCTCTAATTTGAAATCGGTAATTTATAAAAGAGTCAATTTGATCTAAAGACAATGCAAACTCAAGTAAAACAAAAAATAAGAAAACCTACCAAGTACGAGTGCAGCTCACACAAAAGATCACAAAGTGAATAAAACATTTTTTTGGTAAATAAATATTTGTGTTACGTTGTGATACTGAACACTAAGTGTGCGAATCCAGCTCAGACTTAGCACATTTTTATTTATATTGGATAAGGTACGAAAAATAATATGTTAATGATTGAAAATTCTAACTAAATGATTATAAATAATGTATTGGGTTAGATTTCAATTCCAACTACAAAAGGAAAGTCGAACAATTAAGCAAGCCATTATTAAATATTTAATTACTATTACAAAATATAAATGTTACTAATGTTAAGTTCTATATTCATTATTTACAAAAATATTATCGTACACTTATATGTAAGTATTGTAAGTATCGGAATCACCAATCTAGTTTCATAGAGCAATTTACTATAAAAATAGATTGCTGTATGTTAAATCTTAATCATAAGTAACACATATACAAATGATTCGGGTATAATTTTAAAATCAAACTGATTATAATTATGAAATACTTACAATTGCATTAATGAAAAACGTCGCTAACTACAAACATACATTGAACTTTAATCATACTTAGTGTTAATAGAACATAGGAATGTTAAGAATAATGTGGAATATTACGTATGAGTAACAATGGTTATGACACAATCTGTCTATGTTGATATCCAGAAAGCCTGAACCGATGATGATGATACGTTTACTAGCAGATAGAAACGCTTTTCCATATTTACTAAATAATAATGGCTAATTTTAACGGAGGTGACTTGAAATCGGTAAAAAATCTGTGAAGGACGAATAGTAATGATAAAATAATATAAAAAAATAAATAAATAAAACAGTTCACATTAAATCCATATAAAACAGGTGGTTCACATAAAACAAGAAAACCATTTTGACAAGAAAGATGTCGCGGACACTAACAATTGTTAAAAGTACGAATTTGAAACATTTCAAATAGCGATAGATGCAAGTATTATAATTATTTAAGAAATAATGATGGAGGGGTGAAATGGCGAAAAGTGTGTGGAGTAGTTTGTGCCCCACGAATGCCGTTGAAACTTAAGGGGAAGGTGTATAAAACTAAAATAAAATAAAAAAGAGTCGGATGAGTAAAGGTTACATGTGGTAGAGATGCAAATGTTAAGATGGATG
Organism: Antheraea assamensis; assembly: GCA_035772565.1. Classification (NCBI taxonomy): domain Eukaryota; kingdom Metazoa; phylum Arthropoda; class Insecta; order Lepidoptera; family Saturniidae; genus Antheraea; species Antheraea assamensis. The sequence continues at coordinate 658,807 of JAQQSE010000160.1, forward strand.
TGTGATATAACTAAAATTGATAAGATTAAGAATGAGTATGTCAGAAGAAGTTCAAAAATAGCATCAGTGACATAAAAGTTTAGTAGTAATAAATTAGCACGATACGGGCATATTATGAGAAGAGATGAAAGCCATGTTACTAGAAAAGTTTTGAGTATGACGGTGAACGGATATAGGAGTAGAGAAGGATAAAAGGAGGACGAAAGTATAGAAGGTCTGAATAATAAAATGACATCTGACAAAGTAAAACATGTAGTGCCGATCCTACTTAGGTGGAATAGAGGTAAGGAAAAGAAAGAATATTTTATAAATTAGCTATTCGTTAATAGATTCTTAACTATTCTTAGAAGTATGTTAAATTTAACGATTTGTTGTCATGCATTATTTCTTCATCTCTGGGCTCTCAATAGAATGTATTTCTTTCGATATCTAGTCACTGATCTATAACTGTGGTTTTCTATATTACTAATGAATTAAAGTGTAGACTTTAACGTTTTGAATATGAAGAAAATATGTCTTTCGAAGTCTAGTCACTGGGTGACAAATTTTACTTTTCTATGTTGTTTCAAACAACCGTCCATATTTTATATTCTTCGTCAGAGTTACATTTTCATTCTTGTAATTCTATGGTAGTTTATCATTCGTGGTTATGTTTTTTGTTGATTTTAACAACAGAGTTTGCGAAAGTAGTGATCGTGGTTCGGCATTTGCCTCTTCTCCACTTATCACACCTCCATGTAGCCTTCGGGCCATTGGAACTGTGTATATTATATCGTTTATTACCAATTATAAGAATCGGTTTTCCGAACATAGAAGTTCCATATAACGCATCTAAAACAAAAAGATTTCTTTAGTCAATTCATTATTATAATTTTTCCTAATGTATTAATATTTTGTGTTTATACAAAATTATATTTTATAAATAAATAGTAAAAATATAAATTACACAACAATTGTACAATAGTTTTATTATAATTTAAAATTATATACTTTGGATTCTAAAGTTTAGATGGTAGGTAGGTAGACCCACCAACTATTTTAATACTTTGTAACGAGATTCAATAATATTTCCCTACTTATTATATATTTAACTAAATGTTGCAGCGACTCCAATATTTGTTATTTAATGTTCTTATTTTCTTTTGTCATTAGTTTGACGTTACTTATTGCTATTATAATTTGTTTTAATTACTATATGTTTTAATAAATTATTGAATGATAGTAAAATGCTTATTATTTACATATTCTGTGTTAAAATATATACAAATTTTCATAGCGATCAATTGAATCATTCAGAAGTATACATACGCAAAGCCACCTAGTCACGATTTATAGTAAAATGAGTAGTATAAAAACCTTCTCCATAAAAAAAAACATATGTGCAGCAACACTTATCGTTATCGTTCAAACGGTGTTCGAGTTTATAAGTCTAAAATATACAATCCATTCTTATATACTGCAATAACACTGCTAAGATTAATGATTATGTGCCTTTCCGAGCTTAACGATAACGTCATCAAAAGTCATGACCGAAGATCTACAGTACCCGTTACGCCATCTTACACATCTCCATGACGACTTTACACCATCAGACTTGTGCAAATGATATCGATGATTGTTAAACATGATCACCGGTCTTCCACGACATGACGTTCCATAGATTGGTACTGAAATAAATGTAACAACTCTAATTAAATCAGTTTATCTTAACAAATCAAAATAAGGGTGATGATATAATAACCTCAAATTACAAAAATATAATACATACTTTCTTAATGAATTTTATTATTATTTCCAGTAGTCCTATACAATCCAATATATGCAAGAATATATTGTATAAACACCAGAATTATTATATACATACTATGTTCAACCAACAAGCAATAATGACTTAAGTATATGAACAACGACTGCAAAAATTTAGGAAGTTGTAGCAGTCGAGTAGTTTGGCCAATTTAAAAGCAATTCGATAGCCGCATGTTGAAATCTGGATGTGTACCAAACAATTCTTCGGAATTCGCGTACGTTTACTAATTGAAATTAGTAGAAATACTGGCAGACGGTGCAGTGAAGCGTCGTGAAGAAACCTGAACCTAAAATGTTTTCTTGTAATACTACCGTATATGGAAAACAGATTCAACCGTGAATTTCTCAACATTTGTAATGGCCGATACGTCGTCATTATGGCCATATATTCTATCGATAAGAGGATTTTTCCCCAATATCGGAACTCTTACAGACTGGTATTATTATTATATAACAAAATGTATTATATACAATGTTCAATACACGATCTTTACATTCCAAGCGAAATACGTCAAGAGACACACAACGCCTGGTGGAATTCGCGTAATTTTTTCAATATTATCACACTATCACACTCTTCTCCTCTCGTGTCAATTACAGTATTCTATTGATTTTCCTAGAGTAAGAAAGTTATTCAAACGGTCATCGAATCGATACCCTACCATAACTGAATTTTGTGTGATGAGCATTATTGTATTGTCTTACAGTATTGCACTGTCTTAGATAACTGAACTGCTGAAACTAATATTTTTAATTTTATTTAAATGAAAGAAAGAACAGCTGAAAACTGGTTAATGTCCAATTAGTTGCATCAGACCATTTACAGACAAACTTATATATTATATCACCTACAAGACGCGTTATGCTACTATTTTCGCTATTTTGATAATGATACCGATTTTTCGTTTTAAAGTTTCTTGAGAACTTTAACTTATCAAAAAACATGTTAATCACAATATGTACTCCTTAACAATAATTATTATTTTCATAATTCGACGTCTCTAAGCCTATATAGCTTTGGAAACGATACGAAACCAAGGTTTGTTTTAATAGTTTCTTGACTTTGTAAAAGGCCTTGAATATATAAATGTTTTATTTGTGTATACTATCGAGATCTCTAGCTTATTCCTCGTTTCCTATTTTGAAAGGTATATATTTCATATGTCGCCGAATGCTATTTAATGGCAAAATAATTTTATAATATTTACCAATAGCCTTCGTCGTCACACCGGCTTATATATATAACAACGATAACTGATACCAAAAGATATAATACGAATTACTATGACTAGTTATATATTATACTTTTGCTATCAGGGTTCATTTGGAACATGATTAATTTCTCGGGAAACAGTATCATTATTATTTATACTGTATGATCAAATACAAAAATGGCATAATCACAGAAATAATTTTTTTTAAATATTCAGTTACAAACATCGAAATGAAAGTGTATAACATCTTAATTAAAAAAAATTCAAACCTTAACCTCGCATGCGCATCACTAGAACATGGATATTTTGGTTTAATGGTGTTTAATCTGGGTCATGATTAAAAACCCTTAATAGAATAGTGATACCGGACATTTTAAGGGGGTCGATTGATTATTCCGAAGTGTAATCTAGGACGTATTATATTAAAATTGTTACATATAAACATATAGACATTTTAATTCATTAAATTTTACGAAGAGATTAAGACGTCAATACTTTTGGGTTTATAAAATTAATAACACAATAAAAAAATTTCAAAAACAGTATCTAAACATCATATTGAAGGAACTCAATGACTATGAATATTTTTCATTGCGACAATTCTGTTATCAATAATAACGAGAGAGGCCCGACATCCTCTGTCCCATTTGCTGCAGCGGTATACTTTTTTTGTCGTCATGTTCTTTCTGTGACTCGAATAATATCGGTTACCACCGAACATCACTAACATATTGCCACGCGACGTCATTTGAAACACAGGTCCTTGTATAAATGCTAGAAATAAGTTACAACATCATTCAAAATGATTATATTTAACATAACGCTATATATAATAAAACACATATATATTATCGTAATTAAATAAAATATTCACCTTCCCCGTTTATTCATAAAGAAGACTTTTGCATATATCTAAAGACCCTTATAAATCAAATTATGCTTATAACAATTTCCAATTAAAAATATATATACACAACAGGACCACATAACCCACCAATGTTCTATTCATATAAATCACAGCCCATATATATATCAACATAGTCTAACCTTAGTACAAACAAATAGATATTCAAGAAAATTTTCCATAGGAATAAATTAGAATTAGAGAACTCGCGTTATTGTACATAGAAAAATAATTTATATCAACAGATATCAATGGTATATTGTAATGGTATGTTTATTACAGGGAATTGTCAATTTACATATTTTTTAAAACTAAATCTGCGCAGACAAATGAACATTGATATTTCAAAAAATTCAACACGTATCTAGTATTTATCAAAGAAACGACACTCCAAAATTGAACGTTTTTCCTTAAAATTGTATAAATCCGCAAAGGACTATCTATATTAATTAGTTCAAATCAATTTCGTCCGATCACAAATTTTAAAATACATAATGGTTACGATGGCCTTTATGATTGTAATCTCATGGAAATCGTTTCACGTAGTTAAGCTTGTAATCATTATTAACCAATACCAGCGACTTTATCTGCCCCCTTTATTAACTTAACAATATATTTTGTGTACAATGGACAAATATAAGAATCACACCGCTTACCCCACTTCTCCACGGCAAGAAAACATATATCGCTGACCACGTAGTGCTTATAAAAATTGTAGTTTCTTAAAACTTTAATAGCTTTATATTAAATTAACCTATCTTATTTATTATTTTATATTTTGATAAAGACCTAGTTTCTTTGAATTAAACAAAAAACCAATCTCTATTTATCCAGTACTTTCCAGTGATGCCCGCACTAAAGCAGACCTCTATCATTTTATTTATACAGATATGATAAGTGTTATGGAACCAGAAGTTTTCCACTTATATATGAAACTTAATATAACAGTTTCTTTTCGCTGTCATACATAGGTAACGGTTGCACGTGGAACACATCACAGACGTTTTCTTTGAACATTTCAGCTGCCGGCACCTTTTTCGATTACCACTGGTAATACAAGGCAAGTGATATCCAGGTTGCTGGAGTACCATTGTTTGCAAGACTCCATCAGTTTCTTCTTCACTTTCGTTATCCTTCTCATGATCAGATGTATCGATATCAGAGACGTCAGACTGTTGTATTACTTTCAAAATATTATTGTTATTCTTTACTGAAAAGTTAAAGCTATATAATTGTCCAGCGTTACAATCCTTCATATATTATACATAGGTTACTGCCGCTCTTCTACTGAACGTAAAACAAAAAAAACGTATTGTTTATATTAAAGTATATTTCTTAATTCTACGGATTTATAAATTACAAACCACGCATTTTCCACTCCCACGTAGGATTCTGCCATCGACAGTAAGGGAAAATGAAAATCCGTTATGGTACATTTTTTTCCATCTGATTTATCAATTTCTTCAACACTTCTTGTTTACAACTTAGAAAACTTAAAACACTTTTTATAATACCCCTTCATACATTTTTTTCATACATGTTCTTAAACATTTATCTAATGAATTCTATTAATATTATATACGTTTACGGCTGCAATGATTGTGAAAATTTTTTGTGCTAATCAATATATTATCAACAGTGGATATAGTTGCTCTGCACCCGTATGCCCATTTAGTACAAACCCATCGTTTCTTATGTAAATTGCTTCTGCCTTTTAGAAGACTGAATTTGTCTTCACCAATTAATATCATGGGGTTACCATGTTTAGACGTCACGAATTGGAGTTTCTCTGCAACAAGGAGATGCTTTTAAAATCTACTTGAGTATAATGTGTCATAGGAGAGTTGCACCAAATTGGACTTCATTGTTAATTTAATTATACTAAGTTCCTTGTATGAAGACTTGATTAGATTAGGATGGACTATAAGAGGAATTATGAGAATAGGCAGACGGAGATTGAAGTAGATATGAAAATTATATGGATTAATTAAGTGAAGATTGATAGTGTATAAGAGGTGTAAACATTCAGAGCAACTGATATAGGAAATTGGTATATATTGTGCTAATCTTGCTTAAAGGAAGATGATAAAGTTGCATCGCAACCAGTCTTAGGAATCATCGTAAGTTCTTAATCGTCAAACATTTGTCAATATTACACTACAAAATTGAAATGATTCCACATAACACATTATATATATTTATTTCCTTATAAATTTGCTTGTAATTAATAAACTACAATAATCTTTCATAGTATAACAATGATGACGTTTATCTTTGAAAGATCAGTGATTATGATCGTTATTGTATTTGACAATCTGATTATCTATCGTTATGATGGCGGCCCTACACCCAAAAGCACATTTAGTACAGACCCACCGTTTTTTAATCCCCTCATATTTACGTTTTAACTTCGAAAACGTATATTGATCAACTTTTATAATTGGATTTCCTCGTACGGACGTTGCGAAAACCGGTAAACCTGAAATGTATTTTGGTGTCAAGATAAATGAACGTAAGTGTTTTTTCCAAATCGATAAAAAACAGCAATATATATATATATATTTTAATGCATATAAACTTGAAAAGATTTCATATATTAATTACCAATCAATCAAAGAACAAAGTAACGAGCTACATTACACAGATTTTAGTACTGTTTGAAGATTATTCTTTGCAGAATATACATAAATGATCATACGATGATGATTTAATAATATTTTCTCATATTTTGTGTGATTTTCTATTATGGTTGGTGAATAATAATAATCATTACCTACTTTGAATTGTTACAAGTAGCTATTATTAGAAATAAACAATAATAAAAATTAAATAATTTTTTTGCCAATACAGTGCAAGCTATTTTTTTTTTTTTGACAATAGTAATATTTTGAAACAACTCACAAATTATATATACAAATTAGTTAAATTCAATTTATTTTCAATGACTGTGAACATTATTGAATACGATAATATTTTGATTGAAAGTGATTATTGTGGCTTTACAACCAGCGGCGACCCTAGTACACACCCATCTCAATTTCGGTCCCTGGTATCGGCTATGTTTGTTGAACCTATATTCACCGCACTGCAGTACCGGTTTACCGAAACGCGATGATGTAAACAAAACTAAAACAGAATATAAATAAAATTATTCATAAAACTGAGATTTATATATATATATATATATATATATTTCAAAAAATCGTTTCTATTACATTTGTTAATAAACAGAATTCAGATCGACTAATAGATATTTAAAGCTAATTTACTTGCATTTTACTGAAGGCACGCTGCAAGCATTTACGAGCGAACGCCTTTCATTTATTGTATTCCACAGAAGCGAAGTCATTTACAATATACAAATAAATAGTTTTGTATTTTAGAAAGCAACGAATAAAAGTCAAGTCAATTACTTTTATAATGTATAAGAAAACTGTAATTATTTACAAAATGACTAGTTTAAAATAAAACGACTCGGTCTTCACCTATTACAAAACATTAGCACTTATTCACAAACTTTCCCAGGCGTCCAAATAATGATTCAACGAAGTTTTATGACCATAGGAGAAATGGTATAAGAATACATTAATGACAAACAAAGAAACATTCATTACTAAATAATATATCTAAATGATATTTATTAATAGTATTATATAACTATGTCCGCAGTAAATGCAGTTACTGTATTTTTAATGGAAGATAAATATGTACGAGTATATAACTACATAGCATAAAAAGCTGCACAAGATATCGGATGTGTAAAATTACATATTAATACTCACTATGGTAAGTATTACTAATAACTAAGGTATATATCTAAATACAATTCAATTCAACTTAGATCCTACTAATGAGCATTTATATCGACATGTTAGAATTTTAAGATATTACAAGTAATAATTAAGGCATTTGTAATCTTCCTTAAACAATAGAGCCAACTCACAAAATGCATCCGAAGAATACTATAAGCAAAATAAAGCACTTAACTAGCCATGAAAATTCCCGGAGATCTAAAATCTATTCTGGGAATATTCCCATATATTTTCCAGATATTTCCAAATACGGTGGAAATATTCCGTAAATCCGGCTTTCAAGACAAATTCTATCTCTATACGATTAAAAGCTACATAGGTAGGTATTATAATAATATTACTATTTTAAAAGTTATATTAAATTAGTCTTAAAATCTAACAATGGATGTGATTTTCATTTAGTTGTATGACATTTTCTCCCAAAGTCGTAACGGACGCTTTACAACCTCTACCGAATGAACAATACCATTTGGCTTTAACGCCTTTGCTGAGACAGTGTTTGTTGTATCTGTATTTCCCAATTTGAATAACCGGTTTCCCGTAACGAGAACTTGTGAACAATACTTTCCGTATTTCTGAAAGCAGTTTTCAATTATGTATTTTGTTCCTGCAATTAAAATTATAAAACTATTTATGATTATTAATTAAATTCATGTGTAAAGCTCAATAATGCAATAGAAAATACTTGTCTTGATTAATAAACACTATGAATTTTTTCCATAATATCTGTTTTATGCATCACAATTAACCTTGATATTACACATGTGTGGCTCACTAATTCTTATATGTATGATTATCTTAATAATATGCAATGATCAGCAAAGATAAAATGATCTCTCAGACAATTCTTGACAATGTTATGCAGATACAATGCACGATAATATTTTTGAACCAGAATCATCATATTTTTATTGCAATGCTGTTCCATTATAGTAATTACGCTAAAATAATGTTACGCCAGTAAATCAAATGCCATACGTATCACATTAAATTTATAATGTATTTGTACAGACAAAAAACCAAATAGTCTCACGAAAACAGAATTACAGGTTTTTAATGCTGTAGTTGCAGTAGGTACTCTTGAAGATTGCTTCCGTGTTTTTCTTCGTATTCTCTCCGATGTTTTGATTAGCATTTTGCTGGGACTTTTCAAACTATACACTATTGGCCTGAAAGGCATTTACAGCTTCACCGGACTCTTTCTGTAGAACGTTTAAGGCACTCACTTGGGACGCATGACGGCGCGCTTTATATACCTTAAATAAAGGAAGGTAGAAAACTCTGAAAGATGGATGCCATTACTGGAATAATTCGATAAAGTTCGAGACCGGTTGTTTTTAGAACTCCATTGTATTCCGTTCCCACGTTCGATGAGCCATTCACTGTTTCATTGTTTAACATTCATTGTTTATTTGCATCGAGTTCATATGCAGAGTATAAAAATGAAGTATGAAATTGAAAATAAAAATAAAAATTGTTTGCGTATAAATATTTATTGCACCTATACATACATGTCATATGAATTTACAGAATCTTAGTGGTTGTGTATATTTTTAATATCTATAATTTCCTGGTCAATGGTGATAATTATAGCTTTACAACCATTACTGACTCTAGAACAGACCCACCTCGCTTTTGGCCCCAATTTCTTAGTAAACCGTTGATTAAACCTATAGTCACCGATTTGTAACACGGGCTTGCCATATCGCGATGTCACAAACACAACATCTGAAATACAAAACTGTTCAAAAATCTTTTGCTGACTAACTTTTTCCCTATATTACACAAAAAAAACTGTTAAGAAAAACGTTATATATCAATTTCGAATTTTGATTAAATATAAGCTATAGGATAAATGAAAATGTGCACTCATCTCTATAGGCATAGCTGTAGAAAGGTTTTGGAATTACTTACACGCAAGTAGCTTTTCCCTGGTTGTGGTAAAAAATCGGCCACAAATAATTATTTTTTCAAGTTTCAATATTAACGGTAAAAAAACGAACATTTCCATGTTTTTTAATTGATAACACTAAAATATCTACTAAACGAAAAAGAAATAAACAAAATAGGTTGAGAAAGAGAAGAGGAAGATGTACTAAATTGTTTTGTATCTACCTATTTATACATATATTTGGTTATCACTGTTTTTAATCTGCATTTGTTAGTTTAAAGTTAATATTTAGCTATCATTTTACTCGTGTGTATTACGCAATGAAAAGGGGCGTGCTGTAAAGATCGCAGCAAAAATTTAGATGTTTGAAAAAATCATAAAAAATATATTGAGAATGCCAGTTCTATTTTGTTTTCTTTACATACACATTTAACATATCATTTTCTTTAGCTTTAAACAAAATGGAATCACGGCTCACTAGACATAATGAGTCTCTTGCGCAAATACGTTTGCAAACGTTCCATCGCACTGAAGGGTGCTCTCCAGTAACCACCACGCTCTTCAGTTATAACGGTCTCCTGTATTTTTTATCTTACGAGATTATCTTAAATCATTGGGATACCAATCGTTTAATGACTCTGAGTGACCTAAGGAACAATATTCGCACTGCTACCAACATAGACACAGACATTTATAAAAATTCTTCCGGAACTTCCCATTTCAACTCTTCCAATATATTGATCAAAAGGCAGTTAAAACATCATTTTTAAAACCTAACGAAATAAAGCTTTAAATGTGTCTCTATGTAAAAAAATAACGACTGAAATTTGGCAAATTGTGTGTATAATATACATTTGCCTGTACCGCAACTTTTTTAAATAAACTTCTTATTTTCAAACATTAGTTAAAATCTGTTAATATATTCTTAATGGAAATGGAGTAATACAATATCAATGGTTATAGTTTTTAATAACGTTAACAATATTCTCATTGACAGTCACAATGGTTGCCTTCCATCCCAGACTAACTTTCGTACAGGACTACCTCACCTTTGGTCCTTTACACCACGCGTTCTTATTATATCTATGTTTTCCTATTGACAGTCACAATGGTTGCCTTGCATCCCAAACTAACTGTCGTACAGGACTACCTCACCTTTGATCCTTTACACCACGCGTTCTTATTATATCTATGTTTTCCTATCAGAAGAACAGGTCTACGATAACGGGACTCTGAAAATCTTACCTTAGAATCTGAAATACAGTGATTCAACTTTTATCGACTCCATATTGATTTGCTATTTTGAGCTAGTAGGGATATAAATAAACACAAAATCATGTGTAATAGAATATTATACAATTTCAACATATTAAACTTTTTTATATGAAAATGTTCAAAGATGCCATAAACAGACAGGCTCCATTTTTAAACAACAATTGTTTTGTATTCGTTTTTTAAGGATTCTCGCAACGTTCATCTGACTAGGTTACTTCGGAGACTGTATAGTTGGCACTTACGTGAAAGTCGCTGTGTTAGTAATCTCAACGTACAATAGATGCGCGCGATTCGTTTTGACAAATAAAAATATTTTATATCGTTATCGGGATTTCGAATATAGTATTCAAGACTAAATCTGAGCTGCCCATACATCAAAATAGAAGATAGATAATATTATCAGACACAATACTAGTTTTTAAAGAACATCAAACGTATTTCCACGTGAAGAACGTGGCGGGATGGCATGGATCTGTACCCGACTGCATCGACCACCACCCACATAGTGATTAACCCACCACAGTGGTTCTCTTTTAGTTAGAAACATTTTGAAAACAGCTATTGTATAATAGAGTGGCTTGCTACCTGGCATATCGGGGACTATCGGCGATGATTTGTCAATTTCTGTCATACCCGTTGTTCTTGATTTGTACTGGGCTTACTATCAGACAAAGTGCTGTCGCCTCGCCGTGTAGAGATGAATATTTCTCGGATATTAACACCTTCATGACCCGAGTTTTACTGTGGGTTTTCGAGAAGTGTGGTTAGTACACATAAATAGTTTATAGAGGGCAAAGTCAGGCAGATATACTCAACTGCGGAACAGGAGAGCGAGGATGATTTGTGGTGTCGCAGTGTGTGTGTAGAAGCAGAAATTAGGCACGGAGCTACAATTATAAGGATTTGTCCTCGCAGAAAATATTAAATATTACTATATAATAAAATATCTACCACCACAATACAATAAAAAAAGCTACGAGTACCATCTAATTCTGAATATAATCAAGTGTCATGAGAGTCTAAGAAATGTAATATTTATGTAAATAATAATTAAACATAGTCTTAAACAATTTTTCTAAACAAAAAATAACACTATCTCCTATTTTGCTTTTTTTTTTTCATTTTAATTGATTAAGTTAATTTGTGTTCTTTTAATGGTTATGCGTATTGTTAACTGCTATAACATCGTCGCCTACGGTAAGTAGAGTGCCTTTGCATCCCGTGGTCCTTCTGGAGCACGTCCATCGCCTCTTTAGCCCCGTGGAACGGCAATCAACATTATATCTATATTTGCCAAAATGTACAACGGGCTTACCGAATCGCGATTTGACAAAAACTGGTGATGTGCCTGAAATTATATAGGCATATTGCTTACATATTTTTTTATTAACAAACATCGCAGCTAAAACTGAAACTGTATTTCACAGGCTAAGAATACGTCAAGATATATAATTAATTTGTATCAGAAACCAATGCAGAGGCGCGATGAGCGTCTCGCCTTTGTCACTTTAAGCCGTGTCTTCTAGTTTTATGTTTTCTCCTTTATTTTAAGCAATGAGTTAACTGAAATACATATTGTATATAACAGTTGATAGACATAAGTAATTATTAGAGATGAAACGGATATCCGGTAACTATCCGGTATCCGGCCTATCCGGCCGGATTTCGGATAGTAAAATTTAAAAAAATCTCATGGTTATACAAAAGGCAAATAATACCACAATAAGTTATGGACAACTTTTATTTTTATAATCGCATGTGAAAAGTGATTATTTTATTAATTAGTTTGTTTAATACTAAAAATTAACAAGTGGCAAATTGTGGTGAATGAATACCAAATTTTCTGCATTTGTTGGTAACAGACGACTCCGCCTGGCTTCGTATACCAGACCCGCTTCTGAAAATAGTCTTTTGCTGTAAACGCTACTGCCAGGTGCTGAAAGATAAATACTAGCAAACTTTGACAACGGCGGGTACTGATTTAAATTAACTGATCACCAAATGTATGGGTTGTGATTTCGATTGATCCGAAATGTCTTTAAGAAAAAGTCAATCTCGTTAGCAATTTGATTTTGTTTTTCTTGATCGCTTAAATCACTACTATTATCCTTTGCCACTTCATTGAAACAGTCCCAAAAAGTGTCATGAGGGTAACGTGTGAAGTTAGATCCAGTTTCATCTTCATGATAAAAGCACAACAACACCCATAAACAAAAAAAAAAAAGGCACGCGCGAACACTCGAACGCCCCAGAGGCGTCGCGATTTCCGCTCACGTGTGACAACAACTGAACGCGCACGAATATTTCCGAAAGAGCCGAATATCCGGCGCTCCGGCCTCGCAGCTTGCTGAATATTCGGTATCCGGTATCCGGCCAAACCACTATCCGTTTCATCTCTAGTAATTATCTTACTTATCGAATAGGCCTAATTTCATTCTATATTAAAAGAAAGAGTAATTGATTAATTTTAACTGCTGTGTAAAAACAAAGCAATACTACAAGAAATACAAAACCAAGGTTTAGAATAAATAATCACTAATTTATGTATAAGAAGTTACATTTAACAAAAATAAAATAAAATGGAAGAAAAATACAATTAAAATATTAACTCTTACTCAATATATCTTCGAATGTCTTTCATTTGTAACGAATTCAAAACAAGAAAAAGAAATTTCACAATATATTCAAATTTGGGAAATTTTTTTTGGCCTACATAATCAAAGAAATCTACATAAAGAAAAAAAAATATGCAGGAGATAACTTTAACACCGTTTAACTGGTTGCCCTGGAAACTGGTGTATGTGTCCTGGTCAAACTTGTTGATCGCTCTGAACATAACTAAAACACAAATTTAGGTAACAATATAAATACGTATTACATTATACATATAATACATACATATGTTAAGCAACATTTTAACTTTCTTTTGTATTTAAACTCTTGACTATATGACGCGCAAGCTCGAACTTACTGCTATATTCAGAAAGGCCAAAAGTATAACGAGGGCCGTAAGTTACTTACACAACAAATAATAATAGTACCAATAATAATAAATGCATTAAAGCCGTGGGCTCACAATATAGTTTTGAATTTATTTTATGTTATATGTAAACCGTTTATCTTTATATGTAAATTCAGTGATTATGTTCCAAATAGTATTTAACAATCTGATCGTCTATTGTTATGAGACCTGCACGACAACCGCTGCCTGTTTTCACGCAGTTCCATCGCGCTTTGTGTCCTCTACTGCGGCTCCATTTATTAAAACGGTATCGTCCCATTAGGATCACAGGCTTTCCGTAACGAGACGTTGTGAAAACTGGTTCATTATCTGAAACGACAAACTTTGGAGAGTGGCAAAAGCGAACACACACATTTCAAACATTAGCGGAAGGATACTATTTTAGATGTTCTGCTTGCCACCATGTCGAAAAATGTATACTTTGTTTCACCTCATTACATTATTAAAATCACATCTTTACCTGATTTAATCATTTTAAAAAAATCACTTTTTATAAAGAAATAAATTTAATCGGCCGTATTAACATTCCTAAATTACACTTATAAATTTGTACATTTGTAAATTAGTTACATTCGGTAATACATGTCAAGCCCTACTTAAGGCACATAAAGTAAAGGCAAAATAACACGGTTGATTTATATTGTCACTCAGAATGAGATATTTAGTGGTTATGTTCGTTAGCAAAATTAATAATCTCCTTATTAACTGTAATGATGGTTGCCTTACATCCGACAGCGACTCTCGTGCAGGACCACCTCACCTTTGGCCCTTTGCACCACGAATTCCTATTGAATCTGTACTTTCCTACAAGTAGAACAGGTTTCCCAAAGCGTGACTCAGAATATATTATCGTAGAATCTGTAATAATAGAATACATTGGTTTGATTTTTTTAATGTTATATATACATATTTATTAAAGAGAATTGTTTTACAGTGTTTTTTCTCCCGTATCTAACAATCCATTTTCTTATGTTTTGTTATTAGTAGGCGTTTACAAGCTAGTTTTGTTGGTAATAAAAAAATCAGACAGCTTTTTCCAAATCATCGACGATTCGAGGCCATCAATTTATAAATCTCGCTTCATTATACATCCCGATCCTTACGTATACTAATGTACGATATTTACACTCTTTTGCACAAAAACATCAATAATAATGAAATTTAAAACAAAACGTATGTGTGATTTTATGAAACCACGATGCATATGCAAATGTTTTCGATCGTATCGCCATATTGACCTTGATTGCTGTCCCGAACGCTTTTCGCTTTAACCCTACTCTGCGACTGACTGTAATGCGACATGCGATAGGTGAAGTAAAAAAAATGAGTCTATGTAAAAAAAAAAAATTGAATTTTGAGTATTAATAAAATGCGTAGAGTAAAAAAACTGTCACTCATTGAGGTTTTTTTTATAGTAGCAAACAGGTTATTCCCTTTATGTTAAATATTCATTGCAGCCAAGGGTTATGTACAGCTCGACGTCTAAAAGACTCCTTTTTGGTCGGGGCCAATCATATTAGGCTACGAGTAAGCAATGCTGCTTTGCGACAGAAATAAGTATAGCAATGATGCTCCCGCAACTGAACCTTATTGGGCCTTCTACCATTCCTTCTGTATTTTACTTTTTAAAATCATTTATACACTTGACAAGAATTTATATCGCATTCAAAGTTAGAACATAGTCTGATATGTATAAGTATTTCTATAGCAATTTTGTAATAAAAAAAACTATAACTCAAACAAAACAAAAAATATTTCTCACATAAAATACGCAAAAGATATTTTAAACATTATTGATTAGAATAAGAACCAAAAAAAGAATATCTCCTAAATTAGAATAAAATTTCGATTCTAAATTTAATACGATTTCGTCCAAATATTTTTAGCATAGGTTATCAAATATGCCTTTTCAATAATACAAAAATTACGTAAAGAAGTTCTACGTTAGCCATAATAATAATACATAAAACGTTTATCTGCATTAGGAGATTAAAATAACCATTTCTTCTAAAACAATAAATTCCTATAATATCAAATACTTCAAAGTATAAGCATGGATATAAGATGATAATATATATTACGGTATTTTAATATAAAGACTAGAAGCGTTTTATTAAAAACAAATCTTTATTTACTTATTTTGATAGACTAACAGATTTTGACAATTATATCGCATTGAAGCTACACGACAACTATTGCCTGATTTCACACAATTGCGTAGCGCTCGTTTTATCTTATACTTAACACGGCTTCAATTGTTGTAATCCAGATATTACCGGTTTACTGCCTAAAAATAAATGCCTGTACTAAAATTGCCTTATTAAATATAATCACAAACAATATAAATTCAAATCAAATCCTAAAAGAGTGATTACTCCAGAGATTACTGCAACCTACCGCAAAATGTCCATGTGTAAATTATAAATAATATATATATTCCATTCAGAAATATTAACAAAATAAAAATATTAATTTCTATTTTAACTTAGGTAGAAATAAACTATATCTAGTACACAAAAGGTTATATTCGAGGAAAGAATAAAATATTTGTGAATACATACAGTAAATTGTAAGTGTAAGCTGTTTCATATTTCTATGTTTGACTATTTATTAAGATAATAATGGTATATGTTATTATATGTATAACGTTATATGTTATTTTGATAATGTTGTATAAATAATGAGATTTACCTCAATCCGGTATCGGATTTCACACTCGAATCACCTTGAACTTGTTGAACAATCACTTGTGTAATCTCCATTACATATACCACAACCATGAGTAGCAACTAGAGTGCAAAGTTATGAAGAACATCGACGTACTGCACTCAATATTGGACGCGATGTATTGAAAGCCCGACTAACGGCGGCCTTCTATTTTACCTACTAGAATGACGATCTCACTTGTGCACAATGTGTACACACCTTTCAAATGAAAATTGACAATAACCTCCATATGATAGCACACGAGCGTCGGAGCTGAAGCAGTCACTGTGGCCGAAAATGACCAGGAGCATAAATACATACCATAAGCACATAATATATAACACATTGAGACATTCATGTGACTGGAACCTAAGCGTTTAAAAATACACTTCTATATACCTATATAGAAGCCTATATAACATACCTATGTTATAGAAACAATTACCTAATGATTATGCAGATTTTTATATTTCAATATGACATTATCAATAGTAGTGATCGTCGCCTTGCATCCTTTGACAATTTTAACGCAAGCCCAACGAGCTTTGGGTTCCTTGCAGCCACTGCGTTTGTTGAATCGGTATTTTCCAATTTCGATAACGGGTTGCCCGTAACGCGACTGCGTAAACACTGGCTCATCATCTATAAACAATTAAAATTGACTCTTTGAATAATCGCATTCTTGAAACAAATTTATTCACTTAATACAAATTATATTAAGAATAATTCCTTGCATAAAAATTATGGCAAAACAACTATATATTAAATGTCGACGCTCTTTTGTTATTTATTTTAACGGTGAAATATGTTTGGTATCGCTTGCGCCCCCGAATTTCCTTGAACTCAAAGGAAATAAGTATAAACTATTTCTAAAACTACTCATGGTTGTATGGACCCAAGTGCTGACCTAAAAAAGAGACGGATGAGAGAAGATTACATGTGACAGAGATGCGAATGATAAGATGGAGGTGTGGTGTAATCAGAATGGATAAAACTAGGAATGAGTATATCAGAGGAAGTATGAAAATAGCACCAGTGACTGAGAAGTTAAGGAATAACAGGTTAGTGTGCCATGAGTAGAGATATAAGTCGTGTAACCAGAAAAGTTTATGATTAATATTCATTGTTGTGTCGTGACTTTTGCGTGTGTGACCTTCAAATATCCCGTTTCTCCCACTTATTGGTTGTTGCATTGTGCTTGCTTGTTCAGACGTAGCGATAACATCCTTTAGCCATTTCCTTTGTCAATAACGATAATGAGAGACGGACAATTAACTTGTTTTACTTGTTATAATAATGACCACCTCAACCAATTTTTATCAAACATTAAAGTCCATGTCAAAATAGCATGTCTCCTAATATGTATAAAGTTTTATTCCAATCCTGTTTTGATCCTAACTATTAAATGGGCTATTATAACGAACCTTATCCGTATTGTAATTCCTTAATTACAAACCGTTAGCATTAATCTATAGTCTTCCTAAAACCCTACAAATAGGCACTATACAGCATACAAGTATTATTTATCTCTTAATATTAAGTACCACAGAAAAATAATAATTTTTAACAAACCTGTAAAATTAAATGTCACTGGCAACAACAAATGTAATCCATATCAGAAATTATAAAATTGTCAATCACAAATCTTATTTATCACATAGAGCTTTTCATCGTGGTCTTTATAAACCATTAAAATATTTACGACTGGTGACAAATCCTCATCTCTCGGTAGCCAGTACTTTTTCCTTTTTTATAAGTCACTAACATATTTGACATGAATATATTATCATAAAAATAAAATGATACAAGGTTTATTTATTATGTAGCAATGGTATGTACATTAAATCACATATTATATATTAAACAGCATATAATATATTGAATGTAGTTTCAGATTATTATTAACATAATATATATAGGACCGAATGCGAGGAAATGAAAATAATGATAATGGTATAGAAATAATGACACAGAAAATGGTTGCAAAAAAAAATAAGATTATAGCTTTGTTTATCTTAAAATTTATTATATAAAATTACACTTTTGATTTCACTTTATCGTCTTTGGATAAAAAAACAAATTATGCACAATGGGAAAATGGTACATATATCACTACATTTTCTTACTCATAACCCACCTAAATAGGGACAACATAATATATTTTCCTTTTCTACTCTCCCCTGTCAGATGTCATCTCAATATGCAAACCTTTTATACAGATATCATTTTTCACACAATCCGTCCATACCTTTTTAATCTTCCTCTACTTCTTTATGCGTCCACCTTCATACTCAAAATTTCAAACTCAAAACTAGTTACATGATTTTCATCTCTCCTTGTGAAGTGCACATGTCATACCAATCTATTACTCCTCAACTTCTCTGATCTTCTCTGAACTTCTGATCAGATATATCTTAACCATTCTGGTTACACCACACATCTATCTTAACATTCGCATCTCTGGCACGTGCAATATTTTCTCATCCGTTTCTTTCGTAGCTCATTACTTAGATCCATATAACACGACTGGTCTTACAATGTTTTATACACCTTCCTCTTGAGTTTCAAGGGTACATATGGAATACAAACTACCCCAGACACCTTTGGTCAATTCATCCACTTTGTATTTATCCTATTTCTCATGTCCTTGTTTATGTGACCGTCGTTTTGAATTAATGAACGTGTATACATATACATAAATATTGCCTCTTAATGATTATGTTCATTTCTAACATATAGAACAGTGTTTTCAAATGTAAATACTACAGCTTTACAACCGAGAGTCTTTCTCGAGCACATCCAGCGTCCTCTCAGTCCCTTGCTTCCCGACCACTTGTTAAATCTGTAGTTTCCAAACAGCATAACCGGATTACCGTAGCGTGATCTTGTAAATACCATTTCACTTCCTGTATGTTTAAAATACAATATTATATACATCACTCCATGAAAACCACAAACTGTTGACTGTATACATATTCTCATATTAAGAAATATATTTTTTACACCCCGCCATCTAATTCAAAACTAAACAGCTGATATACAAAAATATATCAGTCAAGAGCAGAGACCGAACCGGCGACCCCTCGGCTAAATAGTAGGGCTAGAGCATTAATATGAAATGTGTGAAAAAGAAAAACAAGATATAAAAGAAAAATAACCATTGTATTTTCAAAATAAGTTCTTTATATTACCGTTTCTTATAAATGTAGAACTATTCAAATAATAATGTATAGACCCTGTTGAAGTTGTCAGCCTCCCTAGAGGTCTTGACTTTTGATTTAGCAATTCGTAAACAAACAATATATAATAATAAATAACATATAATCTGTTTTTCAACGCTGTCAATATGAAATCTTTGATTTTTCCCCTAGTTAACTAAGAATACGTTAGTGGATACATTTTATTTTAAATATTTAAGTTAGGCATGCTTAGGTATTGTATCATCTCATGACACCAGAAATTTCCTATTTATATTTTATTCTTAACTAGGTGCTTACCCTGACTTCGCACGGGTGAACCAACGAAGAAAAAAGACCAAGTCATCCCTTTATAGTACGACCATTTAATGAAGTAAAATGGTAACTAAACGCCAATTCTGTCTGTATTTTAGAAGATCTCCTTTCTGCCTTCCGTCTCAGAGACTTACTTTATACTATGTAGGTACGTTTTTTTAACCCAAATGTTGCTATTCTCCGTATTAATTTTCAAATATATTCTTTCATGCAAACCTTGTTTCGACAATTATAAACACAACAAAAAGTAGCCAAATAGTTGCAGCTTATAATTCAGTTTCCAGCGTATCTATTTGTAAAACGATCATCCTATAAGTTTAAGTTTTACTCTTTTCAATAATCAATAAAAATTATGCCTCAATGATTATGTTCGTAAGTAGACTTTACTATTAAATTCTGAAAAGTGGTTACTGTGGCGGGACACCCACGTTTTTTCACACAGAGCCACCTTACCCTGGGCCCGTGACTTCCGATCCATTTATTATAGCGATATTGTCCTATCAACATGACCGGTTTCCCGTAACGAGATGTCGTGAATACAGGCTGATGATCTGAAAGAAAAAAATACAATAGGAACATAGCATCCAGATTTTCTTCCTAAAACCTCAACGGGATAAGAAAGTAAGCTATTATTAAATAAGTAATTTTGCTAAAAGTAATCTTCAGAAAACTTTTATTTTTTTATTAAAATACTTGACTTTAGGTTACAATTTATAATCAAGCAATAATTATATTTCAAAATAAACATGAATCACATTATATATATATATATAGAATATATAAATAAAAATGAATATTAGCATATGGGGCGACAAGTACCACACTCACACAGGCCGGGATATTTATCCTAGGCAATTGACTACATTATATATAGAAGTCGATACTCCAGAAAATTAATGCCAAATGTATGACTCGATAATTTTGATGAAGGTGATTGTGATCACTTATCTTGCAGTCTTCACCGCTGCCGTTGCAGATGTTCACAAAACACCAGCTTCTAATATATGAAGTTTCAAAAATAATGTAAACTACCTCCCAACCAATTTATGTCCGGATAGCATAATATATATATAAAAAAATAAATATATGAAAATATATAAATATACACATGAAAAATGTATAAACTCTGAAACGGTTTAAATGATCACTATAAAAATTGCCCATTCAAGTGTTTTTTCTATGAAGAAAGGTTCTATGCGATCTATTTTACTTGTCTCTAAAAAGCATTGCAACAAACATATTTTTTTCAATAAACATATTATTTTAGGGTCGGCAACGCGCATGTGATACCAACGGTGCTGCAAGCGTCCATAGGCTGCAGTGGCGACTTACCATCAGGCGGCCCCCACGCTTATTTGTCACCATCGTGATATAAAAAAAAAACACTATTGTACTATTTAACGGATCGTTATGTAAATTGGTTTATGTAGATATTTAAACACTGAGAATATAAACACAATATCCATTTTCCTATAACTCAACCATTTATTACAACAAATACTAATTACTATAAATAATAATAGTGACAAATTATAGCAAAAGTTTGAGGGAACGCAGGCGTAGCTAGTAATACATAATTAATGACATGAATGCAGAAAGGTAATATGCATTATTTTTCTTTTCATGACCTAAACGAAAGTGTTGTGTCCAAATACGTATTCTTTTCCTAGAAGGTTTTCGCAAATAGGCTTAGTAACCAATATAACCAAAATACCCAAACTATTTTGGAATGCATTTCTGTAAAATTACAAATATGTGAGATACCACATTCATCTACTAATGTCTTCAATTGTTTTATTGGATTAATTATATATATAATTTATATCTGTGAATTTGATATTTATTAAGTCTAAAGCGATGTAGGGTTTGTTTCTATTGTGTGAGCTTTTTACAACAAAATAATAACAAGGAAAGTATTTGTCGATAGCATATAGACTTATCTCTTAATATATACATCTTCGAATTTAACTAGCGAAATCACCTTTATAACATTTAACCTATTATTAAGATTATTTTATTGACTAATGCTGTTGGTCTGACAAGCATTTATAGCTTCACGGCTTAGGTGAGCGCTTAAGGCACTCAGCTGTATGACAACTAGCTCAAAGGTATGAAAATACCGCAGATTTGTATCGTGCTAACTAACTATAAATATATACGTTGGTTGGGCACATATTACCCACATAAACGCTCGTACATGTATTTGAGGTGTGCTAATTTTGGCTATGACTAAATAAACAAAAAAGAGTACTTTACAGAACCTTTGTACGTAATTAAAACCAATCGAAATAAGTTATACAGAAGACACAATTCAGAGACTATTAATGACTATGTTTATTAGTGTATTTAATAATGACTCCGTCCATTGTGGTGACAGTCGCTCGACAACCTCGACTGACTTTTACACAGATCCACCTCACCCTGGACCCCAAACTACCAACATATTTGTTGTATCGGTACTTTCCCATTAGAAGGACTGGTTTCCCAAATCGCGATAATGTAAACACAAGCGACTTATCATCTGTAAAGAAAATAGTTTAATATATCTCATTCTCGATAATTGTCATACGATCAGGGAACTGTTTTATCTTCACCTATTTATATATACAACTTACACTGTGTATACCGATTAGAACGCGTTAAATAGTTAATTTCCTGAGGAACGTTTTAAGCTATGATTCCACATACAATAGTGTTCATTATAAACCAATCTGGTAAGGTCAGTGGCGTAAGTATACTGCTGATAAATTTATCGGATGGAGCGCTCCATCATTTGAAAGAAGCGTTACTATTACGCCATATTAACATGTGCCGAAGACTTTACAAGTACTTACTGGATGCGTTCTAAAACTAGGATAATATATTTATTATGTATTAGAAGCGGTAACTTTAAAGCGCTTAAATACGAAAGTAATACATTTTTAAAATAACTAATATTAGGATTTCATGCGTTCGCAGCTTTCTCGAGTGTCCCTGTAAATTTGGTATTTTCCTCGACCTGGTGCCCTATTTTTATACTCTAGAAGCGATCGCAGTATGGTAACAATTTAATGAAAGTAAAGCAGTTAGTCAAAATTAGTCTACATTTTTATTCTCAAAAAGTGGTTTTGCATTATAAACTGAGCATTTCTGAGTTACGAAGAATTATGAATATTTGTAATTGAAAAAATTATATTCACTTCAGAAAATGCGAAGATCTTTAGATAAATATATCTAAACATGCAAAAAGAGTTAAAGGTCTGCAGCACCAAAGACCTTCAAAATGAACCTCCAGGCAATAGATACGGCGGTACCTGTTGCCGCATAACGAGGTTCTGTGGCGGACAAACGAGATTTGCTTCTGAAAGAAGTACGGGAAGAGAAAGGCCTTTCAGCCAAGATAAGTATCTCTATTTTAACATCTACGGCGACCCAAGTGCGTGACCAAGGTAGCGGAACATGCTCGCGCGAAGAAGGGTTCTAGCCGGTAGAAGTCCGGCATAACCCTCTCTTTGTCCCTGGTGTAAGGTACCATATAGCCTTAGGTTAAGAGTATGAAATTGTCAATCAGTCAGTGACGTTTACGCAGCGGCCTGGTCGCGTGCGCTAATAAACGATATACGTGAGATTGTGTTTCCTTGGACCGCACCCCGTCGTCAGTCAATAAGTAGTTAACAACAACACATGACACTAATAAACACATGACACATCCCACTCCTTAATACGTGAAACTGGTAAAGAAAGGGTATCCAATACAGGATTACTCCTCTACCTGGGACGTATATTTAATTAAGTAGTTAATATCATATTATAGTGAATTTTTAATCTCCGTGACAGTACCTATATAACTTATTCCCCGTTAGGGTTGATATACAATATCAGTGAAAGTTTCGCATTAGCAAAACAACAAAGCACAACTTGCAAGTGTCTGTTATGTTGGGCATACCCCGCAAAGGTTTGTTATATATTGCTAATGATTTTTTCACATTACCAAAGGATCTTACTTACCCAAAGTGTACGTATGTTCAGTGTCCAGAACTCAGGTTACTATACATCGCGGGGGCTACTACTATACATCATCAATTTCACACTACCACAAAGTAGTGCATTAAGTGGCTAAAACTTTGCGTATGTCTATCAAGAAAGGCATACCCTGCGATTGTTACTACATATCGTTAATAAACTTTACCATGAAGTTACTATTGTTTCACATAACAAAATATTGGTCAAAATTTAGTAAAACCATTACAATAATAAATTTTCGAGTTTGCTGTGCAGTGAAACATTTACGTAATTTTAATAAAAAAGGCTATTCGTATATTGTTTAACATTAACTATACTTGTGTAACATACGTATTTCTAGTTTTAACACAAAACTTTTTAATTTCACTTGTTTATTGTTTTCTTTATTTGTACTTGGGGTTTAGTCACAAATTGACAATGTGAGCCCGGTGATTACCACCATAATTAAATGACACCATACATAATCAACAATAACCGATTTTAGCGGTTTTTAATACCAAACATAACCAGTCTGTAAAATATTCTTGCTGCCTCGGCCGCCGGGAAAGCAAGGACGGCATTACATAAATCGACGGATATCAATGAGTCATTGATTTTACTTTCGAATACTAATCTGTAATAACGAACAAAATCCGTCCCAACCTACGACTAAGAGGAACGAAAGAGATAGCTATATAAGGTAGAAAGGGAAGTCAACAAAAACGGATATCTATGTTCAATATAAAGCTTTTAATAACGGCCAGGTACTTTAATTTATATATCATAGTGTAGAAAACAACGTTCTCCCAAAATGATTAATATCATGTTTTTTTTTCATTTTTGCCACAAATATTTATTTAAAAATAACATTAAACTCATAACAATTCTTGGAATTGCATTTAATTTTCTTCGATATACATCAACAATATCATAAACTTCTCAGTTATTTCATAAAATATCAATTTTAAATTTAAATTCCTTGCTAAATTACATTTTAAAATAGATTTATATTTTTATTCTAAAAATAAAGTATCTATAAATAACTGACATTTTTTTGTATACGTCTTCAATATATCACAATTATTTTTATTGTCACTTATTATTTAAAGCAATCATGTTAAGGTAGCCAAAAAAATATAGTCAGTGGACAATCAATTCAATGTTTCGCATTTAGCTCCTTATTGTGCACAAAAACGTTTTTCAAACTGTGTGCACATTTAGTCACTTTAATTTTACCACGTTCGATTGATATTGAAAGAAATGTAGCCGAAGAATTTACATCTATTGAGAAATTTTCTCGTAGCAGTACCCATTAATAGACCCAATTACTAAGCATTTAAAATCGCCGTCTCTCCATTCATTCGTGTACTGATTAAGTCCTTATCTCTCTTCGGGAAATGGACTTGCATATTTGTGAGATTGATATTGTCGCAGTTTCTCATATGTCTTTTAATATATTCATAATCATTTGTATTATAACACTGATGTAAAAATGGGTATTAAGGATGGGTTCTGCTGAGTCCATCAGTCAGTGATTGTGATTAACACTATATTTGATGATATCATTTTGATAAGTAACTATTGATACCCGACATCCTGAATACTTTTTGGCGCAATTCCAAATTGCTTTTGGCCCTCTCGCGTCGCTTCTTTTATGAAAACGATGATGACCTATTATCATGACCGGTTTACCGAATCGTGATGTTGTTATTGTTGGTTTCAGATCTGTAATTAAGAATTACATTATTGTCAATAAACAATCCATTTTGTCCGGTTTCATAGCCTATCAAAATTTAAATGAGAAATACCTCTCGTGTACAAAATTTCAAAACGGTTGAAATATTTAATGATATTTTGTACACAGAAATATATGTAAATACCCAATTGGTAGAATATAAAAATTGTTTATAGTGCTCTTAAACAAATTTATTCTCAATCCATTTTATAGTACTTTTTACACAAGAAGTATATCGTTCTAATATTAAAAACTTATAGAACTTATCATCATTAATAAACTCATATTTTAATAAAAATAAGTAAAATAACGAGTCAAGAATGTTACTACGTAACACGTACGGAACTAAGAGTAGCTTGTAGCAATCCATATAATTAGTCAATAAAAGTAGAATATCCATTATGTCCTATAATTGTTACTATCTTTGGTACCTGTAAGTGATCTATAAAATCAGATTATAACATACATTACATATTAAAAAATATTTATATCAGCATCCCTTGTCACATTTGAAGTTTATTTGCGTACAAATTAGGGAAGTATGAATTTCACGGGCTCTATAAAGAGAGAATACATACTGCTGAATTTACGGCATTTATTTAATGTCACAAGGCAATAAAATCAATTAATAATATTAAGCAACATGAAATAGATAAAAGAAAACGTCACGGAACCCATAATTTATTTTTATTTATTTATAATGCTTCATCATAGCTAAAAATATGCATAAGCCAGTAAGTACATTACGTACACGGTAAGATTTAAAAACATACGGCTACAAATAGGTTAAAATATACAGTGTAAGCTTTTTACAGTGAAATTTAAGGAACACAATATTTTTCGTTATTATGAGCTTTCGTTTTAAAGAGCTTGCATCACCACTTTGCTTTATTCCCTTTGTCATAGCACGTATGAAATAAACTTTTTCTTTTACTGATCATGTTAACAGTTTCAAACTTGGTGCATAACTGATGATGATGGTGTTTAGTGAATGACACCAAAATTTCCTAGGAATACTGCAATCCAATACTAGAGGCATGTATGTGTTTTTGGCATTTAACAACACATTTACATTTGAGAAATTTTGGCACTTCAAAGATTTAGTTTGATCCTCTGCTTGGAATATAAACAATTTTACTGATAATCCTTACTATAAATATTTACTGACGTGTTCTTAATTAAAATGGCTGTTGCACACTGAAAAGTGTATCACCGTATCAATTTTAAGGTAAATAAATCAAAATCAAACCAATTTCTGTATATTATAAGCAGTTTTTCGTGTTGTAACGAATGATGTAAAAAGTTTACACTATATGTTAAGTACTATAGGAACTTTATTTTTTAATAACATGTAAAATCGATTACGTCTTGTTTACTTTGAAATCAATTTAATGATAATATGAAAGAGGATCTTCCGTTTACAAACTCTATACTGTGTGTATTTGTTGTTATCCTTAACTGACTATTGTTTATTTTCTTTTAATATTTGGCTGTCACCGCGAACATCGAGATATGAAAATACATCATCAACAGTAATCGCTGTCATTATGCAATCCTGCTAGAATTATGTCCTTTGATTGGTTTCATTGTACTCTACATTATGATCACTATTTACAAACTTCTCAATACGTGCGTACAATTTAATTTCGTTCAGAGAAAACGCGGTCTGGAAGCAATTGGAAGAATACGTTAAAACAGAAGTCTATTGCTGTCGCACTCCGCTCGAACTATCAAATAGAGCGCAAGAGAGACAGCGTAACCTCGCATTGACTATACGTACATGAAATAGACGAAATCATGATTTTGTATTTCTTTTTTCTTCCTCAAAATCTGAACTGATTTTAGAACTTTTCTTCAGAATTAATATACCAAGGAATTTCTCAATATTCTTGTATTTATCATATAAGCCAAATTTCTTTTCTGAGTGTATGGGCAATTTCAATACTTCTAGAAGACTTCTAGGTCTTATATAGAAAAAAAAACAAGACAAGCATAACAGTGATAGGTATAGATTGCATGGTATAAGAATATTTACTCTAGTTCCATTAGGAACGATTTCCGCGTTTCCTCTTAACTCGTACAGAAGATGCCAACCAGATTATGTATATTGCATAAGTTATAATAAATAAATAATACATTTATATGTAATCACATAACTTAACTTCATAAACACAATTACAAATGCGTGTGGAAATTTCTCGCATTTATTATAATGTTATCAAGTGTAGTGATTGTCGCTCTACATCCCTGCTGGTTCTTGATACAAGTCCACCGCATTTGTGGCCCCTTGCTGCCACTCCACCTGTTATACCTATATTTGCCTATAACAATAACTGGGTTCCCGTAACGAGTCATTTCATATCTGATTTTCATGTCTGTAAAGAATATATTTGATAATGAAACGCTTACAGGACAAATGACATTCGATTATTTTAGTATAAGCAGTCTGTAAGCTCAACACAAGCATCCACGTAATGTCATTTTAAAATAACATATCTATATATAAATAATATTAAATTATTCGGGTAAAATTTATTTCACTAACGTCAACATCGTAAACTACAACAAAAATGTGTGTCTACTAAAACTTCTTCTAAGAAGAGAATTATAACGTAAGAGCAGGGAATAATATTACATTAATATAATTGGAGTTATAATAGATAAGCGATTGTTCAAAATGCGGACTCTTGAATAGGCTAGGAACAGATCTGATGGTTTTACATTTTACTTAAAGGTATAACGCCGATATATAATCTGAAATTACATTAAGTTAAGATATATATCAATTATTACCACATTAACATTTAATAGAAAAAGTTATAGAAGGTTTTTTAATACACCGATAATTATCATTATAATATATATTAACACTTTATATTCATATCCGTGATCCATTTTCCCAATGAAAGCAATTCTCACAAAATTTCTTATAAAAGCAACTCCAGTAATCATTGATCACAAAAATATCACCTTCCGTGGTTGTGGTTCAGGTTTGTTTTAATGATTTCGTCTTTAAAAGTAACCAGCTTAGCTTTACATCCTTCCCCAATTTTCACGCAGTACCAGCTAGATTTTAAATTTTTATTACCTCCACGTTTATTGAACCTATGACCATAAAACTCAATAACTGGTTTTCCGTATCTTGATAACATATATTTCGGCTCTGAAAGTAAAAATTTAAGTTCACTGTCATATTTATCAATATATATATATTTTTAAACATTTCACCTGACTATTAACAACGAAATAATAAAATTATAATGAGATGTTTCTAAAGCAAAAACACCAACCGACTAGATTTATGACATTATTTCACGGCGTATAATGTCGACCTTGGATATCTGTTTTTCGATGGAGTTATAACAATTATTAATAACAAGTCTTGCTTATATGTAAAAGATAGTACTACTATACATACATAACTAAAATAATCTAGCTATAATTTAAAGCCGAAACGATATTATGAATTTTGTATATATAAAACAAAACCAAAATTGTTTATTAAAGGTTACAAAAACTTTTTTGTTTAATATACTATTTTATTGCAATAAAAATCCATAAAAACAAATTAATGATTATGGCTATGCATTATTTTTAATATCGTATTTTGAAACATAATTACTGTGGCTCTGCATCCATGTTTAGATTTAACGCAGTTCCATCTTGACTTCGCGCCCTTACTACTGCTATGCTTGTTAAATCGATAGCCGTTTAAACAAAGAGCTTGGCTTCCTGAAGGTAAGTCCACAAAAAACACATCTGGGAAAATATTGAACATTTAAAAATACATAAATATTTCTTGTAAGAAGCCTTTTTGTCTGAATATGAGCAACTTACTAAGTTAATAAGCTTATTCGATGCATAAATAAATCGACACTGATATTATAAATGTGAAAGTGATTTTGTTTATTTATTTGTTACGCTTTAACGTATTAACTACTCAACCAATCATGTTGAAATTAAGCATTAAAGTTGAAGTGATGTAGACAAAAAGACATAGGCTACCTGAAAAAATGTACTATTCCCGAGGCATAGATCTAATCTCTACATTATCCCGACATATAATAACATTGTACTTTTTAATATTGTTTATTACTATAACTAATCAAAAGCATAACTTTTGTAGTAACTCACTACGATGCTTTATTTTGTTAAGTCAAAAAATATAACCTAAAAATGTAATATTTTATATGATTAATTTAGAGTAAACAAAATTGTTAATTTTTTTGAAACTAATTAATAGATATGTTCACAAAATATAGTAAAATGATTGCTTTAATATCTACTATGAAAATACTGCGCTAAAGAATTAATAGACAACTTTATTGCACAGCTTGGTATTTTTTGGAAGTACCTAGAGATTTATATATAAATATATTGGGATTAGTTTTAAATTTGATCAGGTTAAGTTTATAACGCAATAACATTATTTTTCATATGCAAGGTTAAAATAATATAAAACTGCAATTAACGTGATAACTCGTGATACGATCACATGTCACGAGATCCAGTAACATGCAACGGTACCGGCAGATGAGCGACGTATTGCATCTGTTCCTTTGACCGACTCGAGGAATCGTAAACCATCATGTGTTGTAGATCGTCTTATTGATAACGAAAACTTTTAGTACGAGCTATTATATACATTTCTGAACCTGTTGTTTTCAAAAAATATTAAACCGACTTATGGAGAACGCCCATCTCAACCAAGTGGGTTATATACAGTGTTAAATTTCTTGAGATGTTTCCGATGAGAAATCCTGTCGTGTACTTAGTGCCGGACACATTTATATAATAATTTAAAAAATAATTTATAAATGATAATAATTTATAAAAAATAATTCGAAAAATATAAAAGCACCAGTGTAAATACCGTGATTTAATGTAAAAATATGGATATTTTATGAAAAGCATAAAATTCGATCATTATATACTAATTGAATCATTAACAAGTTATTTGCATAATGTAATAAAAAATAATTTGGTTCCTTTAATATGTATTTAACTAACAGAGTGTTTTCAATAATAACAAGAATTATAATTACTATTATTTACGAAAAAAAAAACACAAATTGAACTCTTAATTCACTATTTGTTTATCCGAAAAATTTGCAAACCTTCATATTCTAAATTTATATGCAGAATATTAAATTTCTTGTATAAAATAACCTGTTACAAGCTTTCTGAAACCGGATATTGCCAAGTTTTGTACAATCAACGTAGATGCATTTATGTAATTGTCATTAAATGAACGATGTTCTTTAGTGATTTTTTTAACCGAATTGAAACAATCAATAGGTAGTCAATATAATGGTACAATGATAACGTAATCGGCCTGCGCATTGAATGATGGTAATTTAAATACTAGAACAAATGGAATCTTTTAGTAAAGAAAAACACAATAACAAACCTATATTTCTTGACGATAGGTCGAATTCTGAGTTTTGCTTGATTAGCTACTTTAAAATTTAAAACGTACTCCTTAGGCCTCGTGCATTTATTGTGCATTACCAACTACAAAGTAACAAGTTCACCTATTTATTATTTATTTTATTACTTTATTGTACGTATCATATGTTGATGTGTCCTTACGAAAGCCAACGTCATCCTTTATTTTTGCCCATAGATCGTTGTAACTCGAAAACCACTGAATAAATATACATAATTATTTTAAATCGTCGATGTACTCACTAACCAGGTTTTAGTATTTTTTTACATTAGGAAATACGAATATACAGAGTAAATTATGATGTAATAATTTAATTAAACGGCACAAAATGACTACCAGTACATTCCGTTGGAATATTTTATCTATAGCATTAAATAAGTCATTATCATTACAAATTTTATAAATGCGAATGTACGTTTGTTTGTATGTAACGTGTTGACGCTTAAACTACCGACCATCAATAAATATTGCATACCCGTTATCCTCTAACACGTTAAATCAAATCTACAATAACGCAAGCGCCGCTGCGATCAGAAGCTAGTTAACACATGTGACAGTAAACAATCGTTTGGAATATAAAAAAAAAACGTAATATTAGAAAGGTTTATTTAAAAAAAGGCCTTAACATTAATTTGGTAACCCACACGAACAGAGACGCAAGTACAGCTAGTACGTAAATATATAAACTAAACAAAAAACAACTCGTTTAACAGGTGCTTAATTAAGTCTTTAAATTGTGTAAATAGGTATGCATGTATAATTTCATATAAATAATGACAGACATTTGTTACGTTTCTAATGTAATACATTATTCATAAAATAATTAATTTTAAACAACTTTTGTTTTACATCAAAGTTATTTTAATGACATATAATTGACTCCATATATACATTATTTAAATAGTCCTATTAAGTAAAATCAAATGATCTATTACAGGACAATTTATATTCATGTAAATTCGTTCCTAACAATGTGCCTTTAAATCGTCATACTTTTCTTTTTTCCCGTACGAAGGCCCCTTCAACTTGGTACTGGTCACACTGGACTGTACTAAGGAAGGTAAGTCCATTTTCAACGTCACCGTTGTGTGCGGTCTCTTCCGTATATCCTTAGAGCCCCCTCGCAAGTCCTATGTACCCTCGGAGTGTTATAACTGTCAGGTGTACGGTCTTTCCTCCCAGCACTGCCACCTGCGTCCCAGGTGCGTCAAGTGCCTCGGGGATCACTCCACTAGGGAGTGCCCCCGCACTCCAGAGTCCTCCGAGCCTCCTAGTTATGTGCTCTAAGGGCAACAGGGCCATACCGCGAACTATCGCGGGTGCCCACGCGCACCCCGCTCGACCCCTCCCCGTCCCCAGGCCAGACGTGCGATCCCATTCAGAGAGCATATCTCATACTCCCGAACGCAAAACAAAAATTTCAAAAGAAACTCTGGAACGAGTGAAATTTAGTAATCCAACGAGAGTTCCAAAAAACTGGTCAGTGCCAGCAATTACAACATCAGTTGAAGAACTACCGCTAAATGCCATTTATGTCGACAATAAAACTCTGCCTACTACCGACTACCACACTAAATTAAACTAATAAAAGTAGTACTTAACCGGTTTATAAGTTACACGATTACAACACATTTAATGCAATGGTATTTATTGCTACCACATTTATATTAAAACGACGAGGGATTTTGCTGTAAAGAAGCATGTGTAAAATATCTTAGAATCTACCTTATATTAATGAGCAATACATTAATTGCAAACAAAAACTATTTTTCGGGTGAAACTAAATTCAACTTTCTTCCCCGTTACGTCCTTGTATAAGAAATGTCTAGCTAAATGTCAAACGTCCTTCGGATTCACTTTCATACCCCTCAGTTCCAACAATATTTTACTTTTTCTATGAGCAGACACTTTAATTGTAATTCTTATAACTAATCTTAGCCGGCCGAGGCTTTAACTCTGCGCACATTGGCATTGGCCGTCTTTTAACTAGCTAATACCTGTGATTTTTTGGGCTAAGGACTTATTCTATAAATCTGGCCAAATTAATTTTTCGAATCAGTGATTATGTTCGTGTAGAACTTTCACAATTTGATCACTAATCATAATGATAGTAGATCGGCATCCCTGTTTGACCTTGGAACATATCCATCTGGTCTTTACACCTTTACTAGAACTATGTTTCCTGTAACGATATTCATTTATGCACAGAGCCGTCCCTCCTGTCGGCAAGTTTTCGAAATATACATCTGGAACCAAATTATTATAGTTGTGAGTTAGTAACAGTATCCTGATCGTAATACAGATGGCATGTATGAGGTGAGTTGAAGTATTTCAAAATATACTGATTAACCAACCAGGCACATGGAATTTTTTCACGATGTTTTAAGTTATAATTCATACACCTTCAATTTGTCTTAATACTTTTACTTTTTTTAATTATTTGCCTCAATGGAATTAACATAATATAACTAACAAGTCATTTATCTCTATTTTAATACGAAGAAGTAATAATAAAATAAGATTATTTATTGCTTTGGAACAAAAGCAACTTTTTTTAAACAATTGAGCATTTTATGTGGCTCGTTATTATTAATTGGTCACTGTTGCTAAAAATATCTTATTTATCTAAAATCTTATATTAGAATCTCATCCATGACCAATTATAC
Source organism: Antheraea assamensis (assembly GCA_035772565.1). Taxonomy (NCBI): domain Eukaryota; kingdom Metazoa; phylum Arthropoda; class Insecta; order Lepidoptera; family Saturniidae; genus Antheraea; species Antheraea assamensis. The sequence continues at coordinate 692,780 of JAQQSE010000160.1, forward strand.
ATACGCTTTATTCGTAGGAACCCAACTTGAATTGTTCGATTGAACAAAAGGTGTAGCAGGTGTAACGGTGTGCTTTTGCAGTGGAAAGTTTTCCCAAGATCCACCATTACCAACATTGTCATTTTTATTGGAGGATGGCCAAGCAGTTTGACCATATCTGAGAGTAGACACAGAACAGTCCAAAAATAACGACGATGACCTAAAGATCAATAATCCATCGCTAGTCGTCGCTGAAGTTTTCCACACATTCTCTCAGCAAATTTGACGTTGGAAAAACTTGTGTTTCTGAGTAGCATTGCAGCAGTTGGGTATTTTAGAAAAATTAACATAATTGAAAAATAGATTTTAATTACTTAAGTTATTGGTAACAGGATGAAAGGAAAGACACGTGAAAATCAAACTTAAAGTAAGTAAAATACAGTATTTTAAGATATCTTTTGATCTCTTTTTAAAGTAAATTCTAAGAAATCCTAACGTAACCTGTACACGTTGCGGTCAGTCAAGAATTTCTTAAAAACATACTAACAAAAACACACAATTACGAACAACTACCTTGTATTAATGACACAACCATAGTCCCAGTAGCACCGTTTCATATAATATTCCCTAACTGGCACATTTTCACACTGGCATATTAAATTACGCAAAGTATTTAAAAAACGACGAAAATATCAACAGTCTTAATACAAAAAAGTTAAATTCGCGTTGAACGGTTGTTTAAAAAATTTGATCACAAAAGATCATCTTACTCTTGTTTAGTAATAGATTAAACTATTTAAATTTAAACATTGTCTAACATCTAGCTAAATTCGCAGTTCTTATGTTACCTGTTGCGATTTATTATATTTCTATTTGCCAGCAAAAAACATGTCGTACTAATTTATTGATATCGTGGGTATAATTAATTTGGAAGGCTTAGATAAATTTTAGAGTTTCACAGGTAAATCATAACTACTATTTATGACATTATTGACATTTAACTATGTATTTAATCTGAGATTTTATGTTTTACACACCTTGACTTAATATATTAAACCTATATATTGTTTATTTTAAGAATTACATCGTTTTCTTTTAACCAAAATGTCACAATAATAATATCCAATTTTACTTGAAGTAAATGAATATTCTGAAGGAAGATCCGAACAAACATATTATGCATAAATTCAAATTGTACGCAAAATATATGTAAGTAATGAAACGTTTTTTTGAATGATGAGATTGAATTGAATTAATGCTATTCAGAGTTGCTTGCATGAAAAAATTAAATCAGATGTTTAACTAGAGAGCGCATAGGCACGCTTTTGTAATAAAGTATTTTAAACACGTGTTTAACTAGGTTTCAAATTTTAAATACGTGTTAGTAAAACTCGTGTTAAATACGTGTTTATTTTGGTATTTGTAATAAGACCGTAAATGTTTCTCAACTGCATATTTTTTTAAATATAACTAATATAATAAGTACGTACTTGGCTTGGTTGTGCTCGCTACGTACACATTCTCCTTTATGCCTCTCGAAAAAGGATAGAGATTGCTGTTTACAGTTAAGTTTTGTGTTTGAATTAATTGCACTGAATATTAAATATTGTTTATCTAATAACATGTATTAAATAATATTGGTGAGCAATTTTGATACCCGTATTAAGCTGAGAGTATGTTAGACTTCTTATACATTTAACATTTATTTATTATGCTCTACTGTCTATATTTTAACAATAAGATATGGAAAAATAGGTTCTTTTTTGTCATGTAAGACACATTCATAAGCACCGGTTATATTATCTGTAATATACATGATGTACAATGAAATAACAAAACTTATGCACGAAGATACATCATTATTTACACAATTTATTCTCAATATAAATGGTTGCCAATAGTGGCAGTAACATTTAACATCTTCATATCAAACAAAGAATAGTTGAATTTGATAATACTGTTTAAACCAGAATTCATTGATATATATATATATATATATATATATATGTATACATTTGAATACATTTTTATTGTCTAAATTAGAAATAGATGATTTTGAGCTAATGCCCGAAAGTAAAATAGACTCGTGGGAAGACAACAATGTTTTGTTTAAACTTAAATTACAATCAGACAATACAGCCACGATTTAAATATTTTTAAGTGTTGATTAAGTAGAATCTATATCAAATATCCGATGTCTTGATAAATAATAAATGTCTAAACTAATAAATCTGTAGTTCCATCTGTTCATAGTTTTATTCTGGAATTTTGTTGTAAATAACTTTTATAAAAACCATTGATCAAAAATATTACCTTAAAAAAAATGTAACTTGTCTGTATGCTGTATGTTCAGATTTAGCTCAAAAATTGCTTGACCCATGCTAATGAAATTTTGCACACGAAGCGTAAATCACTTTGCATCTAGAATTATAACAGGATTGTCTTCAATGCTTTTCAAACATTTTAATTATTAACAGAGCAAGACATTTATATGTATTATATAGCATAACATTTTGAATACGGGAAGTACGTCATCGCAAAATTAAAAGCTAATAAAAATTTCAGTAGTTGTTTTAAAAATCATGAAATAAACTATTTTAATAATATGAAATAAAATACTAGTTGAAAATAATTACTACTTAAGAAAGGCCTGCGAAGCCGTAGACCGAGGCTATTAATATGTACGGAGTGGATATTTACGATCCTCGATTTAAACGGTATTACACTTAACATCCATAAAACAATGCTTAAACTACATATTATCAATTAGTTTAGTTATAGATAATATACTCTCAGAATTTGAAGAAAAAGTATATGTAAACTTTAAGATATTTTTAGATATCATTGCACTTTTTTTTAGAAAAATAACAACTTTTAAATACTAGAAAACTCATTCCGTTTTACTACATTGCATTATACTACGACAAACTCGAACTTTTTATAATTAATAAACTTATATTTGTAACAATTTATACTTTTATCAACAAATAAATGCTAATAAGTGATAAAATTTTTGTAAAACTATTACTGTCTATTAAACTCAAACTTAATAAAAAAATCTTGAACACCAAAATGATTCCTAACATTGTAAACTAAATTATTAAAAACAAACTCATTTGAAAGATGTCACTGTAAAAGTAAGTGGCTACTAACAAAATCAAAACTATAAAAAAATATTTTACCTACTTTCCGTAACACTTTGGCAATGTACTTATAATACTTGATCAAAAAGTTACAAATATGCTTACATGAAAAATAAAATAGAATTTCTATTATAAGAAAAGTTACATTATTTTTCTATAATACTATGAAATGTATTCAGAATGGACGTAAATCTTCAGACATAATTTCATGTAAACAGTTTTTGAGTGTATAGTTGAATTTACGTGCTTTAGGGTAAGGGTTAATGTCAGTCAGCCATCAATATGCAATAATTCAATACGATGCAGGTTTAGCGTGCGCACATACGAGAAAACCTACGCACAATGACAATTAAAAATGAGTACAGAACAAAATAAAAATGAAAGTAAATTCGATTTGAGGTATTACTATCTAATCGTGTACCGTCCACTTATAGACCAACCAACATCGCACAAGCTGCATTATGTACGTGTATAAATGCGAATTGGGTAAGAGCTGCTCCGCTCACGAATCAAGGCGAGCATTTGTTAAGCCCGTGCCAAGCGAGCCGAGCGTAACTCTTATTTTCATTCGTGATTATGTTCACCGTGAGTTTTGACGATGACGTCATTCTTTGTAAATATAGTCGCATTACAACTCTTGAAACTGCAGTGCCATCGGTCACCGTTGCGTCTACTTTTCCCAGTCGACCAAAACTTATGACGACCCACTAAAATCACCGGCTTCCCTTTGCGAGTTGTACCGAAAACGGGTGCTGCAAAAAACATAACCGAAAACCATGCAATCAACAAATAGAGAAAATATTTGATCGCTAAGAAACATGAACCGGTATAAGCACCGGAATTAGTATATTAAAAAAAAAGTACAAGATGCAATTAACACTATCTAGACTGGATTATTACTTTAAAAGTATTTTAAAAACAAGGGTCCATTAGTTTTGGACTTATCCAAATTTATTTATTTACAACAACTAACAGGATTTAGTTAATAGTTAATAACAACAAAAAATAGCACTACTTTCAATTAGCTAATACTTTTGACGCTTGATATAATTTTTTTAAACAGATGTGCTACTGTCCATTCATAATACTCCGTGTACACGCGCAATTGTTACCATACTCGTATATTTGCGTAGCAGAGTAACATAAATTATAAAGGATCAGAAATTGAAAGCGATGTCATTTAAAAATTGAACAGTGCGAAATGATATTGTAGTTTCTTAACGTTTTTGCGAATAATTCAACGGGTCTATATAAATTTAACATTTTTAGTAGACGGTGCATTATTATTTAAATATACGATTAACGTTAATCATGCAGTAATTTTATACTTCTATTTTAAATCGGTAAATGAAAAAACTATAGACTATATAAGATATAAGCATACTCCAAGGACTGAAGAGATCTTATTTCTATAATCCTGCAAAATGAGCCTCGTGAAAAATGCGTACGGCATACGAATCATTATGTTACATGATGTATTTGAGACCATATTCATATAAGTATGTGTTCTTAGGCTTGGTTTTAATCTATGGTAACTTTTCTATATAAAAATATATAACTTACATTTCAAGTTTGTTTTAACATATATTTTTTGAAAACGGAATAATAAAGATAAACTATAGATTATTTTTCTAAGGAAAATAATACAATAAGTAGTATTTAAACACAACAAACATTAACTTCTTACTAAAGTAAACTTAACGTTTCAGATACATCAACAAACTAATATGTAATAACAAAACAAAATACTTCTAGTCATTTACAAAAACATCGCTAAATATTTTGGCTACAAAATATCTAGTTAAACATTATCTCATGTTAAGACTTAAATATATAAGTTAGTGTGTATGTTCATTTTTAGTTTTAACAATGACGTTATCGACTGTTGTCACGACCGCTCGGCAGCCGCTGTCATTCTTACTGCATAACCACCTTCGCCGTCTCCTACCAGCGGATTCAGATGTTCTTACGAAAATGTACGGGCCCAACTCTATAACTGGGTTAACATGTGTCTCCGTACCTATTGGAAAAATAACTTCAATTATATAGAAAAACACAAAACAAACACAAGAACGCAAATAGATAGTTAATCTATTTGAGAAACTCTTAACGATTCACTAAATCTCCAATAACAATTTGATTATAATATGGTGTTAATATAGGTTGGCCATTATCCACAACTACTCTAAAGCTATTTTTACAAAGCTAATATATCTTCCGTGATTCAATCTGTTTGGAAGAACGTATAGTTATGACAACAACATAATACAATAATAGACCTCACCGTCAATTAGAATATAATATAAGCCATAAGCCCCACATTAGTATCGGACCCTATCCACGCTTACTTTATCCATACGAATAGAAACGGAGAAATAGGAAGATTTCCAACACATGTAAAATGGCACATGTTTCCATTAAATACCAGATTACATTCGTGCCTTTTCTTATAACCATGATTCAATTTTTTCCGATTTCAATTTCATTTCTTGTTTTCACAATATGAACAAGGTGAAAATCCCGACTTTTTTCCTTTCCCAAAATAAAAAACAAAACAAAAGTATGGCAATATGCATTAACATGAAATTAATTATTGAATTACTTGACTCTTTTCCCTTACGTATTCAGTATATTATAGGTTAATTACTAAAATAATGTAATTTTTTTATTTCCCGCAGAATTGAATGTAACGGACGATTTACGAATGAGATATACTTAAATTTAGGGATTAAATTACTATCTTTATACTTTCGAAATTTATAATAAAGGTCATAAATAAAATTGTTGACAGAAAATTAATGAATTTTTCTAAGTATTCCGAAGGGTTAAAAGGATGAATCGTTCGTTCGTAAAAAACTATACAAGGCCGACAGCCGAGACTCGCCATATCTGTTGGTATATTGAACAATGTATTCGAATTATTCGGGTAAATGTGAGAGTAAATGACCGAACGAAAATAGTAAGTGAAGCAAGGTTATTGCTGACCGTGATGGACCGTCTGGAGTCAAAACAATCATTTTGTGAGTAACGTCCTATTCCTGACCGAAATAATCACATTGTGTTATTGGTATAAAAACATTATTTTTTTAATATTATATATTATTTTTATGTAACAAAGCATCAAACATAACTAAATCGGGACTATTTTTTGAAATCACGATTCTTATACACAAAACTCTACGGCGACGGTGCTCCGGGCACATATAATATTATAAAATTAAACCTTTATCAGCGTATGTGTAAGGTTAAAATATTCATAATAGTTGTTTAAATAATAGAAATGTAATAAATATAAGAAATATAATAATTATTAATAATATTTGAAAGAAACAATAAAAAAATACTGAATACACTAAAAATATAATTAATCCTCTCTGTGTTCGCAAAACCCGACTAACATTTTTTTAACAAAATAGAGTACATACATAATTTATCATAGAAGTTAACCACAGCTAAATGAAAAAAATTAAGATCAAGACATTTTTAAATCAATAGCTACAGGAAATTTTTGCAATAAAAACAATGTCGGTATGTATGCAAACTCTTTTTTTCCCCTACAGCGTAATCGATTATTTTATGTCAGTTTTTGAAGACACAGCGACGATATAAATATTACACAGATAATATGCATTCTACAACACAAATTAAAATTAACTTAACAAAAACATAAATTTCTAACAAATAATATTAAATAAAACTCTAATTTAAAGAAAAAGACAAGAGGCGGCTCATAAAATACATCACGTAAAATTTTATGTTGTTATATCCCATACGGCCATACCGCACCTTAGTCACGCCGTCACATTTTCTGCGTTCTGTCAATATTGCATCACGACCTATAGGTTCCCCAGTATAAGCATTACGATAACAGTACATTTACATTTACAGATAAAAAAACGAAACGATTTTCTATCCAAACGAAAAAAAAAACGAGACAAAAATTTTCAAAATTGATTGACGAGCTGGGAACGTTACGTTTTCATAGACCCATCCATAAAAGTACGGACATATTTTATGACCAGTCCCTAAACAAAATTGGAAAATTATGAGTCTACCTAAATCTTATTTTGTATTTGCGGATTCCAACACAGTATCATTACTCGTGATTATGGTCCATATTCCTTCGTATGACTAAACCGTCGATGGTCGTTATGAAAGCTTTGCATTTGGTTCGAGTTTTTCTAGTACATTGCCATCGCATCTTCCCAGTGTTACTCAATGCTCCTGATTTAGAAAAGCGATGTTTCCCACATACGAGACTTTCTACGCCTCTGCTCGAATATATTTTTATTACTGTAGTGAAAAAAATGCATTACGTAAATAAAAAGATTAACATTTTTTCAGAAATTAAAATATATATATTTAATAAATAGTCAAATTCAACGAGCAGTTTTACTTTACTAACAACGTCGTCTATACATATAAATAAAATTGGAGTGTCTGTTTGTAATATCAAAATAACGATATTTTTAACGATTGGATATGAACGTATACACGATCCTGATAACAAAAATACATTTTATTTTTATTTTTGTCTGTCTGTCTGTCTGTATGTTCCGGGTAATCTCCAAAATGGACTGGACAGATTTTGACACAAATTTCAGTGACGGATAGTTAAAATTACAGCGGTTGACATAGGCTACTTTATTTTAGACTAGCTGTCATCCGTGGCTTTGTCTGTAGTACTATCTCCAAAACGATGTGACCTATTTTCATGGTACTTTCACTGACAGATAGCTAACTTTATAAAAAGTAATTAAAACTTTTTTATTTTGGACTAGCTTTTACCCATGGCTTTGTTTACAGTAATATCTCCAAAACGTTTGAACCATTTTTCACGGAACTTTCACTAACTGATAGCCGATCTTATAAGAAGTAATTTACAATTATAAAAAAAAAACGCATGCGGAGCTGCGTTACAACTAAAAATTAATATAGATAACTAGCAGCTGTCCGCGATTTCGTCTGCATTTAAATTTTTATAAATTGCAACACCACACATTATGCACGTGCAGCTCTTAACGGTTTATGCAGTGTACAACACCAAATCTCTCAGCTGACAGGATTTTTCAAATTTACTTGTTAATTCTCGTTACATTTAAACCAATTGAAACAATTCTTACCCTAACTAATATTATAAGTACAAATATAAGTTTGTATGTTTATTTGTAACGCTTTTACGCCATAACTACTGAATCAATCATCAAGAATATATTTATACAAAAATATTTAATTAATGTAAGCACGAAATTTTCCGATTTCAAATAATCAACATTTGGAAATTTAATCGTACATTCTGCAACCAACTACACTAATCACAATAAAAGAAGTAAAGTAACAAAACTTTATGAAAAACTTAATTAAAAACAAACTATAATAATGAAGTCTATATAAACAACGAGAGACGTAGTTCTTAACATTCGACGTGTTCGCCGTGTGGATACCGAATCCATGGTGTTGCAGGGCAAGGCAGCCCGAGATAGGTTAGGACTCGAGATCCTAACTGTAGGATTAAAGGGCTTCTACTGATACGCATCAACGCTAATAACGTCTACAGCCCAAATATCTTTCCCTGCCTTGCTAAATTTAATAAAAATTCATTGAAGCCACCATACATAGGCTTTCTAACAAGGATCGTCTGGTAGCTCTTCAGATGCCAAGAACTTTTAGCAGGTTATATAGGTAATTTATTACGTCACTCCCACTTGCACTTCCATTTCTATTCTTTGCACTTTGTAATAAAATAAAAAGACATGATAGATTGGATTGTTTCGAGTTCAGAATACTTAGGAAAAAACGGACTATTTTATAGCAAACATCATTTTAATAATGAACTACAAAACCTTATTATTTTTTTATATCTTGCGATGTAATTTTTACATTTGACATACTTTTCAAATTATTTCAAATAAAACCTAATGATTACGCTAAAGATTTTTCTTTACAATAATACCTTCTGTTGTCATAATGAACACTTTGCATTTAGTGCGATTCTGCTAACGAATTTTTTCATTAAATGTTTTATTTTGTTTGTAAAATCGATGATTATTAAATAGGTAAAATATGTATTTTATTAACAGTTCATTCCCAGTTTTCATAACTGTAACTTCTTCTTGAATGTGGTAAAAAACTTCAAAATCGTGTCAATGGTTATGCATCATATTGCCTCTAATGATTTCACCGCACATTGTGATCAGGAAAGCTGTACACTTCGTACGAGTCCTAGTTGTACATTGCCATCTGATCCTGGAGCCAGTTCCATAAGCCTTGGAGAAACGATACCCGTCGGATGATAACATTTGGGTACCTCTCGCCGTTCTGAGTTCTGTAACTGAGTTACGTCCATATTAATTGAATTAACCTGAATAACTTGACATGCTCTCGAACTCCAAAATTATTATGTTTGTCATGTTTGATTCAATTTATAATATACTATAGAGGTAATTTATGAAAAATCAAAAGTTATCAGAATAAATCACTATCCTATCACTACTTCACCTTCTATTATTTAGACGTGAATTTAGTTATAACCTACACCATCACGTTTCGATACACTCTTCATAATTCGTAAGGTAGCCAAATGTCTAATAATTATGAACACGATGCTTTCATTCCTTAAAATATAATAAAGAATAAAAATTGTATTAAAGTATTTCACTTTATGATACAATAGGAGTAGTCACGAGTGCCTTCGCCATTCAATTTTACATGAGTATAGTTAGCACATTCTAATTTTTCTCGTTTCTGATGTATCGATGTAGGACAAGACCAAACATTTTTTTTACATGCTCTGGTAGGGTTAAAGAAGACTTTTGGTTTTTTGTATAAGTACTTTGTATATTATATTAATAATTAATGATATGGTTAAAAGGAAGAAGTAACAAAATCAATATTTTTAAACTAAATCATGGCAACATATCTAAAGATTAAGAAGCCGATATTAATCGATCTATTAAGTTCATATTTCAGACACGTTTTACAATAAAATATTAATGGCATAACGACGCAATACCAGTGTGTTTAAAATTTGTTTTACAGCCAATAGCAATTATTGTAATAATTAATGCGACTATCTACTACATTTAAAATTGAAACCAAAAAGTGCTTTATTCAGTTTAGGCTCTAAGAATGCGCTTATGAATATCAAAATTACCACCGGTTCGGAAAACAACCCAATCATCGAGAAGAACCGGCAAGCAACTCGATCGTGTTTATCTTTTTAATATATATAGATGTATATTAAAAATACATTACACGTTACAATCGTTTTAGTGGATGTACAGAGAGGAGTCAATTCCAAACATCACCATCGTGCATATATTGATCAACTCTATAATAGCCCTCTGACACCAAAACCCGCTTGACATGGCGGTTAAACTTATAGTCCTGCAAATCGGTAATATGCTTTTAACTTTCCTAAAAAATAAACGTTATAACTAATATAAAAAATAAGTAAAAAATAATGAAATATGCAGAGAAGAATTTGACAACGTAGTGACATAAATAATATAATATTTATTATAAAAATATACTTATTAATAAAACAACTTGGATAGTTTTGTCTTTTTTACATTTCTATGTACTAATTAGTCAATATAACTATTTCAATCGAACCCACCACCTTAAGGCACTAAATAACGTTTATCACAAAACAGACAGATAGTAATGTTGTATCACAATTTATGGTTATGTTCTAAATAATTCTTCAACACTTGTCCCTCGTAGGTGGTGATGAAGGCTCGACACTTAGTACGGGATCTTATCGAACACTGCCACCTAGTCCTTTGCCCGACGATCTTCTCTCTAGAAAAACGGTGACCGTTAACTAACAGCATCATAGTTCCGCGGCTTGTCATGTACTCTATCACTGAAAAACCCAGTCATATAAAACCAATTACAAAATATCCCAACTTCGAATACAAAACCATCATCTTTTTTTAAATTTATCTTTAATCACTTATGTACTTATCATGTACAACTTTAACACGGTGAATCATGGACCTAAAACTTTTAATGACGCGTGTCACTATCTTGAGTTTTAATTCCATGAATGCACAATCTATATTTTGCGCCAGACCAATTACTTCTTGGTTTTTATGCCTACACACTCTTGACTTCAGTTAAAATTAGTATATTATATTTGCATGCGAATAAGACTAATTCGAAATGAAAATCAAATTATTTTTTACAAAAAAAAACATTCATCATTTATAGACGAAGAATTTTTTTTTTATTATAAAACGACATTAATAAATATATTTTTTCAAATTGCATTATTGATTGATATTAGTTATTCATTATTTAATAGATATCAATAATTATATTTGAAAGAAAAATATAAATACTCTAATAAAAATGAGCAATTCTTCTCTCTATACGAACTCGTTTAATGAATCTCTAGAAAACGGCTTTAATAATTTAAATAATATTTTGTTAATAGTTAATTGGATAACGACCATCACAACAACAGGCAGGGTAATCTACTTCGGTAGCGATCTATATTTTCATATTAGTTGTAAGTATAAACCCCGCAAAGTAATTGCCAAATATGATAAACTACACTCGTGGCGCGTGCTTACTTACTTTTCGTTAGCTGAACATTTTTTTTTACCTAAAAGTGTTTTTTTCCTTCATAACACTGAACGAATCTAAATTGGGCTACTTACTTTGGCCTCTACAGTTCCACCAGACTAAAAGTTCCACCGGACTACATTAAATTCCCTTTGAATTGTTGGATAGTAAAATAAAACAACAGTTAAAAAAAAGATAAATACATAGATTTGTATCTAAACTGTATTAAAATATTAAAGATAAACATTACTCACGATTAAATACTGAATAAAAGCTTGCACTAGTTTTATCCACCACCGAAACCTAAGTAATATTTATGTTAGTAACGCATTAAGTGCAAGAATTATTCCATATTGTTAGTTTACGCTAATAGTTAATTGAACTTTGTAATAAATTGTAACACTTAAATACTAAACCCCACCCAAATTTAATGGTAATAATTTTTTTACGTACTACCTAATACAATTGTATAATTAAATTTATTTCTTTCGCCGAAACAACTGAAGCCTCAAATTGTAAACTCTTGCTATAAATAACTACATCATGAAATTAAGCACCTTTGTCATGATTTCATAGGAGATTCGGATTCTAGTTATTTTCCACTCCGTTTTCATAAATAATACACTATTTCATTTAATCATGTAACCTTACACTGTTATATATAATAAAATAATCCATAATTATTAGTCTATATTGTCTGAACACTTACTTAAGCAAATATATACTATAAGAGGTATTATTACACGCATAAAATTAATTTGCAAATTGGAATGTTTGCACTCCAAAGAATCTTATGAAATATTTCAATTTTGTATCAAATATTTGTAAATCAGTTTATATATACCATTGGAGTGATAATTTTAAACTCTCCTTTATAGTATGATACATTATCGTAGATCGTTTTATTTCAGTTATAGTATTATTAACTATTTTTAAAGAATAGGTTTGTGTTTCACGATCAAATATCGTTCAATCAGTGATTCAATAATACATTATATTCACCACTGTAGACATTTCCAACTTTTATCACTTCGTACAACGAATATTGCGCGTGTGTAGAAACAGTCAAATAAAATCATAAGTATCTTACGTAAAATCTATATTACCTAACAGATAATAAGCGATAACGTTCACAAAAAAAAATACTTAACAAGAACCTGCAATTCAAACATCGCTCGAAAACAAGAGCTACTTCACAAACTGTAAGCGATTAGTTGCGAAATTTCCGTCCGAAATTCGGAGAATTAAATATTCATAATCTTTATTTAGTTCTTAGAATAAAAATGTAAAGACTATAAATAAATAATAAGCCCATGTCACTTTTTATACATCAACCTAAAGTCTACCGAAAACCCTGTAGAAACCCATTGAGTATGTAGGTTTTGTTTGATGTGACTGCGACTCAAAAACTTATTATTTTTAGTATAGTTAGTGTGTCCAGTACACCTAATTAATATTTACCTAGTACCTTTAGTTACCTAGTAGTGAAAAATTTACAATGTATGTACATTTCATTAATATAGGTTATAGCAAATCCAAATTTCGAGTGAAAACTTCGCATATTCAATGCAGGCCCACTTATCTAACATAGATATAGGTTAAGGCCACCTGTCCGTGCGCATATCATAGAATCATTCAACTAAAATATTCTTATGTGCCTATAGATGATACATCTAAAACCTGTTGGCGCTTGTATGCGCTTGCGGGTCGTGAAAGCCCCAAACGCGTACGATGGCATTGTCCATAGTATGCAGAGAAGCTCTGCAGCCGGCTTTGGCTTTTACGCACACCCATCTAGTTCTGCTGCCGTACTTATTAACCCGATTGAAACGATACTGGCCGATCATGATAACAGGGTTGCCACGTTGAGACTGCGCAAAAACCGGGTTGAGATCTGTAAAAACAATAAAATTAGTACCTGGTCAATATAGTTTTACAATTTATTGTATTTTCTCGTAATCACACTTTGATTAACAAAACTGTACAAAAAGGTAACTGAAAAATAATTATAGAAATGCTTAGTTATTTCATAATCAACAAAATTTATTATAAGTAATATTCACTGTAATAAATGCTGCCATAAACTTATTGTCTTATAATTAATCGATTTCAAGAATTTTATAAATTATTTCAATGTTCGCTATGGTTATTCTAAAAAAAATTTTATGGTTTTATGAAACCACGATGCAAGTGAAACTTTTTTTGGGATGGTAGCATTTTAAAAACTAATCACAATATTTATTGAAATCCTTAAATTATTTTGAATTGAGCCATGGACGCACCCATATTGGCCTTGGCTGCTCAGTCGAGCGCCTTTCACTTGACCTCTACAACGCAGTCAGCTGTGATGGGGCAAGCGATAATGGGCGAAAAAGTTGAATCGATGTAAAAAATGTTTCACTTTAAAAATAAATTTGTCTAGATTTATAAAACAATATTTAACCGTAATTATGTAGATAAATCAGATCATTAAGTAAATTCCACAAATATGTTTAAAAAGTAAAACATGCCATTAATACAGTACTTGAATAATAACTAAACATAATTATATTTGCAACAGACTTTTGTCAAGAGTGCGTAATAATAAAAAAAAATATCTATAGAAGATTTATTAAAAAATCGCTTGCCACGAACGAAAACTTGGAAAGCTCAAATAAAATTACTAAGTAGCATATAACTCTAGTCTAATTAATCTTACTTTTATATCTAATCAAAATAATAGAACATTGTATTTAAAAAAAAACTGTATAGAAAAATGTGTCGCGACAGTTACTCGCTGTTTTCGTAGGACACTTCCTTAGTACGATTGTATTAACTAATTTGTCACCATTGATTTTTCCTCAATATAAATTAAAAACAAACTTCCTTTAAATCTCTGATGCAGATAAGATTATGTCGAAAGAATACATTTTCAATACAGTTTTCGTAGGGTAGGAAAAGCGCTACATTCGTGTATATGTATTTATCTACGCGATAAGCTGAGCTCACTTGCCTTTTAGTTTTTAAACTTGTATTTAGTTATTTCATCAAAAGTAAAAAAAATTATTACTCCTATAATTAATTAAAATAAGTTGATTGTCAATTATAAGTAATATATCCTAACCTTAATAATATTTTAAGAATTAAACTAAATTAGACAAGTGACGCAATGCAGCCAGTAAAGAGCAAAAATATTACGTTCGTTCCCAAAACGACATTATTTAATATTTTAACATTAAATATTACAATGGGCTTATAATTAACTAATGATTATGTTTACCGAGTGTTTTTACAATGACATTATCGACAGTCGTAATTGACGCGGTACATCCACTCTTCTTTTTGATGCACGTCCAGCGAACCTTGGAACCCCAACAGGCGTGTTTGTTGAAACGCCATTCGCCGATCTGTATCACCAAGTTACCGCGTTGAGATAAATCAAATTTAGGTTCTGGAACACAACATACCAGAGTGTTATTTCTGAGTATAATATGTAGTAGGAAGAATCCACAAATATTTTTTTTACAAGCATAAATCAAACTATAGAAAACTAGTAGTAGCTCGCGATTTCTTTCGTGTTAAATCCTAACAAGTATTATATAAATGCAATTGTGAGTTTATTTATTTATTTATTACATTTACATACATTAATTGCTGAATCAATATTCATGAAATTTTGTATACCTTGTCAGAGGCACAGAAACGGAAGTACCTTTCATTTTAGATGAAAAAGTACTGTTTCAGAGAGATAGGCTACAAATTTACATCAACACAAGCGAAGCGGCGGGCAAAAGCTAGTACAATATAAAAATTAGTTTTACTACTCGGAGAGAACGTAGTTTTTTTATCGGTGTCAGATTTTTTAACAGCTGATCGTCAGTAATCCCAAAGGTAAATTCCTAGAACCTTTATCTCTTTGTAATAATTGTGTATATAAATTTAAACTCATGTTATATATAAATCAATTTATTACTCGGAAACTTATATCTATTTATACTAATACACTAAAAAACGATCTGTAAATGTTGTAAGTGAAAAATAATCGCTCTAATATATTATAAACAAAAAACATAAGAAGCTCTTTACCGCACGATTTATACTCCAGCTTAGACTTCAAGGAAAAACAGAAAATAATTGAACCCAGACAAAAGAGAATTCAAGGTTCAGACCAATCACACTCGTTATAGTATAAATGGTACGATTTTTCTAAATCTTGTACGAAATATTTGATTATCACTCATTCGACTTCAGCACGTTTTTTACTTTCAGTGTATTGTATTTCATTACGAAATTTGATACGTTATGAGATATTAATAAAAAGAGAGTAATAATATTATTACAAAGAAAACATATGGAATCATACTCCCTATACATTTTAATCAAATCATAAAGTTGAACAATAATTAGAATATTTTAATTCTATCGACTCAGAAACAAGAATTCTATATTCCACGAAGAAACTACGTCACAACTAATAATTTAAAATCTAAACAATCAATAACAAAACATTTTTTTTTATCGATTCCTTAATTATATTAAATTTCAATTGTTTATTTTTACAGATTTGTCAAAAAGAATAAAAAATCAAATCAAGTAACTTTGACCGACATTTCGCGCCTGCTTGGGAGTGTCGTCAATTTATGTAAATTATAAAATATACAGTAGATATCTTAATTGAAATTAATTGTATTATTCACCGTATCACAATCACAAATAATAATGGAATAACTAACATATACAATGTTTTGGTGTTTTACGCTTAATGAAAATGCATACTTGCCCACGAACAGTTTGAACCACTTTTTTTTTATAGAAGCACGATAAAATTGGCAGCGAAAATGTGGCAAAATAGAATCCATGAACAATAGTGATCACCGAGAAATCACCAATCCTTCTCTTATCGTCGCTCTCATAACAAACCGCAAGACTCTAGTCTAGTCTAATCACGATATAGACAGTCCAATCCAAAACAAACCAATGATAGATCAGTGGTTAACGTGTCCGACACCGCATTGATCGACCCGGGTGAATGAGGTAGCTTTGGACAAAAGAGAACACCGTGGTGAAACAATAGCTTTTTCTAAGCTCGCCTGGCTACCTGACACCCTTAACAGGAAAGTCTTTCGCCAAACAACTACAGGTGTGCTTCGACAACTGCACTTGAAAATCAGTTCCTTTACGTTAGCTTGTTTATCATATTGGACCACAACGTCATTTAACATCAGATGAGATTATGGTCAAAAGTAAAAAGTAATAAAAATTAACAAACTAATAGAATGACATTGACGTGTCATTGACATCATCCAGGAATTACTAATGGCTGCCTATAAAATTAATCACGAAATTAGAACGTTACGTTAATTATCTTTATATGCCCTTGTAAAATATTTAGCGTGAAATTGAACTCTTATTATGGGCAAAAATTCTTATTATACAGTGTATGCAATAAATTTAATAATGTACCTACTCCTTAGAATAAAACAATTTATTATTCGTCTCCATATTTCAATAACTTATTAGAATTTATAAATCTGATTGTTTTTTAACTCTTTCGTTTATGTACCTTTCGACTAGAATCAATATATTCGATGTTTCTGATATTCTTGTATATTTACTATTCTATAATTATAAGAATTAACATGGCATCAATTCCCTTAAAATAATAGTTTTTGTGTAAATTTAACAAATGTAATGAAATTCATTAACGATTAACTTTTCATTCCGAATACCTTCATTACTAAAAATAAAAATGTTACACACAAATTTGTATAAACAGACGTCGAGTGTTCTCAAAGAAAATTCATATAAAATTACTATTGAGAAAGAATCTTATAGTAAATGAGCATCTTATATTTAATTAAATCGGCAGCTGTTCAATAAACAGTCGACACTAACATAAACCAATTGATAAATTTAGCATAGTTAATGATTATGCCATCCATTCAACTTCGTCAGCCTGTCGTTGACGGTGACAGCTAAACATCTACATCCACTGGTCTTTCTCGAGGTGCACTCCCACCAAGTTTTATCACGGCGTGTCAGCTTCTTTATGAAGCGGTAGTTACCCCACGATATCGTGGGGTTTCCAAATTTTGTCAAATCAAATCTCAGACCGCTCGGTTGTACTAAAAATGTTAAAAAATATTAATAATAAGAACAATAGTAGTAAGGCCTAACAGACAGAACATCTAAAATGAACTGACATCACATATGCATAGGTCTTGTAAAATATACAGGCAAGACAGCTGTCTTTTGTTTTTGGCTCGGTAAATGTACATGTAAAACCAAGTTACTTGGCAAGAGCTTGTCTTAAAATGATTACATGAACTAGCAGATAAGCTCAGCAACTGAAAATTAAATTGTACTGAAACACAAAATCAATTGTGAATATGGTTCATTCAACATAAAATATATATACATCAGACAATATTTTTTATTAATTTGGCATACATGTCTAAAATTCCTTAAAATTCTAACGATATTCTTTAAATAATAATACTAGTGCAGTGCATTATTAAAGTTTCTCTTGAGAATGTGACCTATAATCTAGATGAATCAGGATAAAAGCAAGAAACTAATACAAGTTAATCACATGCCCAAATCTTGTGACAGTCATCAATGCCTATGGCAGGTACTCATTTTAATGATGTTTGAATTAATCGTAACTACGAATGCGTTACATTTTTCTCGTGTCTTTATACATATCCAACGCTCCCTGTTACCGTCTTTTTTCATAAGCTTATATCGATTTCCCGCCATAACCAAAACAGGATTCCCTCGCCTGCTCTTTCCAAAATAATAGTCCATAGAAGAATCTGATTCCGAACCTAAAATTCAATAATACAAACAAGTTACAAATTAAATTATATTCACTTCTAAAAAAATACAAAGTAAGAGGTATCGTACAAAATTTGAAACACCCAAACCTGCCAAATCATCTGCTCACTGTGAGGCTTGACAAACAAAACGTACGCTAAGAAAACAAATCAGACAATTTTCATTTAGGTATTAATAAATTTTGATTCAATCAACCGCAAACACTCTTTAAGAAGACAACTGTTTTAGCATAAATTTCCGTAAATGCAGCCTCAAGTAACATGTATTGTTGAACTACAATTTTCATTGAATATCCAACAACATTGAATCACCCAATATATTTACATATGCTTGTAAACTACTTAAGATCATTGGCATGCTGCATTTTACTAATAAAATATCATTTTATTCTCATAATCCTTAATCGGTTGACAAGCTAATTTAGAATGTAATTCAGCAACTGCACTTAACTTGGTAAAATTTATCCTGGTACCGTTTATGGCCAAATAGTCACTTTACAACATCAAATAAGATTGTAATAAAATGCCGAAACATACTTGTACAAAATATTAAATAAACAAAACTTGTGATGTGCCTAGTCCCCATAACGAATAGATTTAATTGATCATTTTAAATGTAATTAATAAAAGATAAACCGAACACAAATGAAATGTCTGCCTCATTCTGTAGATAAATTTTATCCCATAAAATCTGATAATTTAACGGTTATAAGTTCCATATAAGAACTAATATTAATAAATGCCTTTATGTAATTAAGTACGACATCAATGTAATTGCTTGTTTAATGACTAAATGACCCGAAATATTTGATAATATGATCGTGAATAGTCGTTACAGAGGCTCCACAACCATTATGCACCTGACTACAGATCCATCTAGTTTTAACGCCGAAGCAGTTTTTATTATTGTTTTATTATTGTATTTTTAAAATATAAAAATTGTACAACATTTAGACCGACATCTTTAAATAATGCAATAAATCCAATTTTGAAGCGGTGGTGGCTCACGAGTTACTTGCGTTTATTAGCATAGTTTTGATTGCTACAATTAACTTCACATTCTTAGAACAGAGAACATAATAACAACACCATAGAGAATTAATAGAAAATTTTGAAAATCTAGCTATCTACCGACCTAAGTTTAAATCTTATGATCAAATAATTATTAGAGTGTACCCATTATGTAAATTTTAAACAGACTCTCTATTCTATATTTTAATATCTTTGGCTATATTATCACTTAACATCAAGCGAGATAACAGTGAAACAATCATTTATATATAAGACGTAAAAATGTAATATTTTCATATTTATGAAAAAGTTTTATGAACGTACATTTGAAATAATAATATAACTACAAATAAAATAGCAATTCTATATATCAAAACTTAATTAAAATAAGCTATGGAAGAAAAACTAAATTCAAATGTCTCGAAATAAGAAATCGATTAAAAAGTATTATTATACAACAAAATGACGAATTAAAGGAATTTGTTTTATTTTCGCTAACATACATTACATTTCAATGATTGTGAAACCCGTCTTTGTAGATGACACTGTTATTTACTGTGACTAACTTGGAACGACACCCACGAGGTTGGTTAGTACACCGCCATCTGACCATTGGCCCCTTTACTCTCGACTCGCAATATCGGTAGGGCCCGAGACACACCTGAGGTTTACCAAATACAGATAAACCAAACCGAGGCTCCTCATCTGAATAATAAAATATGTTTTACTATAATAAAACGTAATTACTACACTTACAAAATACAGTTTGAAGATAATGGTGAAATCTCTTGCTTTGAAAAAACGTATGTGTGTTAGAGAATACTTATCGCTTTTTATTAACAACAAACGACACTGTCTTTGATGTATGGTTTTAGATAACTCTCTATTAAAATATCGAGTGGTAACCAGAAATAACTAACAATTTACCAGTTAATGTATTTTAATATTTCTTTATATTGTCATAACTTATTTTGATGATAGAGAATTTGTCGAAACATTAGGTATATTTATAAAAAATAATACATATTTGTATCGAAGATAACATGCTTGAGAAGAAATTCAACTTGGCCTCCAGTAAAAATATATCAAATGAATAAATAAACCATCGCGAAGGCTCATTAAATAAATAACATAGGATACGAATGGAAAGAAAAGCAGTTCTTCAAGCGTAATATAATTCATAAACAAGTGTTCATAATATAAAATAAGATTTTATATACAAACATAATATTGAAATAACATGTATAAGTAGAATATTAACATACAATAAGGCTCATATAATTAACCTAGGTATATCACCGAATTACGTATCGCATTTAGAATATCACTGATTTTGTGAGAAGCAAAGCCTATTCATCGAAATGTAACTATACAAGTTTAAGAGATCAACAAATTCCGAGAAACATTCGATTTCCTAATAACAATTATAATTATATTAATATAAGTCATATTATTGCTCATATGTGATGCCTGTTGGCAAACGCAGTGCGACACGAGGAAGTCACTGCATAAAATTATTTGACATCTAGGAGTCTTTTTTTACGTCAGAGTCAGGTCGTCGCAGCCACAAGTCGGTTGAAGGTATTATCCTAGGGAAGTTTAAAGCGTGGAAGGCTAACGCTGCGGCAGTTGGTGAAGTGACTGGCGAGGGTAAAATGGCAGCCACAGATGGTGATATGCCCGTGAAAGCGGGAATGCGGGTACGCGGTCGCAACTGCACGAAGGCACCGTTACCGCAACGCGCGTGTGACGGTGGAGCATGGTTGTGAGCGTCTCCCGAAGCAACAAGCTTCCCTGATATCATCCGTACTCGTGCTCTGCAGCCCATATGTTTTGAAGAACAGTAGAAAAATCGTCCACCGACTTGCGAGTAAGTAAAACCTCGCAGAACTAGTATATATTTCCCCTTTTCCGTGGGAATAAACTGCACGTCTGCAATACCAATCGTGTTTAATAATTATTCAGTGTTATTATAGCATACTGCTTGATTTCTTTTAATGTAAGTTAGTCACAAAAATATATACATAGTTATTAAACATTTTAAAAACCTTTATTTACATTGCAGAAATAATTCACTTGGTCATATGAAAAACAAAAGCCTACATTATGTAATATACATAATTATAACATATTTTAAATTGTAAATGAATAAAGAAACTTAGATAAGACATGTATAATAAATAAGTTCGAATGAATGATTAAAGGAAATAAATCAAGAAGTTGTTTGAATATCCAAACAAATCATATCCACGCTCGTTTCTATTGTAATTTACACGATGCATTGAAATTATGTTAAGAAAAATAAAAAATAGTTATAATAATGTTTTAATATTTATTTCAAATTATAAACGAATACGATAACCATCCTTAATTATTTTTATATTTTTATGTAAGCCCCATTTTTAATGAAATACTGCGGTGGTTTATGTGTGTGATTTACGTGATTTCGTAATATTTTGCCATCCTGTAAACGCCGGAGTCTCGCCGGGCACCCTTGGACTTTAGCCGAAGAACACACCCAGTTAATTCCATAATTAACACGATGATATGTGTATCCATCTAACATAAGGATATATTTCTTACTGTTTCGCCTTCCAGAAGGTATCAAAATACCTTGATTATCATCTGAAATTGATCGATGCATTTTAAAATAAACATTATTGTACTAATGTAGCGTCACAAGTGACTAAGCAATTTAGCTCCATTTTTGGTTCTATGAAAGGACTGCTTCAGAGAGGAGGCCGGTGGCGGGTGCCTGCGCGAGTGCTTGTAGTTCAAATGTACATAGACGCCGGCAGCGTTCACCTGTGTTAGCGGCGTTTACGTACATTAGAACTATACGCACCTACGCAAGCACCCTCACCGGCCTGCACTCTGAAACAGACAACATCTAGGCTTTGCCAAACCCAAAGAAGCCGAGTATGTTTCTCTAAGCAACTTTTTTTTGTTGTGCATATTTTTAAGTAAATGATATCTTCTAAAGTATTCATTGAAATGACGTCAAAAGAAATATCGATGCACATTAAATCTTCAACGTAACTAAAATATTTAATAGAATAAGTATTAATATTTATTTATTTTTTAATTGCTACCTCATTTTAGCATGCTCATTCTGTAGGTACATTTACATAAAAGTATTAAAATATATGTACATGTATTACACCGATGTAGTCCTGTGGAACTGTAGAGGCCTGACGAAGCCCACAGTGTAGGTCAGTTCGGAAAAAAAAAGTATTGCACCACAGTATTTTTTCATGGCGAAAGTTTTTGTGCTAGGTACTTATTATAACTCGCCACCAGATGGCATTAGATAATACTTTATTGGTGTTAAGTTTATTTAACGTGTATGTAGTCGTAAGCAATAGTTATTAGTATATGTATAGTTATGTATGTATGATTTGTAAAAACAAAATAATTAAGGTCGCGACATAGAGGAAACATATTTTAATTTAATATAACAATGCATAGGTAATCAAAATAAAGAGTATTCAACAACAATATCAGCATTTATTAAAAAATATTATATATAAAAATGAAACTATCACTATTACAAAGACTAGCGAGGTAGTTTGTTTAATGGCATCCTTTAATTTTCTTCACCAGGAACATTTAAACCAGAAACAAATGACTAACACATTTATCAATCGTTGGAGCAATTATGCAGAGCCAACTCCAGGTCGAAAAAGGAAAATGATCTGTTAAGTAAGCCATATGGTTTTATTACACCTGAAAAAAAATTAAATAGAATTGTCTTTATGTATGACGTGACTTCACTGTAATTTATTAAAAAGGTATATAATATAGACGTAATAATAAAACGTCGAATGTTCTAAAAGGCTTTATTAAAAAAAAAAAAAACAAAATTAGTCCTTTATATTTTTAATTAAGTTATTAAACCTTTACTTGAAAGGATATCGTTGCCGCAGTTTTATTTCAAAATGATTGCACGAAATGCTTTGTTTTCCTTTTGATATTCTTATAAATGACAATTTATTAAGTAGTTAAAACGAAAGCGTCAGATTGTTTCTATACGAATATAAAATTAATCTCCTTAAATTTTACATTATTCTACTAAATGTATAATTTTAGAAGTTAAATGTATCGCATATAACATTATTTAATAAATTTACGTATATATTTTTAACCTCATAAAGTACATTATCAGGCCAAAGGCAGAGGCGTAACTAGTGTCGAATAGGTCTTGTATTACGTATTTACGTGGGGGACAACCTTCTTAGTGCTAAATAATGAATATTATGTTTTCCAAGACGTTATCACGTAGAATCCACCTTCCCTACGTGGGAAAAAATTGTGCAAGAATTATTTTTCTCCGCTCTACCCTTTCAATGATTTAAATCATAATATCTGATGAAGAACAATAACGAGAAACAACTTTCGGGCAATCTTTTTAAATATATTGTCCAGGACAATTTTTATAGACTAAATCCATTTGATTTCATTTTTTAATTATTAAATTATTATGAAGATGGAAGGTACTATTTTACTCATTTTTGTTTACATGCCCTGTATTTCGAGTCCCAAGTTATTAAGTCGGCGACCGGTAACTATTGAACTACGCCCCTGACCAATTGATTAGAAAATATACTTCTAAAATATTTAATTACTATGTGATTATAGGTTATATAATAAAATGTTTATTACATATTAATTTCGCTTAAATATTTCAGTAACAAAAACAATTAAAGTATTATAAAAATTGTTTATGAATTAACATTTGCACGTTGTACAAGATTCGCTTAAAGCGTAAATACATATATATATATATATATATATATAATTAATTGAATACCACGAGTAATATATGAGTATTAAAGCTGATATTTAAATAATTACGATGATTATTCTATCGGTATTGTTTAATTTAATCATAGTTGTAATTTATAACTTCACACATAAACGACTGGAAAAGTAGATTATATAGTGGTATTGAACATTTGATACATTTTAAACAAAGGATACGTATCAGACACAACTTTGAAATCTACGAAATTTGCTTTTACAAAAAAATGTACTTAATAGAACAATTACGTTCATATGAATGTTTATCCATCAATTACGCATAAACGTGTTCATCATGTAGGAGAATATATAACCATTTTTAGCAGACAGCAGCTACTAGTAACAAATAAAACTGAGAGACTATGAACTACAAAAAATACATAAAGAAAACATATATAAACGGTATTCCTTTCTTTTATTCGAATTTAAATGTGTTCCATCATTATAACAAAAAAATTATAATAATTGCAAATGTAGTTATCATTTAAGACAATTTATCACTATTTCATGTGAGTTACTTTGAAATATTTACTCATATACATTTAGTGATTCTTCATAAGATCATAAACTATATTATATACAAGCTTATAACCGAATTAACTAGAGAACATATCAGAACATATTGAACAATTGATCCAAAATTAATATCCTTGAAAAAAACAAAAGAAAAAACATTACGTTCGCAACAAATCAAGCACCAATATAGTTGGAACACAGAAAATATTTTCTGTATTCACCGGCAGCTAGCTATGGTTATGATAACCGTACTTTTTTACTATGTATTCATCGTAAGTTGTCAAGGTCGCGGTACACTGGAGCCACCTCTTCCTCCCGCAGACCCATCGGGTCTTGCGTCCTCGAGATCTCTCCCTTATGAAATTCAAACCCTCGTGAATTATCATCGGGTTTCCCCGCCGTGACGTCACGAAATGAACACCTGGAAATTAACTGTTGCCGTTGAAATGAACGCAAAATAATAATAACAAAATAAATAATAAAAACAAAAGGCTAGCTATTCCTGCAGTTTCAGGCGTGTTTGATTTTTCCTTCCCTCGGCGCCCGATATTCCGCTTTCCATTCTTTTCGACATCGGTCACGGTATTTGCTGACATTCATTGTATGTAGTAATTCCTCCACTTCTATGGGTCAAGCATGATGTTAAAGAACCTATAAACTTCCTCAATAAATCCCGACTACTATTATAAATATGAATGTGAATTTGTTCACGTTATTATATTTGTTCACTACTCAACTGATCATCTTGAAATTTTTCGTACACATTGTCTGAAGTATAAAGAACCGTATAAGGTACCTTTATTTAGTCTCTATAATTTTAGATTATATGGACAGGATGTTAAATACACAATACATGGTTGATAAAATAGACCAATGAAAATAACTCTCAAACACGCCTTTGGTGCAATGATATAATTTTTATAACAGAAAAGGAATCGCAATAAAACAAAAAATATATTAGCTTAATGTTATAAAAAACAGTAGGACAATTGAAGTATTTACCAATAACTAACACTGTGTAAATATGAGCAAGATAAACTCTCTATACATATGATAATCGGGCAAAAAGGAAAAGATGCTAATCAAGCGTTTTACCACAACAACAATTAGATAGTAGTTGAAAATGGTAAATCACAAGCCCTAACCCAAAACAAAGGACGTTTGAATCCAGCCGCCCGAAGACATGGATAACAGAATAGTCTTGATAAAGACCTTTAGATTAAAACTTCCTACACTTTACCACAAACCCGCTTTCTTAATAGTCATCTTATCGAATTAATATCAGTTGGTAACCAAAGTTGATATTGTGTCTCGAGATGTTACAAACCAATGTATTGTGATCTCATAACCTTTATGGAAAACACTATATAGATAAACAAAATATGGTGTAATGGATGATTAGGCACTAGTGCTTAAACACGCTTGGCAGTTTATTGTACAGTGTAATAGAACCGCTAGAACCAGTGGTGAAAATTGTGGTTTTCTCAATCTGTTTAATATTTGTTATAGTAAGTACTCTCACCACCATCTCTCGGCGACAAAAGAATAATAAAACGCCACCTATATTTCTTGTTACGATTTATTATTTTTTCTATTCCTTTTCCTTAAGAATAGTCAATTTAATTTCGAATATTATTTGATACTACTTAGGAATATATTTGTATTATAATGATAATTTGAAAGGCAATCATTCGAAATTTAAACCTTTTTCAAATTTAAACGTTTGGAAAATGTTTCTCTAAAGTTCGTCGACTGCTTTCTGATAAATTTGATAGCAAAATATTTATAATGTAATTATGATCCATAATGATTAGTTAACGAAAATTTATACCCGAATATGACTATTCAAGTTTACTTAATTCTCGTTTTTAGGATACACGTAACGCCATCTAGACAAAAACCTTGAAAAATCTTTCGGCTTCACAACAACCGACACAGAATGACATCCCAAGTTACCAAACCGCAAAGACTCCGACAGGGAGGGCGCTGGATGCACCATTTTTTTTTTGTATAGTAATATCATACCGGGAATCACATACCAATGAATATGTAAATAGGGAACTGAATGCCTCCGAACTGTATATAATTACGATGGTTACGTGAGTAGTGTTATCGATCGGCTCCGTAGAAACTGAACCGAGACTCGGAGCGACGTCAAAAATGCAGTTTACCGTTAACCAGATTAACATGATAGCCTTCCACGCCGTCAATATGTGACATCGAAATCAGTTAAATTTATATTCTTTTACTTTATAAGTACATTGTTGAAGATGATTTTATACTGTTAGGAATCATAAGCTCTATCGTTCTAAGTTTTTTCTTAAAGGTAAATGCATACTATTACTTTATACGAGTAATTCAACTGTATATCTATATACATTATAAGATAATAACATATATTAATAAATTGTTGTTTCTTGTCAATTTTTTTAACAAAAGGGTATTTTCGAATCGGTATAGTTTTGAGATTATTGAATGCCTATGATCGAATAATTTTATTTATTTCTATGACCAGATTGGATTTAACGTTTCAAAAGGTCTCGTCCACATAATTGAAGATGTAGCTTAGAATATAATAATTAGCAGAGTAGCAGCTTCGCTTTTTTAAGCTAAATTAAAAAATATCTATCAGGATGTTTTTAACTTTAGTAAAATGTTATAAATTACTATAGCAATTATATATAAATGTAAAACTAATAAGAAAAAACTCACATTGCAATTCAATTTACAAATCATGATTAAACACCATTCAACAATACTTTGTTAAAGTTACCTGAATAGTAATGTAATTAACCACTAGCCAACGAAATCACTGATTTTTCTTATTATGCCAGAAAATAAATTTAAACGTTATCTCTTAATATTTCTAATTATTTTAAATAAAAACCTTAAACACAAATCTGCGATATGTAGTTGTGTTTAAATATATTTGTGTTTAAATATACAATTAACAAATGATAAAGGAGGTTGATCGTTTTTTTTAGCCTTTTCATAAAGGGTTGTTAAAAAGAACATACCCTTTTACGTCAACGAAATATATTGCCGGACAATAGATATCTATAAGCCACGTGTCTTCAATAACTGGCCTCCATTCTTACGGAACGCCAAACACGTCTACATGGTTTGTTCTTCGATTCTTCTTAGAATTATTAGCGATTTGCAAGATGCACATTGCTACATACTAATACATAATTTCACAATTTAACTCGATCTTTCTAAAATTTTCATGTTCATTGAAGTGTAATAGGAATAACCGACATAATTTACATTATTTTTAAAGAAATCAAATCAAAAGGAAGGGTATCTTTTGATTACTCTCGTCTCATTGATCCCGGGATCGGTTTTCGATTGGAGTCAAACTTATTCATTTCTTGCGTCTCCGTCATTTAGGAATATTTGTCATCGTTTAGGAGTATTTGTATTTATTTTAAACTTTTGAAATATTATATACATAATAACTTATATATTGAAATAGAATTAACATTTCCATTTTATTTTTACCACAAAGCAGTATTTCTCGTACTACTACAAAATCATTCCTACTAACTTTTCAAAACAATAAACCATAATTACGTAATCTTTGATATTACTTCAATCATGTCTCGTATTAGTCACAGTAGACCATAGAATGAACTGATAGCATGTGAGGGACTTCATGCCTGCTATTTTATTATGTAAAAAGAGATAAAAATACCAAGTAGTTGTAGGGCGTGGGAGTAGCGAGTACATGTTAAAACCGTCGAGACATTTGTAACGAGTTTCAAGCGTATGTAACGGTAACCAAATTAAGTAAATTATTAATATGCATCCATGGAGATTCTACGTGTGGTCACATTTTATAACAATTTATGAGTTTCCAAATATATATATAATTCGCTTGAATATTTCAATGCTGTGCATGTTGCTTTCAATTTACGATCAAAACCAACCAATAAATATCTATTCCTATATTTTGTTTAAACAATACTTATATAGCGTATTTTATAAAAGAAGCCTGTTCATTAAAGTGAAGGACACGGTGTTCGTAAACTTTCACAAATCCATTTGTAATATGAATATAAAACAATTCTTTACTTGTAATTTTTTTCCTTACAACGTTATCTTCTTAGAAATATGTATATGTTTATATAATATATATAAACCTAAGTACTAGTCTTATATCATCGTTCAACTATTGTATCTGCTAGTATAATATAGTTTTACTTTGTGCAAAAGTCATTTCAATTCTACTATTATTAATTTTGCTTCTATTTATGCTTCAAATAACTTTAAGATTTTTAAAACGCTAATTTCATTATCGTAGCCTAGGAAGCATAAATTTCCTTTATTCAACAATGTCAAGGATGACACCAATATCTATCAAGAAAATAACAAATATCCTTAATCTACGAGATTAATCTGGTGGTCGCCGTCCTAAAATTGCCTAGTTTATATAAATGTAATAATATACCGAGTATCCCGCGTGCCTAATTTTAATATACCAAAAATAACATATTAAGGTATTCACTTCATTTGAATTAACGGTACACTACGGCTTACTACAAACAGGTGTTTGCTAATTCGACGAGCAGTAGAAATATCAGTGTCGAAACACGTGCCCTTCTTAGAACGTTCGATGAAGTACATTCTTATAACCTGTTATTAGTATCGATATTAAACAGAAAATTTTCAGATAAAATAATTATAAATACTTTGAGAATACCTTGTCTAATACATTTAGATTAATAAAAATACAAAATTACACAAATATACGCGCAATAATTTTTATACTGGTTAAGCGCAATGCATGCAAGACACCATTGGTAAATACAACATGATTCAAGAATAGATATGATGAGAATTCATTACCACATCAGCCAGTCAGCCGCCGTCGAGTTGTCGGCTTACAAATAAATATAAACCGGCCGTTTCCAAGATATGCTACTCAGAAGCGATGGATCTTTCTGTACCTTAAACTGGTCGCCGTCCAACCACGGCAGGTACAATTATTTTGGTACCCTAATAATTGTATTTCTTAAGAGTTATGCCTATGACCTAATTTACTGTTCGAAGCGTCATGGCCGATAGAAAGAGTTAGAGATGATGAGTTATGATAGCTTGAATTGAATTCAATTCAACTCTGCAGCGATCGCGTTTACTATATTAAAATTTCGCTTTCTCTTGAACAAATAACACTACATAAATCAAATAATAACTTTTTTTTATGTACTCTGCTTCAAAATTAGAAAGTAATAAGTTACCAAGACAAAAGTATAAAACAAGTATTACACAGTGATCAGGTCAAGTATTTTCTTTTAATTTTACCAAGTTATACGGGTTTTATTATTCCACAAAGAAAATAACGACCACGCACTCCGCCACGCGGAGTACTGCCCACATGTAGGTTATTTCAGATAGGTCCTTCGACTTAATAAAAAATGTTCATGTAATTTTCTACTTCTGACAGTTGTAACTGTGTGTCTGTATAAGTGATATGTAACTAAAAAAATAAACAAATCATTATTAAAATAATAATTAACAAATACTAAAGCATTCAGTCGTCTGTATGCGTACGGCATTCAGCAGCTAAGATGCACCCTTCTCGTCACAACGATTCTACACCAATGAACGGCCTTTACCGAGAAGTCAAATATGTGAATTGTAATTTATTCGGGCTAACACTAATGGCGTAAAAGTCAAAACCAAACTATAAGTTTTCACCTGCAGGCGACTATAAATATTTTATTTAATGTACTTTCCTTACCAATTACATTTTTAAACGGATTCTTTTTTTATTACAGACTAATTCATATATTTAATTAAACAAAGAATTGAAACTAAAGACAAATTTCAGAGAAATGGTAAAAATGTTAATCTCGCAATAACAAAATATTTCAACGAACCTAAACCAGAAACAAGTTTACAACATAAATAATAACCATTTAACAAGGGCTAAACAAAAAAAAAACACACGGCCTAGCATTCTATATGCTGCTATAAACGAAAAGCGTTTTTAATATATAAAAAATAAAGTAGTAATTGTCATTACACCGGGATCAGCTACCTGCAGCTGGTCTGACTAGACCAACGAAAGCAATCAAAGTCCACAAAAAGCTTTTGAAATAGAAAGAACATCAATAGGCAGGACGTCTAGACGTTCTTTTTTTATTTCCGAGAACAGGCCAGGTAGAAATCTGTACAACAATACGAACACGTCAGATGTGAGATAATACAGAGGACTAAAACATTCTTTAGTTTACGAAACATTTTTATTTCAAACGTTGGATACAAGTTTTGGCACACACGGTTTGTGGATAAGTTGTTAATGTACAATGCAACAAATCTTATACTGCGTTCTTTTATTTAAATTTCATTATAACTAAACCAAACAACTTCCTTTAAACTTAATAGGTATATTTTACTAAGCATTTATAGATAACAAATCATTTTATTTTACGAAATAATTCGAACGGAAAATCTAAAGCGAATTTGTAGTTTTTTTTTTCGGCAGAAGAAAGGAGTTGAGCATTCTAAACGCTTAGATTATAAATATGTCCGAATAAGTAATTTTTAAAATCATTTCAATTTTTAAATAAACTGCAGAAACCATTCAAAATTATACATCGTAATTACGTTCGCTGGTCAACAGATTTAAATTGTCCATTTAAATATCAAATTGTGTACTTATGATCGTTAAAAAATATAATTACTATAATGAGATTAATGATATACACTTCATAAATATGGGTAAAAAATTTAAATCGCTAAAATGGCAAACTCGGCTTTCTAAATATGAACGTTTATAACTAAAAATATGTGATTAACAAGGAATGATTACGATAATACTTACTAAATTGTTACTAAACGAGATGTTTATTAAAAAAATAACTATATGGATAAGATGACACAACGACAGACAGTTATTATTAAAGAATTCACAGTTTATGTTCTAGTTGATCGATAAAGCTTATAACAATAGAACAGAATAAAAAACCATATGAATATCTATCAATTAACATTATTACTATGCAATATAACATCAAATTACATAAATACTCATTTGTACCTCAAATTTTCTACAATACATATACGATATATTTTCTCTTGATCGTAATAATTCTCTTACATATTTGGCACATTATTTAGTAACGTAAACGATTTACTAATGGAGTTTTTTTACCTATCATATATACAATGGAATTCCAGCAAAGTATTAGTATAACATATAATTAAATTCATTAAAATTTCTCTTAAAAGAAATGTACGTCGAAAAGCAACCATTAACCTGCCAAGTATTCGAATTCAAACGATTACAAAAAAAAATAGTAGTGTATACTTATGTACACACTTTAGAAGTTATACTTCTTTGGCGCAACAAGATAAAAATCTTTTCAAAAATTTTATCTTTCGCCTTATTCTACGCTAGTAGAAAAAACGACACTAACAATTGAAAATAGGTATTTAATTCATACATACTTTTTTTGAAGAAAATATTGGCTATAACTAACTTCAGGGTGTCGGTTTTTCGTGACGGTGTGCGCGCGCATCGTAAAAATGTACTCTCATCATTATTCCGTAACGCGCCAAAAGAAGTATAACTTCAAAATTGAAATCACTTCATGTAAAATATAATCTCATCCAATATCTAGGTAGTTATAATAATGTAACTTTATACAATATTTATATTAATAACACAACTTTGTAACATTCGTTAGTCAAGATTTATGTATAAAATAGATATTATATACTAGACATTGCTATTCTAGGACATCAAAATTAATATTCACTATCGTTGTCAGGCGCGGAGATTATACACGAATTCGAGACCTTCGGAGGATGCGTATGAACGGGTACCTGGTGCCCGAGCAGTTGGTCCTTGAATGTTAGAATAGAAGCTGTACATCCGCGTGATTTGCGAGACGAGCAGTACCATAGGAGACGGTGCTTACCACGACTGCGTTTAGAGTTTATGAAATAAGTATTCCCCTGGAATAGAAGCAGCCGTGAACCGCGCGGTGTCCAGATGTATCGAACTAAAACATAAAAGTAAAGAAGAATCAAGTTAATACGAAGTAGCTAATTCATTTTAAATGCCTTCTGTTTCTAATCAAGTCTACTAATAAACCATTAAAGACCATTGTTTAACTCAATCCTTGTCATAAATGTACCATATTGTTAGCGTTGTAGCATTTTAACAAATTAAAAAGTAAACGATTTTTTCATTAAATATACAGAAGAAAAAGTGTGGTCTACGAAGTTTAATAAAATTAATGGGAATCAATAAATTAAACACCTCGTAAGTAATTAAATTTAGAATCAATTGTATAAGTACAATGATAAAATCCTTGAAAATTGCAGTTGATATATTATTATAATTGTCATTAAAAAACCACGTTGTAAACAAATTTACCATTTGCAGCCCAAAATTTAATTGCAAAAAAATAAAGGAAGAGTGTTAATAGAAGTTAATATTCTTGTATGAAGAATATATGGCAAATAGCAACAAATAAGGAATAGTGTATAACTATCATACGTCAGTGGGAAATTATACGTTCATTTGTCTCAAGAAGAACTATCAAATTGGTATACGTTTCATTTATATTTATTATATTCGCCTTTCATGAATCATAACGAACGTCATACTATTTAGTATTAATTACTAAATAAATAGCTGTTAATGGTTAAACACATGCTCGGCCACACTACTACTTTGAGTTAATAATTAACTATATCACATCCGTCGTGTAAATTCCAATGTCTCGTTATAACCATTCATTCAGGTAACAGGCCCGATTCCTAATTAAGATCGATTAAATTTGAAATTAGTCTATTTGAATACTTGGTAAAGCATTTAATAAATCGCTCATATGCTTTTCTTTAGTTAAATTAAATCTAGTTTTAAGTTTAGGTTCACTTTAGTTGTGTTGAAATAAATGGAACTGTTAAATTTGATTAAAGTCTTTAAACATAATTTAAGGTTTTAATCCCGCTTAAATAAAAAACAACCAAACGGGTAATGAAATGGTGGACAAATTAGCTAGAGAATCGATAGAAGATGGAATTATATATGATTGCATACCAATATACCACGATGCTATAGCTGAGTTCAAAAGAAATATACTCAACGTATGGTCTGAATACTTTAATGAAAGATCATTATTAAAGGTATTTGGTATAAGACGATCCAGCCATCTCTGGGATCGGTCCCATGGTTCGAAGATTCCAATATGAGAAGGAACATGATTGTCTTAGCGTTGAGAATTCGTTCCGGACATATTCCATTGAATAAGTTTAACTTTCTAATGAAAAGGAGCGAAAGCAGTAAATGTACAATTTGTCACCAAGAAGAAGATGTGTATCATATTTTAATGGAATGTGTCCGGAACGATTTTCAAAGAAGACAAATATTTAAGGAGAACTATAATATAGGTTTGTGTAATGAAATATTGTCACGCCCAGCATCGGAAGAAGCCAAATTAATTTATAATTTGGTAGACGTCGGTATAAGGGCAAGAAAGTAATTGCAAATTTCTGTTTTTTTTTTTGTAATTTCTTTACTGTTATTCTTTTCGTTTGTAATATGTTTTGTTTTAAATGTTGTTTGTTGTGTGGATGAGGGTGGCATGTTCTTTTTGAACAAACCCTCAACAAAAATAAAGAGAAAATAAAATCACATTAATCAGTGCAATATATATTGAAAGTAATTTGGTTTTTCTATATTATGATAATTTCATAACAACTTTATACCCCAATATTATATAAAAAAATCGAAGAATAAACCTGTCAAAATAATTACAAATATAGACCTAAAACATAAGTTATTAAATAAAAATAACTTAAAAAATGTATTCGATGCCAGTTATTTGAATTACCCTCTTATATGACGTAGGCTAAATAAAAACGAATAGTTCTTGCATATATATTTTATTTCATTACAACATTTATTATTTTTTATGTCCACTGTCTCTAAGATGTCTTTAGAGTTGTGTACCATATGTATATAATATTCACATATATAATTATTTATTATAATAAAAATCAGTTATTTACTTATACCTAAAAATTATTACAATGTGCGTTCAAGATTTTCTTAACAATACCGACTACCGCCGTTGTTTTGCATAATTTCATATATATATAAATTTAACACAAATCGATGGGAATGTTTCATCCTGCACTTGAAACAACTTAGTCACAACGAACTCCAAAAGAAAAACGTAACAATCTTTTCAGGCTTAAATCACAGTTGATATTAATATATTGATTGTTCATATCTGCCTTGGTTTATAAATTGATATGTCTATTTTGCTTATGAATACGGTGTAAATGGAAATGTAAATAGTTTAAGACACAAATACGCCAACAATCATGTATTTGTATCAAATAAATGTCAAATATATATTAATAATTGTATCACAATGTGTTTCTAAAATCTAGGTGTGCCGCTAGTGTTATTGTTGTTTACAATCAAGTGTCTAATAAAAATTACTTTTAAGTTGCACCTAATGAAATCAGTAAAATATATATTAAGCTCCCATAAATCCCGGACAATTTCATTTCATTCAATATCACGTATACGGCTATTTTTAACCATAGGTAAAAGTGTTGCGGGGTACCCGAGCGCAGATTTCTAGAAGGCGGAAGCCAACCATAATAAAAGATGAAAAGTTTTTTTCATTGATAATTAAAAATAACAAATAATCTATGATCAACCTTAAATTTAATACAAATTGATAAACTTGATCATAATAAGTATATAATAAAGAATAAACGTAAAAATTGTATTATTAAATATTCTGCAGCTCAAAAACCATGTTTGAAATATAAAAATAAAGTGATTAAACATAAAGTATGCATTAATTTCTGTTCGTTAACAAGAACTTAGGCGATGGCTGGATTTAGCCTCCCGACACCAAATATCTTAGAGGAACCTGATTATATGAATTATAATTTTGTACACAATATGACGTAATCTCTAACTAAAAAATAGTGCGGATATTATCCGCGTGATAACTAATAGGGTAAGTACTAGGAAATACCGTAACACTACAGTTATATAACAGTGTTTCTGTTAATCGAAAGCCTTATTATAATAGGGTTTAACCCTACTTTTATTATAAACCTTACCCGTAAAACATTATCGCTTCAAATTATTTAATATATTCTTCTGTAAGGAACATTAAAGTTTTTTTTTCTAAAGGGCCTCGGATAAAGATACATCAGACAAATTAAGTATAATTAAGAGATATGATAATATAAAATGCCGTATTTCAACATTTATAATGGATATATAAATTCATCGGCGATATGAAACATTAAGTGGGCTCAATAATAAAAACCTTAAGACCTTTTCTATTTGTACTAAACACGTATTCTAATTGTACTAAAATGAACTTATCACAAAAATAATCAAACCTAACTTCAAAGCGTATTACGACTTTAAAGCCGTTATTAACATGTTTACTATTTATAATAATTGCAAAAGTGTGTATTTAAATAAACTAGTATTTGTACTTTTACATTAAATAATAAATAGTGGAAATGCATTAGTTACTTGGTGGATTTTATTAACTAGAATAATT
Organism: Antheraea assamensis; assembly: GCA_035772565.1. Taxonomy (NCBI): domain Eukaryota; kingdom Metazoa; phylum Arthropoda; class Insecta; order Lepidoptera; family Saturniidae; genus Antheraea; species Antheraea assamensis. The sequence goes on from JAQQSE010000160.1 coordinate 729,176, forward strand.
ATTATGCTAATGTTAGTTTCATAATACTGATAATTATTAAGCCTTTATTATTTATATCTATAAATAACGTCCAAATTCAATATAATGAAGGAATGAATCCATACACGAAGAGTAAAAAACAAAAGGTAATCTCCTCGATTCCTAACACAGAAGTCTGGTTACATCATAATTAACAGCAGCCTTGTATTCCCTAGTTTCATAAAGTTTTTCTACACTATTTGGTATTAATACTAATGCCCCAAAACCTCAATACATTAGTGAAATTTAATTACGTTCTATATAATAATGTTTTGATATTTTACGGTAATTCTTTATAAGTAATTTTTAAAGCTGGTTTTTGTTAACTTATCAAGTTTCAAATATTGCTGTCGGTATATTTCTAAGGTCTGTGTATACTTTCTTTCCACAAGGCATGAACTTACTACATTGTTAAAATAAAAGAGATCATAAAATGTATCGAAGTACATATATAACTATTATACATAAATAAAATATGTAAAATTAGGATTTGACATTTTAATTATTAATTCTATAAAAGTGGGTGTAAAATCACACTGAGCAACCAGTGCCCTGTTTATCATACGTTACAAGTCTTGTATTACAAGCGTTTGTCCTAGTAAATTATAGCGCATTTTTACAAAAATGTCTTATCAAAACAAAACTACATGTGTATTTTTTACAAGTGATATCACTTGTATCAGAAGTGCTTTTTCAGACTTATATTTGTGATTTTGTATATTATAATTTCCTTTATTGCTTGTGACATTTTACGAAAAACTTGTAAAGTTTCCGTTAATTCTTAGATACTATAGATATAACCTTGGAGTTGTATTATTTTATGTCTTTAGATACTTCATTGATAAATGCGCCAAATAAAATATATTTTTTGTCACGAATGCATTGAACAATTTTTAATTTCAAATTAGTTTTCGACATTTATCGCGATGTAATGTGACATGTAAAAAAATCAATGAATGGCGCGAACAGTTTGTCGCCATGTTATTTTTCTACCAGATATTTTTAGTACAATATATATTATAGTATATGGGACAGATTTTTTAAAATTCTTACAAAAAGGGCGATAAATTTCTAACTGTAATTCATGAAACTAATAAAATAGATTTTACAACAAATTATTTAGAAACAAAATCAAATTATTTGAAAACTAGATTTATTTTGAATATTAACTTGACTAGTTATTTTAACGTAATTTACATATTACAGACATAATACTATAGGAGACACATTTTGCTATGTAACAAAACCAAAGTTTTGTAAATAAAAAATACAAGTTTATACTATATACACATGTCTTGTAGAAATATTGCAATTTACAAGAACTTATAAAAAGTTTCCTGTAATTTGTAACTTGTGAGCTTGTAACGTTTGATAAACAGGACACATAGTTCTTAAATCGAATCTTACACAATAAAGTATGGACAGAGCTACTGACGTTATTTTGTGTCATAACTTTTTAATGAAGTCATTCGTCAGAAGAGCGAATCACTGACATAGTTTTAAAGCTGAAAGCCGCAAGCAGCCTGTCAAATCTTCCAAAAAACGGATTAACATTGGAGTACTCAAGGTTTCGAATAGAAGTTAGATCTCTACTTTTTACATTAGGTCAGGGAAAGGGTTAGTGTGAGCTAGTGTAACAATAAACCGACAAATAGTGATGAAAGGAAGTGAAGAGTGAGTCGGTGCACTAAAAAAAAACGTGAAATGCCCAAAACTCAAATGGCATTTGCAGTTAAAATGCAATCGCTAAAATATGAGACTATATAGTAGTGTTTTGGGCTAAACGTTTCCTGATCATACAGTCACAGTTGTGTCTCGAATGGGCTGTTATACGGCAAGATGGCGCGTGTCTTGAAGACACTGTTCGACGTCGACACACCAGAAACCGCACAATCACTCTCCACGAACTGTGCTGACATAGCGCTGCAATCAACGAAATTTACACCTATTACGAATTCTGTAAACACACGGACTTAGGTATTATTTTATCTATAATATCCTTTCAAACGCGTTACAGTGATATAACAGACGGTTATAAATTCAAATTGTTTAAAATTTCATATTGAAACCAGTACAGTTTTACTCACATATAATCTATCTTACGTAGATAAATATTTATAAACGTCGATGTGACACTTATAATTCTTTTCGTAGGCTTATTGGCTATCCATAGTTTGATGTTTAAAGTTCCACATCACGTTTTGTGGAGTTCCGAAAGTTTTGACTTAGTTTAAGCGTAGAGTAAGGTCGATGTATCAGCTATATCCAATTCCTCATTTTCGGTGGTGTCTAAGTATTTTATTTCTCAAATCAATTACATAGAAAATGTCCTGTCACAAGATCGTGCGAGTTGTTAATGTCTATAACATATTTGCATAATTTATCGTTGATTAATCTTCATTTTTTTTTCCTTTTTTTCGAATCTGACCTACACTGTTGACCCGGAGGCCTCTACAGTTCCACCGGACTACTGATTATTCTTCATTCAATGCACCTATCACACTTTATACTTATTATTTTATGAAGAGTGAACACCTAGAAAGACTCCAAAGTTTAACCTATTACATAATTCTCGTTAAGTATTCAATTGAGTATGTGGTATTACTCAAATTAAAAATTGATTAAGTTTCCAATAGACATCTTAACATTTTATTACGCGTACACACACATATGCATTATACAAACCTACGCAGCAAACCGCCGAGATGTCTCCACATAATAACGTAATAAAAGTATTGAAACACAAATAGTCTGCATTAAAAGATATTTTATGGCGGCCATTAAATATAAAGGAAACAGTTTCCCGGGGAGGAAACGTAAAAACGACCTTATTACTATAATGGGATGTTATAATTTGATAGGCATGGGAGTTAGGGCATCAGGAGAGGAGAGAGGGGCACTCGGGAGTGAGATTCTAGGGCATTATCGATTGGGGCCACCATCACCAGAACACGAGTGGCGCCACGCGCATGTCTCGCGGGCTGACGTGGTACCGCACGCCACAGGGTGGTGTGGCGTGCCTCGTGCCTTACCCTGCTCACACAGATCCACTGCCGAACCACCCTTTCATATTTAATTAATAATCTTACATATTCAAACAATACTTGTAATATTTATTTATCCTGCACATATTTACGTACTATTAGCATTTAATTTGATGTTATAACAGAAAATTAAGCGTTACCGATCTGTTTATAGACAGTGAAACTTTTTAATAACAAATAATAAAATATACAGTGTAAATCATTTATTCAATAAAATTATTTAATGTGAAAAAGGCAATGCCTCTAAAATAATTGTATACCCCTAAGTAAAATATATTACAAAAGTTAACTGGATGTACAATTATCAATTAGCTATCTATGGTATGTGGCGTAAGTTAAAATACGATCACATTACGATCCAACTGCATTCTCAATGCACTCGTACGAATGATGTATAATTTGATACTTACAAAAGCTTATTATAATGCTTGTTTGGATATATTTAATGATGTACATGAACTGAGACAACCTGATAACGTGTTTTTATTATAAAGGAATAATTTAAAAAACCTTATACTTGTATTTTCATTCATACTACGCCGTTAGTCTAAAATATAACTGCGTAAATACCAAAATAAACAAGTGACGTCACGAGCGGGTGCGTAACCCACGGTTACGCAGATGGCACGCACACACGCGCGTTTGAGGAGCTCCACACAGGGAGGTCGAGATATACTACGTCAAAATTAGGGCATATAGGGCGTAACTAGGCTATAGCGGGATGGAAGGGCACGCCCATACGATTCCCCGTGCCCTGCCGAACTTTCTTCTTTCATAACTTTGTAGGTTGTATTGATCCGTTAGAACTGCGCAATTCATGTCTTAGAATACATTATATTTTGGTGCTCTAACTGTTTATCTCAATAGTAAATGCGGGGAACTTTTTCAATGTAATTACATATTTGGTAGTGTTTTGAAGATTACTTAAACAAACCTGTACAATATTATGAGTAGTAACTATTTTATGCTACAATATTTTAATTGATTTTGCTTATTATTTATATTTCGTTATAAAAATAATAATATAGTTAGTTTTTGTACATATAAAAAATGTTTATATGTTTATGTATTGTCCAGTGTATCGTGCACGTGCGTAGTTACTATATATTGAAAACCTAAATATTACATTATATCGAGATTATTCTTGAACAATGTACAAATACACTATTCAAGGACATTGTTTAAAATGGCTTCAAATTCCAATCGTGCCTTTACATTATTTTTATTTATATATTTCATTATATACATTATTAATTTTTCTTAAATACTAGTGTTTTTTTTCGAACTGACTATGACTATTCTCCTTGATGGGCCTTCACAGCTTCACCGGAATAAGATACTAGCACCCCGCTTCGGATTCACATGGATGCAGTGTACTGATATCGCGTCATAACTGGTTACACAGTTTAGATCCATTTTTAGGGCATTGATATTTACATTTTGTCAAAGTCACAGAAGTTAAACTCCGTAAGAATATCACATAAACAATTTCTGTTTTATTGCGTGTAATTTTAAATTTGTGACATAGTTATTCTAAGATACTTATTGAGATTATAAGCTGTAAAGGTCATTTTAAACTACATTAAATACCCAACATAACTAATGTATCCAAACTGATTAGGATTAACACTATATGGGTTAAGATAACGTCAATAATTATCAAATATTTTTTAATAATATGGAAAAGATAAAGATGATTACTGTGAAGAGACCATCTTGGACTTTTCTGTGGTCATTTTTGAGATGCAAAATTCTCTTGTACATCATTTTTATGTAACCCGTAAGATATAGTCAGCGTTATTAATGTAAGCGCCCGAAAACACATTCTTACGACCTCATTAAGATTTTTCTCTGATTCATATAAAATAAAGAAGAAGAAAGAGAAAGAAATTCCCTAAATGAAGCCGTAAAAAAATGTATCGTAATCTGTTGCGTAGTTTAGAAAAACTAAGGTAACCTACACACAGATAAGAAAAGCGACTTTGTTGTATAATTTTACAAATTAGAAAATGGTACTTTACAGTTCATTTATACTTCATAGAAATAAAGTGTATATTTTATACATTTATGTTCCTTCTCTAATCCACTAGGAATACGGATATATGACTTCTTTTGCAATTGCAGGAGTAATTTAAATCCGGTGGAAAAAAACAAAAAGTGAATATTTTTATTAAACCATTAGATATAACTCCATATAAAAGATCATTTATTATGAAAAGTTATAAACACTTTTATAGCATGTATATATATCAAAGTAAAACATTTTGAAGAGGTCCAATACACGTTGTACTGTTTGAAATGTGTAAATTTCATTGGATTAATTATGTTTATAGAATTATTCAACTTCATTAAGAGCTTTTGAATCTATTACAACAAGACAAAAACAATAACTAAGAAACATTATAGGGATACCAAAATGCACGAACCTTATCAAAGTGAAGAGCACGGTATCGTGACACAATGCCACTGAACTTTTATCGCTTGTTATACAATTATGTAATTAATTGGTACTAGCACACATAACCTAATAGGATTATGGTGGTGTAACTTTAATATAAAATAATACATGAGAGTACAAATAAAAGGTCACAATTACTACGCAGGTATCGGTGTTTACGTAACAGTACGCCCACACTACGCCAGCCGCCCACATCACCCACTACGCAACCAGCCCACGCGATCCACAATTGCGTAGCAAACCTATTACGCATTTACGGGCAAAGCTACGACGTTTCATTCACAACCCCCTCGAGTATTGCGTAATATTAAGTCTTTAGTTTTGAACTAAATGACTTAAAGGGATCGAATTGAAAATGTTTATAAGAATATCGTTACTGCTACGTGCTACCCGTGTATATGCATGTACATTACGATAGCGATAATATACGATATTATGTAATACAATGATATCCGTCGAAGTAGAAACAAAAAAATCAGGAATAGCTAACTATGATGTAGTAACACAAATCCTTGAGTCTTTTTACAGGATTATAAAAAAACTTTAAAAATCATATAAATAAATTTTAAAAATCAAGTAACTTGTTTTATTATTATCCTGTAAATAGGTTTTAGGTTTAAGTTTAGAGTTAAGTTTAAGGTTTAATTATGGCCACATAAAAGTCAATATGTGTCTAAGAAAGAAATGTCTTTATATGTAATGCCCAAATAACATAACATATAGATCAGTAATGTTGTTTTCACTACGAACACCTAAGTATGAAATACGTACGGGAGCCACGACAAACCGCCCACGCCTTTCTCACACCCGTACTACAACCGAAGTAGCATTTTATTACGTATCCACAAACAATGTCCAGACTGTAATGTTCATTCATTGTTACCTTTAACGGGGCGTTCTTGTTCTGTTTAAATGAATTTACAAGTGACGAGTTCATATGAAATCTGAATTAACGTTCCCTGAACAATGTTATAGACTTATAAACGTAGATTCATATGTTATAGTGTTTATCGTGAACATTAATTGCAGAACGAAAGAGAATCTAGAAGTTATGAAATAAAACCAGCAACGTTTCATCAAAATACATTTTAACATAAAGTTGTATTTTATACTTTATTTGTAAATTTAAAAAAACTAAAATTACACGTCATCTATCTTAAGTACTTGTACATACTTATAATGAAAAAAAAATATCAAGCTGCTGACCGGAATCGTATCGTAACTTTATTGTGACATTATTACTAATTTAGGAACTTTTACACTAACAACTTTGCAACAATATTCTATGAGTATAATTCCGAACGCGAGTACAAAGCACAAAGTAAAAAAATAAAAACAAATATTAAAAATAAAGAAGTACACAAAGAAAAAAATACAATAAAAATTGTTATCTTAACAAAGATTGCCATTAAAAAAAATAAAAAATGAATATTTTTGTGATTATTACAAAATTTTCTCTTATATTATTTCTCCATCAAAATAAATTGTCGTATAATTTATTAATTAATCTACTATATAGAATCAACATGTAACTTCTATTTAAATCATTAAATTAGATTACACGTTTTTGTTAAAATATCATTCCGCTTGAATTTTCAATTTATATATAACAATATTATGCAAAATGTCTATCAGTGTAATGTCTACCACTTATACATATTTAAAAACGTTAGGATTACACCATACCCTAAACGCTTTAAGACCAATTTAAAAACCAAAACATTAATAATTATGTAACATGACAAAAACGCAAAAAATGTGTTCATATAATTATAGCTCGAATACGACTGACGTTGCTATCTGTACCTGTGGTAAACATCCTTTTTCCTAACATACTTTCCATCTGGCGTAAAATAATAATTCGGTGGTGCATGTATATGACGTCCACGTACTAGAAACAGGATGTCCCCAAATCCTGACCTCGCGGGGGCCGTGATGACGTCAGCCCGACAACCCGCCATATCGCGCGACGAGCAATACCACTGCTTCCTTCCATGTGCTTGCATATTCTTCAAATAGAAGGTATAACCATCGTGTAAGAGCAGCGATTTCCCCGTCCGCGACGGCACGTACACAGCCGGAGCTGCGTCAAAATCCATAAAACAACCATCAAAATAAGAAAATAAGAATGATATTAAAAAATTAGTAAGCAACAATTACCATTTCAAACTTTCGTTTGACCAGTTTAACATTGATATATACATATATATATGATCGAGCAGAATTTTTGATCAGTTAAATGAATACCTAATTAAAAAAATTAAGTTTAATAAAAACCAAATTACAGTGCACTAATAATAATGAAGAAACTAAAGAAATATTTCTCTATTTAATAAAAGAAATTTAAATAATCGACAATATTTAATGATCATAAGCAAATAATTTTAACATAAAAATAAATGCCAGAATTAATCATTTACATCACTTTATCGTGAATCGAAATATAACATAGACTAAGAAGAATAACGCTAAGTCTTGTTCGCATTCGTTATGTTTTATTCGTTATATTCGTCGTCGCATACACCTGAACGAAGAATCTCTTAATCAAATGGATATAGAAAAAATAGTTACATTATTATATAAAAACAAACGTATACATAAATAAGAATGTACGGTATTAACTATCCGACATACTCAACTATTATATATTATTATCACTTAACAAAATAATGATCTGCCTATTCATTATATACCTACTACAAATCAAAATCCGATTCATAGATGAATGAAATAGAGAATGTAAATCCAATACAGTCACTTTCATGGCAATTGTATAAGTTGTATATAAAATGTAACGTCAAAGAAAACTGGAGAAGTATAAAAAAATAAGTGTGCGTATGCTTATTATGGCCACACGAAATAAGTGAAAACTTATTTATAAAAACTACAACAAATAGTCACGCGGTGTTACCAGTCGGTACCCGGTGAACAGGAGAACAGGTGTTTTCAACACTCTACCCGACACAGTGTTTACACAAATTACACAAAAAGGTTGTGGATTGGAATTTCAAAGCTCTCCCATAAGAAGTTTCACTTCAAAAACATTAAACCTATGATAATTTTAATTGAATACAGACATTAAAATATCTAGTTATTATTGCGTCATGATTCAAACATTATAGAAAAACATGAAGTTGCATTTTCAAATTCAACTGTATCAATTAATAATGTTTTGCTTAAAATATTTTGAACTTATACTATTATTTAAACAAAACTTTCATTTACAATTAACAACTACTGAGAATATGGCATTAGGAACTAATTTTACTCTTTTTGCTGTAAATAATTTATCCTTACATTGTACATAAACTAAGAAATAATCTGATATCTATGCTCAGAATTGGCAAATTATGAATAACATATTAAAATTAATGGAATATTTACTATCACATAAAATATGTATAAGCTTATTATTTGTAATATGATATGAATGATATAGTCCCAGTTTCATAAATTAATTTATAATATATTGAATTACACAATTTATATTGAACGCAATTGTAAGGGAATCTAAAAGTTACACGCAAAATATCGTGCCACTTTCTTATCTTCTCGTACGAAAAATAAACCGCTCGTTAAAGTTAAATTTGAGGATGCATATATATTATAAGATAACTTTGAAAACCATTGCTTTAAAATTTGGATATTTTAGATAGATTAATTTATATTAACAAGGAAATTTTGTGATACGAGTTCGAGAAAGTAAGACGACAATACGATAATCAATTTATCTAAAAAGATAATTCGAAACGCGTTTACAAACAATATATAACTCACAAAATTATCGAGGTCACATTGTTGCTAGACAAAGCTAACCTTTCACCGTAAACTCTGAATATTTCACTCAGATGTAATATGGATATGTCGCGCATGCGCTGACCGGTGTCAAGCGCACGCACTGCTGGCTGTCAGCGGTCGTGGTTATGTTCGCCAGACACACCGACTAGCTCCCAGTTGTACGTGCGTAATATTGCGTTACAAGCAAACTTACTCCGCGACGCGCAATACCACAATACCTTAGGTTGATTCCTATACGCATTATGCGCCCGGTAATAATACCCGTTGCGACACAACTTCGGATAACCCTGCTTGCTGTACACTATTTTAACTGAAACCGAACATGGATATTAGAATATATAAATCATTAATAAATATTATTCATTCCAATTTGGTTTAGTAGACTGATTGGAAAACAAATATTTTGTGAAATACAAAATAAAATGAATTATCATTTTTTAAATTAATCTCAATTGTTCATTCATTATATTTTACTTAATACACATACATTCATTGTGTAATTATAATGGTGGGTTATAAATAGGTTATCATCACAATGTAAATATAAATTATATTAGGTACATTATATTTAATGTTAATACCTTAGGTATTTTACGTTACAGTTACACAACTGCACGAAAACTGGTAACTCTGTATGAATTATTTGTTATTCTAACAAAAAAAAAAACAAAATTTCAACATTTTTGTAAAATCGAAATCTACAAATTGTTCTAGAGTATTTAAAATTTTATCGGAAAAATATATACATATTATAAACCTGATAGATAATGACGGATTCTAATATATTTGTGTGTCAAAATAACAATATTTTTCCATTCCCAAATCCAACCCCAATATATCCCTACACAAATCAAGAACTTCTCTTGATTTCTAGAATATTTCAGTAACCGTAAGATTCACGTTCTATCTCAATATTTAAAACTAAATAATAAAAATTCTAAAATATAAGTAAAACTATCAACATATTAACATTAGAGTCATTACTATGGTAATTATAAGTACCTATTAACGAAGAATTGGCATATGATATAACACATCTTATGGAATTTAATAAACAAATCTATAAACATTTTATCATTTGCGTACATAATAACAAGACAGATGTAAAAGCATTATGCCATATTTAATTCAATTGAGCTCACATATTAGAAAATAATTTAATAGTAAGTTATATAGTTGAACTGAAATTTTTGCATGTATGCCTTGTTTCCGAGAAAACGACTTTCTTTCCTGTTGTGTGAAGTCTCGCGCCACACCCACTGGCGCACAGCCACCGTCTTTTTTTCTTGTAATAAGCGTCCAACCTGTACCAATGTGGTCCGATCTTTAAGAGCTGATCGCCAATAGATCGCCGACGGCTCTTCACAGGTATTTTTGAAGCTGTTTAAAAGGGATTATTTTATTTTCTTTATGATCCCGCAATTTCATCAAGAAACACTAATTAATCAATAAAATATAATTTACTAAGTCAACAATGAATCTTACCGTAACTAATCTCTGTCTTGTCGAGTATTCAACAAAGGATTTCACTGAAATCTAAAACTGGTGTTTTTTAATAAGAATAATGTCTCTTTTTGGTGTAGTAAGTAAATTTTGATACTTGTAAAAGTAATTATTCGACCATTTAAAAGTAGTTGCTTCACGGAGACATTAAAGTTATTCTTTTTTACCATATCCCAGAAGCAAATATTGTTTTATGTCCAAACAATTCCTGGCATTTATTTAGATTATAAACTGTCAATAAAACATATTTTTTCATTAATGTTTTATAGTATACAGTATAAAATTATAATGTTACAATACAACTAGTCAATAAATAAATAACGAAATAAATAAATTGTACATAACTATTTAGAGTATTGTTTATTACTTTACTAGAAGTAAACAGTATCGTTATTAAGAAGAAATTGGAAACGAAATTATTTTAAAATTCGAAATGTAATAATAAATTATATGTTAATGTAAACGTAATTCGAGTCAGTTACAGTGACCTACAGATTTAGTCTGTCGTCTACGCGTACCTACAATTAAGTAGTATACATAATAGTTATAATGTAATTATCATAATTCTAAAATACAAAACTAACGCTCGTATTGTTTTGTTCATAAGCTGCTGTATTTACTCTATGGAGTACCTAAACTAACTCTACATCTAAATACAAATCATACATATTAGAGTATTCCATAACATCGTGAATCAGTCGTTCCGCATACTACGCTGCGGTCAATAAATAGAATTTTTATAAAAAAAAAAACATCAACAAGACGGCTAGGCTATAATTAAAGCTATACAGTTTGTATACATAAATTCTAAACATTTTGGTATGAGAATATTGCACGATCACGTTATATACATTTTGTCCTCCTTCATTTATAGTTTTTATAAGCCATTATAGTACGGTAAAGCAACGTTAGTGCCATTTTGTTATTCGTTTCAGTAATATATATATTTATCAAAATTCTAAGCGAGCGCTTACTTTGATATCACACGTCTCAAGGGACTCTTGGCATCCTAAAATCTATCTACATGGAAGAGTAATAAGCGCCAGATCGGCTTATAGATTTGTAGATATCATTTAATTTCAAAACAAGGCGAATCTAATAAGAGGAGTAACTACTCCCTAATAATTCGTATCGTGTCCTATCCAATCGGCTGTATTACGAATACATAGTTCTATCACTTATTACAAAGATTTTTTACCTTTGGCAACTACATAACATAATAAGGCTTTAATTTTTGGATATTAATATTTACTGACAATATAAAATAAAAACAAAAATTATGGTTAGGTTTCATAGACTGAAATCGAAGTCTACGAATGCCGTATTTTTTGTTTCTTTATATTTTTTTGTAAGTACATACGTTCTACGAGGAACGTGAGCAATAGCGACGCTCCGAGTCCACAATTAATGTCTTCCATCTAGAAGACCGCGGACAAGGAGGTCGCGCCAGGCCTAGAGCAGCATAGCTGCATGAGGTGACGTAGGGACAACAGGCACCGGTGCGGATAATCCCACACCTGGCCTAGACGCTGAACTCGCCACTATCTTATACTTGCCCATTGGATCAACTTGAAACTTCCTTGACTCATGTTTCGCAGGGTTATAAGTAGTCGGATGATTGTGGGACCCACGGAAATACACTAGTCGACCATCTCTCAGGCACAAGGCGACTTGGCAACGTTCGGCTTTTTGGTACGAGCGTGCACACCTCCAAGTAACGCGACGAGGATGGGAACCACCGTCTTCATAGAATATATGACCGTCGGCAACTAAGTGCAGACCGCCGCGTGCTGATCGTATGTAGAACCAGCCTGCAAAAGAATTGCGGTCAGACCTATTGCGTATCACACACTGGGAAAATGCCTCATTAATCTCTCAATGTAGAAAAAATGTATTAAAAGCAGCTTACAGTTTTAATTAAAACATTTCCACTTCACGAAACACAAGCACGTTACTCTAGCAACAACTGTTCACATTTTCCAGAACATTTCAATTAAAGTTTTGCTTAAGAATCTAGTTAGCTTAGCTCCTAGATATTTCTAGATGGCTTTTAATGTAAAAGTGAAAGTAAATGTAATTTAGATGTAACACTTTATTTGAAACTTAAAAAGAAATATATATATGTCTAATGTCATAATGTATATATCCCGCAATGATGAGTCGTGTTTTTAGCGCTTTCATGTAAATTCCGCGTATTTTTTTAAATATTTTGTTTGTTAAAATTAGAACAGAAAAGTGAAATATCTGACCAAAATTCCAAAAGCTTATATTATTTATATTACTATTATTTTACTCTACATACGTTGTATAAGTACCCTATCAAATACTTGACAAAACAATCCGATACTATAATACGATTAATAAGTGAAAGGGTATGTGTAAATGAAACAACATTGATACTTCAGCACAATATAATATTCATATCTTTGTACCTAAATACGAGAGAACGATTCTCGAACATTCGTACTCATTTTTTTAAAACTCACTACAGAGCGTAAACAGCCGCTTACAGCTACCTTTGTTTCCGTATTCAACACTAAATATACGTAATGATAGTAATAAAATATCTTATCACAATAAAATAATACTTTAAAAATAATACTTCGAAGGTTAAAATATGCTATCGTATACATTTTGTATTCTGTTATATGGTAATTGAACTGGTGTAATTATTACTTGGTAAACATTTCTATTCGGTTAACATTATTAAAGCGGCTACGCAGTAAAATATTACTTATACAAATTTTATGTTACATCCTATTTTATATATGCACTAAGACGATTTTCAAATATTTTTATTTTTTAAGGTCATATTTCTGTTATTCCTAAAACACATAAGGTATGTTATAAAACAGTAATAAATATACGGTTAAAGATGTTATTTCCAATACAAAAGGTAGGAGACAAAACAAAACAATTAGTCGGTATAAGAACAGAATCCGAGTCTTTCAAAATACTCCAGGACGATTTAAAAACTACTATTGATCGTACATTTTTCATTTTTAATTATGATTATCTTAATTATCGCATAAAGTTTTTAAAAGAAATTATGTTCATTTAAGATATAGTGACAATAACATATTTTTATGTTTTTAAAAATTAGTATTAATCGAAATATTGTTTAGTAAAACCGAACAGAAATAAATTCTTGGCACAACATTAGTTATGTTAGTAAAAAGTAACGAGACCGATTGATTTTGATTTTGTATGTTGAAATGCGTAGCCGCCGCTATTCTATACTACTTCGTAAAATAAAACCGACGCTTTACAATATAAAATCTATTAATTTAAAATTAAGTACATACTCAAATTCATTATAAAAATAATATATATATATGTAAAATATAAAAAAAATAATTAAATAATTCTCACTAAAGAAAATAAACTTAATTGTATAACGTATACATGAGTATTATTATAAATATGAGTTTTCAATAAATGCAATTCCCTACATTAACAAGTTGTTTATTTTACTTCCTAATCGTATACATGTCATGACTTCATTCAATAAACTTTCGTCTTATAACCTAACCATATATATGATGACGTAACCATGGCATTCTAATATCCGGAACCGAAACCAACAATCGCAGAGACAAAACTCCAATTCCAACAATCGATTAACTTTATGTACACATATTCACGAATAAAATAGTTAAAAAAATAATGTAAAAACAACGTATAAAAATATTCAGTATCATAAGAGAACTATCACTTTGTACAGTAAAACTACATCTGGACCGTTGCGCGAGGAAGATTACAATGAAATAGCTGCATGTAGTACAGGCGAGAGCTTCTTTCTGATAAGAACATTTCTCATCTTGAATATAAACTAATAAATAAAATTGAACCCTAATTGTAAAAGTTTGTAGTATAAATTGTCAATGTCTTTTTGTAAATTGGTTGAAATATAAAGAATTGGAAAAAGTCAAACTGCCTTAAGCGTTTCATGCACATAAGTATATTTTTTTTTATTATCAGGGACAGGACAACGTTCGCCGGGCCTGCTAGTAGATAATAAATGCGACGATGTTATTACCAGTATGTCAAGAATGTCCTAAATTTTTAAGAGGAGAAATATAAATTCTTACATAAAGTTTACAGCTCTTCTTGAATTGAATAAAAACATTTTATTAGTATTATCTATAGGCAAGACAATTTGTCTGGAATGAATAATAGTTAGCAAATCGTTTTTAATTTGGTATTTTACTACAATTCAGTATGATCGTCGTTAATCTATGAATATTATTTGCTAATAAGACATATTATACTACAAATCAAGTATTGAGGCATTAAAAAACTAAAAAAAAAACAATGACGTAATCATTGAAGCTCTCACCTAAAAATGCTATTCTCTAAATATATCACGTACGGTCATCACTACGTAAATCCTATAAAATATTTCGTATACTTTTACACAGCGCAAAAATATCTACCAATAAATGCATCTAGTCAATACAATATATTATATAAGGTATAGATTATAATCTCTTTGGAGTATAAGGATTATAAATCGTTAATAGAGCAAACTGATGTTCGCCACACTTTATTAATTAGTCCGTTTATGTTAATAAAACAGCGTATACAATTATTTGGAGTATTGTTCACAGACCACTGGCAAAGGCACAAGAGCATGATTTAACGACTACCCGAAAGTGTAAATCCTTCTTAGTTACATACAGTTTCCCATTATTTTTGATCAATAAATATAAGAATTGAGATCAAAACCTGTGCCGAAATCCAACAACATTTCGAGAGCCAGTGGTCGTTTCGATGGAACTAAAATTGACATTTTGGCCCATTTTAAAATACATTCGGGGCTTAGAACATAGGTCTAAGTGGAGTAGCTCTTACACCACATGTGTGTGCACTGTTCATTTGCACAACCCTCAATCCAAACGTGTGGACCGCGGCTCGGCAACGCGGATTCCGTGAACATCGCCACCAGACCTTCCCACTGGCCGCGCGGCCGTTAAAGCAAAATCTGTGTGCACCAA
Source organism: Antheraea assamensis (assembly GCA_035772565.1). Taxonomy (NCBI): domain Eukaryota; kingdom Metazoa; phylum Arthropoda; class Insecta; order Lepidoptera; family Saturniidae; genus Antheraea; species Antheraea assamensis. The sequence continues at coordinate 744,994 of JAQQSE010000160.1, forward strand.
CTTCTATCGCAGGCTTCCCGCGTTTGCTGAGGCAGTACCGAAATTGTCCAGGAAAACAAGGAAAAGGGAACGGCAAACCCAATGTTGGTGTAGGTTCAGGAGGATTGCCCGTGCCTGCAACTAAACGATTTTGTTAATATCTTTTGAAATACTGATAAGTTAATTCTACAAATTCATAATAACTATAAAAAATAATACTATTTCATAATAATAACATGAAATTACAATTAGAGACACGAGTGAAATTTAATGGGATTAAAAGAAACAAAATATTTTATATTTTTTTTAATATATAACTTACAAAATATACAGTAACGTCAAATTCAAAATGTAGATCAAAATAAAGAAAAAAATTAGTATGTAATATTTGTAGAAACAAAAGTATGTTAAATAGAAATATTTTATCTTAATTCAGATTGCAAACATTCCGTATACTTGACTACTTGTAAATTACGACATAAAAAAATTACAACCTCTCGATTCTAATAAGGTGACAAAGTCCACGAAACATATATTCTATGTAATTTAAGAAAAATTAACAAACATAAAACGCACTAAAAATTTCCGGAACTGACCACTTAAAGTAACAATATTTAAAAGTAATTACAGCTCTTTGGCCTTAAAAAGCAGTTTATTTAATATATCTACCTCTTGTTTTTACATTTTGGCATTATTTTAAATATTATTTTCCCATGGATTTAACTCTTGAAAATTTTCGTAGTATGATTTAATCTCAGTGAAGAGTTTCGTGATGGTCGTCAATGAAGGGGTATGTGCCCTATTACAAGGTTTGGGCGTCATTAGACACAGACATATATAAACAAACCTACAAAAATATTGAATGTGAAAAACTGTGTTCTCGATGGATTCACTAGCTAATTAAGGCTCAAAAAACGCTTCGCGCGTTACTTCCTGTAATGCCATGATTACCAGATTCAACGAAGGGACATCAAATTTTGTGTGGGACATAGTGATAGGTGAGAGAACATGGAGTTACAGCTATAATCCCAAAACAAAATAAAGCAGTAGGGTCTTTCGTAGTGAGCCGAAATCAGTGTTCTGTCTGCCGCTAAGCGGATGATTACTACATTTTTAATAAAATAAAAAAATAATAGACACATGGCTACTTTCACTTTGAAGGATCGTCGTACAGTGAATAATTATTAGTACACGACCATTTACTTGTCGAAATTTATTGACGAACCCCGTAAAAATAACCAAAAACACCGTATCATCTTGCAAAACGGCAATGCCAGGTGTCATACGGCCAGGGACAAACGAATTTTTGAAAGAGAAAGGCGTTGATATTATGTGTCATCCTGCATACAGTCCCGATCTGATACGCTGACACTTCTTCCTATTTTCAAAGAACAAGAATAAGGCATTTACGCGGCCATTGATTTTTAACAGCATAAGAGAGTGTTGAAAAGTAGAAATGCAGATTTCCGACGTTACCATGGAGGAGTAGCATAAATATTTTCAAAATTGATAAAGTGCGTTGAAAGTGAGAGAGAATATGCCGAGATGGGTTTTTCCTATTTATTCCGGAAACTTTTAGTGCTCCCCACATTGATATATAAAAATATTATGTAAATCAATGGCTCCCCACGCATTACCAAACATTATTGTTGCTTAACGTGATCTAATGTCGTATCTAATATTGTAATATAAACACAGTTAATACTCTTTTATTAACACTTTAAAATATAATGCCAATTATATGAATTTTGCCGCCTTTTTTATTAGATCCCTGTACTTAATAGACTAGCACGTTACCTAAACTTAATTTATCAAGAACACAAATATTTAACATATTGTCCGTTCATACGTGAATTTAACACTGTCTTGATGCATTTTTTACGTTTCGTTTTGCGAAAACGTTTTTTAATATCATGCTCGTGCGTGTGCCCCATTGCGATGATGCGACTGTGCTCTGTGATCGCATAACATTTGCAACCGGTGTCGGACTTTATGCAGAGCCAGTTCTCACGTTTACCGACTAATTTACCGGACTTCCTGAAGCGATTCCCGTCGATCACTAGTACAGGATTTCCGTACCGCGATAAGCTCCAGTGCACTGAAAATATTACCTCGATACCACAAATCAATGTTTCCATAACTTTATAACCAATGCAAAAAATTTCTTAATGTCTTCTCACTCTCAGTCATACAAAATAAAATATTATTTACAAGAATAATATCATTTATTTTAGTAATTTACACATACTGTAGATATTTCGTTAACATAACCTGATGTTTACAAAACAGTTGAAAAACTAGCAATTTTTTTTTCTTCAAACTAACAACACACCTCATCGTAAGCACGGTATAGTGTAAAAAGAACAGTAACCATGGTGAGATGAGGTTATATTGACAGCTTTATTCGGTTTGCGAACGCAAACATAGAAACTTCAAGACACCTCAATATACGCAACTTGAACCCAAACTTTTAAATAGAAACAGACAAATTCTTGATCATGGAACGAAACCGAAGTATCGGTACACAACGTGATCGAGTTTATGAAACATTCAGGAATTGAGACTAAAGTAGCAGGTTTTATTCTCGTTACCTAAGCTTGTTCTAGCCTAATTATTTTTTAAAAATCTGACACGTGTAAATAATACTTCAATATGGGATTAGCATTATTATCAATAAGAGTGCAAGGCCTGTGCATATTATTGTAGTGAGATATGTAAAGGCTCGACAATATTTTTTTAAGTAAAAATAAAATAAAGTTATTCTATTGTAACAAAAGAATTGACGAATACAAAAATATTTCACCACCAATATCCACCAACATTTTTTTTTTTGTTAAGTGTTGTTTTCTATACTTAGTCATGAATAACAACATGGGCTCGACATCCACAGAAAGATGTTCTGTCTTACATTACCTGTAATGTAATTATTTTTTAGACTTTAAGTCTATTGAAATAATCATATTTACGATGTTTCCATAACTATGAAGCACACGTTTTGTGCAATCCAGCAAGATTTCCCAAATATTACCAAACTTTTTTCGTTATTATTTTTGTACTAAAAACTGGGTAAATTGATCTAACTTAAAAACATCTATGACTGTGTGGTAACGTGTTCAGATAATGAATCGATCAACGTAGATCCAAAGCCTACAATGATTTGAAGGTGTCAATGCAGAAAAAGGGATAAAAGTATCGCGTGGCTCCAATGTTAATGACCAATTTGGCTAGTCACTACCATCGAGCTGAAAATATATCAGCAAGAATCATATATATGCCTATTCTGGCAGGTGGCATTTGAGAACAAATCCCTTTACACTTTCCATTTAACAAATACAGTATATACATTTATCAGTATAACTTTCAGTGTGTCATAGATCTTTCTCTAAATTCTTTGTATTCATTAAAATCCTATATCGATAGTACAATGTTTTGAAAACAATCTCTTAAATTGTAATTGCAATATAAGGATATAACTAAAGGCCTCATTATAGCGATAACAATAGACTAGTTGTATGATCTATTTTATAGAAACGAATTAATTTTTTTACCTGTTCTTTACACAATATAGGAGAATATTAACCTACTTGCTAAATAATTAAGAAAGATGAACTTTTATTTGATTTTATTATATTTTTATCTTAAGACATATAAGCCATTACTCATGAACACGGTGTTAGACTACCTTGCATAAAAAAGCATGAGAATTAAAAAGACACATTCAATAGAGAAATAATAACAAAATTATATTTTCGTGACTATTTTTATAGACTTCATACATTAAAATATAGAAAAACTGTAATTCAGTATGCGGGAAAGTATTTTAACACATTTATTTTGATATAAAAATTGAACAAAAAAGCTTCTAGTGAAATTTATTGACCTCAATCTGTAAAACCAGAGTGCCGTCCACGTATTCCAGACATAACGTTACCACCTTCGACATATATGAAATTAATGTTAATTATTGGATTATTTAATATTTTTTAAATCAATATTGAAATTATAAAAAAAAATGGCGAAAATAACTGCCGCACATTATTCGCGTATTTCGACGTAATCATTAGAAGTAGAGTTACAGAAAAGAGCCTTTATGGGAGGTGGCAATACTAGCATTGAAGTTTTCGCAAATTTCTATAAACAAGTATAGTTACAAGATAAAGCGATATTAGGATAATATATTTTGCATTCATGGCACTAAAATCAACAGGCTGTTATCGGAAACGAAAAATAATACGTAACTCAAACAGTAAATAATATTGAATTACGAAATTAATAGTGAAGTAGTTAAAGTTCTCGGTTATATAAGTACTAACGTAGGAATGATAAATAGCGTAAATACACATCACATTAAAAAAAATTATACACGTCCACTATTGATATAATAAAATTCCTTAAACTATGAACACTCAATTTATAACAAGATTGGTAAGTAAGAGTATAACGTATTTCGATACGAAATTGATTACATTCATTAACATTTAGGAATAACTTATAATAGAATACGAAGAACTGTTATAAAAAAAAGTTGTAGTTTTAAAACGTGTTCTAGGGAATGTGCCTTCATTATATTTATTATACACACACAAGTCAGAGATTAACCTAGAAGTGTAACGTGTATGACGTTAAAGCGCGTCAGGTACTAGCTAGTGGCGGGTATTAATAAAGATTTTGATAAAAACCAGTAAGCAGTTGTAAGTTAAATATCATTTAAATCGTTTCCTTCACACTTCTTGATCTTCGACTCACACAAATCAAATTACGAGTCTCTATTTTCGACACAAAAAATATACATTGACATGTATGTTTTATTATTTGACAATCAGTAAAAAAATATCGAAATTATAAAATTAGACATGGACAAACGATTTAGTTTAAGGGATTTAAATCGATAGTATTTTCAAGAAATAATAAAATGTTTTAAAGAACGTGGACTTAAAATCTGTTATTACTTTAAGGACCAAGTTTTCCATAAAAGGAGTATAGTTAAACGAACCTAGAAAATGAAATAACTACAACCCTCAACTTGTATTACCCGAGTCGTAACTGCAAACCAATCCGTATTCTAAATTCCCCATGTCATCATCTTCGGCAATATCATCACTTAACCTTAATTTCATTATTAAACAAGCTTATCACAATATGTCATAATCATTGAAATAGCTTTTCTTGTTATTATAGGAATGTACATTATTTTTAAAATACAAAAATAGCACTAACAATATTATAAATACATTATCATATATTGTCACAGCCTTAAATAAGCCCTCAAGCTGGGGTTCGTTTCTTTAAACGGTGATCTTGTACTACATCATACATAAAAATTAAATTACTATACATATTTTAGAACTACCAAAGCCAGAAAACACCAACTGCTGAAAGTACACCTGTACCAAAAATAAAAGAAATCAAAATGCGCCAACAAAGCTATTATAAGTTTTCGTCTGCTTAAAGAAACCAACGTCAATATAAAAAGAATGCCTATGTTCAAAAATGTGTAAGTAAAGAAGAATACTTATCGCAAATTTGTCACGTTTGTGAAGTACCTAGGTGTATTTATTTCGTTTACGATCAATTCATATTAATCTCCACACATTGGATCCTTTTATATTTTTAGTAAACTCAAAGATTCAAATTTTTAATATGTAGGAAACAAATCTTACATACTCTTGCAAATTCAACCTTTAATCTTACTGATACTATGAAAACTAAAGATTACCCCATTAACTTAGTATATGTGCTACGGACACTATCAACGATATCGAACCTTCGTTATCATTCGACTAAAACTAATCTTACCGCATCTAATTTGTAAATAAAATAATAGTTGACATAATATATTTACCCATGGAAACCGAAATACTGCCTTTCCTTCCTCTCGCAAACCCCCATACGAAATAGCTATTTTATGTTAACACCAATTACTTTGAGAATTTTAATTATACGAACATGGCCAAAAGGTACTTATGTTTTACTTCGAAAGCCTTTAACGTTTAAAGAAATTGGAATTTATAATTTCTTAAGAAGTAATTTACTCGATCTTTAACTATAGCTATATTCAATACCTAACAAATTCACGATTATGTAAAACGTCTTAGATATAACACGTATTTAAAGTATTTCTTATTGGAACATAATAAAGGCTACTATTCTATTACGTCAAACTGTTGTTATAGGAACCAATGACTAGTATTTTTAACAGTGAGCTATTTTTGTTGAACCATCAACATTCTTTTTTACTTTAAGCACGTTGATAATAAAAACAATTTTACTTAGCGAATAATGTCCCGAATGCAGTTTTAGTCCTCAACATTTGTCCAGATTTTTCTTACTATGGATTAAATATCGTAGAATTGGATATCTTAATTAGAAATAATTTTTAATATATATGTATTGACGTTTCAATGGTATCATATGGCGAGTTACATTTTCAACAAAATTTGTGTACAATAATTTAGCTTGGACTTTTTGTCCAAATCTACCAATCATCGTTGATAGATACGGTAGAATACAAATTATTAATCTTTGTTTCTGCAGATACCGAGGATAAAAAGTTATGAGCCAAAAAATTTGGTTCATGGTTATGGATACCCTTGACTCGGATGAAATGGCCGTCTTTCGTTGTTTGAACTCTGCACACACAATTTGTAGAATCTTTATCCTTACATGCCCAATTTAACTTGCCTTTATATTCATTATTCATCCAAAACTTGTTACTTTGAAATATTAATATCGATTTTCCAGCTCTTGAGGGTAAGAAAAAAGCTTCTGAAAAAAAAAATACTAAATTAACGTCGAATAACTGGTTCTATCAAATAATCCTTTAAACAGGTAGTATTGCAAGTTTTTTTATTGTACTGCACTTAATGGTAAGCACATTGCTATTAAAGCACAGCGACAACCACCACGAAAAGATGTACGATCCTTAGTTAGTAGCCGTTGTTATGGCAGGCCTGCTCAAAAATCTGTTTACGTTATATTTGAAAAAGCCCATATTGTATGAAGGACGGAACAAACTGGCCGGAAGTCGGTTCCATAGCTTCACAGTACAAAATATATGACTTATCCAATAACATCATACACGCAGAGATGAAAGTTACCGTAAAGCTGTGACTCGAGAGTCCAGCGCGTAGTGGTTCTATTGTGGAAGAAAGAAAAGGAAATTAAGTTGAACGACTATTATATACAATATGTTATCAGACATTCAATAGAACACTTAAAACATTTAGGCAATAAATAAGCCTTAGCCTTAAGATAAAATGTACCTCTGCATTCTTAGAAAACCCAGATTTATTATCTATACGTAAATAGGCAAAGATAAAACATTTCATTGCCCTTTTCTCCTCTGTCTGTGAACTGATTTTCATTTTTTGTCTAGTAGCCATAGACAAGCTTTATTATTGTTATCAATAAAAAGAAATCTTCAATTATTACTCTTTCTTACCATCGCCGAGACGAAACCTCGAATTATAAAGTCACTATTCGTTATACTCCACGATCCTTACGTCAACACTACAATATTTAGACTATTTTGCAAAGATCTTTAATAATAGATGAACATAAAAAATAATTAGTTATATCAGAATTTCGACAGTTGGACGACCACTAGTAGGTATAATTGTTTAAAAAAAATGTTTTGAACTGGTTGGCGTTAGAGTTATAATTTCAGTTTAACTTGATCTTGAATAAATTTTATCTGGACAACAGAAATAAGAATTTTTCTGTATAATTCCATCTCCGAATGTTTAGCCACTTCAATGCTATTCGTTTCACTTAAAATTAACGAAAATATGTACATTGTCTAGATAACGAAACAGTTATAACAAAAAACAAATATACTATCCAAATGAACGTGATGTTATATAGAAGAGCTGAATTGTAAGTATACCGGTGACATAATCATAAACATATGTTCATAAAATATATACTATACCTTTAATTATATATTATTTTCAATATATCAACACTATTCAGTACTTCAATTATGGTATATAATCCAAGGTTTTAACAATTTATAATATTATATTTTATGACATTATCGTAATAAATAACAATACATACGATGTGTATATTACTACATAGTGCATACATATGAAATATCGTATAGTACGAGATGCAGAATTAATCCAGATCTATTGAAACATCTCTAAACACTGGTATACAATAAATACCAAATATAAATCAAAAGAACATTTAAAACTATATATACATTTTAATCTCTGAATAAGAACAATTCATGCACCATGTAATATTGTGATATTAGATTAGCTAAACTGAATCATTAATAATAACATTTTGCAAATTAATTTAAATATATACATTCTAAATTGTAATAAAATAACAATTGATTTGAATTCGATTTCAGAATCACAGATGAATCATCTTTTTAGTCGTCTTCTCATAGAACTTCTGTTTCTCGTGGTTGTGTACATTATTGTAACTAATGACTTGACGGTGTTTGTTCGTGCGTGCTTTTGCCGTACACTTTTTGCTCTTTCGTTTCGAACAACACCAGTGTGTTGGTGATGTCTCATTGAAAGTGAAACCATCCAGTACCAAGGTATAGTTACCTTTATCAGTAGGTATGTAAGCAGCTGATATTTTACCTTAAAAAAATCAATTATGTATAACATATTGTTATCCTCTGTTTATGTATATAATAAAAACCAATGTTTCAGGTAGTGTACTGTATTTTGAGTTACTGTTATTGTAAGTAAAGTTTATATTTAGATTACCCAAAATAATCGCATTTTAATATATTATTTACCTTTTATTCATTTAATTGTATTTGTAAAACTTTTTCAAATTGAAATCGCATACATATAAAAATGTGTTCATTCAATCGAAAATATTTCACTCAAACGTTTAGATTTAAATGATATATTTCTCAAATAAACATTTATAAACCGAGTTCGACTCGGTCTATCTTAATTCACTTGTTTTTAATTTTCAATTCAAAGATCAAAGATCGAAAAAATGACCGAAGAACAGAAAAATATAACACAGTCTTGACATGAAAGGATTCGAAATTTTAAATGATGAACTAGGTGTAGCCATTATATTACCCTTATTAGAAATTCAATTTATCGTCATTCCTAAGGTTTTTTTTTAGATTAATAATATCAAAACTGATATGTATCTTTGGTATTATACTTATTTAAACATTATAATCGATATTTCTGGTACACGAAACGAAACTGGTACAGATAAAAAAACAGTAATATAATCCTACGGGAAATTTATTATACAGTGCAAACTCTTTATAATAAAACTTAAATGACTCAATTTTTATTTTTAATCCTTTTCGTTCCAAAGAATTTTTACCATCACTCTGATTTTACCCCCTGCTATTGCACGTATCAAACAAACTTTTTCTTAAACATATAACACTTTTCTTTTACTGGCTATGTCAAAGAGTTACAAAACTGGTATATGATCAAAATTTCTTAGGGACACTGCAATCCAAGAGTAACAAGTGTTCATGGCAATAACAATTATAAAAGCAAGACGGCCTTTGACGACATGACATGTCTTTTTTTGAAATTTAATCATGTCATAAGTTTAGTCTGAGCCTTTTGTAAACCGATAACATAAACAATTACACAGCTAATACTCATTGTAAATATTTGCTAAGTACTAAATTATGAACGTATGTATTCGTAATGGAGAAAGTCTCTTGTGCTATAAACTGTGTATCATTGCATGAGTTTTAAGATAAACTAACCAAATTGAACGAAGTTATACATTATAGAAAGTTTTCCGTTATATTAAACGACGTTATTAATAGTTTATAAAGAATATTTTGCATATTTACATTCTTTCTGTAAAAATCACCACTTATTACGAATTCCAAAATGAGTTATCACAAATAAACTAACGAAACAATTTTTATGAAATTTGTAAGAAGTGAACACCAGAGTTCCTGAAGTAGAAAACCATTTTGACAGAAAAGTAGACTCTCATAACGCATGGTATTAATAATAAATGTATATTTTTAATGATACGTAACGTTGTTTATTTATCACTATTCTAAATGCTATATATTGAAGAGATATCGCAAACTCAAACTATACCTGTACGCTATAATACTAATAAGTAAACCAATAAATATAAGATATATACCCTAATATTTCCATTAAATATACTGGAATATTCAGAGCATTCGTAAAAATATTCATGAAAAAATAAGGACAAATAATCCTTTATACAAAAAATAAATATACTTATTTATAATAACAAAAATAAATACATAAATGAAAATTGTTTCCGTTTTCAATATTCGAAAATTTAACTTCGTCGTTCTTTTAAATAATATATTGTAATAAAGCAAGTTCGAAACCACGACACGATAGATTTTAACGTATAAGGACAACTGTGCGATTGTCCTTCACATTAAAATGAATAGTATTCGTACTTGATTTACTATTTTTATTTACCATAAATCATCCCACAAAAAAAAAACATTGTAATATCACGTAAACAAAAAATGCAACAAAAACAAATCATAAATAGTATTTATAACAAAACGCAGTTGTCCGTTTTACATAAATTCTCTTTCTCAAACTCAAAAGTAACTTTAATTACTACGGTTTAATATTATTATATAAATTAAAATTAAAAATTAGTCATGATTATGCTCATCGTAGGATAAAACAACATCCGTATCAATTGTGTATATGTTCGCAAGACATTTAGATGACGAGTGAGAGCACTTCCAACGGACACGGCCGTTAGGGAACTCCTGGTCCTTCACGAATGAAAATTTATCCGTCGTTATGGTTTGCTCTTTCCGACGAGCGCTGCGACTGTATCTGAACTGAGATGCTTCAGAACCCCGACGACCTATTGGAAACAATATCTATAATAAAAATTATGTTATGCTTAACTTGAAAATTGAAATAACATAGCCAATGGATGGCTTGCACAATGTGGAGTAAAAAATTCTAAATTACAGTAAAAGTTTCAATATATATGTTACCGTTAGAGTTCAAAATGTGGACTTTACCTAAATAATCTGTAGAATTTGCAGATTAATTGGTTTATTTATATAACGTGCGGAATCAAGTGTTCCTCATATTTGCTCGGCACTTGCACTTCTGTATTCTCAAGTACACAACAACAACACAATGTTTGGTTTGTGCTTCTAAATGCATATAATTTCATGTAAGTTTAATATCGAAGTGATTTAAGATTTTTAAAGATTTATTAAGCAATGTGGTACTTACACCATCGAAATAAGAAATGTAATAATTTTCGACAATTAAAGTGATCAACTTAGTTAACCTGCACATTATCTAGATATACTGTAGAATAACTAATTTTGCACTTTAGTCGTAACATATACAAGATTTATTACGTTAAGTTGTAATCCTTTTAATTGCAAGATCTAGTAACATTATTTAGGAGACTGATGATTTTGAATTTAGATACTGAGAAATTAAAATATCAGCTAGATCTTTCGAAAAAAAAAAAATTAACAGCATTTCTCACCGTGACTGTAGTAGTATAACATCATGGTATGTATTTAAATTCATCACGGAACAATTATAATTAACCATTTGTTGACTGCAATTTTCAAATTAAAATGTTTGGTTGGAAAACATGTACAATAACATAATTTAATACAGGTTCCTACGAAATTTGTTTTGGGTTAAAACTGTATCTAGAATTGTGTTTGTTCTTTTTTTTTGATCAACCTCTTGGGTAATTTTGAAAAACCAGACTATAAAGACTAACGAATTACTGGAAATCAATATCGATTTGCAATTTACGACTCAAGATATATACTACATCTCTTAAATTCCAAAAAAATAATTGATGTTGTAAATTCGACAAAAATTAAAGAAAGTTAAGATACAAAATATAAAGACGTTAACATAAAAAACTAAAAGAAAACTGTATATAATAAACATAATATTTAATTAAACCTTAAAGAATTAATACTCAAGATAAATGTAACAATGTCTTTTATATCGATATTTATATAAAAATATCTAAAATATTACATAGTAAAGCCAAAATTGTATATAAAGGAATGTTGAATACATCAATTATTTTAATTGACTGAATGGTCCCATTGTTTCACATAAGGCACTTTTTAATATTTTAAACACGTAATATACCTATAGTCGAATATCAACATGGAATAAATATACTTACGTTGAGTTTATAACCTTAATATTATAAGTACATTATTAATTAAGGGAAATATTAATCATATAAAAATACTTAATCTAACTAATGATTGAATCTTTTCACAATACGATTGCAGTGCGTTTGTGTTTGAGCTAAAAACTACTATTACAAATCGATCAGTTCTCACATTTCAATTTCTTTTGGAAAATATTGTTCATCGACATTTCTTGATATATAATATACTAAATGCTCACCGTTTATTTGAAATCATGCGAAAACAAATGTTTTTCTTTAAGTAGTTTTATAATTTTAAAATTTTCACTTAACCTCATAAATTATATGATAAAAATAATTCACGTTTAGCCTATTTAGGCTTATAATACACGTTTAGTAACACTCTAACGTTCTCCGGCGCGAATAACTCATATACTCCTAAAACGAATCAACATAACGCCTTCTATAACCCCAGTTGGTTTTCGATTCAACGGGATAAAACGCAAGAGTCTTTCCCAATAACACCGATATACTGCAGACTGAGGAATAATGTCTTCTCTAACGTCTCAAATCTACCTAAACACCTAAATTACAAATTACAGTGTTACACCACGGAGTTAATAAACATTGACCTAAACAATAATTCTATTAAAAATGTATCTTTAAACAATATCATCAACCTAAAGCACCCAGAGTAAGCGAAATAACGAGGCGATTGTGTATAATTTACATAATATATGGAACGAGTAAACGCCAGGCGTTCCATAACGAAAATATTAAATTAAATATCATTTCTGTTATATTTTACAAACTATTATTGTCATCATTTCTTTCTCAATAATCTTATCCTTGACGCATCGATAAAAAGGATCAACAACGAGAATCCAGAAAATCTAGTAAATTTAAGATCATTCTAGTTTAGGAGCTTGTAATGCGAGCGCTTCCAGGCTCGCTGCGGCCGTTATAGGCGGCGGTATAGGAACAGTATTGGCTTCTAATTGCTTCCTTGCTGTTTGTCTTCGAGAAGGTAAACATAAAGCTCTCGGCGGATGGTTATGCATTCCCTTTACGGCGACGACATTCTGCCCCAACATGTGTATCCTCGCCTTACAATTGGTCTTCTTAGACGTACAACGCCATATCACCTTATCTCTTAATTTGGATTCTTCGCAAAAGGGAAACGTATTCACCATCATAATGACTTTCCCGCGGCGCGACTTTAGAAACTTTATACCTGTGAGAAAACCATAAGTCAGAAAACTGCGTATGACACTTTATGAATCATATATTAATTAGAGTATAGAGGGATTCAGGAGAAAATTATACAAACGGTTTATTTATAAGTACAATTTAATAATATGAATCCACAAAACGTACCGCGTATATGAACTAAAACCTTACGATATACTGGTATAAGTATAAAATTACACTATTAATAATAATTGTATAAGAGTAGTTAACAGTATATGAGGTAGATACAGTTTACATAACAGACTCTCTTAAGGTTTACCGTTGAAGCCGTGGCGGTAGCGCGGCACAACAACACACACAAGTCACCGTGCACTACCTTAGAGATTCACGATAATATAACAACATGACCAATCAGACATACTCAAAACGGAAAACTACAAACACTTGAAGAAAAAACCCAACCGAGGTTAAACTTTACAATTATTATGTATATAAAAAGCAATATTTACATAGGAATTATGTAAATTTCAGACTATTATTATTTCAACTCATAAATCGTATATTATATAATTGACGTATATTGTCATCTCATTAAAATTATATATCATATCATAATTACATAATAAACTTACAGATATATTGAAATAATAATTACATAAATATAACTATCGCCACGGTTTCATACAAACGCGTAATCGTTCTGTAATATTTGGCTCAGTGTTATTAATCAGGTACAATAGAACGTGCCAAACGATAAATTACGAAGAAAATTGTTAACTGCAGAAAAATTGTTCATCGATATAGAATAACCACGGACGCAGTACGTTTCAGATGAAATCGTTCTAGCAACATTCCTAGAACATCAACAGAACCGTACAGCTAGAGTGACACCATATTTGAAATTCTTATAATTTCATTTGCGTAGAATTTGAATTATAAATTTACAATAAACTCCTAAATTTGACACGGTCTAACTCACACCTAAATATAATGAGGTTACCCACACAAGTGCTAAAACCTGATATAATTAAGTGACCTAAACAACAATAAAATTAGTTATAATTTGTACTTAAATCAGAGCCGTACGTAAAAAAGCAGACGTTCGATATCATTGAACAAGTAATCATTTGGAATAGCAACAAAGCAAAAACAATTTTATAAAATATATTTAGACAACAGTCTCAAAAAGGGCCTACATTTATATAATTAATTAAAGTTGTCAACAGCGAACGTTCGCGTACAAGTTAAAACTAAGTAAAGAGGTAGTTGAGTTTCTATAATAACTAGAGGTAGTGAGGTGACGCGCCGGACCCTGCGCGGCGAGCCGCCCCGGCGCGACGTGATCTAACCTATGCTAACCTATTCGCTTACACTAAAACACCTTACCCGAGTAAAGCTTCTGAGTATTCATTCTTGTATATAAAATTGTATAATTAAACTAATCTGTAAAACCCGTATAAAAGTGAAAGAGGTAGATGATTGAGCTTAAGTACTTAAAACCAATATTATAAAGAACCCAACAGTGTGTGCAACCCGCGCGATACAGCCACGCCGGTCAGTGCGCCTCACCGAAGACACGGTTACACTTCAGTCGAGATTACTGTTAATTCTTAGTTTAAAGAGGCGGATATCTAATTGTCTAAAGTCGCAATAAGTATCCGAAAATTGTTAAGTATAAAATTCTCAAAATAAATTAAGTAATTCTAAGTACAGTCCAGGGGCAATCCGTATTACTCTGTTTCGAACGAGTTCTCTCTATCAGTCACCGACGCTTGTCCAGCGGTTCGAGGACCGCTGAACCTTTTCAATGTACTAGAATCGACTGCTGACTCCCTACGTTCGACGTTGTGTTTACATAATAGAAGACACGTTTCACTTGCTAACCAGCTTGTCTCCGCCTAACGATACATTTACCTGGTGACACTGCGCGTGATCGATTACATTAAACCAAAGGCTAAAAGCGGCCGCTTTCCTGATAACAACCAACTATCTAGATCTGACACCGATACGAGCTGACAACGTTACACATTTAGAAAGTTCTTATACATTTAACATTCTTATTATGCCTATTCGATTCGATAAATATCCCACACCTATACGGATAACGTTTATAGATCTCGACGAGACCGCCTAACCTACGACACGAAGTATTTATCTCGTATTACATAACTGGATGACTCCCGTGTTCCCTTCACTGGTCTGCGTAACATTCAACAACACCACAACACCTACATTAATGATGACATTACATTCATATTATCGATATTGAACAACCAACAATAGCCATCGCTGATTTTAACTAAACGACACCCGATCCCCTCTTAACTAATATCTTTATTCTAAATAAATTATGCTAAATTCCGCGTGCCAAAAGGCGCACCGAAAATATTGAACAATGAGTTGTATCACCATTGTTATAATTATTATTTCGTATAGCATAATCGTGAAAACGCTTGTTCGCAATCGATGTTGTATAGGAGGCCATCAAGCATTTAGTCCTCCTCGTTGCATGGGGTGTCCACCAGAAGTGGTTTTGAAGAATTAGTATGCTGTGCTGGTGGCGGCAAAGCGTTCGGTGATGGCTGAGGAGCGGTTCCGGTAGTAGCTGATACGGCAGCGGTTGCATTAGCTGTAGCGGTCGCATGAGCGGTCGCCGCATACAAAGCTAGAGCGTGCTGCAGCTGGAGTAGCTGATGGTGTGGATCTAATGGAGCAGGTGCGCGATGCCCGCTCTGATGTGGAGTGCGAACCACATATCGGCCGTCGGCGAAGCGGCGAACGTTTGGTGGAGCGTGATTATGTGCATAGCGGGAGCGCACGATACGTTCATGTCCTTCCGGGCCTTCGGTGTTAACATCGGCAAGGCAACGAGACGTCAACCGAGAAGAGCAATACCACTGCTTGCGACCGTGAGCGAGGTTGTTCTTCAAGCGAAAAGTGTAACCGCGATGCAAGAGTAAACGGCCCTTCCCGGCGCGGATGAAGCGTGCTAGATAAAACAAAAACCTCGTTAGTAATGTATATTAAAACACCAGTTTAGCACAGGCATGCAAACTGATGACAACAAAATTATTACTACTTAGATGTATTACGAAAACACATTAAAATATCTATATTTCAAATGGGTAAGGATAAATAACATATAACACCATGAAAAAATCGCTTTATTAAATTCAAAAAGAAATAAAAGTCTTTCAGATTATTATATTTTATATTTAGGACATTTACATGTACAACACACCACTACAATAATTTCAATACCACACTTTCTTACGTTAGCCATATGTACTTAAGAGGAATAAAAATTTCAACAAGCATTCTCTCTAAGAGATTTTTAATGAGCAAAATATTTGGCACAAACATGCATTCGATACTGTCGTTGGCACGTGAGCATTTTAAGAAGAAAATAAAAAAGGAACTACATAATAATCTTGTATACAACATAACAATAAACCAAATGGATCTCTGACTACACCTATTAAAAGGTTAAAAATAAATGTCCAACTGGCAATAATTATACTCACTTTTTTTCTTGTATACAAATTATTATTGAACACATATTATTTGTTAAATAACATGCTCTATTCGCTAGAGTATATTTAATTTAAAATCAAAACAATTCAGCCTCGAAACACCTTCAAACGGATTAATTTGTTAGTGCGATTTTGTACCTTAATCATACACAACACTTAGGTCCATTTTTCTCTAATATACCGTAGAATGTCCGTGTAGAATAACTCGAAAATAATAAAACATAAATATTACATGAAGTAGAGTTAACATAAAATTATAGGGAAGACAGTTGTCATATAACCTACATATGTGTATATACTTAAATAATAATATTTGAAGTAATTTTACAAGTAAATAATATACAACTAATCATGATGATATCTACAATGATATTATTATATAAATTTTACACTTAATTCATTTGGCACCTACACTAATACTTGAGATCAAAATTTATATATTATTTTTCTGAGCTTATTATCACATATTTGCTTAGAGACCCGAAGCATTTTGCTTCATGTTTATCTAGCATAGGTACAAACAGTAATATGGCACATGTATTTATACGACAGAAGCAATTAAGTTCGTCTTATTTCTTTGGTAAACTATAAAAAATCGTGAAAATCAGCGCTGGAGGATTAATCCCCTTCAGCACATATGCTGACTCAGGGCCCATTTGCCACACACAAAGTTTATTTTTAAATTTATTTGTTTAGATTATAGCTATGTAATCATTGTAGTAATAATTAATTGTGTGAGGTAAATAAATGAGTTTCTTTCTTTCTAAAAAATAATTTACATTGACTGAAATGGTATTATACCACCATGTTGAACTACAATGTACAATGTTAAAATCACTCGCCGGAATATGACTATTCCCTGTCGTCGGAATGTTACTATTTCCTTAACATTTAATTGAATATAATTCAAACTATCTGTTTTGTAATAGCATATCTAGCTTTCAGTTCGAGTAAAAGCAAATATTAAAAAATTGTTTTGTTAAAACTCTAGTACCGTACCATCCACGCGCTCGGATCGAAATTATCAAAGTCGAGACGTGGAACCCGGTGGACAAGTAATGGAGTCGGTGAGGATGTATCTGACTGTGCATTGGTCGCAGTACCGTGTTGCTTATGAAGTCGCCGACCACAGCGTCCTGCATGATTATGTTCACCAACAAGTTTGTGTAAGGTGCCCTTCAGAGTATATGCCTTACAACCGCAGCCGCCCATCGTGCACCGCCAGCGCACGACACCAGACCGCATCGTGTGTGCCGCATAGAAACTACGGCCGCGAACCCAAAGCCTCGGCCGACCTCCTGGTCCGACCGACAACCGTACAAATTTATCTATAAAATAAAACGATACATTCTAATAACATACACAATTATAAGAGAATAAGGAGCGTCGTGTGTGAGCGACATGCAATATTAAAGATCGAAAGCGTTTATATTAACACAGTTGAACCAATGAATCTTGTTATTAAATATTAATTATTTTAAAGCATGTTATTTGTTA
Organism: Antheraea assamensis; assembly: GCA_035772565.1. NCBI lineage: Eukaryota > Metazoa > Arthropoda > Insecta > Lepidoptera > Saturniidae > Antheraea > Antheraea assamensis. Next base: position 763,320 of record JAQQSE010000160.1, read on the forward strand.
TAAAACAAAACACAATTAGTTTTATTTAATATCTATACACTAAAGAAACTAATATAAATTATACAATATACGTTTAATAATACATTTGACTAGACATGTTTAATATCATATATACTGCCACTTGTAAACCTTCCATTTCCTCTAATATAGCCCATAACCTTTATAATAAAAATAATAATACACACATGACTTAAAGCTGAATAAATAAAATTTCATCAAAACACATATCCTAAATGTATATAAACACGAGCAAAAATAATTACATTAATTTAAATATTTACGTTATTTTATCAACATATATTTGAAATAAAAAAGAAAAATACTAAATTAATAATTATTGTTAGGTAATAAAAAAAAAAATGTTCCAAATGGACCACATAATATCCTCTTTTAGATACGAATAAAGTTAATATCAACGCTAAAATTATTGCTATGAGTAGTTATTCCTTACATATTTAAGTATATTTTATTTTGCTTAATTATACACTTTAATTGTTCCTATTCTGAGATCATTAAAATAAAAATATCATGACTAGATTATTTAGACTGATTGTTGACAAAACTTTTTTACCATTTGCTCCCTACTTTACGCATTGAATGTTTTCTCCTTTAAAGTCTATACTCTCCCATTACACCTGTCGTATTTGAAGCGTGTCCCAAACTTATCATATACCCAAACAGCAACCTTCAATTTAGCAATTTTAAGAATTTCATCTTCATTTTTCGAAAATTATTCTATTATAGATACAACAAATTCTTCTGCATTAAAATTGTCTTCTCATGTTGCAAGGTTAGATTTTTTTTGTATTTGTTTTACTGCATTTAAACATAAAGTAAATATGTATGATTTTACAGAGGTAAAACTATATCAAGTAAATGATATCATAATAAATCATAAAATATCTGTTTTAAAATTGAAAACTTAGATTATTTACCACGCATGGTGTAAAGTAAAATGTGGACTCTTCTCTATAAAGTTACTTATAAAAAGATTTTGCTATAACGCATCCAGATGCAAATATTTAATTTGCTATAAAGTCTTGGTTAGCCCTGATATATAACGCGAAATTTGCACTTCAACGCCAATAATTACTAATTTCTGATATATATAATATATATATATATACGAAATTAGAAATTAATTGTGGAAATAACATCGAAATAATTCATGCCTGATGATAATAAGTTGAGATAATCTTAAAAAAATGAAAAAAGTACGTACTCGCCTTTCACGCATCAAAATGCATGTTGTCCAAGTTCCAAATAATTTCTGTATGAACATAATCACTATGACTGTTAATATATGCTACTGATAAATCTAAATTAAGAAAATTATTAAACAAGAGTAAATCTGGATTGCCTATTTGAACAATTAAATCCTATTAGAACACAAACTTTGAGTGTCAACCCCTGTACTTACAGAAGCACTTTAGAGACGTACGGTATACCAAACGATGTATTAGAATTGACCAAGTATAAGAACAGAATAATCCAAGCATATCGACGAGTGCAAGCAATGACAGAAACAGGCAAACGACAACAACAATATCACTTTAAAATTATGAGACGATTACAAATATAACCTCCAATATGAATTTCACTGGTAAAATAATCTGATGTGGTTCACCTATTTTCTCATATAGCACATACATTGATAATGCATAAATTGATTCACAAATAATAATGAACAACCTAAATACAGACAAGCATAAGGCTTATTACTATTAATAATAATGAGCTGTTATTATATGAGTAAACAGAACGCATTTGACAAAGCCCACGATAATAACTATTACAAAATAGAAGAAAAAAAAGTCTAGGCATTTACTTGCCTATACCCTATGTATACTTTAAATTATTCATATTCGGGCAATCAATCTATGTAATTCGAATAATAAATATTAAACTTTTAAAATAACTTTCACCTTCCATAGCATATTAAAATCCTACACAGACCGTCACCGTTTACATATATTATTAAATCATGAATCATGCTTTTAGTATTCAAAACCCAATTACAATATGAAATATACGAACATTATACATCAATAAGCATATACTATTAGTACAAAATCATAAAAAATAACACAGTCAACGGAATTATTCAATTTCAGTTAGTATAAGTTAATGTTTGGTTATATTATTCATCCGAAATGGCCTTCGCTTGAGCTAGCCCCGCTTGCGAAAACGCCCTCTGCGAAGACGAAAGCATAACAGGCGGTTCGTGCGAATGAACATTGCTCAATGCAAATATACGATCATGCAAGGTGTGCGCATAGGCCCGGCAAGTCCGCCGCGTGCATCTCCATCGCACCTTACTCTTCTCGGGAAATACCTTCTCGGCGTAAAATGAAAAACCTCCTAGTCTCATATGACGTCGGCCTCGGTTAGATATCACGAACTCAACTGTAAAACAACACCCACATCATAACACTATCCGCAACCACATATGTTTAACATGCAATTAGCTACGTCATAGCTAAACAACGATTGAACCCAACTATCAATACATAACAGATTAGATTAATCGGTTGATCGAATAAAATAAACTATTTGATCAAATCTTTTTGTATTTTACATTCTACACGAATTTATTAAAAATATATTTTTAGATGTCCTCTTTGATTCCTATAGAGACGCTGAGGTGCCCTGTTAATTTAAAATCAAAACATTTTTCATTTAAATATGAAATGAACGTTACTGCTGGAGTGGTTTTCAAAGGTATGAAATCTACTTAATTTTATTTTAATAAAAATGGATAAATACAAAATGTATCATTTCACCAAGAATACCAAAACATTATTCAATTCGAAACTCAATTGGAAAAATACTTATTTGTAATATTTTAATAGTAGACAGTCTATTTAATTTTGATTGATGGGACAACAAGCAACACAGAATAATTATACATTTACATTTCTTATAATAGATCGATAGTTTCATAAAACAAAGATTAGTAGTTTCGTACTGATTTATTTTCATTTGTTCATTGGTATCGTTTCGATGAGACTCTCAATACGTTTGTGTTCATCTAACACTGGAGCGTGTTTTGTGTGATTGTGATTAGTTGTACGTGCAATCAGTCGCCCATCTATTGTTAGTGCTCGTGCCGGACACCCTTGCCACCGACTTTTACATGACCAATAAACTCTAGCACCGCGTCTCTTGCGCGCAACGAATCCGTTTCCATCCAACAACAGCGATGGTGCGCCTCGTCTAGTCACAGTATAGCACATTTGCACATCTCCCAAACCTACAGAATACATCTAATAACCAAACAAATTCCATTCCGCTATATATCATTTAAACCAGATCAGTTTATTATCACTTATATTCCGCGTATATGTTTCACACAAAAATGTTAAACTGTTAGAATCGAAACGTTTTTGTCTTATATTAATTCCCGTTTTAGAATTTTTAAGTAACCATTATATTTTCTTTATATATTATTTCTTGTATACGCGTTTTCACAATTACATAATTGATATTCGTAAATTAAAATAAGTAGCTATAATTTAAACAATGGGAGAAGTACAAAACATGCCCACAAAATATATTTTTTTCAAAATTTTACAATTTTTGTTAGTCTACTTTAATATTAATATCAAAGAATCAATATTTAAATCCGACTGACTAACCAATAAAGAATCATCAAAAAAATACTTTCCTGAACCTATGGCATCAGAAAAAAAAATACAATATAAATCGAAAACTTTATTGAAACTTACAAATTTACCTTATAACACTATGTACTGATCACAAAATGTTTTACAAAATATCAGCATCAGTGACGTCAGTTACTCTAATATTTCTACAAACGATCACCGTTGCCTTTCTACAATTGTAGATTTTTACATATGATTAATTCATAGACGTAAAATTACAAACATAAAAAAATATAATTCATAAACATGACGTTTTGTGTCGAAAATTTTTGTCAAACATCTATCTCATCGCAACTTCTTTACAATAAAACACATAAATTAATCCAGATATTTTTACAGTATTTAGCCGTCTACTTTAAAAGTACCGGCGTTATTATGCAAACATAAAATACCTAGTCAAGAACCGAAGTACCCGGTATACAGGATATTATATTTTGTCCATAAACAAAAATGCAACAAAATAAATTATTACGGTTACATCATATGGGTCTACTGATTTAATACAAATAATCGATAAAAATAGCATAATAAATAGTCAAACACCATAACACAGCAGAATAACCAAAACTAAGAACCTACATTGTTTAAATTTTTGTGTCTTCTACACTTATATTTTCACATCATTTTCGTAGTGAATTTGAATTTTATATTTCATGGGAGTTTTAATAAAATACTAAATCGAATGGTAACCTTTCTATGTATTTACTCCACAATTCCATATTTTTAAAACCGTTCAATAAAAATTCAAACCAGTACATAACAGCATCGATTCTTGTCCATAATTAACACAAAAGCGTCTTATCTTAGAATACTTATTTATTCTTAAAACTTGACAACCGACATTTCCAACATAACCACACAGAAAAGTCAATTGAAATCTCAGCTTTCCTAAAAAAATATTTTGGTATTCACACTGTCGGACACATGACGACTTCACCGAGTTCATATTTCCGTGTGATTTTTTGCATGTGGTTCTCTAAATGGTTGTGTACGGGATTCGTTATTCGTAATACATTATTTTTAGACGTTATCCTGGCACGACACCGTTTCCCGTATTCCATACACCTCCAAAATGTCCTTCCACTTCGCACACTGTCTGTCACAAAGATATACGGTTCGTAAATTAACTGAAGATGTCCACTTTTAGTCTGTATAAAATGTAGATCTCCCTTTGCGTTTCCACTTAACGCTCCTAAAACTGAACAAACAATATGTTAGTAAAACACATATTAACTATCACAAACACAAATTATAAGGATGCCTTTAAAAACAACATAAAATAAAGAACAAATTTTATAAAATGGTTTATTAATTCATACACAAATATTTCAAAATAGTCGTTTATTTTCCTTAAGTAATATTCTTGCAGTGAACTACGTAGTTATGTTGACTTGTCCTAATGTTGTTATCGAAAAGATTTATCCATTGTAGAATTTGATGACTAAATGCTGAATAGATATAGTTATGAGTACAATTAAGCGTTATATTTAATATTACTGCAAATATTTTTATAGAAATAAGTACAATAACAGCTCATCAAATGATTTTCTTCCTTAACAATTATTTAGAATATGAAATATATAAAAATTGTACAGTGTAGTTACACAACGACAAGATTAGTTGGATCATCAATACTCGATCATAATATTAATTACATTACACTAGAAGCTTTAATACATCGTACTCGAATATCACCAAGATTTTTTTTTTATCCAAAGCTTACTACTACTTAGACGTACTACCACAATAGACCGTTACAAAATTTCTATGGTTTTAACTTCTAAACAAACTTTTTCTGCGTAATTAAAAGGTACCGAAACCTCCATAAAATTCACCCCATGTCACAAAATAAACCTAATGTCGAAATTTTGTACTTCTTTATGTCTTCAAGCGTTTCGATTATACATTCATGAATCAACTAACCTCGCTACCATACAAACAGTATTATCGTAGTTATGTTAAAATATTTGTAAAACTATTTTCCTTCCGTTATATTCTAAATAAATAGTTTTGCTTTAAAATAATAACTTATCACTATTTATTTTAGTAAATTAGAAATTATGCTTAACTAGTCTCTTAGCCGTATGCGGTCATTATCAAAATGAAAAATTCGTTTTAATAAAACCTTGTGTGGGGAATAAGGGAATTAACACTAACGATTTTTGTAAATTATCATTACTTGTATCGTTATTTACACAATTACTACTTAGCTCAGGGAAATTGACGTAAGGATATTTTGAGAAATAAATATTATACTTAACTAAATTACTATCATGATGCCTTAACAAGCCAAAGCTATTTGGCAAAAGACAAATAACCTAGCCTGGATTACGAACCTAGTTTTCAATATAAAACCCAAATTCCATAAAACGTCTCGAGTTCAACACAGCTGAATCGCATTTATATACCATCGATGGTTGCGACTTCCTTCTTGTCGCTTTATTGTTTCATGGCTAGTTTGTGTTTTTGTCATTACTACTAAACCCATGGAGGTTTATAACACTCGTATCAGTCGTAAAAAGTCGTGGTGGTCTAGTGATTTGACTGGTGGAAAATCAATCCGTTGTCCGCAAGTTTCAACCAAGCCATGTATAAACGAATTTTTCAAAATTCGCGTACATTTAAGAATTTCTATTTATAATACTATCGACTGACGGTGAAGGAAACCATCGTAAGGAAACCTTAACCTGAGAAATATTCCTATAGTACCACTGTATGGGGAAAAACTATAGAACTGTGGTTTTCTCAGATTTTGAAATGGTCAATGCGTTGTGGGCTGACGTAGTGATTATGCCCATAGCTGCCTTCGAGAAGACGCCTATGGCCCTGTAGTTGGTATTTTACAGGCTAGTGATGATGATTATCAGTTTTAAGATACCTCTATTAAATATAATAATAACTGTTTAGTCATTAAGAAAAAGTATAATGATATGTAACCTACATGTGGCAGAGATGCGAATGTTAAGATGGATGTGTGGTGTATGAATAAGAATAATAAATATATACGAATGGATTAAGAATGAGTTTAGTGACAAAGAAGTTGAAGAGTAATAGGTTAGCATAGTATGGGCATATTATGAGAGGAGATGAAAGTCATATAACAAGAAAAGTTTTGAGTTTAAAAGTGGACATATATAGGGATAGACAGAAAAAGGTCTGGATGGAATGTGTGAACATTGATATGTGTATAAAACTTGTGAATACTGAGATGACATCTGACAGGGGAAAGTGAAAAAGGAAAACATGTAATCATGGATTGAATATCATTCTCTCTGTGAATGGGGCATAGAGGATGATTCTCCTGAACCTATATTCTTCAATTGTTCGAGAAACAGATTCTCCCTTTATGATATCCTCCCTACTTATATTCCCCATCCTACTAACCTTATGTGTCTCTTAGCTTTAGTGAATAATAACCCTTTAATTTTACAAGCCTACAGTTTATGCTCTACAGTCAAAAACGTTTCCTATTCTCAATGGAAAGAGTACTTTGACGAGCGGTCAAGAACAAAAGGAATATGGTACAAAACGATCCAGCCACACCCTCTAAAGTCTCCCTGGATTGATAATATTATTGTTAACTACCGGGAAGCAATTCCAGTAATGAGATTACGCTCAGGACACATCCCATGGAAAAAGTTCGTCTTTATGATGCGTAAAGTGCCATCAGCATTTTGCGAAAGTTGCGGGTACATCGATGATGTTCACCATATCTTGGCAGAATGCGTTCAAAGTGAGAGTATAAGATCTGGGCTAAATACTTCTGGCTCATTCCATATTGGTTTATATAACTCCATACTGTCTAATCCTACTTCTAAAGGTGCTAGAGAACTGTATAAACTTAATTTTAATCAGTAGGCTAATTTTAAATGTGTATAATGTTACTTAGGCGATATAGTCGCGCAGGCGACTGAGCTTTCAATAAATTAAAAAAAAAAAGAAAAAAAAGCCTTTTACTTATTTATTTCACACAACAACAAAATCAAACTTTAATCTGATGACCTATGTCTTAAACGTTATATATCTAATTTTGGTTGTACTTTTTTTTGTGAAAGATACAATAACTCAGTCTGAATACAAATTACACTAAATAATTATTTTCTTTTACGAATTACATTTTTCAATTGCTCTCCATCGTTTATGACACTATCTGCCTCAGACAGCACCGACTCTGTATCTACATGACATTGGCGGAATTGTGTATAACCTGCACACGGCGCCATAAATTAGAAAAGAAGAAAAAAACTTATTGTGTGGACACCCTACTTAGGTGGGATAAGTGTAAAATGATGATGATGATGATATGTAACCTACATAAATAATATTTACAAAAAGTCCTCTACCTATATTAGTACTATAAAGTGAAAAGATTATATATGTTTTATTTGTAAAGATTAAAGTCAAAAGTACTAAACGTATTTTAAAAATTCTTTCACCCATAGGAAACTGCATTATCAGTGAATAACATTGGTTGGACTTTACTTGCAAGATCTACATTAATGCAAGCGAAGCCGCAAGTAATATATATTCTACCAATAGAATCTAGTCTAAATCGGTTCTGTTCATCTAATATTTCTCAAATACATTTTATTTATTTATGTATAAATTTGTTACTATACAATACTAAGTAGTGTAGGTAACAGGTATCAGGTGGAGGCTGAAATTTATAATGAACTAAGTGCAGGTACTAACTCGAAAAATCACAATAATTATTGATATAATTTAATGGAGAGACTTTTTCTAAGGAGTGCAGTATATCCATTTTTTTTTACAGCAGTCTTAGCATACAAATTCAGATTTGTAGTTCGAATTTCTACATACAAAATACCTAGATACATCAATATAACCCAGGCTCTGCGCCTATTTATTATTTTTTTGTATTAATGATTTTGTTAGCACAAAATGAAAATATTCTGTAAAAATTTACTGTATTCGAATATCTATATATGCCAATTGTCATGGTGATGAGTTGGACAATATAGAAATTTATGTGCTACAACTCTACCTCTAAATAGCATAAAAACTTTTTTTGTGTAGAAGACACTCAGGTATGCTAATTTTCACAATGATTACTGAAAGGGTATTGGACTTTATAAGTTTCAAGTAGATACACTGGCATTTACTTTTACATAATGGAGCAATTGTAATATGTGTTTTGGAGAATAATAATAAATTTTGATATTTTTTATTAACATTCTCTTTTTCTTATTTATTTTGAAACTTTCATGTACATAAGCCTACCACAGTAAATCCCAGTAGATTTCGGGTGCTCCCCATAGTGATCAGTCGAAACTGTAGAAGCCTGTCAAGCCTATAGTGCAGTTATTTAAAAAAAAGATATCCCATTAGGTGGTTACTTACACATTAACTTATTTATCCTGAAACACTAGAGAATATAGTCACAATGGTTTTACTGGTCACAATCTAGTCTGGTACAAATAAATGCCTTACCATGCAACTTTTCCCGGTTTGTTGTTCAACAGCATTCAAAACAAACTTTGATGCAAGGAGACCAATTTACTCTAATCAGACTAGATTGTGGTTGATCTTATCAAAATAATACTCAAAACTGAACTATGTGAGTAAAATACCCTGATTGATATAGATTTATAATGTCAACCAACCTAATTGGATTGCAAGTTTAGACTTGTAAGTTTTGTACAGGATATTTCTCTAATATTTATTAGCATTGCCATATAGTCTTGTCAAAGATTAATTAATGTTTCTTTTTTTAAATAAATGAATAATGTTAAAAGTTAAATAATAGATGACTAGAAATAAGATTCAAATCAAATCAACTGGAGCTCTTCTCATATTGGTATTGCATCTGGTTAAAAAATATATTTATCATTATTATGAGTTTAGTCTTCTGACACAATGTCACCAAATACCCTAAGTCAAAAGAATTTATTGGTCAAAATCCAACCAGCATGTGCACGTAGCCATACTACACAACATACCACAACAAATGATTTTCAACTGTCCTCATAGGATTTTTTAAACAGTTCCTAAACTTGAGGACTAGTGAGCTTTAAAGTATTCCCACTCTCAAAATACTTTTTTTTTTAAATATTGTAATATATATCTGGTGTCATTAGGAACCATAGTACTCATGCTGTGGAAAAGACAAGACAACTGCTTAAACCACTACATTATGTATGCAGTTTTTTTTTTTTTTATATTATAGCGAGCAAACGAACAGGTGGGTCACCTGATGGTAAGTGATCACCGCCGTCCATAGACACTAGCAACACCAGGGGAGTCGCAAGTGCGTTGCCGGCCTTTTAATATATGTGGGCCTCCGACGTTTCGCACTGACCGAACAAAAAGCAACAGTGCAAGCACTGTTACTTCACGTCGGCTTTCTGTGAGAGGGTGGTACTACCCCGGGCAAGCCTATCCATTCATGCTGAAACCAGTAATAGCTTCAGCATAGCTCTACCGCCTTTACACATGCATACTATAAAATGTCCTACTGAATTACTACAATTTTATCAGGATATTTTCCTTGACTCCTTGAATATTATATGTAACATATTTTAATTACATAACACGTTAATGACCAATTAGCAATTGGGAAGTATATTATCTCCTGCCTACATAACATAGGATCCTTCAAGTGAGTTATGAAAAGCATTATATTAATATTGCAAGGTGCCACCACCTAACTGGTGCAGTTTAATTTAATGTTTTATAAGAACTATACAGGGAATACTTTAATTAAACATTTACGAGTAAATAAAAAATCTGAGTAGCAACAACAGCCATAATAAAAAAAAATTAGGGATTCAAGAAATGATGTGCAGTTGTTTTTTTAGCTGCAATAAAAAAAACTTACCTTAACATAAGTAAATATAACATAGTAAATAAGAAAATATTTCTATAAATTACTCAATACATACAAACTTCATGTATTTTCTTAACAATATTAATGATTAATGATGATGTGTACTTGGTAAACAATAAGAATTGGAATGACAAGCCCCAGTTGGATATCTAACAGAATGGACTGTTGATACATTTTAAGTCCATTGATGCTATAAAGGCCCATTGGGCCAACAGCTTAAAGTCTAGTTTTATAATCAGCCTGTTTATAACCAATTATATAAATACATGCATCCTGGCAAAATTCTAGCTTTTTTTTCAAACTGATTACACTATTGGCCTTACGGTCCTGCACAGCTTCACGGTACTTTGAACAATTCTAGCCTCTATTCATATTCCCTTATCAACAAATCAAATTAAAGTCTCATCATCTCATAGTCACCTTCTATTGACTTACATACATACATAATTGGCATCAGGTATATATGATTAAAAAAAAATTACAAAGTAAAGAAAGATATTTGTTTTAAACATGTAGAATGTCAATGCCACAGAAGAATCGCATTGAACTACATTATGGTAAATATGCATTTTAAACTGAAGAACTTTAATTAAAAAAAACATAAACATAAATTTATTGAATAATATATATACACATACTACAACTGGCAGAGTATAAATTGTAATTATTAAATAAATAGGTGTAAAATGATCTCCCAAATGTTATATGTTAAGCATATCAATCTTAATTCAAGGCATACTAATGCTAAATAATGTTAATAGGCTTACTTGAAATTGGTATAATTAAAAAATGATATCACTTTTTTATGGTTTTGAATACAACTATTTGATTGGGTTATAGTGATATAAAACTTAACTAAACCTAGTGCACAGTAAGGTGATATATGACAAAACTGAGAATATTCAATCATTTATAATTTTTAATGATCCTATTGACTAAAACAAAATGACAAAATTGTATTCATGGTTTTTGCAGTATTTACTTTTATGGTATAAGGTTTAATCTAATTATGAGGCAACAACAGTAGTAAACAAAATAAATTACTGAAAACATATCAGATATGTTGAACTTTTATACATTTTATGTAAATACTCTTACCATATAGCATTAGATATGACTATGCAAGTATTAATTACTAATATTAGCTTCGTGACAAACAAAAACAAAAGTAATACAGTGTAAGATCATAATAATACGACAATTTTTAGGTTATGTTTACAAGCTGCCAAATGGAGCTTGTTGTACATGATTAGGCCTAAAATAATATATTTTAAAAACATTAAAAGTAGTCATATAATGTGTATGAAATTATTCTATTTTATATAAAAGCAATAAACATGAATTATCTGAGAGAGAGTCAATGACAACCTACCTGCCTTCGTTTTCATATCGTGATACTTTCCCAAATGTTTAGAGAAGTTACAAAAGGAAAACTGTACATACCGTATGAATATTCAGCAATAATAACATTCCATTTATTCACATTAATTACAAAAAATCACTTCAAGAACACGAATCACTGTAACACTCACGTAAACACGTTCGATAGCAAACATTAATAAAACCAAAATTTTTACTTCGTTTTAATAACTTACACTTTAATAACAGTCCACTAATAGTATCTTGTTACGAATAGTGTTATTTCAATAAAAATAATCATAACAAACTTCACAAAATTCCCAAAATAGTAAACAATCTTCAAGTGACACAATTGTAACCATAGATTTACGGCGTTAAGACGGACGACCACAAATAACGGAATTATACTCCTGATTACGCAGAAATTATTCAATTTTGAATCTTTGAATTAATTGCACATCTATCTAAACATTTTTATTTGAAAATGGACTGAGAGCAATAACCTTTTCAGTATATTACATATTGTGTAATACTTGGTACGACATTTATGTTAATAAAAATTCATTTCGTTGCAATTAGAGCTTATTGAACGAAACCCTAGAGGGCGCTTTGTAAATAAATAGAACGAAAAAAACAGATTTCATCAGTGTACATAGTTATTCATTACAACACCTCAAATGTTATATTTCAAAATGACTTTTATTTGACATATTTTTAATGCGACTACGAACATATATTTATTTTTAAACAACATATTTAAGATTTTGTTACTCCTAGTGACATCTGTCGACAAATTCAAATTGAATAAACTTGTTACGATACATCCAGAGGTAATTTTAATCATCGTTATCATATACCATAAACTAATTCTATATAGAGGGACCTCCTGTGCTCATAATAATATTGAATAACAAGATATACTTATCGTAAATCACAATTTAATCTGCATAAGGTCATCCTACATTAGATTCATCAAGACACGTCACCACACAATAACTCTTTTTACTCCAACACTTGTCGAATGTGTCGAGCATATTATCTAACTGACCGACTACTAATTTGATGAGAAAAAGTTACTGAACATCTTTTTATATTTTTCAGTAAAACGCTGTTTTCTAACAGTGTTGTATTTCAGATATAAATGAATAGAAGCATATTAGATTTTATAAAATTTATTGATGAAAGAGTTACATATTATTTCTTATTTATTACATTTATTTTTCAATACATACAACGTAACGTAAGGTAAACATCAGGTAACCCGTCTGTTCGTTTGCCTCCAATCGCATAAAAAATAAATAAAGCTACGATAAATTAATGGTAGGTTGTGTTTATCGGTCGACGTAGGTAAGTCAGAATCGGTAAACGGTGTATTCTTACCAGCCTGCTCTAATTTTCGGTACCTCGGCTCATTAATCCAAAATGACGGTGGAATAGACAAGGACGTGAGGAATAGGATAAATGCAGGGTGGATGAATTGGCGAAAGGTGTCTGGGGTGGTTTGTGACCCACGAATGCCGTTGAAACTCAAGGGGAAGGTGTATAAAACTATAATAAGACCAGCCGTGTTATATGGATCCGAGTGCTGGGCTACGAAAGAGACGGATGAGAAAAGATTACATGTGGCAGAAATACGAATGTTAAGATGGATGTGTGGTGTAACAAGGATGGATAAGATTAAGAATGAGTATATCAGAGGAAGTTTGAAAATAGCACCAGTGACAGAGAAGTTGAGGAGTGGTAGGTTAGCAGGGTACGGGCATATTATGAGAAGAGATGAAAGTCATGTAACAAGAAAAGTTTTGAGTTTAAAAGTGGACGGATATAGGAAGACCGAAAAGGTATGGATGGACTGTGTGAAAAACGATATGTGTATAAAAAGTGTGAATACTGAGATGACATCTGACAGAGGAGAGTGGAAAAGGAAAACATGTTGTGCCGACCCTACTTAGGTGGGATAAGGGTAAGATGATGATGATGATGATGTAGGTAAGTCAGAATCCTATAAAGAGCTTCCGGATTCAGAAATCACTGCATTGTAGCATTATTTAGCATCTACCCAGTACACTCAAAACAAAATTCGTCAACAAGCACCTGTAGGTGTGTAATGACATTTGCACTAATAGTCGAATTACTATATGGTCTAGTACTAAATAAATTGATCAGTAATGTGATAATGAGTTTTATTTTTGTGATAAAAAGTTTAGCATGACCACTTTTTACTCAAATGTTTACTTGTTATATGTAGCCGACCACACCCCTCGAAGCAGAATGCATTTTCTGCGGCAGATACAGATGTGGCGTTGGTGTAACGGCAGTCCAACCATTGGACGGATTCTACCACCATTGCTAAACTTGTAGCGTTTCATTTTATATGTATGTATTAGTTACAGAACATTTTTGTAAATAATATTTAATAGGTACCTCTACTTAAAAGGACCACACCGAATCTCATACTATGTATTACGATTACTAAATTATTCATATGACCACACCGAATCTCATACTATATATTACGATTACTAAATTATTCATATTTTGATAACATTTAACTTAATCTTTCACCTATAACGGTGAAAGATTCTTTTTTGTATTTTTTTTTTTGACAACTGTTATGTAAACAATCACATAGTGCATTGTAATCATTTAATATTAAATAGGAAATGTAATCAAGAATCATTTTGTCTTTACCCAACAAATCGCACTAAAGTTTGGCCCCAAGGAAAACAAGTAACTTGGTAAATATCTCTTTCAATAAGAATCCACTGTTATGTATTAGAAGATTCATAGAATAAAAAAATTGTGAGCAAGTTACCCAAAAATATGTAGTTGGGTGTAACAATTGTGGGAAGCCATATATTTCCGACCTTTCAAAATCAGTAATGATACTTACGGTTTTAGAAATCATACCATATGATCAATCAATCCTCACTCCATCGATACAAATAAACGATGTTTTCCCGGTAGTAGTTCTTTCAAATACATCAAAAATAATTCCAGTGCACGAAATATCGAATGATTTAACGAACACTTTCTACTTCTCGTAGGGTCTACAGACTTCCACATAGTACCTACCCAAAAAAGTTTCAAATTCAACTAGAACTAGTCTTCAAAGTTTTCAGTTAGTCTAATTTTTCTGAACCGACAACATCGGTCTCAAAATTCAAAACGGCCATCGGAAATTTTTGTCCAACTTTCAGTTACTCTTATCCTACTGCACCCATACCAGAGTTTACCGTCACGAAGGCTCGAGTTTAGACGAACCTTGAAGGCTTACCAAACTTATCGTAATAGCAATATTGTGCAGAAATATTCCTCAAATTTAGTTTTTAGATCAAAGCTTCGTCACGCACGAATCACAGTAACATGCATATCCTCTACCAGAAAACTTCGTTTAAATACTTTTCACCTCCTAAACTAGCCAGTACAATTTTATAAAATAATCATACTAAAACGTCAATTACTACGAATAAGCAGACAGAACCAAAGTACAAATTCAGTGGAAACAATTACCAAACCAATTACTGTCGAAAACAAATCCGGAACAAGAGTTTGCCTAGAACCAGTTTGTCTGCTTACGTCAGCTTTGCAATGATACCTCCTCAAAAACCTCTTTACCTTGTTCTGGTTACCAGAACTTTAACCATTTTACCTTTACCAAAGTTACCGTCAATAAACCTTCACCTCCCATACAAACCTTTAACATTACCTATTAAAGTCATAAAAATAAACTTGTACCAAAATTCCACCACCGGTCATGGATCCTCATACCAGTTTTAAAGATTAGGTTCCATTGAATGTAATCAAATGAAACCTTATCTTTTGATACTTCACCTGTAACATTCGAAAACTGTCTAAGTAACTACACTAACTACTTAAAACTAACTTACAAATTTCATTACTACAACTAAAACCTACGTGATCCCATAGTTAATTCATACAATAGTTGTCAAGAATAGATCACGTAAGTAAATTGAAAGGAACAGATCATCGATTAGAAAATTATCGACAAACTGAACCTTTTGCACAATGAACTGCGAACCTACCTTGTGCGTCGCCTACAGCTCCACCTTCGCCAGTTCCAGAAATATTACCATCACCAGTAGCAGATCCATCGAAACCTGTATATAAATAATTATTACACGCGTGTAACAAAAACGAAAACAAAATATGAATGAATCTGTGTTTACCAGTCATTTCCATATTAGAGTCGTCTTCGCCGAAATTCGTTTCATCATTATTCGTGCCGTCATCGTCATCATCCCACATACTTTCGTTAACAAATTCGGGTTCCATTTTCGGTGCAACTGCGTTATTTTCATCTTCGTCCGGTATCGTTACAAATTCCTCTTTTGCCGATCCAGATGGTCCAGCTTCTAATGGGTCTACACATTTCCGTTTCGCAGGTCCACTTTGTGAAGATGACGAATTATTTGATGCTATTGATGGCCTATTTGGTCGCTTAACTGCTACTGGAGTTGAGGAGGGCTTAGAATCTAAATCAGTCTCTAACTTAGTCATTACAGATTGCCTTTGTTGTGACGACCTCGGGCCTGGCCTCGATGTCGGCTTTGGTTTGGATGGCGTGGAACTTTCTTCATTTTGATTTCCGGTTAAACCTTTCACTTGAAGTTGTTCCGCGGTACTAATAAACGACGCTAATTCTTCTTGCTTAACATTAACTTCACCTTGGTACATAAACTGTAATAAGTCTCTTAACGCTGAATGACTAACATCTTTTAAAAATACTGAAAAGAAAATAAAACCCGTTAATTTCCACATTTACAAATTTATAAAACAATGTCAAAAAATAAAACTGCTCATACCTATTGGATGTTGAGTTGGGTTCATTTTGAACATTTCTTGAAAATAAGGAGAACATACTGATAAAACTAATTTGTGTGCTTGTAACAATCTGCCTTCGGCAGCCAACGTTACATCTACTAAATCACCACGTGACAGCAGGCCATGAAAGCCTGCCGACATATTGGCATGAAAGTTGTTCCAACATAATGAAAATTGTTCGTCCGACGCCATGATGGCGGCGACTGTGGGGACCCTGTGAAAAAATAATATAAGCAACATTAATTAGGTTGAATTACAAAATAATACATCTAAAAAAAATGGATATAATTAATGCGATACTAACCTATCCTAAAACTTTGTACTCTATAATTCCGATATTAGAAACATTTGATATATAAATAAAAATAAATGTTCCTAACAAAGCACTAAACACAGTTTCATCCCACGTCCTCCCCGTTTGAGTGCTCTTCACGATATGATGACGCAGAAGCGACGTATACCGTGTCGTCACAGGGCAAGGTAAAAGTGACGAATTGCACGAAGTAATTTTAGTTATTTATTTATTAATTATGTATGATAGTACTATAAAAAAGACAATTTATGCTATGACATAGTGTTTACACATGATTATAATTTAATTTCGTTAGTTTTAATGTAGATTTGTAAATGCTAAGCCGATAAATAAGAAAATTAATAAATATGTGCTGTACAGAGACAGCGCAATCTTAATTTTTCAACTGATAGTTGTTTGTGTAGGTATAGCTTATGTTAATAGAGTGTAACATATTTGATGATGGAGAATGTAGTAAATTAACTGTACATCAAAACGTTCAAGTATTTTTTTTTTTTAAGCAGAGTTAATAGTAAAAATATTCAATGAACTGTTGTTGATGAGTTTGGGCTGTTAATTTAAATATGTAATATGTATTAGTAATTAAATAAATAGTTCTAATTTTTTTCTTAACTTTAATGAGATACCTATAGTAAAATAAATAAGGTTAAATAAACTGCATACGTATATATGCACTATATATATGTATATACTATAACAGTAGCATATTTTTATGGGATGAGGGATTATCGCTTTGCAAGTAGTTACGTATGCTTAAAATAATAGTAAGTGTTAAATACATTCCTAATTGTATTTATTTCATAATGGCTTTAATAACATTAAGTCATCTTAATATTTAATACTTATATTATATCAAATGTAGGATAGGAACTCAATTTTATTTGTTCATTATTTATTTGTTGCTGGCGGTAAATCGCTTCATGTTTGTACAATACATTTGAATTCAGAATTATATATATTTAAAATATATATATATATACAGTTATTCAATATAATAAGAAACATGTATCTGTGTTAATATTATTAATTTCGTTGTCTTTTATATTATTGTAACTAGGTAACGTTTTTAGAATTGCGTAATTTCCGCTCTTATGTGATTAACGTTAAAGAAAAGTAACGTTTTACAGTTTTAATATAATCATATAATATAAAGGTTACCTATAATATTTATGATAAATGCACAATCAGAATGCATAATTTAATGAAATAAAAATGATATCAAGATACGCGTATCCTACAGTTGTAGTGGAAACAAGCTGTGGGCGACTGTGAGACAGCAATATACTAATATCGCTGTATTTGACTTTATACTTTAACTTAGAGCAGTAAAGCATTTTATGCTGTGGTCAAATTTTGCACAGTGTTAATGTATTAAAAAATCTTAACGCATTTCGTGCAATATAGTTATTAGGTATTGGATGTATTAATGAAATAATTAAACAATAAAAGTCGTCACGACAAACCCACGGTATGTTAGAAATATGTGTTGTTTAAAACTATTATTCTAAAGAGTCACTTTGTAACTTGTTTTTCACTATTTGAAAAATATAATCTTTTGTTTCATACATGTAGGTTACAGGAGGAGAATGCATTGCAGTATTAACTTCGCATTTGTGCAGAGTTAATCTCCAGTATATTGTAACATTGCAATTTTGTTAGTACAGATTTAGTACAAACAATATAACCAGATAATTTAGTTGCGATTATATGAGTTCGGCAAATTTAAAAATATTTTCTGGGATCGACACATGCTGCAGGGTCAAAAGACTAGAAACCATTATTTTGAAGGAAACTGCAATAATGATATACCCATACGCATATGAGCAATGAAGTTAGAAATACGAAAATTCGAGACACATAAATGTAGAAGATATTGGTTTTCGTATAATTTAATTCACAGAACTAAGTATTATCATCATGGCACAAAAACCATTATGGTAAGGAATATAACATATGATCACTGTTCAATTATAGAGCTTTTTACCATTGCGCCATGAGGCCCTTTGAAGTTGTGGAGTACGTTCAGCTAGATATGAAAACAGCACATAATTTTGAAGGATTTGTGGTCGAAAGGGAAAACACGGTTTGGAAAAAACGGTGGTGAGGTTGATAATAATATTATGCTACGACCACATTAGCGGACTTTTGCCAAAGTTCAGATTAGAAATGCGCATCGAGTCCAAAATTAGCAGCGGAAGCGTTCCACCTTTTAAGATCAGCGGTTTGGCGGCACCAGTGTGAATTAAATTTCCTTTATTTTCGAAAGCCTTGTTTTTAGCTATCTTATCTTTTAAATATTTTTCAACTAAATATTCAATGTTAGTGTATAGGCCTCTTCCAAGTATTCGGTTCGCGGTTCTGTATATCAATTTGTTTTTATTTATTATCCGTAGATCGTCAGCTACTACTAGCGGGGAACGAATAAAATCATGTATGCTTAAACGTGGTTACCACTAAAATTTATTTATCCCAACGGTTGGCGGTGCTTAGATATATATGAACAGACCTATGCCACATCACCCTACTACTCTTAAGAATTACATCAGTAACTGTAGTTCTATGTGGAATATGGGTATAGTCTACCCTGTACAATACTATACTTTCTGCAGTGTTGGATGGATAGTAAGCCACTCTACTTGGAGAGTGTTGAAGTCTTCTAATAACACCAACTCCGCAGATGGATTTTGCTTGAGTACTGTATTAACTATCGATTGCATGCGCTTAAATTGTCATAACGTATATATGTCACCGTTTTAGACCTCTATAGGCACACGTAAACACGGGTTTGCCCACCAAAATTCATGCACACCCACAGTACTGACAGGTCCCTGTCTTTCAGGCAATGAAGGCGGCGATAAGAAATATCGTCCCGGGCATACATGCATAGACCAGCACGTCTGAGGAATTTATGTTCGAACTCGTACCCGGGGTAGAGTAAGATGGATCGGTCGGGCAGGATATCTGCTTCTCCATCTATACATATAATAAAAATGAAGTGTCTGTATGTAATATCAAAATACCTACTTTTTAATGATTGGATATGAACATATAAACCATACTGATAACAAAAATACAATTTTTTAAATGTTCGAGACCCGGGGTAGAGTAAGATGGATCGGTCGGGCAGGATATCTGCTTCTCCATCTATACATATAATAAAAATGAAGTGTCTGTATGTAATATCAAAATAACTACTTTTTAATGATTGGATATGAACATATAAACCATACTGATAACAAAAATACAATTTTTTAAATGTTCGTCGGTCTGTCTGTTTGTTCCGGGGTAATCTCCGAAACGGCTGGACCAATTTTGACAGAAATTTCACTGACGGATAGTTAAAATTACAGTGGGTGACATAGCTATTACTACATTTCATCATCTTCATACTTCATTTTAGCCTAGCTGTCATCCGTGGCTTCGTTTGTAGTACTATCTCCAAAACGATTAGACCAATTTTGATGGGACTTTCACTAGCATATAACTAATGAGAACTACCTTAAGCCATTTTATAGTCTACTAGCTGTTACTAGCGATTTCATCCGTATGGAATATCCGAAACGATTGGACCGATTTTTCACGGGCAGATAAATGACGTTATAAAAACTAACTTAGGCTGTTTAAGTTTATACTAGCTGTCACCCGAGATTTCGTCCGCGTCAAACTTAGCAAAAATATGTTGTTCACTGTTAACATGTGCGTAAAGCGTGCGTTGTACTTACTGGACTCTATGAATTATTGTAATCGAAATTCATATATTTGTATAGGTATGTATGTATGTAATTTCAACTATATTATCTTTTTGGTCAATTTGGCGGCCCTTTTTTTTATGTGATTGGAGGTAAACGAACAGACGGGTTACCTGATGGTACCGCCGCCCATGGACACCTGCGACATTGCGACACCTGATGGAATTTCGTTTTATAGCGAATCGTTCGGTAATGGAACTCAGCAGCAGGTATAAATCCGAATAGTTCTTCAGAACACTCTCCATGGTAGATCTTGTAAAGGACGCAAAGTGACGTATCATCACTACGAAGCTCAAAAGTGTCGAGCCCTAAGGAAAGCACCCGGTCGTCAACGATTCGAGCCGCTCTCCGTTGGATTCGGTCAAAAAGAAGTAGATGGCATTGGGGCGCTCTGGCCCAGAGATGAGAACAGTATTCCATGTGTGGACGGACTTGCGCCTAATACAGCTGAAGGTGGTGAACCGGTGTGAAATACCGTCCCGCTTTGTTAATGATACCTAACTTTTTTGCGGCCAGTTTTGCTCTACCTTCCAAATGACCACCAAACTGAACGTCGCTAGATATGTCGATACCGAGGATACTAAAATTAGGCTCAGCAGCTAGGGGAACTCCTTGAAAATTAGGGACTGCGTCAAAAGGGGTTTTTTTGGCGGTGAAGGCGCACACCTGTGTTTTTGTGGAGTTAAAATCGACTAGATTTTGTCTTCCGCAACCCGAGACACGCTTCAATTTTGTTATAAAACCTAACACTATTACCTAAAAAACTGTTACTGGTCCTAGTGAGCCTGAAACATGAAATGACCAATATGTTATTATTTCTCGTATTTAGATTATGTCGATTCATTACGATATCTCGTTTATCTAAGTTATTGCGGACGTACATTAGATTTTCAAGTATGTATTGGGAGAGCAGAGTTAGGATAGCAAACTCCTGGAATTTAGCCTTTAATGATTCGCGAGTCCCCACATCATAAATTTGTCTTATAAATTGAAGTTGTGGAATGGGATATTCCGATCCCGATCAGTGTTCTTCATACCTCTTATGTTATTGGTTCCTTCTAACATGGTGTGAAGAGACACTTTTGAAGGTCGGCGTCACGATAACTATTGCCGATGTAATGTATTACAGAAATAATGTTAATGTTTATTTTAAAAAACGAAATACAATAATTTTTTAGACCCGGCAGAGCAGTCGTCGTGATCACAGTTCACAAACGTTACGGAAAAGTCTCTGGATGATTCGATATACCTTTATGTATGCACTCAACAAAAAAAATAAGGATAATTTATATTTTGTTTTTGTCACGGTACTGATTAAGGTGCGGTGTGTAATGACGCATACGTAGGAACCCAAACCGCAGACCTCGGGTACTGTGAATGTGTTGTTAAATATGCATTTACATATCTGTGACCCTAACTGGTAATAGTAAGTTTTTCGTTTGCTTATGCGAACTTTCGGAATGGAATATCTAAAATTATAATACGTAGTATCTATAGTATTACTATAATTATAATAAAATTGTAAAAGTAGCTGAGCTGTGGGGGTTAAACTGATAAGACTGGATATATCGAACGTATGCCAGCTATTGTATGACTAATGAGTGTTCATCAACTAAGCTCTCAAAACTAATATTCTTATAACAATTAAAATCCGATTAGCACTATATTACTATATCATTATATATCGTTGAAAAATATACATTTTGAAATTTTATCAGTGGTTCCCGTAATGAATATGACACTTACTTTGTAAAAAATAGACATTTTAACAGGAAGCATATTTCCAA
Organism: Antheraea assamensis; assembly: GCA_035772565.1. Taxonomy (NCBI): domain Eukaryota; kingdom Metazoa; phylum Arthropoda; class Insecta; order Lepidoptera; family Saturniidae; genus Antheraea; species Antheraea assamensis. The sequence goes on from JAQQSE010000160.1 coordinate 785,885, forward strand.
CATGATCTTATAAAATAAAGATGTTCATGCTGTCCTACAAGCGCAACAAATATTTATTCTCATAGCATTACAAATTAAACTATTTTAATCCAAAATTAAATATGGGCGAAAGTTGTTTATGGCGTGTCTACTTAAGAAAATTTCACGACTCACCTGATGATGTTTTCTACTAACCTAAAATAGACTTTAACTGGAAAATAACTCAATACACCTTAAATTAAATGAACTAGGCTCCATCTCCCCATTGCACAGGTTCGGTTGACGAGAAGGGGGCGGCTGGTGTGTACCCAGCTTGCCCTCCTTATTAGGACGACGCCCGGCAGACACTTTCTGCTGGGGTGGCATGGTGATAGCACTGTTCGATCCCATGCCGCCCCAACCTAGCGGCGGACGGTACACCGTGGGGTTTTAGTGAGTAAGAGTCTCACACTACCCACTCTCTCCCCCGGGAGAGTGGTGTGTCCATGATGGATTTCCCCACGTTAATAAAAAAAAAAAAGGCTCGAAATATGCCAATATATTAAATTTCTATTATTTACTTAAGTATTTAATATTAAGCAATATAATGAAGTAAGCGACTGTTTTGAACATAAGTGATTAAAAAGATCGAGAGTACTGTGAAAGAGTCTTTTTTTTTTTTTTTTTCGAACTGACCTACACTGCCGGCTTATTAGGCCTTCACAGTTCCACCGGACTACTAAGGGGAGCGCTTAGGGCACTCACCCGATTGTTTTTAGGCGAAACATCTCAAGGGCACTCGGTGCGCCTCGGCTTGAGCTGTCGCCGGATTCCCGAACTAACTAAGCTAGCTAAGCTATCTATCCATACAATACTCATATATGAATTCGTGAAAAATGCATGTGTGACCATGCATGTTTCACGAATGTATATGTGTATTTGGTATCTGACTACTGTGTTATGTGACCTATTTCAGTCCGAAAAGGGCAAAAAAAAAACAGCCCACCACTGAGTGCCTAGATGTGCAAGAGTGTGGGGTGATCGTGTAAGTGTAGAACATGTGTAAATCACTGTATTCGCGCGAGTAACAAACTCGAGGGCTCCACACCGAGGGACTACCTAGGCTCGAGCAGTTACAAGAAAAATCGCGACGAGTGTGCGGGATCGAATCTTCACCCCCCACTCACGGAGGCGTGAGCAGAGAGAGTCGCGGGCGTGGGCGCAAACACGCATCTTTTGAGAGGGAATCGAGCTAAAAAATAAAGTACAACGGCACGGTGCCGATTTAACTAAATAATTACGTAGCAAATCCTAATGTATCGGTCTATTATGTACGAACACGCGGGTTCGATCTGATATTTTGATTTACGCGAATTTATTTATGCGCGGCGCGGGTTAGTTGCTGTACCGTGGTCGCGACGGCCGGGAAAGCGGAGATAGCATTTAAGAGCCCGAGCTCAGACGTACTATTAACTAACGCGTTAAATGCGATTATCTCTTGTACATCGTGTACCAAAAGTAAGCGAGCTATCCAGTCTATACCGGAGGTCGATGCTGAAACCGCGATAGGTGGCGCAGGAGTGGACAGAGCCTTTGGGGGCTGGGGCTTGGCTTTAGGAGCCGAGGGATCTGGCGGGGAAGGCCTTACGCGCCAAGAGAGCGCGCTCGGCGCAGGAGCGGATGCTGCCGGCGCACTGGAGGTGCCCGGCAGATCGGGGAAAGCCTTCTGGCTTTGTATGGGCGGAGGCGGAGGCCGATTCGTCCGAGTCGGCGGGCCGTGCGCCCTGGAAAGAGTCTTCTAGGTTTAGATCATAATTAACACATTTACGTGAAATTAAAAATATTTATTTAGAGAACTTGAATACAATCAGTTTTTTAGGACATGAATATATATTTATTGTTATTTTTGGAGTCGGTCGTTGAAGACTTCCATTCTTCCTTCGCAGTGCAGAGTCCAGAACGTTCTTGGTCATAGGTCGGTATATATTTAATCTTGGCTGGTCATATCCACACCATATCTCAATAATTACACATTTCCTATTAGAATTTGAAGATTTCCTTGGTATATCTTCAGAATCTAAGATCTAATGCTAATAAAACTAAAATATACTCTTTTATTAAAAAATAGGATTGAGAAATCACTTTACAACACACAAAGTTCTGAGTTAACAAACATAACAAAGTACAACCGAAATGAGTACTTGCTTCTTTTTGAAGTCGGTTAAAAAGGTATAGGTAATCACTTAAAGGCGCTGTTAATTGATAAAAGAATATTTGATCGACAACATTACTATACATAGGATAAATTATATTTAAGCGAGGTTGCTGTCGGTTATATTCGATATCAATTTACCAAACATCAATCAAACATATTCACTTTATAATTTATATGGGTAGCTAAATCAGAGGAACTAAAGTAACTAGGCTATCTATCTATCGTTGTTTCTATTTCTAAACCACTAAAAGGAAATAAAGATATATCTTTTTAAATCACGGAAATTGACAAAATGTATAAGTCACTTGTAATAATATTTTAAGTTAAATAGCTTTGTTAATATTATGGTAATGGTCAAAAGTTGGAATATCACGTATGTACTATACTAAACTTTTAATTTCTGATTAGGCTTTAATTTATCACGTTGTATCTACGATTTATTGAGTTAAATCTATCATGATGCGAGTTCAAATCATTAGATGTACATTAAATCAAAATGGATATCACATTTGTTTTGTCTTTAAATGGTTGATTCTCTCCCGCTTTATTGGGCATTAAAAAATGGTAAAGTGTCAATCGAATCCAAAAGCTAAGTAGCCTTCAATCATCTACGAAATATTCTGCATCGGATGGTCATACTCCTATACCGTTACGTTCAGTAGTTTTGATATTCAGATTGAGCCTTAAAGAAACTATATTTACATTGTATATATTTAAATTTAAAGCTTTTGAGCTCACTTTTGTTGAAACTTAATTAATGTACGGACATTCGAATATCATTGTGTTATAAAATGAAACGGGTGTATATCGTTTACATGTATATGTATAATCATTTCAGGATGTGTTATTCCTTTTTTTTAACAACCAAAAATACATTTTGCGACATATCAAGGAGATTACAGACCGTAGGTTGTGAATTCCGGTACAGAGGAACCTATTCGTCAGTAACGATGTGGCTTTGGTTGTGGAGTGTTGTACTGATCGCCTTTTCGACACCAGCAGAGGCTGTGGTCGGCGGGGAGCCAGCCTCCGCTCCCGTGCCAGATGCTGCCGTGATCTTCGCACAGCGTCACGGTCTTAGTGCCAGACTTGAAGGCACTAAGGATGACAGGCTCGGTTACTACAGCTTCTTTGGCATAAGGTTATATTTTCTTAAGGTTACAAGTAATACTTATTATGGTTACATGAACCTCTTAACCTATAATAACTGTTTTAGCGTAAAAATATTTGATGGTCGAGGGGTAGGAATGTGGATTCGATATCTCTTGGTTTAAGATTCGATATGTACTTAGCTTCTTTATTAATTTGTGTTCATTTAGTATATTGAATTTAATCAGTTACTCTACTGGTTTGCAGTGAAAGAAAATAGTGACGAAACGTAAATGTTTATAAAATATTTTCTCCTTACTATTACGATGCACAAATAAAAAATAAGCTGAAACAAGCAAGCTTAGTTAAGCTAAGCCAATCCAGACAAAATAAAACAAAACAAAATTATTTACGGTGTTTGCAAGCACTAATAGAAAGTAATGGCGTACTTTTTTCAACATACTTCATCATTGCAATGGTTAAGATTGAAATGATGGTGTGCCATATTGAAACAGTCTTGAACTGAGTTAATTTTAAGCTTAAAATGTTTTTGAGTAATTTATATTCAGCTAACTGTGATGTTATATTTTTACAAGAAATAAATTCTAAATTTCATCAGAAAAAAACCTAAGTTAATTCTAAAATCCGAATCCAAGCGCTCAAATACTCTGCCACGACTTATATGTATCTAACAACATATATCTAACACTTATATATGTGTATTATATATTAAGTACAAAATAATAGTCTTCATAGCTGTCTTACAAAATATATTGGCGGCCTTAACAAGCCAACAATCTAGTCAGTTCGAAAAAAAAAAACAAAATGTATTTAAAATGTTATGATTGGCATCCACACCAGGTTCTCATTTGATACAAAAATTGTACTTGATTTATACGGTTTTCGGCTTGTTTTCTACAGCTTTTAACTTAGCTTTTTTTAATTTGTCTTATTTGTGTTTAGTTTTACGAAATTATCTATTTTTTTGTACAGCGTAGTGATACTTATTTCATGTTTATTAGTTTATTGTTCTTCAAACTGGTCTTATACCTTTAGTTACTTTTCACCTTATATGACAAATATTGATTACTTCTTAGCACTTATCTTTTAATTCAACTTTAGATACTCTTCAAAACTGAATTGAGACTCAACAAATTCCATTGTATGTATTTCTAAATTATTATAATGATTGCAACTTCATTACTTTTTGAAATGTGATCTGATCATCAACAACTAATTTAGTAATCAATTTTGCTATGAAATTGTTTGTTTTATACCATGAGGTTTGTATTATTAATGAATAAATACCTAATAATAATAATTAATATTGTTAATAAAGGTCAAAGGAAGGTTAAAAATAAGCAAATTTTGGCGGATGCTATGATAGTAGTTTCCGCTGTTACAGAGATTAGTGAATATATTTTTGCAACGTAACTGCTGCATTGACCGTAGCCTTTATCAATGTATGGTATATTTAATTGTAGATAATTATATCATTGTAATTGTTATATATTATTCAATGTATTTGAATTGCCCTTTGTAGATATGCTGAACCTCCATTGGGACCTAGAAGATTTCAGCGTCCAGTGCGTCAGTATCTGGCAGGAGAATTGAACGCGACTAAGCCATGCCTGCCATGTCCTCAACGAGATCCGTACGATAAGACACGAGTTATTGGTCACGAAGATTGTTTATGTCTCAATGTCTACGCTCCTAAAATGCCCGGAAGTGAAGATGGTAATTTCGATTACAATAATCACAATAATAATAAAACATTTTCACATTACCTTTTCTAGGTAACTATTATATACACACATACATAAAGACAAAACAATTAAGTACATCTTCCTATTGTTTCTCAACCGTTTTTTATATGTTTTTTTTAATAGATATGTGTTATTAATACAAAATTTGGAAAATGTTTTTTTTCTTTAGTATTGAAACTTGAAAATTCATGAATTACTTATAGTCGAATTTTAAACACTAGACCAGGGATTCCAAAATGGTCGATATCGACCCCAAGGAGTTATCGGGTTTTCGGTTTCTCAGAGGTCGACATAAACGAAAACTGATTTTGGGTGTCGACGACGTTTAAAAATCGACCCCTATTAATTAACAAATTCTCATTTGAAACTTTCAAGATATTGTATAAGTTGTGTTACGTGTATCAACTTGTTATAAGAATGACTAATATTTTAGTAGGAAATATCATTGCAGTACATTAAAAAAACTCAGTCGATAATCGTGCACAACTTCTTGCAAGATGAAAAACTCGGTAGACAAGTTCGTGCAAGACAATCTATTCGAGCGTACAAATATTACAGGCAAGTTTTGGCTTGCTCTGTTTTTTTTTTTCGAACTAACTATACGCTATTTGTCTGATAGGCTTTTTCAGCTTCACCGGATTAGTAGTTAGGCTATGGGAGTCTAAGGTATTATTTCATTTTGAGAAAGGGGTCTCTTACCCAATATAATTTGGGAATCCCTGCATTAGATGACCAGTAGTTTCTTAAAATGTCCATTTTGTAGTATGGCTTTTTTGTAAAAAAATGTATAACTGAAACGGTAGATATTCCTATGAAATAGACCTTAGACAAATAGGTTTTTGCTAAAAGTTTTGGTGATATTTGCATTTAATTTTCTAGATTTGAACATTTTCGTGTATTTAAAATATACGAGTTGTATTTGAATCAACTGTTAAAAATTGTGAAATGTCTACTTTATTTGTTATACCCAGAAATACTTTTCAGGTTGTCCAGTTGTGTTCTTCATTCATGGTGGCAATTATCATAGTGGATCTACTGTGTCGTATGGTGTAAGTAATGTGATATCCTTTTTCTTCAATTAATGTTGATGTGGATCAATGTAGGTTCGAATCTTGCAATATGCTGTAACTTTCGGCTAAAATAAAACGTAATGATGAAACCATAGAAACGTGGTAAATTTTTTTCTGATACCTGTCTGGCTAGTAACCTTTTCTAAATAAAAAATCTGTCGTGAATCTGCCATCGGTGTGTTTCGGCAGTTGCACTTAAGAGCCAATCACCCTATAGGTTTAACGTTTTACTACCTTAGGCTATACGATCATTTAACACCAAGTAAGATTGTGGTTATGTGGAAATATTAAAAACCTATAAAGTAAATAGAAAAATAATGTATGGTGCTCATATAATTTAAGTTTTTGTGATAAATGAAATGTATCATGTATCAACGAATTTTTCGGAATTCGCGTACATTTAGGAAACCTACACCTGAGAAATGTTCTTGTTGTACCATCATAATGGAAAAAATATAGAACTGTGGATTTGTTAGTGGTAGAAGTCGCCAATACATCATGGGCTGGCGTGATGATTATGCCCATACCTTAAGAGGCCTATAGCCCTGCAGGTTTCTAAGAGACTGATGATGAAGATAATATGATCAGTAATCAATTTAATTTTTGTTATACTTACATAATATAATTATTCTTATTTTCTTTCATTAAGTAATTGAAAGTTATGGTGATTAAAGTTAAATTTATTATTTGATTTTAATAGGGTCAGCACCTCTCTCAAAAGGATACTATACTAGTAACTGCGCAGTACCGTCTCGGTTCTCTCGGTTATCTAAGTACAGGACAAAAAGATGCTGCGGGGAATATTGGGCTTTTCGATTTGTATACAGCTATGGCCTGGGTGAGGTTGCTTTTTATATTATTATTGTAGTATTTATGTAAGAGAAAATTCAAAATTTAAATAGTGACATTAATTGTTTCAAAACTTAGAGTAATTAGCGTTGCTACTTACATATAAAATTATTTAAAACAAGAGGCTAAACAAATAACATTTCTCTAACGAGTTTCTTCCAGAATATAAATTTTAAACCATATGTATATTTTGATTAGTTTAGCTAGGTTAGGATTGGCGTTGTTGCATCCGAGGCCCAAGCCGAGGTTCGGCCACTTTGGCACCCTTGTGCTTGTTGTTTGTTTAATTGTTTAAAATTATTATCGTAAAAGGAACGAGTGTTAGGTGAAAAATTGTAAAGTTTTGAGATTGAAGTAATCAATTTAATTATAACATTTTTTTCTTAGTAACGTGTACCTATTATACTATTAGTGATTACCGCGTTACTAAGTGTTTTGATATTTATGATTATTTATTTTTTGTTTATGTTATTTTCATAAATAATAAACAAAGGTTATATGAGGTGATATATGATTTTATTGTATTTCGGTAGTAATGATTATGATGATGAATAGTCTTAAATATGGAAGACCATGATTTATAACCTCCCGGGATAGTGATAATGTAGACATAAGAGATTTTCTTAGATAATCGTAATAATTCCGAGAAAACACGGTAGTCAGATTATAAGACAATTTTTTGTCGATTGTTATTTACTAGATTTTATTCGTTTATTTCGTTCCTGTTGATGTACATTTTTTTCAGGATACGAGATCTATTTCCGGAATACCTTTTCTCTGTACTATAGACATAAAGCTACAATTTATTCATGCTGGCCGAGTTGTTATGACGGACGATCGTCTAGAAGATATTTTTCATTCCTCAAGGACAGCACTTTTTTTTGGAAAAAGTTTCGTGAAGATCTGTTGAGTAGTTAAGGCGTGAAAAGAAAACAAATAAATACACTCATATTCGCATTTATACTATCAGTTAGGATGTCTCCAAAGCAGTCTTCCTTGTTACATTGGATTAAGATTATTTAACACGTTCTGTGCGACGTGTGTGTGGTATACAACCGGTGGTATACGTTAAACTTGATCTTTCGGCCACGTGCACCACACAATTGTGATGTGATACACTAATTTTATTTTTATATAATTTTTACATATACACGATGTGATAACCACTGGAAAGGAAAGCTTTACTTATGTATTAATATTGTATGATAATATATCAATATTTACTTAAAATGTCAAATAACTTAAATGACATATCAGGCAAAATTGGCTTGGCACGGAACGTGTTAAGAAGCATTGTAAGTGTTATTATTATATTAATGTTATAGATTCAAGATTATATAGAATTCTTCGGCGGTGACCCAAAACGCGTGGTGGTGATGGGTCACGGGTCGGGTGGTAGTGCCGCGTCTCTCCTCACAATGTCTCCCGAGGGACGTACGGCGACCGGTGTTGCCGCGCTCTCCGGAGCTCCTCTCTCACCGGGAGCTATCAGACCGGATCCAGCTAAACACGCTGATACCGTCGCCGAAAAGACGGGTTGTCCAAAGAGACCTGCTGAAAGCCTGTTGATTTGCTTACGAAAAATGCCTGTGGAAAAACTCGTCATGGTAATTATATAAAAAGTATAAGTACACTGTTTATTAATAATTAGTAGGTGTGGGTAATACAAGTTTTGCGGTGATATACGATACCTGATAACGGTTTTTGAAACTATGCATTGAACGATCCGCAACGGTTTTCTTAATTCTCAATGTTAGAGGCTATACGACGATATATTTATTAGGTATGTTTGGTGTTTTCGATATTATGAAACGATTTTAAAAGTTATAAATTATTAGTGGAATATAATATGGACTTTTGTCTAATTTGTAATTATATTGTTAGACGATTATAGACATATATTTATATATATAATTTCAGTATACTGTGATATGTACAAATGTGTATGAATATACTGGTTAATTTACATAATTATATTAGAATGTTTTATGTTATAGAACTCTATAAAACAAAATCAAAAATCTTTCAAAATATATCATCAACGTTCTTGCTCCATTGTTTATATGCAACTAAAATGAGAAAATAAGTCAAGTCACACACAAGTCAATAACATCATAAGTTAAAAATTACTTATAATATCAAATACCCTACAAGTATTCAACAAGTACAGTCATCATACTTGTACAAAATTTTTAGTTCAACGATCAACGTGTTTTAAATTCAAATGTATCGGTGCATAATAATTATCTTATTTCATTAATCGTAAGGTCGAACGTTGAAACTATTTCGATGACTCCAAAATCGAAAGTTTATACTACCAAAAACGTTAAGAACAATTTTCAGACGTATGTCTTCCAGTATAAAGTTATAAGTGGTGTAGTTTATGCATGATTCATACATCACGTGCTCTGAACATGCGTTTCACTCACTCAAATCGATTTGGTAACGAACATAAAGAGACAGAGGTACACCTTTGGTCGTTCGGTGTCGCAACAAATACCGATGCGAATATTTCGCCCGTTATCATCTTCATCACATAATATATCTTCTATCTTTTATTTATCTTTACTTATATAACTAAAGTAATGAAGGTCTGACGTGCGTGCATCACGCAAAAACTACTAGGTAGATTTGGATAATTTTTTATAGGTTTACTTCTTAGAGACTTGGTCAAGTTTATCAAGATTGCTTCATTTAATATAAAGTTATTAGGGTTTTAACAAACTACAATTTTAGGCATCACGCGTTGGTCTACATATGTTTTTTGCCATGGAGAAGTTGTGGGAATCGGTGTAGTGCTTATATTTTTTGCTCTAAACATAAAATAAATTGTTAAGATAATAAACAAAGCAGACGAAATGGCGGGTATCAGATAATGATTAATAATTTTACTACAAGCTGATATACGATTTAACGATATTGTATCAATAATACATAATTTCAATAACTGTAGACGTGTAATATCACCCACTCATAATAACTAGCGAACCGACCGCATATATATAATATACATATATTGTACATGTATAACTATATAATAAAATATAAATATAATAAATTCACATATGAAAAGCCGTTGTGGTATTTGAAAGAACTAAGGGATCACACAGTAAGCTAAGAAAAGCGATTTTGTTTTATGTTATTTATTAATGATTTATATAAAATAAGCTATTCCATTTTCTAAAAATAACTTATCATATAAACAAGTGTGATTAACCTTAGGTCACGCCTTGTATTGCTTGAAGATATTTTCTTAGGAATAAAACAGTCCGTACACTAAATAATGTTCATTGTGTAAAGTATGAAGTTATGAAGTCTGTCTGATGGAAACTTTTTAAAATTGTGATCATTCGAAGAGACAATTCTGCGAAAGGAGTTCAATGTTTAATATTAAATAGAAAAGGAAACGAATACGAAAAGTTTACTAATTATTAAAATATTTTTACTATAAAAATAATTGCCTAAAATATAGATGTATAACTATCAGAACCGATTTATGCATGCATTGTTTTAAAACTTTTTTCTCAGGCCGATGAAAACTTAGACATGGAACAATCAATGGACACTATGAAATTCTTAAATGAGATATCCGGAAGATCTGGTAAGCATTTATTTTTTATATTAGTAATTCTGGTGGAAAATGGCAACACTGGGATATGGATGGTTAGTTTAGGTCAAATTACTCCTTGAATGTTCGTTGCGCCTGCCACCAATTCGTCAGGGGAGGGTTTAATATTAGGCCTTCCATCTTAAGAGGAGACCTTGATAGCCAACGTCTGCCGGGTCAGGTAGAAGTATTGCAAAGGCAGTTCCTGCCCACCCGACTAAAGGGTGCGAGAAGAACACCGAGGAGGCTTAGTCGGTAGAAATTGACATTTCCACCTATGCACCCCGGCGAGGTGGGATCTAAAATAATCCTCCCGCGAGAAAAATATAAAAAAGAAGGTTAATCTGGCCCAGCAGTCATTTTATATCTTCTGATTGTGGTCACTATGTGGACAGTTCTGATATAAAAAAAAGTTTGATTTATATAGGACATCAGAGACACTGTTATAGTTGAACGTGAGAAGCATAATGTTATGTACTTTTCCATATTCAACTTCCCTAACAGAAAAAAAAACAATAACATTCATATGTTAAATACTTCTTTATATAATTTGACATCTCATCATAGTGACAATTTTTTATTTTTGGTATTAATAAATTTATTAATAGCTTTACAATAATGCGGGAAAGTATTTACCTTCCCAAAAAGTATAAACGTGACATAGCTACATTGATAGCTTATAATCTAAATAGGTTAAGTGACACAGCGGTATCAACTAGTTCACCTAATGATACTGCGATTAAATTTTTAAACTAGTAGAAAAGACAAAGGAGCAGTGTAATATCACATTATACCACCAAAATATTAATCGCTTCTCCGGCAAGATATTAGATATAGACTTATTATTAAATAGAGAGAGACTGGATATATTATGTTTTGCAGAAACATGGCTTAAACCGAATAAGATGCTATTTGATGTACCTCATTTTTCGGTTGCCAGTGTATTTAATAGGACAATCACGGTTGGTGGTGGTTGTATTATTTATTCAAAAATAATTTGAAATATAAAGATAGAAAAGATATATGTAGTCTCTCAATAGACCGTATTTGTGAAGTGCCTTGTGCGGAGATGGATAAATTAATTATCCTCTGTGTCTATAGAGCTCCATCACCAAGTATTTATCAATTCTTACAAAAAATGGAGGAACATCTAATAAGAATAATTTAATAGTAACAAGCGAGTTTTAGTCTGTGTTGTGGTGGTCTGTGGTGACTTCAATATAGATATTTTAAGTACGTCGCCAGAGGTTACTATGTTCACATCGTTATTTAGGTCAATTAATCTGTATATTCTTTTTAATGAGCCACCAAGATGTAAGTCTCAAACTGCATCTTGTATAGATAATATCTTTACTGACTTCAAGACCATTGGCGGTAGTATTATTACTGGGATACGGTCTGATCACAAAGGACTCCTTGTTAAAATAAATTGTGATAAACCTAGCGGTGTCTGTAAAAGAACAACTGGACTTATATCAAAAAAAGACTAGGACTTTTAAATCTTAATATTGCCCAACATTTATCTTTAAGACTTTTGTGCAAATTGGCGTCCCACGGGGCTCTATTTTAGGGCCGTTTTTATTCTTCATATATATAAATGATCTACCGCTAATGGTTAATAACTGTGCTGACATGGTGCTTTTTGCAGATGATACTTAGTTAAAGTAAAGAGGATCCATTCAGAGGTAAATTAAATGAAATTTGTCATTGGTTTGCGTTAAATAACCTATTGCTAAATACAGATAAAACAAATTGTATGAGATTTACTTTAACTAATGTTCCACAGGTTAATAGTAGAATCAAGATCGAAGGAGATTTGGGTTAGTTAACATTACTGTATTCTTGGGTATCACACTTGATTCTAAATTTCAATGGTCCTCATTAAAAAAATTGGCTGGCAGATTAAGCAGATTAAGTCGCAGTACGTAAGATTCGCCATCTTACAGATATTGCCACAGCAAAATTAGTCTACTTCGCTTACTTCCATAGCTTAATGTCCTATGGTATTTTGCTGTGAGGTAGACCCCATATTTTTATTGCAAAAATGAGCAGTTCGAGCAATATACAATATGGGACCTTGCGAATCATTAAAGAGTAAGTTTCAAGAATTCGGTATCTTAACTCTGCCTTTCCAATACATTCTTGATAATTTAATGTATGTTCGCAAAAACTTTGACAAGCTGGAGTTCGTAAAACACAGGCATGATCTAATGTCTAGAAACTGTGACAAACTGGTCGTTCCATGTTTTAGACTCAGTAAGACCAGTATTAGTTTTTTAGGTAATAGTGTTAGGTTTTATAACAAAGTCCCAAAGCATATTATCGATTTGCCAGACTATAAGTTTAAGTGTCATGTTAAGCGAGTTTTGGTGTCAAAGGGCTATTATAGAGTGGATCAATAAGTGAACGATGGTGATGTCTAGAATTGACTCCTCTCTGTGCATCTACTAAAACGATTGTAACGTATAACGTATTTTAAATTTATAATTGTAAGTTAAAAAGCTAAACCCGATCGAGTTTCTTGCCGGTTCTTCTCGATGACTGGGATATTTTCCGAACCGGTGTTAGTTTTGACATTCATAAGCGCCTTCTTAGGGCCTAAAATTGAATAAAGTATTTTTGATGTTGAATCCATTAATTACGTGATGCCTGTTTGAGGATTTTTTGACCCCTATCTCCATCTAGTGAGATGACGTAAGTTTTATCTCAACCACCTCCCTCCTCCCCTATTGTCACTTGAGATCTTTCAAAATAGCCATTTTGAATATAAGTGTGTTGTATTTATAAAAAAAAATAACAATATGCTTCATTATTTTAACTAAAACTAGTAAATATTTGAGATTGTTTCGATCGTAATCTAAGATCACAGTGATGAAATTAAATAATACTAAAATGGGAACTACTAAAATATGTAAATGAATTTTAGTCTAGAAACATGTTTTACTGTAAATTAATCTGATCTTCCTACATTTTTTACCCGAAATATTATTACATACAAAGCACCCCTGATCTCTGGAACTTATCCATTCAAAGGATGCTTAGAAGGGATTGTTATCAACAATAAAGCCACTATTAATACTAACCATATAATTTGAAATGTAAAACAGTATATGAAAATTGAAAAAATATCTGATAGATATTCGTCAAGATTTTCGACGGCGAATTTTGATTTAGGTACCGGAGCTCGAGTGGAAGGACCTCACGATCAAAGATCTTTGCCTCCTATCGTCTCTGAGCAACCTGCTGACTCTCTCAAGATGAAGGAAAAACGTCCTCCGATGTTGACTGGTGTGACATCCGCTGAGACTGCTAATGCTGTTTTTGGTAATTTCTTTAACTTTGTATGTTTTAACCTTTATCCTAATGTCACCTGATATTAAATTACAATCTTATCTAAAATTGTAAACAGGCTAAATCTTGAGGATGATTGACTTTTAACTACAGCTTACTTCCGAACTTACGTCTATAGGTTGTATAGAAACAGATATTCAACTTGAGGATGTAACTAACTAGACGAGCGTAAAATTACCCTACCGTGCTATGGTTTCACCATCAATAGCGACGGCTCTGCAGGAATTCGAAACTCCCTTAATGGATTAGGTATTCGAATATGTTACTCCTGATAGAATTATGGAACCTATTTACTAAAGTAGTCACTAATTAAACACTCGACTATAACTGTTGCTTAAAAAAAACAAATTCTGGGTTATTTCTCTTTCTTTTTTAGATTTACCAATTACCATACCAACGCATAAACTATATAATGATAAAGTTAATAACTTTGATTTAGTTAGTTTCGTACATCCAATGACATAATTTGTTTTTACATTATTTTTATTTGTTTTAAACGCAATAGGTAAATACGAAAAGTTCCTCGCAACTCAGCTCCAAACGGTTAAAGACTTTTTGAAGAACGATCTCATTGGTGGACTCGAGGGTGTGGTGAAAGGAGTTGATGGGTTACTATCGGTAACGGAAGCAGTCCAATCAATCTTACCTATAAAGTTGACAGACTACTATAGCGTTCTGTTTAACAACACGTTGAACACCGTCGATGGATTGTCCCAGATTGTGGAGGCAACTGGTAAGTGTTCCGAATTTATTCGTGCATCATTCATGATTCTAGCCGTTAGATGTTAGGGGGGAAAACTAGACTAGATTAATTAAATAATACATAAAGACAGAAGTTACAATAATAAAGAATGGAAGATACTATTAGATTACAAGACCTTTGCTGAGATTCCGAACTATTCATAATTATTTTTTACCTAAAAGATCACAGAAGTTATATTTGTAATATATTAGCATACTATATTTTGCTTGCGATTTCTTATGCGTAGAATTAGTATTACAACGAGTACTCTATGTTTTTTCTCCGATTGTCCTTCAGCCTTCATACTACTTAAATAATTAAGAAAAGTTATCAGTGATTTTGACGTGAAAAGATTATGTCTATGTATAAAAATGTCAATTAATCAATGAATAAAATTTTATAATTGAAAACTGTAGGCAATAATTTAACTGAAATCATCCCTTGGTCAAAAATGCAAAAATATTTTTTTATTCCTTACCAAAAATATATTTATGATGAGTTTTATATTCATCACCTTAGAAATAATTCGTTCCCCATACAAATTTTCATTCCCCTTTTTCACCCCCCATAAGGAATGATTTCAGGCAAAAACTATCCTATGACCTACCCAGGGTCTTAAACAAATTTTATCTGAAGTGGTTAATTGGTTTAAGCGTAAACAAATAACAAACATAAAGACAGAGTTACTTATCCATGTATAATATTATAATTATACATTATTATAATAATAATGTGAATTTAAGTTTAAATACCTGTAATATTTTCAACCACTTAACCCTCACTGGGCGATAATTCTAAATTAAATGATTCAATCATTTAATTTCATCTAATTAAGAAAAATTAAAAATTAGTCACTATTTTCGTTATCACAAGATCTGTTTTATAATTTTGTTATGCACAATTTTCTAGAGCTGGATGCCTTACACGTAAGTAAATTTTGTCTTTTATGTTAGAGGGTTCACCCCTATTTAAATACCCTTTTTAACAAATTTGACCCTTACTTAATTTCCCCTTAGTCTATTGCACCCTTTGCTAGCAGTTACTTTTTATACCAATATTTTGGAGTTACTCATATTCACTATATAATCTTTTTTATAATTTATTTCAAACATAGAAGTATAAAATAGTAACTTTTTGTAATAAAAGACACAAGTAAATTATTTACCCAATTATACTACTTAATATATAATTAAGTTACGTTGAGCATCAAATGTTGATCAAAATTACTTTTTTAAGTATATCATTTTAATCAATATCTACGAAGATATTAAAAATTAAAAATTACGGGCTCAAAAGATGATGTTTGCACAAAAATAATTACGTAGCTTTTATGACTTTAATGAACCATAAAAATATCACAGCACCAATTTTTTACACCATACACAGCACCCATGCGAAGTGGAGCCGTCTCACTAATAGTAATACAAATAAATAGTAGTTTTCACTCAAATCTCATAATATACCGTAGATAATTTTTATACAGTTTTAAAATTATTTGTATATAAAATCACTCTATTTCAAATCAGCTTTTACTTGGTGAATTTTGAAAGAATTTATTCTGTAATGTAGAGTCTAGAATGGATTCAATTAATATTGGAGCTCGCGAATACCAAACGTAATTAAGAGGTTCATTTATTATCGAGGAGAATGTATCTTTATTCACCCATATGTATAAGTCGTTTTCGTTTATTCGCTGATGTTCGCTCACACATACCATTATTTACTCTAAAAAGATTGTTATCTAGAATGGTTTTAAAAATTATACTAAAAAATATATACAGAACCTTCCAGAACTTTGTAAGTTTCTGTTTTATTGTCTTAATACAGTGAGATTTTTTTATAAATGGGGGGTTTCTTTTCAAGCACAGAATATTATATATTTTGTTATACAAACACGAATCACAAACTTTGGAATAAATTCAGTTTTCGTTCTTCGTTTTAAAAATACACTCATCGGATATATTTAGAAGAACGCAATAAAAAAGCGACATATTAATATGAAAAAGAGATTTATTTCTAAATATAAGCCTTACAAATTCGTTGAATAGACTCAATTAATTACAATTTTTGAACCCAACAAAATTAAACTAAACAAAAAATAAACAAATTAAAAGCAGTAAGCTCAGTATCTTAATTGTAAGGACTTTTGACCTAAAAGAATGAAAATTGAATATTGTCCTAAATACTATTTTTTAAAGTTAAGCTTCTTATGGGAAGGCTTTGAAATTCTGATCGGCATCCTCTTTGTGTGACGAAAAGTGGTGGGGGTTAACATTGTGTCGGGTAGAATGTTGTAAACACCGATTCTCGTCCGTTCACCGAAGTTAAGCAATGTTGAGCACGGTCACTACTTGGATGGGTTATGGGTGAATACGTAGTAATAATACATTTACTATCGTGTAGTCAGAATTTTTTATGTAAGGTACACGTTTGGCAATTATTCACTGTTCACCAATATTGTACTGAAGTTTAAATTTTCTAGAAGTTTATAGTCTTTATAAAATATAACGTGATTATACTGAAACTCTGTTTAAAATAACGAGTGCTTAATTTTATTGTGTTTTGCTTTACAGGAGACGCCCTGTTCAATTTCCCCGCATATCAATCTGTACGGTCTTGGAGTTCCGTTGGTTCAGCGTATTTATATAGTTTTGAACATGTAGGAAACTTGAGTAAAGGTTCACACTTCCTCCCAGGATTGGCCCTAACTGGTCAGTACACATTATTTTGTAACTATAAAATATATACATAGTTTCATTAAAATTTACGAGTCAACGTGTATTTGACTTGACTGACTTGATTAACTTTAGAACTATTAACTTTGATTCCACCAAAGCTTAAGTATATTTATATTAATAGGACTATTTGTAAATTATTGTACAATTTATATGTAATTCGAAATTAGTTTCAAGTAACAAACATTAAATTATGTTGTATTAACTCTAGTAAAAGGTTATTGTATTAAATAAAACATTTACTATCTGGCATCTAATTTGGTATGTCGGGAAGAAAAGTGGACGTTCAGCTAAGATTGGCTTGCTTTGGTTTTGTATAGCGTTATATCTATCGCAATGACTACAATAGACAACGATAACGCTACCCTAACCGAACTTACCCGACTATGTCGGTCTTTCCTTACTATAAATATGTATATTTTTACCATTATAGAAGGATTTGGCGATAGTAATGAGAAACATAAAGTGAAAGGTCCTGCACACGGGGACGAACTAGCTTATATTTTCGAACCATTAGATGACAATGGTAAACCAGCTGGTGGGGAAATTTCCAGCACTGACGCCAGAGTGAGGGATTCCTTTGTAGGACTTATCTCGGATTTTGCTCATAATCTGAACAAAGATGACAAGGAAAAAAGTCGCGGTCTACTTGGGCTTACATCATATTCGAAAGATAGTGATGAATATATTAAAATATCGAATAAAATCACGGCAGAGAAGGGTTTCAGGTAAATTTCTTACATTTGACTAAAACTATTACTGTCACATAAGTTAGCCATTTGCGTAGTATGAGCAGCTAATGATTGTTGTTTTTCTACATATACCGGAACAAAGTTGCTTAACGCGACTTAAGATTGAACTGTTCTGTTAGAAAGCGTCACGTAAGATAAACGAAATACGTTACGCTTCTTTGTCTCTTTCTCTCTTTCTGTCCGTTTTTATCGTACGCTACCAATTGTATAATCTCAATACTGAACGCGTGGAAATTTTATGAAAATTTATTGTTTCTGTTATGAAGCATGTTTTATATAATCTTTTAATTCACCGTCTTTTAATACCTAAGTTTTAAGAAATCAATATTTTTTCCTAATGTATTAAATAAAACTTTTTGATTTCATTCTTTACTTTATGTCATATGCATCACAAATGATAGGAAATAAAAAGCACAGATTACAGGAAGAGAGAGAAAGGAATAGTTGTATCGAAGGCATAACGCTATTTCCTTACGTGACGAAAATATATGAATATAAAGAGTCTAAAATTCCATATCGAAATTCAATACGAATTAAATATAAATCGTTAGGAATTTTGTTCCCAACCATACACGTTTTTTTTAGATATTGTATTGGTATTTTACAAATTGTATTAATATAAGAATATACTTTACATTATCAGTAGATGTTAAATTTTATTGAATGTAAGATATTGCAAATTTTGTATCTGGGTAGCCTAACATCGATTTGCAAAATCCTAGACTAGTGAATCTATCTTGTGATATAACTAGCTGTTACGCGAGATTTTTATTTTATGTACAAAAGAAGAAAACGAAAACTTTGATAGCAAAAGTTGCATACTTTTGCTTCCATTACAAAAATGATAGTCTTTTGTAGTGCTTACAAAAATTCGAAGTTTCTTAAAACATTAATAACTTTATGTTAAAGGAATATATTGTGATAATTTTTAATTTTACAATAACGTAGGAAAGTATGTACCTTCCCAAAAAGTATAAACGTGACATAGCTACATTGATAGCTTATAATATAAATAGGTTAAGTGACACAGCGGTATCAACTAGTTCACCTAATGATACTGCGATTAAATTTTTAAACTAGTAGAAAAGACGAAGGAGCAGTGTAATATCACATTATACCACCAAAATATTAATCGTTTCTCCGGCAAAATATTAGATATAGACTTATTATTAAATAAAGAGAGTCTAGATATATTATGTTTTACATAAACATGGCTTAAACCGAATAAGATGCTCTTTGATGTACCTCATTTTTAGGTTGCCAGTGTATTTAATAGAACAATCACGATTGGTGGTGGTTGTATTATTTTTTCAAAAATAATTTAAAATATAAAGATAGAAAAGATATATGTCTCTCAATAGACCTGTATACAGCTTGTATCTTCTATACATATCATAAGAATGTAAATCTGACGTGTCTGTACTTTTTAGATTTTTGAGAAAAAAATTGTTGCAGGTGTCTAGGAATAAGTAATAGAACCCATTTCGATCATTTTTAGAAATGTCTGTCAGTCTGTCTGCTTGTTTGAACAGGCATCACTGGTAAAGTACTAGGTTTCTGATAAAACACGAGCAAAATAATCAAGCATATTCCGGAGCAACATAAAATTTTTGTTTCGTTAAAATCGGTTAACTCTATCAAAAGTTATTGTAATTTTAATGACGACGGGAGTTAAATACGAGAGAAAAATAGATAAGTAAATGGACTACGGCCTCATCTAAAACCCAGGGTAATTTATAACATAAATAAACATTTCTAAAATATTGCATTACTAATACATACTAATCGAAAGAATAATGTTTAATATTTAAATAAATATTAATAATCTGAGAAGTTCAGTAATTAATTAATATGGATTATTGCTAATAGATGACGTTCAACCGCCATTTTCTAAATCTATTACTAGTATAATATATAATCTAAAAATTGGCAAATTACATATATTAAATATTTCTATAAATTGAATAACTTACGTTGTACTTTGT
Organism: Antheraea assamensis; assembly: GCA_035772565.1. Classification (NCBI taxonomy): domain Eukaryota; kingdom Metazoa; phylum Arthropoda; class Insecta; order Lepidoptera; family Saturniidae; genus Antheraea; species Antheraea assamensis. Next base: position 806,004 of record JAQQSE010000160.1, read on the forward strand.
TTATACAAAGTAATATATAATTTTTATTTTTCGATCGCATAAGGTTTTTGATTAAATTTGTACATTTCTAATTAATTGTGTGTTGTAAATATTACAAGTTATTGAATCTTATCACATTTTAGGACAATTATACCTATATTCTATTTCACAATATAAAAATAAAGAAACTAAAATTGTTAATTGAACATAATTGTTACGAAAAATCGTCTTTAGAAGCAATAGCAGACTATATTTTTTCACAACAGATGTCGCTAAATTTATCGCTTTATTGGTTTACTGTCGTTAAGAATATTATTGCAATGAAGAGTATAGATAACAACAAACTACATTTTTTCACAACAGATGTCGCAAAAATTATCTTTTTATTGGTTTACTGTCGTTAAGAATATTATTGAAAAGAAAAGTATAAATAACAATGAGATTATTTCTGTGTTTTACAGCAAACGGCTCATTTATAAGTTTCATTTGATAGTTTGCATGATAGCACGGCTAACTGTTGTTTGGAGTACCGCAGGTATCTCGAGATTCGGATTACAAATATAAAAGATAAACAGATATACATTCCGATGGTTGTATCATTCATAGTTTTTTTGCATTAAGTTCCACGCGGACGTAGTCGCGGGCACAGCTAGTAGATAATATATTTACTGACTTCAAGACCATTGGCGGTAGTATTATTACTGGGATACGGTCTGATCACAAAGGACTCCTTATTAAAATAAACTGTGATAAACATAGCGGTGCTTGTAAAAAAACAACTAGACTTATATATAAAATAAATTAGGACTTTTAAATCATAATATTGCACAACATTTATCTTTCAAGACTTTTAATAATCAAGGTTCTAATAGTGATTATGAAAGCTTATTTAATGTCATACACTCTGAATTTAATTAACATTGCCCAAGAAAGGTTATTAGTGTAAGGAAAAAAACTAATTTTAGTGAATGGGCAGCTACAGGCATTAAAAAAGTAGAGATCGATTGTATGAGCTCTATTATAAGAGATCTGTAACAAATAGTTAATCTTTTCATGCTTATGTTAGTAGTTATTCTAAAGTTTTTAAACGTGTTTGTGTAGCTGCCAAAGCAAAATTTTTAGGAAATAAAGTTCTCGAGTTTAGAAATAACCAAAACTGTCTGGGTATATAATAAATAAAGAATTAGAAAAAATAAAATTAATGATAATTCCCTTAATCTAAATGTCGACGGAGTACATATTTCAAGCAGTTCAGAGGTAGTAACTGTTTTTCAAAATTATTTTTACTAATATACCTTTACAAGTAACGAAGAATATAACATCATCAGCCTAAGGTGCTGCATCTCTTTTAAAAAATATGAGTGCACCTATAAGCTCAAAATTTAATTTCTCGTTTATTAGTGCAGGTGAAATAGTAAGGGCTTTTAAACAATTAAATTTTAAACACACCGAATACATATGGGGAATGTCGGTAATAGTAGTTCCGTCCTAAAATTGTCACTATTTCACCACATATGGCTAATATATTTAATCAGAGTATAGCAAAAGGAACTTTCACAAATTTAATGAAAGTAAGCAAAGTGGTTCCTTTGTTTAAATCAGGCTGCAGAAATAATCTTGGAAATTATAGACCTATTTCTGTACTTCCGTCATTAAGCAAAATTTTTGAAAAGATTATGCTCTTACAGTTTGTAGAATATTTCAATGTGCATAAGTTTCTGGATGGTCGACAGTTTGGTTTCACGAAAACAAAATCCACTACTGGCGCTGGTGCAACGCTGATAAGTATATAGTGGGGGCCTGGGAGGATCCCGCAGGATGTAATTGGTGTGTTTTGCGATTTGTCTAAGGCCTTCGATTGCATTGACCATAGTACGCTTATTCTTAAATTAAAACACTATGGTGTTTGTGGATCTTATCTCGGCCGTCTAGTTTCTTATTTAAAAGATCGCTGTCAAAACGTTTGTATAGATGGGGTAACCTCTGCGGGATCGTTTGCGCGAATTGGCGTCCCACAAGGCTCTATTTAGGGCGGTTTTTATTTTTGATCTATATAAATTATCGATCATATCTACCGCTAATGGTTAATAGCTGTGCTGATATGGTGCTTTTTACACACGATACATCACTTATATTTAAAGTAAAAAGAATAGATTCAGAGGTTGGGCATCTGAATAATAAGTTAAGTGAAATTTGTCATTGGTTTGTGTTAAATAACCTGTTGCTAAATACAAATAAAACTAATTGTATGAGATTTGCTTCACCTAATGTTCCACAGGTTAATAGTAGAATCAAGATCGATGGGGATTTGGTAGGGTTAATTAACAATACTGTATTCTTAGGTATCACACTTGATTGCAAATTATAATGGGATCCTCATATAAAAAAATTGGCTGGCAGATTAAGTTCTGCTGCATTCACAGTACGTAAGATTCGCCAGCTTACAGATATTGCCACAGCAAGATTAGTCTACTTCGCTTACTTCCATAGCTTAATGTCCTATGGTATTTTGCTCTAGGGGACAGCAGCTGAGGTAGACGCTTTATTTTTATTGCAAAAACGAGCAGTTCGAGCAATATACAATATGGGATCTCGCGAATCATTAAAGACTAAGTTTCAAGAATTCGGTATCTTAACTCTGCCTTCCCAATACATTCTTGATAATTAAGCGTATGTTCGCAAAAACTTTGAAAAGTTGGAGTTCGTTTATACAGGCATGATCTATAATATAATAAAAATTAGGAACTGTGACAAACTGGTCGTTCCATGTTTTAAACTCAGTAAAACCAGTATTAATTTTTTAAGTAATAGTGTTAGGTTTTATAACAAAGTCCCAAAGCATATTACCGATTTGCCAGACTATAAGTTTAAGTGCCATGTTTAGCGGGTTTTGGTGTCAAAGGGCTATTATAGAGTGGATCAATAAGTGAACGATGGTGATATCTGCAATTGACTCCTCTCTGTGCATCCACTAAAACGATTGTAACGTATAACGTGTTTTAAATATATAATTGTATGTTACAAAGATAAACCCGATCAAGTTTCTTGCCGGTTCTTTTCGATGACTGGGATGTTTTCCGAACCGGTGGTAGTTTTGACGTTAATAAGCATCTTCTTAGGGCCTAAATTGAAAAAAGTATTTTTGATTTTGATTTTAGATAAGAAATTATAAGAGTCTAAGAAGTTAGAGTAAAAAGAGTGATCGAACTCTATCTTGTAGTTTTTTCGTGATGTGCCGACAAGTGCAGACCTCTAACACTTTCTTTATATACATAAAAAAAAATGTCGTGGCTGTCGAATTGTAGAATGTCAAATCGATGTTCGCAGGTTCGAACCCCGTCAACTATTAAAGAATTTTTCGGAATTCGCGTACATTTATTAATTTAAATTGGTAACAGTATCGACTCATGGTGAAGGAAAACATCGTGAGAAAACCATGATTTTGTAGTATCATCTTTTGTTGTAAAATATAGAACTGTGGTTTCCTCGGAGTTTGTAATCGCCAATACATAGTGGACTGGCGTGGTGATTATGCTAATGCTTTTTTTCGGGAAGAAGCTTATGGCTCTGCAGTAAGTCTCTTACAGTAAGATGTGAGATAATTTCTCAATGGGGACTTTTTTCGTTTCAGATTTTGCCAAATGGGCTTGTGGGGTGGAATGGCTGATAGATTAACTGGGGCTGTTTGTAAAAATCTTCTCGGAAATGTATTAAACCAACTGCAAAACCAATTGTTGAACAATTTACCGAATGGAAATGTACCAGTTAACAATATCCTAGGGGGAAACCTGCCCCTGAATAATAATCTACTACTCGGAAAACAGGGGGCGCCTGAATCTCCAAATAACAATGTACCATTTGTATCAGGTTTATTAGGCAGTCCAACCAAGCCGCCGAGGGTGAACCAGCGGCAAACTCCAGCACCCTCTAGAAAATTCAAGATCCCTATTGATTTTTAAATTACATTATATTATATTATCAATTGTGTATGGAATTCACAAAAAAATATATGATTTGACTAATAGAATAAATAATATAAATTGTCGAATAATTATCCAAATAAATTGCGTATTAAAAAAAATAGTGACATTGATTATAACTGCATTTATATGATATATTATACGAGGTGTGTTCAAAAAATAAGGTGACTTTGTATTTTTAAGAAAAAATATTAATTTATTAATCAATATTTATGTTGTCCCCTTCAAAGTAATCCCCCTCAGATACAATACACTTATGTTAACGGTTTTTCCAATCCTCAAAGCACTTCTCATAAGCACTTTTCGGTATAGCCTTGAGCTCTTCCAGCGATGCAGTCTTTATCTCTTCAATCGTTGCAAATCTCCGTCCTTTCATAGGTCTCTTTAGTTTTGGGAACAAGAAAAAGTCACATGGGGCCAAATCCGGTGAATATGGTGGCTGAGGCATGATTGTGGTGTTGGTTTTGGCCAAAAAATCTCTCACTAGCAAAGATGAGTGAGCAGGGGCATTATCGTGATGTAAAAGCTATGAATTGTTTTTCCACAATTCTGGACGTTTTCTTCGTATTGCTTCTCGCAAATGGCGCATAACTTCAAGATAATACTGTTTATTGATCGTACGACCATATGGTAAGAACTCCTGATGCACCATGCCATGGTAATCGAAGAAAACAGTGAGCAAAACTTTGACATTTGATCGAACTTGGCGTGCTTTTTTGGGTCTTGGCTCATCTGGGCTCTTCCATTGGGACGATTGGACTTTGGTTTCGATATCATAACCATATACCCATGATTCGTCACCAGTTATGACCCTTTTGAGTAAATCTGGGTCGTCGTTGACGTCATTCAACAGTTCTTGAGCGATGCTCATGTAACGGTTCTTTTGGTCAAAATTTTGCAATTTCGGAATAAACTTCGCTGACACACGTCTCATGCCCAAAACGTTAGAAAAAATTTCATGGCACGAGCCAAGCGATATACCAACATCCTCAGCAACTTCTCTGATAGTGATTCGACGATTTTTCCAAAACAATTTTCTTCACTGCTTGAACGTTTTCATCAGTTGTTGACGTGCTTGGGCGTCCAGAGCGAGGCTCGTCATTGGCATGTTCCCGGCCATCTTGGAAGAGTTTGTACCACTTGTAAACATTTTTTTTACTCAGAACAGTTTCACCGTATGCCACTGTCAACATTTCAAGTGTTTCGGAGCACTTTATTTTATTTTTTACACAAAATTTGATGGAAATCCTTTGATCCATATTTTTCGATAGCAGGAAATCGCCGAGCACGCAAAACACTTATAACCTTTACGCCTCTCACAACCAAACAAAAAATGCTATATACTTGAAACTTGGTACAGATGTTCGGAAAGAGTGTACCAACATAACAAAACAACATAAAAAAATCGATAATCGAAAGTACGTTGCCCGCGAAATTTGAAAAGTCACCTTACTTTTTGAACACACCTCGTAAATAACATACGTACGATTTTTGAAATATTTAAAATAGTTATATGTATAGACGATGTTGTCTTGTATACTAAACAATGACGAATATGTCATTTTTACTAATCATACTTTACTAGTAGTTGCCCGCGGCTCGTTACTTTTTTTTTTAATTTTCGACTCATTATTTTACCTCATTTAAATAGCAGTTTTAGAATAACACATACCTACATCCCGACTTTGAATATGATTTTATTAAAAAATATGTCATAAAAATCGAACATTTCATTTCACTTCATTTGTGAATAAGATTCTGCTACATAAACAGACAAAAGATTTTTAACGTTACATTCGTGACCACGTTAAAATAGTTACTAGCTATTGCCTGTAGCTTAGCTCGCGTTAATACAAATTTTATCTATCCTTCAGTAAGAATACTTATTTTCTCAATCAAAGGTACCCTATGTCCTTTTTTGTACCCCCGAGAACGTGTATACTGTATACAGAATGTCATGATTATCAGTTGAGCACATAATCCTTCAACTATCTTATTAGTTATTCTGAAAATTAGTCAATAAATTCCGCGTATTCACAAAAATCAACAAACGCTTATGCTAATAGTATTTAACAAGTTATTTCTTTCCGTCCGGTTTCTTTTAAATTACTCATAATTGAATGTGTTTTATGTCACTCTCCTTTTAATTTTTGTATACTGCAAATCAAAGAATTCATACCCTGTTTTTTTTTCTACCAATCTTCTAAATTATCTCTACCATAGTCGAATATAATACTACAAGTGTCTTGTGCTTATTTCAATGTTCTAATAAGATGGTGATCCCCTTGTTAGAACTTTCCAAGGAGCGTTTATGGTATCTTAGAAGTCATGCTCCTTGGTATTACTTTCATGCATCTCACGTGTACACAATAACAGAACTATATTACGTAAAATACCACGAATATTACAAAATATAGAATCAAATAACACAATATTATGAATAAAATATAAAAGAAAACAAGACAGAATGAGATCCCTGCAAAAACTCCTGTTTCTGAAAATATAATATCAAAAAGTTTCCGATTTTAAAGAAGTTTTATAGCCAATTATAAAATATTTCTTGAGACATGAGTTTACTCTTTTAGGGTTTATGTTTTAAACATTAAGTATAAACAAATCTATAAATGTTTTTAAAACATGTTTATTTATTTGTCAGGGACAATTCGGTACTGATTCCGGTCTTAGATAATATGTAAATAAATACATTGTAAACCTCAACTATTTCTGTATCTGGTAGCATTATATTAAAAGTAGAATTATGATGTCAAGCGTCATGCCTTGTGTTTTTATCGCGCTTATATTCATTTGTTTTTACTCGATAAAAGGTCTGGAAGATGATATAGTTAAGAGGACCTTAGTCGAAGAGAATACAGAAAAAAGTGAACCATTTAACGGAAATTTCAAAGATTTTAGAGGATATGTTATACTGGATTCTTTTTTAAGGTAAATGCTTTTTTGTTACATTGTGTGAGTAGTCCAGTGAAATTGTAGAGGTCTGTCAAACTAACAGTCTAGTCAGTTTGAAAAAAAAATTGTTACATGGTGAATGCATAAATTGATAAAGTATACAAATTGGTCAATAATGGCTTTTATATACATCTTATTATTATTTGACGACGCCAATATTTTAAATCTCTAATAATTAGAACTAGACTTTTAGTTTTAGAATTTTAGTTCATTTTAATTGCTGGTATATTTGTCATTCTAGGTGCTTTAAAGATATCGTCCACTTAATTCGTTTATTGAATAAACCTTTTTTTATTTTCGTATGTAGGTTTTTAGCGTTTGACCACAATCTGATCTAATATAAGGTAGTAATGAGCCCTAAGATGGCACTTTAAGCCTAGAGAGCACTGACTAATATGTGCAGTGGTCGTAATGTTAATTGTAGTATTGTATATGTTATAGTCAAACCTCGAAGCTCCGGCGTTCCTAAGTTCTGTGTTCAGAGGTATATAAATTGCAGCACCGATAGCTGACACACCTACGTGTTTTCCATGGAGAAGGTTTTTATGTTATCTAATTTAACTACAACTCGTCCACTAGAGGGCGCTAGGCTATTTGTAATTGTTATTAAGTTTCTATTGTAATCTAATTTGAAACAAATCGCAGGCGGCTGCTAGTTTGTTTTTTTTATAATTATGTCAAAGATTTCATTAACTGTGTAAGTAATTATATTTATTTCTATTTGCAGCACCTCTTCCACAGTAACGAACGTGAAAATTCCTAAACGTTGCAAAGTAAACTAAACATTATATTTCATACTTTGGTAAAAATTGCCAGTGGTGAATTCTTGTGTATATTAGATATAGGTTATATAAAGAACTAAGAATAAGAAGAAGAATAAGCTTATATAAAGAAGCTCAATAGCTGCCTTTACACGACATGTTCTTTCACGTGCGATTGGAGTGTGCAAGATTGAACACGGGAAAGACTATATGTGAATTCATGAGTAATTGTTATTGTTTGTCTTTACAAAGGCAGTCTTTGCCGCGCGAAAATGTTTTCAGGCGGGAAAGAGCGTTTCGTGTAAAGGCAGCTAATGTTAAAATAAAATATGAATATAAAACATGATATTTATTAAATCACAATATATTAATACATATTCTTATTTTCATTATACCTAGTTTTAATTCACGGGCCTCGAGACAATAAGTTTATACAAAACAAGTCTTGTACATACAATCGACTTGTATACATACGATCATCGAACGGTGGAGCTTGGTGCCAACGGTACGGTACGAAGTCCTTACTTTGCTCGGTGGAAATTCCGCTGCAAAATTCCTACATCCATCGTGAATATAAACAAAATCTAATTTTTTAATTCATTTGTGAAAGGAATAATATGATTCGGCCGAGTTGCCTATTAAAATGTGCTCGCGAGTATTTTCAATGAAAATAATATTAATTGACTTTTTGGAAAAAATGAACTGCACTTTACTTCATTAATACATCTGTAGATAATAAAAAAAATTGTAGTTGCAGTCGCTCAGTAGGCGGCAACCTCTTCACAGCCAGGTGTCAGTAGGTAATTTTTTGTTACATTTATACGTTCATGACATAAATTTATCAATTCTATATCCAATTAAAGCTATTTTTTTTCTGTAAACGGTAATCTACCTCTGGTTATGTAAAAGTGACCACAAACAGAGGTTACTGGTTGTTAAAAATCATTCAGAGCGAAAGGAAGTTCGCGCTACATCAATTGTTAGACAAGGATAGCGCTAGCCAGCTACCCGAGTTTTGCTCAAGGCAAAGGCAAGGCATTGCTCAGATGGATATCTAATAGATGCTTATCTGAAACCAACGTGGTTTTTGGGAGATCCAACGGCCACGCAAGTAGAAAGTCTGCTATATAATTCTATAAACGATCGTTCAGATATTGATAATGATTCAGACATTTGTGACGACGAAAGCGATAGCAGCAATGAAAGTGAGAGCAGTAGCGAATCTGATTTGGAATAAATGGTATAAAATTGTAATTTATATAACTATTTAATCAGTTTTTTCATGTTTTATTTCATTTTCGTACCTCAAAAAAGCTATCATATTTACTAAATGTTTAATTAGTATGTAATCTATAACAAAAACCATAAATAAAAAATGATATCTTTTAAATATTTCAATAAAATACTTTTTGGTAGCATTACCACATTACTAGCTTCCAAGCCGAAGAGTAAATAATTGTAAGTAGGTTACCTAATGTTGCCTTTAAAATTATTAAAAATTTTGATTCTCTTCACGTTTTTTAATACCCGTTGGCTGCCGCTACTACCGTGACTTAGTGACCAACTTACAGCATTGGAGGTCCGTGGCAAATCCATCGGAAGGAACCGTTCGATAATCTAAAAAAGGCTTACTTCAGTTGGTACGGGTCTACAAGTGTTTTTTTTTTCGCATTCCTCTCGAGCCATGGACTCTTCCAGACCAGTGTTGTCAGACTATTGTTAGGCTACTGCTAAGAATATTGCCAGTAATTAGCGATGTAGCAGCGAGAGGTTTTAAAATCGTCACTGTTAAGCGTCTGTGAATTCTACTCTCACGCAACCTAAAGTAATTATGTGAAGCCTACTGGTCCCAACAGTATAGGAATTTTCCTATTTTTAAAGAATGTTTTTGTAGACATTAATTATCCATATTGAGTCAAATGTTTATGGCAAAAGTAATCCTGGAGCGTGAGAATGTGTTGTATAACAGTAGAGTAGAGAGTATTCTCAGAATGAATTATATTTGTTGAATCGACAGCCAAATACTCGGTACCTACATATTGGTAACCGACATGATTCTTACAAATATGCATATAATTTATATTTTATTTAAACAACAAATGCGTATGTACGCATACGTAGTTTCCTTATTAGTGACTATGCTGAGGCGACCTGTATTATATGTGATCTAGATTAGTGAAATACAACAAGAACATTTTAACGAGAATATCCATTATCACCCACATAATGTGTACCTAAAACCATAAATAACATGACTCCATATATTTTACTTATTTGAAAGTTATACGTATGTTTTTCTTTTTGCTTATGAGTAGAGTATGACCAGTGTCCTCTGGTAACAAACAATCTTCGCAGGCAAATACATAAGACGGTTTTACTATATATAGCAAGAATGGTCTATCGGTTTCTCTCGGGTAAGTGCCCTAAGCGCTCCCCTTAGTAGTCCGGTGAAACTGTGAAGGCATAATGCTGGCAGTGTAGGTCAGTTCGAAAAAAAAAAAAAAATCGGTTTCTCTAAATCGTCATTGACTCTGCTATTGCTTATTCTCTGGCTATCTAGAAGAACCGGTTCACGTTTTATATTAATGGTTGGATGAAGTTATTAATAACATTTTTCCTATTTTATAAGTTCCTGGTAAATATTTCCGCTGGATTTAGTAAATAACTAAAATATCAGTGTTTCTATTTATTTGTTGAATATTTTCTGTATATCATTACAATTCTAAACGATAAATATTTCAAACTAAATACTAATAAACATGTAAGCATGGATAGTCAAATGCGAATCTCTACGGAATCGTAATCCTAACTCCTTATTAACATATTATAAAATTGAGTGTGAGTTTGTTTATTTGTAACATTTTCACGCCTTAAATACTCAACCGATCATTATACAATTTTGCATCACATTGCCACTGGTACGGAAAAGGACAGAGTACATTTCATCCAGAAAGAAAGTACTGTTAACGCGAGGGAAACCTTTAACCTTTTCTTATTTACCAAAATTTTTACACTGCCTAAATTGTAAATGACGCTGATCTGCACTTGTAATGTACCTATACAAATCTAGAATCTTAACATTATAATTTAATTTCAAATTTATATTATCTGTTCGTGATACTGGTCATAAAAAAATTGCATATGATCAATGATTTCAATAATCTTTGGAAAATATTCTGATCGAGATTAGCAATTACGTAATGGAGATATTTTTATTTAATACTAGTAAACCATTAGACGTGCTGCTATTGTTAGTACAGAGCAAGCCGAGGTGTACTAAAGAAGAGGAATGAGTTGTGGTGTAGGAAAGAGACGAGGCGAGAAATGGTAAGGAGGTTTGTCTTGGTATAGCAACTTGGTAGTCAACGTAGCATTGTTGTAATATAGGTGGAAGTCGCGGGAACCCCCTAGTAATTCTATATAAACAATAGAATAACACCAATCTATGTCAAAAATAAGACTGTAGCTACCACCATATCAGCCATATCAATGATATGAACCCCCCAAAATACAGAGGCACCGACTAAAAATGCGTAAAATTTCCACACTATTGTAACTCCACAGCTTCAAATTCTAATTAATAAAAATCTTGTTATGAGGTAATAACGAAAATAACAGTAGTATTCCTAGTAATTACTAAATCAAGGACCGTGGATACTATTTCATAAGTATAATTTAGCATTTATTATATAAAAAAATATAAAACCTATCTTCACCAGTCACGTATGTTTGAATATACCTATAGTAAATATAATCGTGGCATAACAATTTCTAGTAAACAAATACACTCCCTAAATGCTTATAAAAAATGCAACACTAAATGATTGAAACTCATAGTTCTAATTACATTTTAATTACTGTCATTCAAGTCCAAAATACGGGCTCTTATTTCAACAACTAGATATAATAAGTATATGTCGGTAACAGTGTTCCCTTATAACAGCAGTCGAATGGACAGAACCGTTAGTGAAATACTGCATTCGATCACAATGGTTCGTTTTTACATTTTGCTCCTTTGTATCGCGGTCATCGGTCATAACGTGACCGGGAATCTAATAAGCAGAACCGTTGAAAATCCTAATGGTTCTACAAAAGATGTTTCGTTGTTAAAGAATGACAATATGGTGAAGAACGCTGTCGACCTTCCTGTAGATACTGTTGGAGCAGCAAAGAGAGAGAATGAACAGCCGAATTGTGTTGCAGTAGGAGCATTTGTACGTATATTTTTATACTTACCTAATACTGACTTTAAAACAAACTGTGCAAACCGCTGGCCGGAGCGCAAATTTCGGCTAAGGTGACCAGTGTACTAGGTGATTACATTTATGATTATAAACATTACATACATATATAATGTACGTCTTAGAAAGAGATACGTTAATGAGTTATTGAATTATAAAATTATTTTTTACATACTAATTACAACATTTACCTGGTTATAGTTTACTTAGAGAACGTACACATACTACGTAACCCATGGTGGATCATTTTTTACCCCCCTAATTCCTCTTGGTGATCATCCGTAGTATATGAGAAGTCCCTTCCCCCTCCCGGTTTAGTTTTCACATAGTAATTTATAAATACGGTTTTTGCAAAAAGAAGGTATCGACACACACTTTCGTCGATTTGCTTGATAACTGAATTGCACTACAAAACTCTTAGTTTCAATCAGCTGACGTCCCGGTATGTGTACCTCAGTGTTGCCAACTGTGAGTTATAAAAGCTCTTAACACTACGCGCCATAATTAAATATAGCTTTAAAAATTTCCTTTACAGGATATTGACAACGTGACGAAAACCTAAACCCCACCCCTTTCTCCCTGTGATCAAGCATGGTAATTTGAAGACCTCCCTCTCCTTTTGAACGTGTCACGTAGTATGTGTACTTTTTCTTACTCCCGCTAGTTCAGGTCTATTAGTAGATGTCTTTATATTTTCTAAGACTTTGATGCTTTTGTCGAGGTATGTGTACAACAACATAAAAAACAACAGACAATCGCCAGCGATTTCGTGTGCATTAATTACAATAACATAGTCTATAATCACCAATTTGATTAGTAGTTCCAGTATCGGGTAAGTGCTTTAAGCGCTCTACTTAGTAGTCCGCTTAAACTGTACCAGCTCAACAATGTAGAAAGTTCGGAAAAAAAAAATATAGTAGTTCCAGAGAATTCCTTTTTACAGAATTTTTTTTTACCTCTATATAATAATACTAGCATAAATAATTGTTAGCCCAATATTTACAATACAATGGAATTAAATTGTATTACTTAATATTATATATTTCTCAATATGTTTGCGCTGTATTTTCTTTTAAATATTTTTTTCTGTTGTAGTCATAAAACTGCACTGCAATTGGAGGTTGGTGATGGATCACATATTTAAATTTAGGAGAAAAAAAAGAGAGTTATCAAGTTACACTGTTACTTTATAAACAAGTTAACATAAGTCTTACAAACATTTAGTTTATGTGGTTATAATGACCATAATAAATAAGTTGTTGCAGACCATCATATACAATTTGCTTTGACTTATCTTTATAAAAGAAATTGCTAGAATGTGATCTTCTTGCGTTGGATATATATACTAATTGAATTTGTGATAATTTATAAATAGTCGATACTCAATGATTATAAATTGTAATATTTAATCACTTTTAATTTTTGAATTGCAGAACTAATTAATTTTTAATTATTATTCAAGTAAATAATTGGTTAATATAAGGAGTTGCATTGTTGTGGCCAACATTACCCTTAAAAACATTGACGTCATATGTAAAAAGGTATCGGTGATTACCTTTTTATTTTATTTTTATCATTGCTTTAATTTATTAGATATCCATTCAGTGCGTGTTTTAAGTATGAGTTGTCGAGTCATTTGACAATTGTTGTTATTTGACAAACAGTACCATGGTTTCAATGAAGTTATTATAAGCGTTCTTTTTTCATACTACATAAAATTTGAAAACTACTTGGCATTATTTTTTTATAAATAACTTTCGGTTTTATATATTGTTCACAGTGCATAAGCCACAGCGACTGTTGTACTAATTTGTGTTTGGGATATTTGAGAAAATGCGTCTGAGGATAATATTCTACTGTTATAAGTAAATATTTATATGTACATGCAGTTACTTCCAAATATAAATTTTAATATTAATAATAAATGTTTATACAATTATACTCTCGTTTTTATTTGATTATTCATATATTTAAAATATATTTAGAAACTGGGACATTTAGACATAAGCTTAATTAGTTTTAATTACTCTCACTGTGTGTTTCTCCATCTACGTGTGTTATGAACATGAGCGACTATATTAAGTTTTCTAGGTAGTACCAGTTGTCATTGTGACACAATAAATGTGGAGAAGTAGTTTTTGTTTTGGTGCTATCCTATACTGCTGGCAACGATAGGAAAGAAGAAGGTAACTGAATCATACGAGGTGGACGACATTTTTCTGTTTTTTTATTTATTGAACGTTACTTTTGCGGTGCCCAACTAGAATTTATTCACGCTCAGTGCGGTCGCTACAGCAGTCACAGCGATTACACCTTCTAGGGTCGCCTCTGCTTATAAATAGCTTTTGGGAAGATAATTTTTGAAGCGATTATGGCTCTATAGCCAATTTTTTTAACACGGTGTGGATTGATATATCTGCTTATCCTATATTGCATCTAAATTTTCAGTGAAAGCAAACATTATGACGAAATGATGACATTTCCTAATATCCGACTTGCAAAACAAGTATAAGAATGCTACAGCACATCATGTGCACAGCATGTGCTTTATAAAGAAGGTTTGGCTGACCTGGTAAGAAAATTAAAATTAAAAAAAAAAAAATTAAAATGAAGTAGTGCAAATAAGAAGTATCGGCTGGGTGGTGGATATGTGTGTCCGTTAGGAAAAGAATGGTAAGCTGGACGGTTTTGATGTGTTGCTGAACGCCATCAAGATTAGCATGAAGTCCTCGAATGTTAATGATATATCGTGCCAAATTAATAGTTCAGAACATTTAAGATGTTAAGTTATCGAACAAGTCAAGAAATTGAAATATTGAATTTATATTTATTATTAAAGATTGAAGACTGATTTATAATTGGAAATCGTAATACCATACAAACTGAAATTAAAGTTACGTTAAAATTTCCTTCTAAATTTTGTGTAAGATAAACTGTTGTACACTTTAAAACTTCACATGAACATCTCAAGACGATATATGATACAGTGATCTTCATAATCGTCATCACATTAAAACAGAACTATTATTTCTATTGAAATAAACTTTGATAAATTATTTTTTTACTTTTTCTAAAAAAAAGCTAATATAGCGAAAGTGTTATTGTAATATTACAAATTCTGTTATAACAAAACTGAACGCATCAACTGAAACTATAAGGGAGCTTGATAACAAATTAAATCTAAAGAAAAATGCGTACATACACTTTAGACCTCGCATTTCGATATAGATGATCATCGCCAACGATATGAAATTAAAATAGAATTATTACTTCAGTGGAAATAACGTTGATAATGGCAAATACTTTTACGATGATTAATATCAAAATAGTAAACATATTAAGGACTTTTTTTTTAATTAACACAGACATTGTGTATAAATAATGAAACTAAAGACAATTTATGAATAGTTAGAATTATTTATTAATTTTACGAATAGGGTGTATAGGATGGTTGAGATGTTGTAAGTCTGGTGGGTTTGCCACGAAATATTTTATTTCCTTCATAGCGTCCTCTGATATCTTCCATAGTTTTGGATAATTCAACTTAAAGTTATTATACCACGTGTATACCTGCAAATAAAACTATTAATAAAACAAAAAAAAACATTATGCCAATGTGTGGTAGTCAGGCAATGTTTTAATAACTACATGTTGTCGTCATTATCAACGTAACGTTGTACTATAATGGAACAAATCTGTAATAATGTTATATAAAGTCTTAAATTTTTCTTATTACCAAATAGTATTAATGATGTATTTAAGAATGGGGGTCTAAGAGTACATGTGACAGTTTTGAAAAGGGTAACTATAACTACACGTATTATAATAACGTGTGATTTGGAAAATGAGTTGATTTATTTATTAAAATTGAATTTCCAACAATTTATAGTATATAGTAAATGTATTACCCAATGGAACTGAGTCACAAATTTTTGTAGTGGTTTTTTTTCAATATCTAAACACTGACACATCAATTCTGAAAGCAGTTTTTTGTTTCTACTTTGAAAAAAAGAATTTCTGTCTTTATTTATTATCCATCTGACTGGTTGTAGTTTTACAGAATTACCTTTTTGTATTTTGAAAAATCAAATTCGATCGCTTCAAGGGTCATCATGGTGTTTATAAGCTGAAAGTCAGCTATAGTGATATGATCTGCCGCGGCATAACTAGTACCTAAACGAGTTAAATAAGTTTCAAGCACTTTCAATGCCATATGCACTTTTTTCAAACTCAACGGTGTGCGTTCGTAGTCAAAGAAAGTCGGCGCCATCTGAAATAAAAATAATGTAAAAAAATAAATTAAAAATGTTTTAATTTACCGTAACTGATCAACATAAATTGGTTAGCTCAACAAACACAACAAACAGCTTAACAAAACTCAAATATTTGACGTTAGCTCAAAAAGGTATCGAAATAATATTTCCAATATAGGCATACTTGTTGAACGAGTTTAGATTGTTTAGCTATATATTTGTTTATAATTGATAGATCTTAGCGTTTGATTACAATCTCACCTGATGTTAAGTTACGATGTGATCTAAAATGATAAACATGCTAAACCTAGAAGGGAAATTGCTCCTAAATGCAGCTGCCGGAACACACCTATAGGTGCTTGGCGACAGATTTTCAACTTGAGGGTGGTAGCTATCGAGGCGGGCTTGGAAGAAGCATGCATAACATTTATGGAGTTTTCCACTTCTATTTTAGATAACCCATTATGCCTTATGCATTATGCCAAACCTGCAAAGTAAAGAAACTTAGATTTTTATCATATATGACTTATCCGAGCTTAAATGACTAGATAACCGAAGACTTAACACGCTAAACCTAGAAAAAGAGTTATCATTCAAGTAAGCCTGCCCAAACTAACAGGCAGATTCTTGGCGAAAGTTTTACAACTAATGGTGATAGTTATCCAAGCAAGCATTACAAATAGTAGACCATCGTGCATTATTATTATGCAATATCTTGTAGCTGTTCAACATCTTATCGACGTATTTAAATTTTATTATACATTAATATTACTTATTACGTTACAAACAGTTATAATATAAAATACAAACCGTGTAAGCGGAAATATTTGCATAGAAAGTAGAAAGGTTAAAGCACAAACGATGGTTGACCAGAGCTCTGGAAATCAAACAATATCATTAAAAACTCTTATTCTTACATATTTTATTATTATTAGTGTGATACGTTCATAAGTTTTAAGTGGCTTTACTACATAGGAATATTTACGACATTATTTATTATATATTGCTTTAAAAAACCTGTTAAACATTTTGAAGTAATTATTGCTCTGTGATTACTTGTTATTTCAGTCTTAAAATTGTACTGTCTTTAGTGTAGAAAAGTTTGCAATCCCAACTATAGATTACTTCCTAAATTCTATCATAAAATACCCAATGACGTATTTCGGCAACTGCCTTTGAATACACTATCTCTATGTTTTACGATTCCGGACGATATAATCACTAAGTACCATCGTGGTCAAATGTTAGCTTAATATGCGATAAAAAAAACTGAGATTTATTTCTCTTCATTTATATTACGAAATGTACGGGTAATCATTCGAATAGTTGACGTTATCTTAGTCTATACTAGCTTCTATTTTTCTAAACTATCTTCACTTCTCAGTTTATTTAATTTTTTAGTATTTTCGAACACCTAACGTATTCATTTATAAATATTACCGTGTTTTAAGATCTGTAGGATATAAAGATGTGCCAGGTTTGTATTTATCGCAAACGTACTGAAGAATAGCATTACTCTCACTCAAGTAGAAGCCATCATCATCTAACACTGGTATTTCTTTTTGGGGATTTATCTAAAAAGTAATGGAAAGTTTCATAATTAATCCATAATATTCTCATACTATTTTTATATCTCAAACTAGCAAAATCGGTCATAGTAAAAATATCCACTCTTATCGTGATGGAGGCGACTTTGAAAGGATGAATTAAATTATAGATTTGCTTTATATTACAAAGTAGAAAACCATTGTATAAATATTCTAACTAAAAACAGCAATGTCTGTACGTAGAAAGTTGACAACAGATTTGAACATATAATGTATTCTTATTATTTTGAGAATCTTATTGTTGACTGTATCCTAGAAGAAACAAAAACATAAGTCTGCATCTTTCATTTATGGCATCACACATTAACAACATTATCTAAACAAAAAAACCTATAAGTACATAACAAATGGAATCATCGACTAAGCGAAGTGGCTTAAAATTCGAGACTGTGGTTTTTACCTGTGCATATTCCGGTGTCATGTGTTCCCCGGCTCCATAGTCCACGTTGATAATTTCAAATGGTATCTCCAAGAACGTCAACACTTGTCTCACCGATAATGAAGGCGGACCGTCGGAAACCGCATACAGTTTTAACACCATAATTACCTATAAAATACAGACAATAAACGTTAGTTGGAAACGAAACTGAAGTCGTACAAAAAATAATGATAAATTCGTAGCAGGCCATTCATTCGGCGTTATCTGCCTACTTCAATTTTCGTTCAAACAAATTATATAACGATAATAAATGTACGAATCAAAATACTACGTTTTGTATTTAATAGTTATTATTAGTATATGTTCTGAGTTCCGATCATTCGCCGAAGACATTTTAACTAGAATGTTTTGTCTATTCATGCGAGTACTATAGATTATTTTAAAACAATAGTTGTAACATGTTTTTCACATTGAGTTTTTGGTTTACCATGAAAAACTGAGATTCGTTGTAGGGTCCGAACCCAAATGTTTCGATAAAATCCGATTAAGTGCCATCAATAGTCATCAGTTTTTACCAGTGCACTGGTGTATATAAATAAGTTTCTCCTAAGTCCAGTCTAATCCCACAACACCTATCACTAACGTCACGTTATGCAGATCGTTATTTTGTAATAAGTGAGGTAAGAAATAGTCAAGTAAAAAAATGATTTAGGATATTATTTCTTCTCGTATTGAACAACTTTATCACTTTTAAAGCAATATATAATAAATAGTCTCGTAAATATTCACTTAAATAGTAACCTAGTATGTGACACCTGTATAACTACCTCACAGTTCATTCTACTGAATGCAATAAACAGTTATAAATTGTACCTATTATTCCTATTTAGTAAAAGCCACTTAAAAGTTATGAAGGTATCACCTTAAAAGTAATAAAATAATACATTTGGTTAACATTTCAATTAAGATATATCCATAAATAATATTATGATTTTGTAAAATACCGCTCAAATATCAAAAATTATAAGTAAAAAATGCTTACCTTTTATGTTATATGATAAATTTTCTCAAGCTCACAAAATTCGATACGTTTGCAACAGATGTATCTAAAACCAGTACTAAATAAATAGTATGCAGTACTGGAGGACCACTAGTAGCCAGATCACCGCGTCGCATCGGCGTAATTTAGTTAAACTAGTTTCCACGATTATTGCCTTTTACCTGTTCGAATTACAAGTTATGTGTTTTTACGTTAAATTATCATTACTAACTTGATTCGAAATAACAAACATTATTTATTATATTGTCTATTTATTTATATTCAGTAAGTTATTAGTAGAAGGATCTTTCATACCCAATAAGTAAACTAATGGCCTAACTAATGGCTTAGGAACCCTTGGTATGGCAAATTTTCTTCCAAACTTATTTTAGACCATATTTTAGAGTATTTAACAGTCCAAATTAGAGGCAAAACTTATCTTTTCACTGTAAGAAATTTGATTTACACTTTATTTAAAAGTCTCCGTGCGTATGGCACTGGTCTTAAATCGTTATTGCACAATACGGCTCCAATAGCACGATCTAATGTTTGTATGAACTACAAATTCGTTACTGTCGAAAAAATCTGGAATATCAAACGAATCGGTGAACATATCGTCGTTCTTTACAACATTTTATAAGCTTTTTCTGATTCGTTAATCCAAACAAATGATTCATTTATTCTATTTTTTTGAAACAATATGACCTCAGTATAGAATTTCTTTCTTTAATTAAAAATTCCCAACAACTTTAAGTTAAATTTTCGTAGTCTTTCAATCAGACTAATTAGGTTTTTATTATGAATAAGATTCCTTCCAAAAACGAACAGATTATCCTAATAGACTAGACATTTATCGTAAATTAAGACAGACATAGATGCATACATACGACAAAAGCATTAGTACTTATTTTTAGTCCTATTGGTAAGCGTTTGAGTTAGTATTGGCATGTACTAGTTGTAATGGTTTACAATTGTTACAAGTCCCACTTGAAAATATCCTTGATAAAGGTCTAGATGCCTAAAGTAAATAGCACCCAATTAAGAATTTAAAATTTCATTGATATTATAGGTAATGAAAATTTGTCATGACATAACTTTCTCATTTCACTTTTTTTTTCTTTTTTTTTATATTATAGGGGGCAAACGAACAGGTGGGTCACCTGATGGTAAGTGATCACCGCCGTCCATAGACACTAGCAACACCAGGGGAGCCGCAAGTGCGTTGCCGGCCTTTTAATATATGTGGCCCTCCGGCGCTCTCACTGACCGAACGGAACGCAACAGTGCAAGCACTGTTACTTCACGTCGGCTTTCTGTGAGAGGGTGGTATTACCCCGGGCGAACCGACCCATTCATTCTAAAACCAGTAATAGTTTGAGCGTAGCTCTACCACCTACATTTCAGCGTAGCTCTACCACCTACAAATCACTTAATAATAAAATTGGACTTAAAAATTCACTAATTGATTCCTGTGTAATAGCATTTCATTGATTTCTTTCATTACTTTAGGCTTGTAGTAATCCATATGGTTAAACGTAAGCCGGACTACTATTTTTATATAATAAAAACTTTGATAATTTAAAAGGAAGTATGATCTTCATTATAGTTTAAATTAAATTTTAGTATTAATACTAAAAACTGTTCGTAGGTATTTCTTGTTGACAGGTTCTCTCTTGTCGAAGAATTTTGAACAAATTAATTCTACAGATTACTTCTCTTGTGTATTTAAAAATACTATAAGTTTAATTCAGCTAACAACATTTTAACTCTATCCACAGCAACATTTATATCGTTAAATTGACACACATTGTAATCATTAAAAGGATATAAGTTGGGAACAAATGATTGTAAAATTATTCTTTTTTCATTAACATAAGGATTTTTATGGGAATTCTTTTATTTTTAACTTTAACTGTCGTATTCGCTACATCCTTCACCATTCATTTCCGCATATAATATAGTCTTCGGTTTTATATTTATCTATAAAATATATTAATTTCGAACGTGCTGGAATAATAACCGCATTCTTTAATCTATAATTTTCTTCAAATAAATTATTAGTAGATGACAAACCTAACTAATAGAGTTATACTTTTATCATCACTCATTGTCATACGTAAATTATTTATTTTATCGTATACCTTTCTTATTTTCTAAAAATGACAATAGCAGATGATTGCTTAACATCTCTATCTTTCTCTAATAATAAATTTGATTATATTTATCAAAAATGCACGTACATTCACTTTATACCTGGATAGTACCTTTTAAATTAAATGTGTAACAAAAAACATTGTATTAACTATTCGTCATATTTTTATAACTACCATCCTATATCTATATGATAACACATTTATTCATATATAATTAATTCTATGGAATAGTTAATAAATAAAAGTAATATTTGGCATTTTAATTCGCGAGGTTTTATATTCCCTGTTTCTTTATATTGAGGTAATAAAATCTGATACTAATTAAGTATAACATTTGAAAACTGATATAGTACGTATTTTTTTACGAAATGCACTGCTAGACTCACGATAGTAGTCGTGGAACCGTTGTCGATTTGTTTTGTTGTTCCATAGCATTACGCGTCATTGTTTCTGGCTACAGTATTCTTGTTTATGACTACTTTATCTTTTTCTATATTTAAACGACACATTTTGTGTTTTTAATACTTTCACAAATATTGTTCGCAGATCTTTCGGCAGGGTTGCTTTCTAATTACCAGACCTTCCATTAAATTAATTCGGCGGACGGGGATATAGATCGACCGGGCTGTCTCAGTCAGCGATAGGCGTGACGTTCGCGCAAGGCCTTGTCGCTGGGGCTTCGCGGTTCATGAACAAGTAATCTAGTCGCCGTCATTAGCTCGGCACACAGTTCACCGAAACGACGAAAATGTTTAATAACATATTACACTACACCTACATAAAGGGTAATGTCGGACTTAGTATAAAAGAGAATGATTAAATATTATAATCTAAAGAAAGACTCATACACTTCAGACTTCTCATTTTAATATCGACAATCTTTAACGGTATCCGATAGGAATATAACTATCACTTTAGCGGAAATAAACGTTGACACTGGCAAATACTTTTATGATGCTTAAGAACAAAATAATAAGCAAACTTATATTAAAACAAATTTATTTAATAAACACAAACAATTTGTTGTAATAAAACTGAAGACATCAACCGAAACTACAAGCGCAAGATTGTGAATACTTAGGAATTATTATTTATTGATTTTACGAATAGGATGTATTGGATGTACGAGATGTTGTAAGTCTGGCGGGTTCGCCGCAAAATTTTGTATGTCTTTCATAGCGTCCTCTGATATCTTCCATAGTTTCGGGTAATTTAACTTAAAGTTATTATACCACGTGTGTATCTGCAAATGAAAATAATCATTAAAATAAAATGGATTATGATAAAGTGGTTTTTGTCATGGTATTCTTCTAATAAACCCCTGTTCTTAACTATCAATTATCAATATTTACTTAGGTATATTGAATTTTCAAAGATTTTTAGTATAGAGTTTTATAGAATGACCTAATAGAACTCAAACACAATTTTTCTAAGTACTTTTTTTTCAATTTCTAAATGCTGACATATAAATTGTGAAAACAATTTTGTGGGTTTTATTTCGAAATAAAAAAAAAACATTTGTCTGTCTTTGTTTGTAACCCGTTTGTCTGGTTGTAGTTTTATAGAATGTTTTAATACTTTTAAATTAAATTACCTTTTTGTATTTGGAAAAATCAAATTCTATCGATTCAAGGGTCATCATGGTATTAATAAGCGGAAAGTCAGCTATAGTGATATGATCCGCCGCGGCATAACTAGTACCTAAACGAGTTAAATAAGTTTCAAAGACTTCCAATGCCATATGCACTTTCTTCAAACCCAACGGCGTGCGTTCATAGTCGAAGAATATCGGCACCAACTGAAGTAATAATAATGAAATAAAATAAATAAAAAAAATATTGAAACTTGTAGTTAACAATCAATATAAATTAGTAAACTTCGCAAGATTATACGTCCCAATAATATAATAATCAAATATTTGGTATCAACCTAAAAGTTTATAAAAATATTTCCTTTTAAGTAGACTTGTACAACTTTTTGCATTGTTTTCCAATAAATATAAACCTACTAGCTGCCCGGTCCGGCTTGGCACGGACGTCAATCTAGGCAACAAATTACCTTATACCGCCATAGATGGATAATCACGACTCTTTGTTAATAAACAAATATTTCGCAATAAAATAATATTGCAATTATAAATTGAGATATAAACTATCCTATCTTTCAAGTTGGATGAAACTGCACATAGTGTGCAAAATTTTAATAAAACCGGTTCAGTAGTTGCGGGATTTTTTTATTCGAACTGACCTACACTGCCAGCCAAATAAGGCCTTCACAGTTCCACCGGACTACGGGTAGTTGCGGGCAAACAACGTGACACGTAATTTATATGTATGTAGATAATATTTTAGTATAGCATTTAGCTAAATCTACAAAGTTAATAATCTTAGAAATTTATGAAATATGATTTATACATAAATAGTTATATCGGTCAAATAAATATATTTATATGGGCTAGTAAGATTTAGTATAAGTTGTATTTTGTGATAAAATTTTAGGTAACCATGTGACTACAATCTTAACTAAGGTTAAGTGATCATGTTACCGAATGCGTAACCTACTAAACTAGGAAAAAGAGTTGACATTTAAGTATGACTGCTGGAACTAACCGGCAGGCTCTTGACGACAGTTTTTTCAATTAAGGATAATAATAGTTCACGAGACAAGTCTTACAAATAGTACACAATCTTATGTAATTATTATGTTATATCTTATGGGTGTTTCACAGTAAGTCACGTATTTATGTTTTAGTCTGATGATATATAATATTAATATATAATAAACAGTTTCTGAATAAAATACAAACCGTATAATTGAAAATGTTTGCATAGAAAGTAGAGAGGTTAAAGCACAAACGGTGATTGACAACAGCTCTGGAAATCAAACAAAATAATTAAAAACTCCTACAGTTACCTATTAAACGTTTTAAAGCAATTAATGCTTAGTGGTTGTTCGGTTGTTGTCTCTAAAGATGTAGATTTTATCTTAGTATTTATTGTACTATGTTCAGCTTAGAAAAATAAGATCAATTATAGTTAAGCTATGATAATTTATCACCGAAACATATCGATGAGTTCCGACAGCTGCATTTTGTTGCGGCCTTTATAGGGGTTGTGACTCAGGACTGCTTAATCATTTAGTACGATTTTAGTTAAACGTTGGCTTAGAATGTTATAAAAAATATTGTCATATATGTCCCTTATGTATATAATCAAAGTATTTGACTACAGAATTTGACATAGATCAAATAACAGATTAATTATTGAAGTAGTTGTCGTTATCTTTGTTCCATGCTAGCTTTTATTTTTCAACACTTCCTTCGTTCTTCTCGTAAATAAAACTTTTGCTATCTTTCAACATTTAAAATATTTTTGCTATTACCGTGTTTTAGGATCTGTTGGATATAGAGATGTACCAGGTTTGTATTTATCGCAAACGTACTGAAGAATAGCAATACTCTCACTTAAGTAGAAACCATCATCATCTAACACTGGTATTTCTTGTTGGGGATTCATCTGAAAAGTAATAAAATATTAAGATTTAATCGATAATATTATTGAGCTTACTATGTATAGCTTGTAACAGCAAAATTGGTTGCGGAAAATAGACCAAACAGTACCCACTCCATATCATAATCCACATAACTTTACACCAATGGATTAAGTGATAGATATAATTGTGATACAAAGTAGATGACGATTTCATAAGTATTACTTCAAACCTCATCAACTGGGATAAGGTCATAATATAATAATATTTCGTTGTAAACGTTTATTTTCGGTGAAAATCTATAGCTCTGGCCATTAAAATTTTTATTTCTCTAATACTGGAAAATTTTTAAGTTGCGTGTTCGATTTTTGCCTTCTAAATTTGTAATTGGGATGGTTTTGATAAACTGATATGATTATTTACAGTATATGATGAATTTGTTATCCGAGAACTTAACAACAGATTTGATCATACTATTCTAGTACATAGTGTATTCTTTTTGAGATTTCTTTTATATTCTAGCTCCCTGAAACATAAGGAACTAAAAAAATATTCCAACTACCCCTATTTGGGATTGAGTAATAACCGCAGATTAATAAAACTAATTGCAAAAAGAAATTACGATAAACAGCGAGCGATTAAGCAAAATAGTTTTAAAAAGGTAATTTTTCTTTCTACCTGTGCATATTCCGGAGTCCTGTGTTCACCGGCTCCATAGTCAACGTTGATCAGTTCGAATGGTATCTCCAAAAATGTCAGCGCTTGCCTCACCGACATCGAAGGTGGACCGTCCTTAACTGAATATAATTTTAATACCATGCTTGCCTATAAAATAAATAACAAAAATAAAATGTATGTCATAAAACAGACTAAACTTGACCAAGAAATAATAATAAAAAATAAGTAACAAACTATTCGATCAATTTTATCTGGTCTGCTTTATCAATTCGTTCCAATAAATTATACAATCATACATTTTTGTTACTTTACATTTGTGTTACTTTACAATTCATCTGTAAATACTTCTGGTGCTAAGTTATAATCTAGTGAAAGATAATGAAACACAAATTTAAGCTGTTAAGTTCTGACGGGACACGCAAATAATTGCTTTCAGACACATTTTTAACTTGAAATAAATATTTAATCAAATGAGAACTCTAGAACATCCTATCATCATACTCTGTTTGGATCATGTTTTTTACCACGAAAAAGAGAGACTTGTTGTATTAAGTGCTTTATAATTGATTAATCATAATAATCATAGTCATCAGTCTGTACCAGTAGATGGTGGATATAAGTCTCTCTCGGGCCCAGCTCTCAATCCCATTACTTACATCACTTTATACAGACACACTTTACACAGCCATCGTCACATAATAAATAAAATCTTTCAGTATAACTTTTCTCTTTGTATTGAACAATATTATCAATTTCAAAGCAAAGAAAGAGCAAATCAAATCAAATCAAAAATACTTTATTCAATTTAGGCCCTAAGAAGGCACTTATGAACGTCAAAACTACCACCGGTTCGCAATACATCTCAGTCATCGAGAAGAACTGGCAAGAAACTCGATCGGGTTTATCTTTTTAACATATACTTATATATTTAAAATTCATTATACATTACAATCGACTTTAGTGGATGCACAGAGAGGAGTCAATTCCAGACATCACCATCGTTCACATATTGATCCACTCTATAATAGTCTAAAACATGGAACGACCAGTTTGTCACAGTTCAAGAGCAATCTAAATATTCACCTATAGATACCTAATTAATACGCGATAAGTGTACTTCATGATTTATTCTATAAAATACAATAAATAGTTACAAATTGTACGCCACGTTTATTATTCCTATATTGTAAAAGCGATATAAAAGTCATAAACGTTAGAAGTCAAATGTAATAAAAAAATTGTAAGAATACATTAAAATTGTCTAACATTCTTTTTTTTACTAACGTGGGGAAATCCCTTATAGATACCCACTCGCCGGGGGGTAGAAAGTGGGTTCTGTCCGACTCGCACAGACTAAAACCCCACGGTGTAGCGGCCGCCACTTTTAGTTGGGGCGGCATGGCACCGTGCTGTGGCTATCAACATGCAACCCCAGCGGTCAGCCCGGCGGAATGTGGCCGCCGGGCTCCGTCCTTATAGGGAGGTAGACTGGGTGAAATTGTCTAACATCTAAGTTAAGATATATGAACTAATCATATTACGATTTTGTAAATTTCTACTGAAATAATAATAGAGTACCTATAAAGAAAAAAAATCATACCTGTGAAGTTATGCAAAGAATTTTCTCAAATCTACCAATTGCGATACGATTGCAACAGAAGTACCTGTATTAATTTATGTATCAATATTAAATGTGGCTACCCGTGGCCGGTGCACTGGAGCGATTTAGTGTAGACTCACTTCTACAATTATTGCCTTTCGCCTGTTCGAATTTCATTTTATATTTTCTTCACCCAAAATGATAATTACTAATTTGAATTCGAATAACTGATATCGTTTAAAATATTATGTATATATTCATGAAATTATTACCATATAATTAACAAAAAAAATACGATAAATAGCCAAATGTACCTAATTATCCCTGAATTAGCATTATGTACTTTATTGACATTGAAGTAATTTTATTATCATTAAACCACGTATACGTTGTCACATTTAGTATTCTAATTAATATACCTTCTTTTACGAAAACAATGTAATCAGTAGCTAAATTAGCCATGAATTTTTTTTCTTCCACATTAGATATCTCGCGGAAATAAAATAATATCTTCTTAAATTACCTATTCTGATAACAGCTGTATATGTGAATACATAGTTTTATACAGGTACGTATTAAAACCATTGTACAGGTGGACGCCTAAAACTGGTGTAACTAACACCGTATCAGCAATAATACGAGGCCCACGAGCAGATCTAATTCGGAGAATTTACTGTTATATATGTCTGGAATGGAATATCTTCCAAAGTATTTATTTTATGGTATTCATAAGATTCTTCTTATGATTGGTTAAATATTTTAGTTTTATAATTTAGGTGTTTAATAAATTTGCGTTGAATTCCTTCAATATTATCAGTATACATTTAAAAAAAAAGGTCTCCAAATTATATTAGCAAATTCTAATACGCTTCTAACATAGCTAATATAAATCATCTTAAGGAATTGTGGATCCTTGAATGGTTTGCTGTTACGTATCACAAATCCAAGAGACTTATAAGCTTTACTAATAATATGATTTATATGTGCGCTAAAGATAAATTTGCTGTCAAGAATGACGCCTAAATCTCTTACTTGTGATGTTCTGTGGATTGTCTCATTGCAGAAGTGGTAGCCTTAACTGATAGGGCTATTTTTCCTAGTAAAACTTATTGTTTGACACTTTTGGGTGTTAATATATATTTTATTAGCTTGATAGTAAGTTGTTAGTCGATTTAGGTCAGATTGGAGTAGTAAACAGTCTGCAAAATTGTCTATACGACAAAAAATTTTTTTGGCATCCGCATATAGAAGATGATTTGAATGGTGAAAATAATCTGCTATATCAAAAAGATAAATTTTGTAAAGTAGTGGGGATAACAATCACCCCTGAGGCACGCCCGAAGTGACATCAACAAAGTCTTCTTTTTTTATATATATTATAGGGGGCAAACGAACAGGTGAGTCACCTGATGGTAAGTGATCACCGCCGTCCATAGACACTAGCAACACCACACTCGGGGAGTCACAAGTGTGTTGCCGGCCTTTTAAATATGTGGGTCTCCGGCGCTCCAACTGACCGAACGAAACGCAACAGTTCAAGCACTGTTACTTCTATAAGTCTGATCTATAACCGCCCATCACTACTACTTGACGCCTATTTCTTAAGTATGATTCCAACCAGCGCAAGAGATTGCCCTTTGTTCCGACTGCCTGTAATTTTGCAATTAAGATGTGATAATTTACTCGATCAAATGCTTTTTCAAAATCTGTATAAATTACGTCTATTCGTGCATTCCTCATGTTAGATACAACGAATTCACTTCGTTTTAAAAGATTGGTAATGACAGAACGGAACTTGACGAAACCAAGTTGTGATGACGGAATGCAATGCTGCGAAACTGTATAAATATGCTCGTAAACAACTTTCTCCATCATTTTCCCAAAATTATTTAATACCGAAATTGCCCTACAATTTGTTATGTCGTCTTTACGGCCTTTCTTGTGAATTGGGACAATCTGTGCATCACTCCATTGCTTAGGGAATATACCGTCATGTAAAGACTTCTGAAGTATCATTTGTAGGGGTACAATTAATCCGTTTCACATTTTTTTATAAAAAGAACGGGTAAGCCGTCCACACCTGCGCCCTTTTTAATGTCTAGTATTTTAAATACTTTTTTAAGGGTCTCAAAAGTGGCCGTAATAGATTGGTCAGTATTTGCGTTAGGACATTCCGAATTGGTCAAACACTCGTCAACGGGGTCGGAGGGCTGAAAAGCACTATGAAAAAATCTGATAAATGCATTACAAATATCTTTCCCGTTTGAAAAGGTAGTCCCGTCGTATGTCATGTTACAAGGGTAGCCTGAGGAGTTGCGCCTTTCTTTAATATATTTCCAGAAATCCTGAGGTGATTTTTTAATCTGTTTTTCGCACCTATCAGTATATTTTATAAAGAATTTGTCTTGTAGATCCTTTATTCTTTTTCTTCTTCTTCTCACTGAATTCCACGTAATCGTTTGGGTTTTTGTACTTTTTCCATTTATTTGTATTTTTCTTTAATAACATTGATTAAAGAGGATGGGTACAATTTGGGGTAAGAGTACTGGCCGGATACCTTTACAGAGGGGACATATAAATCAATTAGCGAATTTAATTTTGAATATAATTTATTCACCATTTTTTCCACGCTAATTGAGCTAAAATACTGATCCCAGTTTACTTCTAGCAGTTCTTTATTAATACTATCATAATCCGCCCTAAAACATTTCCTAATTATACTTGGCTGGGTGTGAATTGGTGTAAAATATTGGTTATATATATTAATTTCGAGCGGAATATGGTATTTGTCAATATCCACTAGTGATGCATTACTTTCTTTGCATTCTAGGTTTGAATTCGTTATAACGACATCTAACACATTACCACAGCAGTTCGGGTTCAAATTGAGTTGGGACATACCCATATAATCTAAAGAGTTAATAAAATCATTTGCAACTGTGTTTAGTTGGGAGTTGGACAAGTGTTTAATAACATGACCGTCCTTTACCCACTGGATGAACGGTAGATTAAAATCTCCAATTACTAAAAACGTATCTTTGGGATTAACCGAATGATGTAGCATAAATGAATTTTTAAAATCGTTCAACATTGTCTGTGAGTTATTTTTCGGAGGAATATATACCGCAGCTATATGGATATTACAATTTCGAAAGGCAGAGGAGATTGTTCCCTGATAATGGTTAGAGGTTTTAATTGTTATCCAAACTGATTCCGCTTTACCTGTGTTTATATCAGACCGTATGATGGCTGAGAAACAACGTTTAACACAAATGAAAACACCACCGCCCTTCATAGTTTCGGGGCGGTCGTATCTAAAGACATCGTAGCGATTATCGCATAATTCTGTGTCTAATATTCCCTCACATAGCCAGCTTTCGGTAATTATAATTATATCGTAATTATTTGTCTCAATGTTCCGGTAAAACTGTGGCAATTTAGTCCTGTACACGCGCGTGTTTTGATAAAAAATACTCAAGATAATTAAATTACGTGTGCTTATGATATTACGAATAATAATTATAATTTCTTATACGTAACTATTAATAAAGTTTTAAGGTGGGTACACGTAAAAATAAAGTAAACTTACTAGCGATGTGAACGGAGCTACACGAGCTATTAATGTGCATATTAGCGGGGCAGGAGTTGTGAACCTTTCATTTAAGTGTGCCATTATGAAAATAAAATTGAGATGGTGATGTATGAAATGATAATATATGTGTAGAGCGTTGATTGTTGTGTAGTATAATGTGGTGTAAATTATTTGTGTAGATTGTAAAATGGAGTGTGCAATTAGTTCAAAATATTTAAAAATTAATTTGAAGATAATAATTTCTTTATGTCTTCTTCTGAGTGTATTAGTATAGGAGGAGATGTTTTGTTGCATCTTATAAAAATTGAGCAGTTTTTACCCATACGAATTTGACATTGAGTTCCTGTGCACGTTGCCTACAGTTTTGCAGCAGTATTTTGTTGGCTACTGTTAGATGTTCGTTGATAAACACTTTAGACGAGTTACCTTCGAAACCAAGGTCTCTGGATGTAATTCCTTTGGTTTTATTTAGTTTCCTGAACTTGGCGATGATGTCTTCCTTAGCCCGCCTAGACCTTGGTTTTGTAATAATTCTTCGAGGTCTTCCGAGATGAAAATGATGTGGTTGCACGCGTGTTATGAACTCGAAGTCAGCTGCTTTTATGGTAGCATCTATTAAAGTTGATATTTGTACAATTAGTTGCGGCAGGTTTTCTTCAGACTTTTCAGGAACTCCGACTAATTCAATATTAAGAAAACGGTTTTGTTAGAGATTTGTTTTAGTAGATTTGTGATTTGGTCATTTTGCTGTTTGGTATTCTACTCCATCTTCAGCGTGCGCTCTTCGTAGCCTCTTAGTTTAGTTAATAGCTTACTCTGTTCCTCCGTAAGTGAATCAACATTTCTCAGTCTTGTTTCTATAGTATCGATTCTGGTGTTAAGGTCTTCAATTACTTGGCTGCTAATTCTGTTGCTTAGTATAGTTACCTCGGTACGCAGCTGCTCAACAAGTTCAGGCAAGCCAGATAGCATATTCTCTATTTTTTGAAGTGATGTCAAGTCTGTCGCAAGGTCTACGGTTGGCTTGTTATGTGTGGGGTTTCTGGGAGAATTCAGTTGAGTAGTGGACTGCAATCCAGACTTGTTTTTCTGCACCTAGTCTTCTCCAGCCTACTTCAGATAGCGCCACACAGTAATGATGATCAATCAGTTGACATCTTAAACAGAGAGCATGATACCCTTTAAGATTTGCTATGCAAATGCTCTAAGAGTTGTGATTTATTGTGTTTGATAAATAATCAAGAAAATTTATGTACTAGTAACAGCTCGTGACTTCTTACTCGTTAATAATAATTTATTAGTATAAAAACAATCTTTGAACGTCAGCCCAAATATATATTTTTTAGAGTGGATGAATAGACACAGAGATTAATTTCTTAATTTTTACTATTCTAATAACTGTAAAGTTATTAATTACTAAAAAAGCCAGGCAACAGAGTGGTGGTATTGGGTTCTTTTAAAATATATTAAGGATAAAAATGACCAGTTTCTCTGTACTCACATAATCATAGGCTTCTCAGCTTCGTATTAGTTAAATGTTTTTCAGAATCGGATCAGCAGACATCCTCCCTTTCCTTCCCCTCGCTCGCATCAGAAGAATCAACATACACCTGAAGATGCTCCGTGACGGAGCAAAACACGTGTATTGTAATTATTACATGTCTATCTGCAACTCATTTTAATTAATTATATTATTTTGTATATTTTTAACTTTTTATGTATTTTTACAGTTAAAGACCAACAGTGTCAATCGACGACGTATTCCGCCATTCGGCAACGTCGAGATCAACCGCCAGTCAATGACGGATTTTAATTACTTTTTATTGTATTACAACTAATGTTTTGTACCTCATTAAAACGTAGCAGCGGTCAATCAACTCAAAACGGAAGTGCAAAGTAACATCCAACCTAATATTTATTTATGGATTTCCGCAACATAACGCCTTCATCAATCAAATTAATTCTCTCAAACAAAAAACTTTCTCTTTATAATAATATTATAGATAATGTAATAAAGACATCGCCTGGCACGTTAGAAGAAAGCATGTAGTTCAGGATTTCGATCCAGCAAGTGAAACTTTTTAAAATTGTGCACGAACTAGTGTATTGTAAATTTGACAACACATATGAATGTGACATTTTTTTATGATTAAACCTAATAGTTCATAGTATCGAATCGGGTGATAATTTGAATTGAAATTATTTCCAACATTGATTATCTTGTAAATCAAGTTCGCTTTCAAATTTTCAATTAAAATAGTTTTAAAAAACCGCTTCTTATGAAAATTGGTTGATACTCCACCATACATCCAGATGATAGATATCCATACGTATTTGCAGCTTCTTTAGATCCGAACGTATATCATCCTTGGCGACTAACTATTTCGATAAACCATCCTAGCCTGTTAGTGGTATTCTCCGCGAACTACACTCCAGACCTCATTGTCAAGATATTTAAAAGACGCCCGCCATACATTTTTACCGATCCCCAAAATAAAATAACGGCATTGTACGATTTGTACATTTCCAATTTTTTAAACAGTGCCTACTCGTGCTCGACCTCAAAGAACCACCATTGCCGTCGCTGAGGATGGGCGCTTAACTAACTTAGCTCTTCGGGAACGTCTCATGCCTAGGTCATGCTTCTCCGGCATGGAGACCTCGAGAACGCTGCTTACGCGATACAGTGACGAATATAGTATGCTACATGCGAGCATACACACAGTTGGTGATACATCTGTTAGTTTGTTAGCCTTAGCTAAAATTGTCAAATCACAAATAAATCTACGCGTTCATGAGCACATATAAAGGTCACATCGATGTATATATGTATGGTTAGTTTATTTTAACAAACTAACTTGTTTGACACAAATCTGCAGTATTTGGATGGACCATTGTTATTTTGGCTGTTATTTGTTGGCCTATTCACCAAACCGAGGCTTGGCCACTCTGATAGCTATTACTTATTTGTCTTTCAGTTAAGGAATTTAAGCGCTCGCCCCAAACCTCGGTGAAGCTATATTTTATATGTTTATACAATTCTGATTGATGTATCTTTGTTCTTTAAGACACTTGATAAATTTATAAACCGAAGTGTTGTTAATTCAACAACTACATTACTACAGTAGTGGACATATGTCTAAATATTTAGAGGTACGCAAAAAAAAGTTGAGTAACAGAAAATATTTTTTTTATTTCATACTGGCCATATACACTAGTATTACGTAATTTGAATGAAATTCAATTCTACTAACGATTTTAATTTGTTTTTTTTTTGTCTATCTGTTAATTTCTTTGATAGGTTTTTTGAAGTGATCTTACTCTGTGATGTCGTGACTTTTATATTTTATTCATACTCTCGTTTTATTCATATTTGACTCTATATTTTTGTAATATTGGTGGTTATTTTACATAATATAGTTTGTTTTTTGTGCACAAGTAAAGTGGATGGAAAATAATATGACGGAGTATGAATTATGAGATGCCACAAAAACTCCCTGCAAAGTTTTTACAAGGGGCCACCACCTTTTTAGAACATTGGAATTACCACAAGCCACTTGCAATATTATTACTTACTCCAAGTGAAAATCAAAGTTTTGGTGTGGCTAGCAAGCTCGCCATACTTAAATCCGTTAGAACATGTTTGGTATAATCTGGGATAAAACAAATTAAACAAAGAAATCCAGTACCAGCTACCATAAGGGATTAGAGTAAGGAACTGTATTGGTTGAAGAATGGTACTAAATGCCACAAAGTTTCATTGATTATTTAATAAAAAAAGTATGCCTAAACGGATTCAGGCAGTTATGATAGTGAGAGGAGGAAATACTAAATAGTGATTGCATCACCCATTATAAAAAATTAAACACTCTTTTCACATCCAATTTTCATTACGTTGGGTCAAAATTCATTACAATTAAAATGGTGAGCTTATTACCCCAAATGGTTTTTTTTCGTTTAGTCTAATTTTTATGTGTTCAAAGTGGTTAAATTAATTACTTGTTTCTATTCAAAGAATTTTAAATGAAGGAATCTATAGTATACCTAAATGCTATGCAAGTTTTTATTAATAATAGGATTTTAAAACTCATCCTTGACATAAATGAGGCTTAGATGATTCAACAAATATTTTAATTTCAATTTTGTCGCTTGCAATTTAGTAAAACCACAAAATTATGTTAGGTATTTATTAAACCCTACGGAGCAAGCGCAGTTCTTTGTGCGTTTTTATTAATGTTAAGGATATTACAATCATATCTTTCCACTTTTTTAAATATAAGGTTTGCATAAAAATCAAATACAATCTGCAACTGCTTACAAAGTGAGAGTGGTAGAACTTGTGTAAAATTCGACTGCGAAAGCATCACCGGCTTTCCTATTTCTGTCGTAGGAGTTAGGTTGGTACTCATCAATCTGGTAGGGATTTGAACCCAGCTGGGACGCCACCATCATGAACATGGTGATAAATGAGTCTTTATTAATTTGTTGCGTTTTAATTTGTTGTGATTGTAAGTCCGCTTGATATTGACGACTAGTTCGCCGATGTATTGGCGATCTCGTATTGTTCTCTTTCTTATGTTTTTAGATTGTATATTACCGTTAGTAAGTATGTCATACTTCTATCAAAAAGCTAAGATTTTCACTTTTTCGTGGTTAGCTATAAATATTTATAGTTTACAGTGTCTAGTCAACGTTAATTAAATTCCATACCTTCTTGCTACTTTATATTATTATACAAGGTGAGGAAACAGTCATTTGAATAGTATTTAGAGTACTTATTTTATTTTTATTTTAAACTCTTAGGAAAACTTACAGCTAAACAATTTTTTTTATTAAAGTATATTACACATCATTGAAAGCCATTTATAAGTTTGCGTATGTAGCTTACTTACTACTACTGCTAACTGACTTATATACGTAGTCTGGCCATAAATACTGTTACAATTAAAAATATACAAAATATTATATTTGAATTTGGAATCTGTCATTTTTATATGATTGTTCATTGTTTTTCTTATTTTGGCGCCAATACATTGTACAATATTTTGCGATATTAAAATGGAGTGGGGTGATAAAGAGAACCGAGTCGCTGTGATTGCATTACACAATGTAGGTATGGAGCCAAATGCAATTTTTAAAACTCTCCATACGCTTGCTATTAGTAAAATGTTTGTGTACCGGGATATTAATAGGTACAATGAGACCTCCTCTGTTAAAAAGATCTGGCCGTCCACGTAGTGTTCGTACGAAAAAGGTGGTCAAAGCAGTAAGGAAAAGAATTCGAAGAAATCCTTTCCGTAAGCATAAGATTTTATCTCGGGAGATGAAGATAGCACCTAGAACCATGTCGCGTATTTTAAAAGATGACTTGGGACTTGCAGCTTATAATAGACGTACTGGTCATTTCTTAACTAATAATTTAAAAAAGAATAGGGTGGTAAAATCGAAACAACTACTGAAGCGGTACGCAAAGAGGTTACAGAAAGTTTTTGTTTACGGATGAGAATTTTTTTACAATTGAGCAACATTTTAACAAACAAAGTGGCCGTATTTATGCTCTAAGCTCTAAGGAAGCTTCCCAGTTAGTCGACAGAGTGGAACGTGGGCACTATCCGAATTCAGTGATGGTTTATAGGGGTATTAGCTATGAAGGAGTGACTGAGCCATACTTTTGTGAAAAAGGTATCAAAACATCGGCACAAGTGTGTCAAGATACCATTCTTGAGAAGGTAGTGAAGCTCTTTAATAACACCATGTTCAATAACCAAGAATAGTCCTTCCAGCAAGACTCGGCGCCGGGTCATAAAGCTCGATCTACGCAGTCTTGGTTGGAATCGAACGTTTCAGACTTCATCAGAGCTGAAGACTAACCGTCGTATACTCCCGATCTTAATCCGCTGGATTATGATTTATGGTCAGTTTTAGAGAGTACGGCTTGCTCTAAACGTCATGATAATTTGAAGTCCCTAAAACAATCCCTACGATTGGCAATAAACAATTTTCCCATGGAAGAGTGCGTGCTTTTATTGATAACTAGCCTCAACGTTTAAAGGACTGTATTGCAACTACTATTATGCATTCACGTTGTCAGGACTACAGAAAAGGATATAAAGTACTTTTCATTTAGAAAAAATCTTTTCCAAGGGATAAATCAATAATGTGAGTGAAGCCGCAAGCTAAAGCTAGTGAGTAAATAAAATTACTGTAACGGAGATGCTGGTGTTTTAAAACCTATGTATAATAATATGTTACGACTTAAAATCATATGTGTATTTTGGCATAAAATCGTAAATGCATTGACTTATTAATCAATTCTGGGTGTCGGCTATGAATTTTGACAAACCTGCATTCAAAAGAATAACAGTTTTCTTGTCCATTCATAAATGTTCTAGCAGCTTCTTTTACGGAATTGTAGACTAAAATTAAAGAGTAAAACATAAAAACCAGAATCTTTGGTAGTAATTGGAAACAACTAAATATATTTTTATGGACCTCAAAAATAAACCATTGTCGAATTCACTTTTAATCAAAGAATTTAAAACTGGACACAAGTGCAAATACTTTAATGAATGAATTGAATTTTATTTTTGACATCTACAGAGTTTGAGGGTTAAATGTGGAAGAATTTCACAATATCCGACTTAAGAATGTTTTCAACTTCCTTAGAATTATTATAAATACAAGTACACCACCTAAAGAACATCTTTCACCGGTAAGTTTGTGGTTTTGTACCAACGTCAATAAATGTTTTGTTAAAATGGAAAGAAATTTGAATTATGTTAGTTTC
Organism: Antheraea assamensis; assembly: GCA_035772565.1. Classification (NCBI taxonomy): domain Eukaryota; kingdom Metazoa; phylum Arthropoda; class Insecta; order Lepidoptera; family Saturniidae; genus Antheraea; species Antheraea assamensis. Next base: position 843,509 of record JAQQSE010000160.1, read on the forward strand.
ATATTACATATTTTAATTTTAAACACGAGTTGTCAAATCAATTTACCGCTGGGTTCACATGAATTCTACGTTACGGAGATTGTTCGTGTGAAACGACAAGCCGGGTACGTGTATAATAGACCAAATATTCCATTTGAACTACCCTCGCGGCCCTTGAACGTCCCCACTCAAGAAAAAAATGTTGACAGGGCTCAGGCGCAACACATGTATTACGCATATCCAGTACCAGCTAGCGGACAAACAGGGAACACTGGATATTCTTCTGGAAGTACGACGTCGTCAACACCAAGTAGTTCCAGTAGCGGTGGGTATGATTATGCATCGCAAGATGGCTCTACAAGCGAAATACAATCTTCAAATTCTGGAACATTACAAAATGTAAATATAGGTATCCAAGCTTCCGTAGAATCCACGGGATATAATTACGGGGGTGCACCACTTACATCCAATACAGGTCAGTTGTCAAGTCCGGGATCATCACAAACTCTAAGTACAGATTCGCTAAGTTACCGTTATGCCCCATCTTCTGCATCAGGAACAAGTCAGACAGAAACTCAATCAGGTTTAAAGGAAAACATAGAGAAAACTATAACACAGCAGTTCACAACAGGCCTCAATTCAGCGGGGTACGACTACAATGTGCCTGTTTCTGATGTAGACCATACACCTATAAAAGCAGAAATAAGCAGCACATCTTCCGGTTACAGTTCTGGTAGTCCTCTAAATACTGCAGTTATTTCTACAGGATCTAACTCACCTCCAACAGCCACAAGTTTTGTTTCATCCAGTTATCGTTATGATACACCCTCTCAGACATCATTAGATTCTAACAAAGGAATTGCATTAACAAGCTCTTCTAAATCGACTCAAGACTCTGTTTCATCTGGTTATGGCAATAGTAGCCCGGTACAATCTCAGACTAACATTGGAACAAAATCATCAAGCCTCGGTTCTACTCAAACATCCGCAAGTGCAGGTTTCAGTCAGAACTTGTTGGGGGCGACTTTATCTGGTTATGATTACAATGCTCCATCGACTTCTGTATCAAGTACTGTACAAACCAGCAAAAGTTTTAGCACTTCACAACCTTCGCCCATTTCAGGATCGACTGCTACGAGTTCGGTCTCAACAAATTACCACTATGAATCACCAAAGAGTTACAATTACAAATGAAGATTTAAGTTTGACTGTATCAACAAAAGCTCCTGGTTATTTACCCCCATCGGCTGGCGCTTCTAGTGCTAATTCTGATTCCATTTTTTTGGCAAAACAGCCCACTGATTTATACAAACCTCCGTCGAATTCTGGCTTCACAAATTCCCCAGCAGGAAATCCATTTCAATCATATTTACCGTCTACTTTTTCTACACCCGTTGAGCCAGCTTTAATAAAACCACCCCTAACATATGTACCCTCATCGAGTATTGGTCCATCTGGATCCTCTGTAGGCCAACTATCTTCATCATATGACTCTGCTAATGGCAAGGTACCAAGCGTAACTTTAGTAAAACAACCTTCACAACCGTATATACCACCATCTACATCGCAACAGATTGGTACGCAAACATCTCAACCATCTAATTCATACGTGCCTTCTTCTAGTGCTACAAGAGCGGTTCAACGGACAACATATACAGCGCCTTCAGAAGGAGATCCTAGAGGATCGTCGTATAGTCAGCCGTCTCAATCATACGTTCCTTCACGTAATTCCGCTTCAGCTGATGCGTCTGTAAAATTATCAGCATCCTTAAACGGTTTAAGCAATAGCAATACTTTAGCTGCTAGTAATACCAATTATTTACCTCCGGATAATATTTCCGCTTCTAGATTTTCAGGCTTAGCAGTTGCAAAACAATCACCAAGTGAAAATTATATACCACCTTTGGGTTCATCTAATAAGCAAGAAAATACTCCTTCCGCTACATATTTGCCACCAGTATTTTGATTCTTAATTTAGTTTTTGTATATTTACCTCAATTTCAGGAGTTATATTGTTTATTCTAAATATAACGAAAGATAAGCATTTAGGACATAAGAATATGCGTTAAACGGGACACTAATATTACTTAAATCAAATGTCAAAATTGCTCTAATTGAAACGTCATGTGTCATTTAAAAATAGTATCAAAGATGAAAGTTATTTTTAATATTACTTAAAATTTTGGTTTTTATAGAAGTATTCTTAATTTAAGGATGAATCACAAAATTGTTTACAAGAAAATCTTTTTGTGGCATTATTTTTTAACTTGTGAAAATAGTATTTACATTTAAACGATAACTACATAAATTATGATTCTATCACAGCAAAAATTTCAGTTTTCTCGAATAATTAATACGGCAATCTCGAGGTAACTATATGTATTTTATTAGTTACACTATTGTCAAAATTACACTATAATGTTTATTTTTTTAAACATGTTATGGTTGCTCAAGGTTCATGACCTTACTTGGATTTTTGTAATTAATTATCCTCATGTGATTAAATATTAAATAAATTCCTACTGATTCTTTTTGTTTATATACCTTTTAAAACATACACGTAAATAATTATAGTATTTTTTTAAAACTATTACATTTCCAGAACTCCAAAAGTGCGAGTTGGGGTCAAGTATGGTGCACCTCGAGATGACAGATGTCCAATTATACACCAATACATTAACCATAAATGACCTGCCTAATGAAATTCTTATATACATATTTTCTATGATAGATTTTGAATCACTATTGGCAGTTGCTAAGGTTTGTGTAAGATGGCAGCAACTCTGCCTTACTCCATGTGTGTGGGACAACACACGCCTTGTAGTGTGTATGAAAAATTATGTGCAAATCAGTGAGAGTATAGTGCCTTTTGTTGCTAAGTATTTGAAAAATGTTAAATTACAGTATTTCAAATTGTATTCTCAAGTCAGGGCTTCCTTAATAAGTTATTGTCCTAATCTAACTCACTTAGAAATAAGTATATCTCAGGTTGATAGTTGTATTTTTGATGATCTTGGCCACTGGCCTAATTTAAAATTTTTAAGTTTTCGCAACTCTCTTATAGTACAAAATTCTGAAAATGCTAATGGAAACTTTGTTTACCATCTACCATTTGAAAAGTTGAAGTACCTAGAGACTCTAATCTTGTCTAACTTTGCATTAACTCCAAGTAGTTTGTATAGTATGTTGCAGTGTGTGAATTTAGTCAGTATTAATATGGAAAAAATGAAAAACATACCAGCAGATTTCCTCGAATCTTTGTTGAGAATAAAACAATCTACTTTAAGAGCCTTACACATATATGGAGATACATTAAATGATGATATTGTGTGGCACATATCTAATTGTAGAGTTCTGCAGGTACTTCACATAATGACCTGTAAAACTTTGTTTGATTCAAGTCTCTTACACCTGTATAGGTTGAAAAATTTAAATTCCCTTAAATTACGACATGGGTATTTTTCAACATCAGCCTTACTTGCATACTTCTCTAACAATACATTTCAAAATTTAACATACTTAAGCTTATCTCGATGTATTCATGTGACTATGCAAGTTGCTAAAGCTATTAAAACCAGTGCACCTAATCTTCAGGAGTTATCATTCTATTTATGTCCATTTATAATTGCACCAGATTTTAACAGAACAGAATTAGAAAAAATGTTTAATATACAATTACTTTTGGATTAATTTTATTATTATTATACTGCTGGCAGGCTATTTATCCGTCCATGAATCTACAATATGTCTATAATTTAATAGGTAGATACAAAGTGTGACTCAATTTGTTCTTTAATAACACAATAAAAAATTTAAAGAATGTAGAATTTTACTTTAGGATTCAAAGATCTTTATGGTATTTTCTATAGTGTCTAGTGATAAATTCGAATAAGATTTTATAATTAAGATAATTCAAAAGTTTTTTTTTTTTCAACTTAGTATATCACAAGAAAACTGGAGCTGTATGATAATTATTTACACAAGGAACATAGAATTAGGAGATATACATTAGAAATGAATGCCTATAAATTAAATAAAGAAATATGAATGAATTCTCCAGTGGACTTGTAATTACTAAAAAGTTACATATTATGGTATGTGCTATGTATGATAGGGCATGGCATATTTCAAACAGACAATAACATATTCTCTGTATTACCAATATTTACAACATGTTTTTAAAATAATAGAGTATTTTATAGTAAAATAAACATTGTGCTGTTGTAATATTTTTATACAACAAAATTATTAAACCTACTTGAAAAATAGTTATAATGGATAAATAGCATTAGCATAGTATACTAAAGAAAGTAGTTATTGAGCTAAAGTGTGACAATAATGCAAAATTGTTGTTACCTAGTTTTACATTTTCATTGATACAACAGCAGAATTGTTATTTTTTGTGGTTGTCTTGTGGTAAATGTTTTAGAAATAATTATCGTATCTACGTAGCAGACCAATATAGTAATTACACTGTTTATGAATTATTCATACATGATAGGACATAAAATTTCCGCCTCATTGAACATATGAATGGTATTCATTGACATATGACGTACCTTATTTGGGTACCTGCTAACCTATAACATCTGAACACAGATTTATTGCAGGCATAATGTCAATGTACAAAGTAACATGGGTTAAACCAGTTTGTATAAGTCGTGTATTAATGATGAAGTTATAATTTTTATCCAACTATGTACCTATATATACAGTTATATAAATCTAAATGTTAATGCTTGATATTTGGCAATGTAATGACAATATCATTTATGGCTACAATCAATATTCATCTAATTTCATTGTTGTTTTCCAAATCATTTGATTAGTTTATTGAAGTTAATTGTATAAAAACCAAATCAAGAAATGTGGTTATTATGAACATATGCATATTTGTCAAGCTTTGAAAATTTTGTCACAGTTTTAAACTAATCTAATGAGGCATATACAAAATAAAAATTAAGATCAATTTGACCATGTCAAAATTGCTTTTTGTATTGTGTAATTTATGTATTGTAAGTAGGTCTATGATACTGCCAAATTACTTAATTTACTTTTGCTGGATATTTTTGTGCTCAACAGTATTCACATAGTATTATTATGAAAATATAATATTATACGTTTCCTAGTCATATTGATGTACTTATTTTTTCCTTGATGTATGACAGCAGTTTCTATAGACTAAATAACTAATTTTTGTTATATTTTATAGTATCTTGTAAGTTTCTAGGTTGGATTTATGGGTTATTTGCTCATTGGGGCCTTTCATGTATCTTTCATTTGGGTGATTTTGTTGTTAGTGCTCCATTACTTTTGTTTTTTTGGTTCATTAATAATAGGATTGATAAGTGATCTTCAATAGGTGAATCAATCTATTTAATTACGAACCCTCGTAAGGTATTTTGTGATGTTATGTGAATTTTCGTAAATGAATCGTCATGTGAATGAAAGTTTTTTGACTCACATTGTATTATTTCCTTAGTAAGTCCTTGGTCCAAAATTGTGTTTTTATAAATATATTTTGTCTTCTACTATGTTGCGAAAGAACTATTTGTAATTTTTGGTTCTTGAGGATTTCATTGTTATGACTCAAAATCAAAAATACTTTATTCAGTTTAGGCCCTGAGAAGGCGCTTATGAACGTTAAAGTTACCACCGGTTAGGAAAACAACCCAGTCATCCAAAAGAACCGTCAAGCAACTCGATTTGGTTTATCTCTTCATTAAACATATTATATCTCATATTTTTAAAACATAGATACATATAATTACATTCGGTTTTAGTGGATGCACAGATGCGTCGTTTCCAGACGTCACCATCGTTCACATATTGATCCACCCTGTAATAGCCTTCAGACATTAAAACCTACCGGGTACTTCTCACACATATTCCTACTAGACGTATGAAGTGGTAATGGAAAATAGATTCAAAAAGCTTTGTAAATTAATTTTGTATAACATGTATTTAATCTCACTTGTAAGTTATCATAACATTTTTTTTTCAATGGTGATCGAGTTTAGATAAACAAATAGAAAAATGTTTGATATTTGTAGTTGTCATAAATAAACGCCAGTGTATTTTAGATACATGTGGGTATATGTATTCCATATCAGACATTAGCATTATAAACAGTAGAATATTATATATATTGAAATAATTATATGTTTATATATTAGGGGCCTTTTTACGACTATTTTTTTTTTGATGCCGAAGCAAAATTTTGTTGATGTATAGACAAAAAAGTCTGAAAATTGGAGCCCTTAATATTAACTTTAAGTACTCTCTCTGAGCGTGAGATGAATTTCCATATAAAATTCACGTAAACTTTTTATTTTTATAAAACGGCGATATTTTGTGCTATCATATCGTTCAAACTCAGGAATAACTTAGGATCGAGCGAACTACAATAGTGCCTATGGCGACTTAACTGTATATGATCATTACAATAGTATGCTATAAAAATAAAATAAATTAACAAAAAAAAAAAACAAAATTCTACAAAAATTTACTTTAGTTACCTGTACTGCCTCACCGGTGTGAGTTAAAGTTAAGTTGCAATAGGGATTATTGCAGAGCGCTCGATCTTGAATAATTCCTGAGTTCGACCGATATGATAGCACAAAGAGCCGCCGAGTTGTAAAAAATAATCAAAGTTTACATGTATCTGGAATAGTACTTAATATTAGTTAAGAGCTTCGATTTAAAACAATTTTTTTTTCATATTTCCAACACTATTTTGCTTCGGGAACGAAAAACTGATTTTAAAAAATGCACCCTAATAGATAATTTTTACTGTCAAAATTGTTGATTTACACAGTTTACCGACATAAAATTACGTATTCTCGTAATAAAAATGAAGATTTAATTTGCAATTGTCTTATGTGTTGATATAATATTTCCACTTTGTAAAATAAATTGTTTTACATACCTATTTATTATTATTATAATCATGTACCCATATGTAATGAACATTTACATGTGTTTTTTTTATTTGTTTTTGTGAAAATTCATAGTTTATGTATGGAATCTAGTTTTAAAGGGTTATTTCAAATAAAAACATCTAATAGTCGTTCAGGGCTGGTACCCGTATTTGCTCTCCTCTTAAGTTAGGGGTAAGAATTTTAGTATTAGATACAGTATGTCACATTAATCTGCTTGTTCATTGATATCATGTCTGCAGTATTCTATTTATTATATTTTAAGTAAATCTTGAGTATAAATATATGAGTACCTTCATCTGAAACATGACAAAAATAAATAGAATGTTAATATTAAAAGTTTGTTGCTTGTTAAAGGAAATTATTAAAATATATATAATAAAATCTCAATAATTATTTAAATGTACATTGTAATAATATAATTGTGAAATAAATGTGTCATTTGATTTTTCTAATTTATTGCGTTTGTGCTAATTTATGATTGTATAAAACGGTATTATATTTATATTGTTTTTATTTTGATTTAAGCAATAAACAATATATTATAAAAACAAAAGATCTATTTAAAAAAATCGCTTTCGAATTGATAAAGTTTATACATAAGAACGTACAGTATCGGATTCAACCTCAGCGCCGGCCCTGGGCACTGTAACAAATGCCCTCCCCGTTATTGAAATCTTGCATAAAATGATTGGTCCAATATACAATTTTTGTTCAATGCAAAATAAAATTATTTAGGTTATATTTGTGTAAACGTCAAATGATATATTAATTAAAGTAGATTATTTTCTTGAAAAATGCAAAAAAATGATTTATTTTTTTTTGAAAACTACTTTTTTTTTCCTGATTACTAAATTTTTGGAAAATATCAAAAGCATTTTCGATAATACAAAGTAAACTTTTGTTCTGCATCCTCCGAATTTTGTCGCCCTCGCTACTAGCTCCGAGAGACTAGTGTGAATCTAGAGCTGACAACATATGAAAAAAGGTAATGTTAGATTTTTGGCCAAATATACGTGTGCCCTGTTCGTAGATTGTTTTCCTAGTTGAAATCATTGAAACGCAAAATATACGGCAGGACAATGACAGACAAATTAATGTGGAAATATTCTTCAGTTTAACATTGGTGATTGTTAATTTAATGATTTAAAAAAATTATATCAACATGGTAGTTGTCACATTGAATTGGTTTTCATGGAGATTTTTGTTATTCAGCTTGCTAGAATTTCCAAGTAGATAGTAGCGCTTGCAGTGCATTAAGTTTTATACCGTTTAGACGATTTGAACAAAGTGAATATTTACAGCATGTCCATTCACTCCACTATAACTCAGTAATAAAATAATAATTACTTATTGCAAAAATAATAGTAACAAATACTGTGAAACATACGCGAACTGTCGGACATCGCTAGTCTGTGTATAAACATTTGTATGAGATAGAAATTGATAAAGAAAGCATATTTCCTCAACCCTAATAAGCGTGGGAGAATGAGTAAACAGATTTACAAAAACATTTCGGTATTAACAATTCATTTATTGTAATAATCTAAAGATAAAGACGTGTCTATTCTTCAATCACAAGTATCTGAACAAAGTACAAAATATTAGAACAACAAATATATATTTATAAGTCCTTGTGGCAAAAAATAATTAAATTAATTTTGATATTATATTTAGAATGTTTAATTGTATTGAATGTATAAACAGATGAGATGTTTTAAGCAAAGGGTTCTATGTTAATTTCAACCGCAGAACAAGGATTGGTTAACTCGAACGCGGTCAATACACTAGGATGTATGACGCCGATTTTCCCAATGACGTTCCCGCGAAACAACACTTGAGCACAACGTCCAGGAAAATATGCTGGATCTGTAACCAAATAGGAATTACTCATTGATCTTGTTTCACCTTATGCAACAAGTCCATTTTCAAGTTATAATAATTTAATTTATTAATAATCGCTATAGATATTGCATGGAGTTTTTAAAAAAGAGTAATTCCATATAAAATTAACCACTTTTAAACCCGGCTGAAGTTTAAAATCATCAAATGTTATTAATCAAGTATTTAAATTTAAAACGATTGTTGATATTTAGCTAGAGCTTAAAATTTTAAATAGCACATACTGCCCGTTTCCAACATTTTATAAAAATGGAGATAAACATTTTATACGATTTCAAAAATATTTTTAAGACCTTTTAATGTATATATATTGAGGAATAACATAGCTTCTTCAGTAATTTTATAAATACAGGTCCTTCCGGTTTTTATTACATCCGGACATATAAAGAAATAGACAAAACCAATTTTAACATCATATTCACGGACAGAACGGTAGATTTATTAACATAGCATCATATTTAAATAGCTTTATAATAATCAATACAAAATAAGAGCTTTTTTTGTTTCACGTTAGAAGTGTTTCTGATAAAATGTCTTACCATTTGTTTGTTTGTTTTTTACGATTCAGCATGAGCCCTTTGTGTTTAGGGAAAGATAATCGATTTGAAAGATTCATAAATTTCTTGAATCGTAATAGTACATTTTTTAAACTATATATCAATAAATATTGGAATTTATTGTATGTTACTTATTATTATTGTTATTAATGTATATCTGCATTTATGCTATTTAATTTATATATTCAATACACTATATATATAATATATACTTTAGCTAACTTTACTGTTAAGCTCATTTTTATTATTATTTATATAAATTAAAATAAATGTATCACTTCAGAACGACAACACCTATTTGGCTGGTTCTTTTTGTCCTTTTTGTAATTATCAGGACAATATTTGGAAAATCTTCCGAAGAAGTGAATAATTTGGGTTAAAAATCTCCATACAAACTGTGAAAAACATAGAAGACAGTAGGGATATAAATAGGAGAAATTGACAGACTGAAGTTCAGTTGTTTATTTGCCATTTTATTTTATTACATAATCATACTGTAACGGGATGATTTGAGGCCACCATTTAGGTTAGTATACCCGTGTGAAGGCGGAGCGGCTACCTATTTACATATATTTTTTGAATATATGAACTGCTTACGATATTTTTGTTTGTCCATAATATCGCTGGTTAGTTCTAAGAGAATACCTATATGTATTAAACTCGATGGTGTAAGAACTAAAAAAGGCAAAAATGTATACATTAATTCATATTAGAGAGTGTTATTACCTTCGCACTGCCGTAAGTAATAGCCGTCGTCCTGACTCCAGGTGTGTCGGAGCAGAGCCATCAGTCTGTCCATCAAGCCGTGCACGTACTGGAAGCCGGCCGCGCGCCCGCAGTGCACCGCACACACTCTACGCTCATTGCGGGCCCCTGTCTCTGTTATTCAATGACAAACAAATTCACACTCATACAAACCTACATTTCTTTATTTATACATATCGTATCCTTCCAGGAATAAAGACGCATATGAACAAGTCAAAAATTATAGAAGCGTGAAAAAGCTGTCCTACAAATTCATTTAAACCTCAAAGAAAACCTCGTAAACAGCAAATCACGTGTACTACTTTAGTTATATTTGACTAAGAATACTTAAGTGAAATTAAGAAAGAACGCTACTTCCTTATTCCTGAATAAAAATTAACAGATTTAATCATACTTGCTTTCACACTACATCCCAGGTCCAATTTTCAGTTATAAGCGTTACATAATTCAAATGTCAATATATATTAACTACTATAACAATATTAATACAACTGCTTGTAATAATATATACATGACGAAAATGTCTATAGAAATTCGACAATTATATTGGAACTGTTTTTTTTTATCTGATGTTTTACACATGTATTTAAGTTTATTTAAGAATAGATATTACTAGAAACATATTAATGTCTTTATTGACAGGAAAGAAATAAAATTATATTTTATAGATTGGCTATTACTTTTTCTGTCGTAGTTTTCCGATTATTTCTTAAATTTTTCAGATTATGTTTACAAGTTGTGTTTTAATACTTGGATAAATGGATACTTAATGAGATTTCGCATAAATATTACTTATGTCAAAAAAAAAGATAAAATATAAGGACAATTAAAAATATGTTATACCGATGTCTGACAATGTGTTGTATATAATATACATATTTAATACATGCATTAATATGTATCCCATAGCAAAACTATGTAATGTCAAAGATAGAAGTCAGAAATAAATCACCAGGTCTGTATATTACAATTTGTCTTTTACAGAGAAGAACAGACCAGAAAATAACCTATTTGATTTTAAGGGACAATCTAAACATAATACAATTTAGAGATTCCATTTCTACAAATATAACATTTATCTATTTAAAATCTGAAGTATTAAAATAATTTACAAGATGATCTTCGGATGTCGGATCCTTGAATATAACTCAGTTTTCCCAATTTGGCTAATATATGTAGGATAGGATCCTAGTTAGTTGAGGTAGCTGCTATGGATCAGAAATGGACTGCATCCATAGCAGCTACCTTCAAGGGAATTTGAACCACTCCGCCGCTGCGCAGGAGCTACTCCTGCAAGAAGTGGCGGAGTGGAACATTGGTATTGTGGTGGTCGCGGAGCCATACCGTGTACCATTACAGCCTCACTGGGCCAGAGACGTGGTTGGCTCCGTGGCCGTTCTGTCTGGGGGGGATTGCCCCTTTCTGTTAAGGAGACGGGTACTGGGTTCGTGGCGGTCGCCTCACTGAGTCTAGCGATTCTCGGGGTCTACTTTTTCCCGAACCGGCCCTTGGTGGAGTTTGAATCCTTCTTGGACTGCCTGGGACCGGTCGTGAGGCGGCTCTCGCCGCTTCCCATCATCCTGCTTGGTGAACTCAACGCCAAGTCGAGGTCGTGGGGGCGGCGGCCACAGACTCGAGAGGCCGGTTCGTTGAGGAGTGGGCTGCCGAGCTCGAGCTGTCCCTCCCCAACCGTGGGAATGTACTCACGTGCGTGCGGCGTAATGAGGGATCATTGACGTGACGTTTTGCGACCCCGTCGGTCGCGCGCCGTGTCCGGGGGTGGAGAGTTGAAGAGGAGGTGGAGACCTTATCGGATCATCGATATATTAGGTTCGTGGGCTCCACCTCCCACATTGAGCCGATAAACCGCCCCCGGAGGGGCACGAAGTTCTTCTGCTGGCCGCTTGGCCGCCTCGAGCAGGAGCTGGCGGAGGAGGCGGCCATAATTCAGGCCTGGGCCCTACCCTCCCTGACAGAGGAGAACATCGACGCGTCCACAGCCCGCCTCCGTGATGCTTTCAAGGAGGTATGCGTCGCGTCGATGCCGCGGAGAGTACACCGCCCAGACAGAACGGCGGTGTACTGGTGGTCGCCGGAGATCGCAGATTCCCGTACAGCCTGCTCCGCGGCCCGGCGACTGTTCGGGCGCAACCGTCGTAGAAGTCATAAGGACCTGGACGAGGAGGCCCTATCGCTATCAGCCGGGCCAAGGAGAAGGCGTTGGAGGAGCTCGTCCAAACGCTGGAGAGTGATCCGTGGGGGCTCCCATACCGAGCGATCCGTAAGAAATTTTGCGGCCGGGCGCCCCCGGTGACGGAGACTCTCCAGCAGGAGATTATTGAGAGGGTCGTGAGAGATTTTTCCCTGACTCTCCGGAGCTCCTTCCTCCTTCCATTCCTCCTCCCCTCGCGTTCACGGTGAAGGTGCTAGGCATCCCTCCTCCAGTGACGGAAGAGATGGGGAAGGCCGTCGAGCGCCTCCGTGGCAGACGGACAGCGCCCGGCCCAGACGGGGTCCCGGGTCGGGTGCTGTCCATTTTAATGGACCATCTCGGGGGTTGGCTTTGGGAGCTTTTCGATCGCTGTTTTGTGGTCGGACAGTTCCCGAAACCCTGGAAGACGGGGCGGCTTTGCTTTATGGCTAAGAAGGGCCACCATCCGGACTGCGCGTCCACGTATCGGTCTCTAGTTTTGCTCGACGACAATATCCTCCCGGGTCGTCGAGCATCTGGAAGAGGTGGGGCCGAACCTTTCGGACACGCAGTTCGGCTTCCGGCCAAAGCACTCCACCCTGGACACCTTGACCCTCCGGAAGAGGCTCTCCACGGAGGCGACCTCCCGAGGAGAAAGGTTATTGGCGGTGTCCTTGGATACACGTTCAGACTGGTGCAGGTGATGACCGGACACGGATACTTTGGTTGGTATCTGCACCGGATAGCACGCAGGGAGCCGACCGCCGCATGCCAGGACTGTGGCGCTGAGACGGACACTGCGCAGCATACTCTTGCTGAGTGTGCTGCGTGGGAGTCTCAGCGTCGTACTATGGCTGCGGCGGTGGGGTACGATTTGTCGCTGCCGAGCGTGGTCGCGGCCATGCTCGGCAGCGAAACAATATGGAATGCAGTGACCTCCTTCTGCGAGGCGGCGGAGAGGGTCAGTTGAGGAGAATCGTCTGAGTGACCTTCTCCAACAACGCAGAGTCGGTGGGAGGGAGCGGCGTTTTGTCCGTCTACTTCCACCTGCGTAGCCAAACCTGGGGGGCCATCTCCCCATTGCACAGGTTCGGCTGACGAAGAGGAGGCGGCTGGTGTGTACCCAGCTTGCCCCCAATTATTAGGACGACATGCTGGGACGACATGATGATAGCACTGCACGATCCCATGTCGCCTCAACCAAAGCGGCGGCCGGTACACCCTGGGGTTTTAGTGAGTAATAGTCTCACACTACCCACTCTCTGCCTCGAGAGGGTGGCGTGTCCATGGCGGATTCCCTCAAGTTAATAAAAAAAAAAGATCCTAGTTAGTTGATCATAATCGCTCCTTTCAGATTTTACAGGTGCAAATTTTTTGTCGATTTCTAACAAAAACAAAATTACCAGCATTTTTATCTTGCAATACAACATCGCTGATTTCAAATAACTTGAGTGGCAACGGCATTTTCTTGTTGGCAGCTAAAGTTTTTAGCAGGCCGGGCAGGAGAAGTGTACGGACGACTTGAAATTCAAGGGTCTTTGGATTTGAGATGTGTGCAGCGGTCACATCTTCTATATTGACACCCAGTTTTGCGGCAACATCTTCTCTGGAACACTGAAGAGGAATATAAAATTTCATTAAAGATAATATAAAATTATGAAAATTCAGTGACAACGTTTTCGGACACAACGTCCGTCGACCTGGGTTCAAGTCATACAATACGTCTAATCCATTCATAGCATGCTTGTAGGACTTTTTCTGATAGATACTTGGGTAGTTATTGCTCTCCAATTTAAAATCTATCATCGAGTACCTGTGTGTATGTTAATGCAGCTGCACTCGAAATCTAATACTTCTAGACAGTTTTGACTTAGTGTTACCAAAATCGAAAATACTTTATTCATTTCTGACCCTGAGAAGGAACTTGTAAACTTAAAAATCACCACCGCTTCGAACAACCCAGTAATCGAGAAGAACTGGCGAGAAACTGGATTTGATTTCTCTCTTTTTTATACATATTTTTATAAAAATGCTTTATAGTTACAACTTTTTACATCGGATAAAAAGGTTTTATTTTCATACATCACCGTTATTCAAATATTGATCCACCGTAGAACAGCCTTTTGTCATCGTAACCTACTATCTGGCAAATCGGTAACGTACTGCTCAAGTCCCAACATTTTTATAGAATCTAATATTATAACCTAAAACTCTTGTTAGTATTACGATACCTAAAACCCACGTTTATCAATCTTGGCGAATTTGTTATTGTTTCTCATATTCAAATTACACTTTTGCTGTAAATGACACTTTGTTCAATAAATAAACAAAAGTATTCATTTTTAAATGTGGTACTATAAAAAAAAACGCGAATAGGACAAAAAGTTAGTTATTGATGTTTAATTGTTTTGGAATACAAAATAATTCGTCGGAATTAGTTTTATGTTCCCTTCGAAAACAATCAATAAACACTGAGTCTTGAGGCCAACGAGGTACATCTTTTTTTTTTTTTTTTTTTTTTTTATCCTGGAGAAATCCTCATGGATACCCTCACGTTGCCGGGGGACAACGTGAGGGTTATGCCGGACTCTTACCGGCTAAAACTCCAGTTTCCGCTTGCGCAATAATGGACCAGGGTGCGGGTTCACGATGTGCATGCTCCGCACCCTGGTCGTGCGCTCCGATCGCCCGTTGATGACCTGTACGGGGACCTTCCTCCCGTGGAGAGATTCTCTCCACCTTGCCTCAATCGAAGCAGCGGATTAACCCGGCTTCGTCCTCACGGGTCTTCCTCCTATGCGACAGCGAGCGCCCCCGCGCTCACTGCCAGGAGGGGATGTTACGGAGGCCTCTGATGGTGGAGGCCTCCGCCTCGCCTGCTACGACGACCAACGAGGTACATCTATCTCAACTGTAAAATACCATTATTATAAATCAAAATGATAGGGCAAGCTTTATCAATCCCGTATAAGTTATATAGATTAGTAAAAAATATGTGAATGTATCGCTATCTCGTTCCCACGTCAATTCTGGCATACGCGGTACACAGACGGAGCACCCTCATTGGTGGAGTGACGCCACTAGCGGTGTCCGCGGTAGTAATAATTATGAGAACCAGAGTTAGTTTATGAGAGTGCAGGCGGATTGCCAGTAAATTCAATAGAAGCATTGGTATAACATTATAAACATTGTATGAACGCACTTTAATTGTAATGTTTTGGATTAGAGTCGATTTACAAATTTTTCATTATATTCACATTAATTAGGTATTATTTCACTATGTGTATAGTATTCCGGTCCAGTAAAGATCGAGTAATTATAGCAATCTCCATATACTTACAAGTGTAAAGGTGAGTGCCTCGGTATATCCGGCGTGCGCGCACTCGTTACGCAACTGTTCAGTAAGCTTGTTAAGAGGTTCCTGACCACCGGTGGTCACCACTTGTGGCGGACGGCGAACGATACGATTGTAACTATAATAAAAGTGTGCTCAGCATGATCAAGGACTCTATAGCCGAGATTGGAGTTTGGTAAAATCGAGATTATCTCTACAAATCAACCTATACACTCTACTGAGAAATCAATAGGAAAAGGTTTTAAACACCTTTGGAGTACGTTATCTAGCATTAGAATACATAATAAATTAATTACCACTAAAATCCATACTCTTATTGGTCAGATCTAATTATTACTATAAATATAAGGAGCTAACTACAAATTTAAATTAACTGGATAATTGTAATAAAAAACCACAATTCTCATTTCTAAAGGGCGTTATAGCTTCTGTTGAATCTTACTGAATTCGAGAATATTTCTTTTTGTTCCGCTTGTTCTCAATCTCAAGCATTTGTATGAAATTTTCTGAAAAGCGAACCTCGCCTTTTCCGATTAGTAAACGGTTATTAAATAACTTCCTAACTTTATACTAAACGAAGCTATTGAGATATTTTTTTGGATTATTACAAAGTGGGTAAAAATTAAACAACAAAAATGCTCTAAATCTATCCAGTAGTTTTTACATGATGTGCGGACAACGGCATACGTCTATCATTGTATTTATATATACAGAAGATTAATATTGTAATACAAAGAGAGGTCTTCTAAAAATATATTAATGGCGCTTATTTGGGTTTAGGTTTGAACAACGATGCTCAGAGTTAGAGCATTGGAGTAAATCACCACATACTATAAAATAAAGTCGTCCACCGCGTTTGTCTGTCTGTCTGGATGTTCAAGATTAACTCAAAAACTACTGAACGGATTAATACAAAGTATGAACACATTAATCACAGTAAAAATAAGAAGGTTACGAATTTCCATGAGCTGAAGAAACACTACAAGAAGAACAGTATAGAAACGCAAAAAAGGATGTTAATAAAGAATCGTTTGTATCGGACTATTTCTTAAATTGTATTTGAGTAAAGAAAGTACATTACAAACACATCACTTTTTTACAGACTCGAATTCGAACATTTCAGTCAAAGTCGAAGTTGTACACCCTTTGTCATTAATTATTGTTACTTATCGACAAGAATGACGTTTACCAAAACTAGACAGATAGTAAATATAATTGAGAAATATTTGCATTTCCTTTAAAAACATCAGAACTCCTATTACGAAATTGGTAGAAAGGAACAATTTTTAGAAGTGCCAAAATAAAGAATGGCAAATTTCAATTTTAAAAATCCCTATACTCAAAACTGACTCCGTTTTAATCATGCTAACCTTTTTTGGTTAAGTTTTTTTTTTAAACTGGTGGAGTGAAGAATATTTTGAAACATTAAAATCCCTATTTCCTACCCAAAATGTATCCTTTGGAATCATGTCAACCTTGTGCAAACAAATAAGAAACATGCAAACTATTTGCTCTTATGGTAATCAGAATGATAATAAGTGTAGATAAGTGAATCTAACCCGTAAGCTATAGCGATATCCTCATACAAGTCACATGCATGGATGACGTCATGCCTTGTGGGCGGCACGCGCACACGCAACAAACAATCTTCATGAGTAGCAGTTAAACACATCCGAGACAAAAGCGCCGCTAATTGATCTCCATTTTCGCTGAAAAAATTTAAAACCGGTTTAAATAACTGATTGGTAATAAACATTACTCTTAATAATATAATATAATTATTAGATAAATATGTAAAAAAAAATTATAATCATATGTATGCCAAATAAAATGCATCCGAGGTTCCCAATTTGACATCTAACCTCAATTTGGCATAAACACAAGTTATCTTGTAAATAAATAAAATGATAGAAGAACGTCATTTTTCGCGCATCGCTCTTAAAACTACTGGATAAATGTCTATATTCTTTTTTAGTTTTACTTCATAGAGTCTTTGTCCTTATCTAAAAAAATATCACCATAACTTAATTTCATATAAGGCTATCCAAATTTAAGTAGAAACGATTTTTATAAGCACTACACGTTCAGAAATATGTGTTTTCTTGCCGTGGAAAAGCGGGGCAAGCGGTGTGTTGCTTATGTTTTTCCACACAGTAAGTAAAATATATTGTTAAGATAATAAGCCACGCAGACAAAGATCGATCCATCGATTCTCAATCTTTTGTATAGCCAGACCCATTACATTGCTGTTTATTAAACCTACAGATCAGTAAGTCTATGATGCAGTAATTACTTAATGTTTTAATATCTTATCACTGATGAATTCTTATAATTAAAAAAATCGTCTATTTAGCAATCACTAATACTTTATGTCATTATTAGTTTATTTACCATTTTATTTGCTACATCCCTTTAGAATTTAATGATAACTGTTACGACTTTTCGCTACAAACAACATTTGTTAATTATTTACTAACTGTTGATGTGTACCTGAAAAGTTAAATTTGAAACTAATAAGAAAAAAACAAGTAACACCAGTCGGTTAACACCATGCAGAATTAGTTAATGAATATTGAATAAACTATTTAAAATGGATTTCCACAAAGTACTGTTTTATTCATTTGAGTACATTATATAGTTATGATATTTTGGTATTCATTAATTTTCAAACACCTTTTTGCAAATTAAAAGTACTTCAATAAAATAATTTTTCATATAAAAATTGCAATTATAAGATAAATTTAACTTTCACCTTGAATAACTTTTGACCGAGACTTTTTTTCAAACTGCCTATACGCTGTTGGCCTGATGGGCCTTCACAGATTCACCGGATAAAAATTGAAAGATCAGTTTATCGAAAGATGATAAGAGTCACATTTCTTAGAGCATTCAGTATTCTACAAAAACGTATATCGCTTATTGGAATCCGTTCATTGGTTTGTGAGCTAAAAAAATCCTGTGTTATTTAAATAGAATATAGATTCCAATGCACGATCTTTAAACATTAATATTAAAAGCTCCAGTGTTCACAGGCGGTTTTTTTTAGTAACCCGAAAATATTTAAGTGTGGATTTTAAGTAAAGAAAATGATTTTTTTTGAACAGTCTAATATACCTAGTATATTCTTTTAAAACTTTGCATCCCGCTATATCCCTGAAAGCGACCAAGTCAGATAATTTGAACCTCAGTTTGAGAAATAATTAACTAATATTTTTATAAAAAATTATAATTAATATCCTAAAGTTATAAGAATATAAAAGAAATATTTAAGGACAATATGCATCGCAAATCGCGAATAGACTCTTGTGGCTTTTACGTAAAATTATAAATAGTAGATTCACCTTATGCCAATATAATTATTAGCTTTATCAACGTTAATGATCTCCTCCCTGTGGTCTAATTTTGGATAAAGCTCGTAGGTACCGTCCGGGGCGAATACTTTGCACTGTTGTACTTCATAAGGATTTGAGCAGTATTTGGAAAACATACTCACAACCGTATCTAAGACTATAATCGCCTAAAAGTAAATATAAATTAGAAAGAAAAATATTTGTTGTCATAGAGATGAAAGTGTAAAGGCAGGAGTTGGTCTCATTTTCGTCATTAATACACCCGTTTATAACAAGGTATTTATAACAACGTAATTTGACGTAAATGGTTATTTACGTTATATTTTTTAAATTTAGAACTCGCTTTCTTCAAGGATTTATCAAATATGGTGGAACTCTTCTTCCTTCTCATGTGAGATTTACCCTATAATTATTTATTTGGTTTGTTAAGGTATTTTGTATCACTAAATATTTAATTTTTGATAATAATTTCTTTCATGTACTCATTTTTATTTTTTGTGAAATAGACCAAAGTTCGCACTTTGTTTTTAAGGTGTACTATATGAATGATATATATTCTCATAACTAAAGAGTTTTTATCAACAACTTCATGTTCTTCCAACTTTAAAAAGGATTTAGAGAGATTTTGCCCAATGTTTTTCCTTTATTTTTAACTCAAGCTTAAATATTAAACATCTTCTTATCATAAAAATATATCAACGTGTTTCGATTTAGTGATTACGGATTATATACCTTGGTTAAATCAGTGGCGGTGCATTCAATAAAAACATTCTTAGTATCAAGTGTGATCTTAGAATGATCTCCATTTATGATCGGTGGCATGGACAGTACTACACCATTTTTATCTTTGATTACAGGATACACTGGGCTATCCTTTATTATTCCTAAATACTGTTTTAACTGTGCATGAGTCTGTAACAAATAAATAGCTGTTAGTATGCTATAATATCTTAGACACCCTTAAGCACAAAGTAATAACCCTAATGAACAATAAAAGTTGAAGGGCATAAAAAACGGTCTAAGACTGAGCATGTGGAAACAACCAATAAAACAGTTCTTATTTTTTTAGGCACAATTAATGAATGCATTTAGGTACTAAGGTTTCAACTTATTGACATAATTAGATATTAGTATCTAGACCACCATATTACCTATGGACCAACAAAACAATGATTTGCTGCAGTGACAATGATCTGTAGTGCTTGACTCTTTATAGTCAACACCATTCTTGGAAGAATATATCGAATTTCAAGTTGTCTAAAGTTATAGTCCTGGATCATTTTCACTTAATTGATTATGCAAAATATTTAAAACATACTGAATAGAGCTCCATAAGCTCGAGTGCAGTTGTCTCCTTCTGTTGATTTAGAGCTTTGAACTTTATATCTTTTGGTCGTAATGCATCATATATGAAAGGCCCCTGTATAGTATCCAAGTCATGTGTCCCAATAGCTACTAATGTCCTTTTTCTGCAAATATTTTGATGTAGTTTATCCTAGAAAGAAAATGTACTTTTGCAAGTTATCATCACCAGGCAAAAGTTTAAAAATATTGAATACAAATCACAAAACACCTTCTACTAATAAGTACTGATGAAGGGTCAGTGGTTAATTCTCAATAATCTACAGTTTTCAATGTTTCATTTTAGAATGCAACAAGAATTAAAATTCAATTTTACTGAACCTGCCAAAAGGTCTGGGGAAAATTCAGCACTCCTGCATTTTTCATTAACTCATTTTTGTTTTTTATCTTGAAATATATGATTTTTATGCTTAGCCATACACATGTTTTTGTACTTTTAAACATTTTGTATTGGATTATAGTATAAATGTAGTACCTTTATGCTACAATTGTCTTTATTTTTGGAAAATATTTTGAATTGAGAATCATAATAAAAATATAATATATTTTTTGTCCTTTTGTGTCCAGTTACAGAAATACTTTTACCTGTAGATCAATGAAACTATCATATGACTGCTTTGTGAATGAAATGTTTTTTAGTATAGCAGCAACAGCATAAGGTCTGATTTGTGCAGTCGCTGGTGTCAAATGTAATGATTGGCAGTCTTCATATTTATTCAGTTTGAATTCAGGTGGAGATTTTCTGTGAAAAAATTACATTATCTATAAATATAAATACAATTGAAGACCCTGTTGTCTATATGAGTTTAATATCTGAACAGATTGAACTAATATTGATGACATTTACTGGCAGAAAAAAGGATTTTCCGACATTATATAAACTACATATCGTTATACTTTTTTAAAGGGGCTAAGAAGAAATAACACAATTTAACAAAGGTTATTTAAAATCAGTAAAGTCTTAATTGGTAAAGAAAAATTACAAGAAAAGAAGTAAATCTATTTAAAACATGGAATTCTAATAAAACAACAAAACTGCTTTCATAATAAGGAAGTCAGGATCACCAGCTATGTTAATAATAATTTTGGTTATATTATGTAAATAAGATAAAATAAACTATCAAAGATATGTTTTTGAACAAACTTAATAGAGTCTCGTTCGAGCAGCGGTAGAGTACACACGTGCGCTCGCTCGCAGCTCTGACGGTCCGTTAGGTTCGTCACGCTCGGCTATCTTCGGTCATTTCCGGCTCGCCTACCTGCGCACCAGATGTTGGCATTCCAACGATTTCGCCGCTCCCCGACCCGCATTGTTGCCATGTGAGTCATCGCCCGGTGCTTTTGTATTAGAGCTTGTGAAACTCGAAGGAAGAAAATATCTGCTGCGAAGCCGCACTTTAGCGTGTTTATTCGGCTATTGTCAATCGACACGCTCTTTTCAGAGCGACGGTGCACCTCTATCAGTGTACCATTTAAACCGCACTTTTCGGTGCGAAGCCGTGCACACTGTGTGCAGTACGTCAAGTCGCCGTGCAACGCATCGTGCTTCGTGCTGTGCTTCGTGAGTCGTGCAGCGCGACGTGTGCCGTGTAGCGCGTCGTTCTTCGTACCGCGCCGTGTGTGCAGATACGAAGAGAGAAGATTTCGCGACGCGTCTCACTTTGGCCCGGACACGGATTGTCCGTTAAATTGTAATTAGGCGCACCCCTCTGCCCCTCAGGCAGGGAGGTTAGTCATATCCACCCCCGCGCCCCCGCGTGCCACTCCGGCCCATCCGGCCTTTGAAGATGTCGCCCATATCGAAGAACTACTCCGGTTTCACATGTTCGTAGAGAAGGAAGACCCTCTACTGGTCTCCGAATACAATAGCCTCCGCAAAGTCTTCGCGCGCAATCCTTCCGGCCGTAAGCCACGCTGTTTTTCCGAGAACCCGTTCGCGAATCTCTCGGACGTCGACTCCGACATGGCCCTCGACATCGTTCCCGAGGCCGCGCCTGCGACGGAAACCACAGCCGCGACCTTGCCCACGACCACGCCCGCCGATGACGACGGTTTTACAACCGTTACGCGCCGCGGTAAACAACGACGCGCCGCGAATCCGTCCGATAGTGACTCGGCTGCAGTACTTTCCGTCCCAAAGCAGTCTAATTTAGGTGGCGCTCGGGTGCCCCGAGCCTCTCCCGCGCCCTCTGCCTCGACTTCGGCTAAAGCTCCGGCTGCGGAACCCGCGGTCGCGGCTAAGAAGCTACGCCCACCGCTTCCCGTCACCTTCCGTGATAAAGCTCGTTGGGCGGAAGTCTCGGACGACCTTAAGTCTAAAGAGATTTTCTACAAGTCCGCCGTCAGCACTGTTGCCGGCATCTCTATTAGAGTCTCGACCCCCGATGAGCATCGCCAGCTCACCAAGTACTTCCGGGAGCGAAAACTCCCTTTCTTCACTCACGCTCTCGAGGATGAGCGTCTCCTCCGTGCCGTCATTAGTGGAGTTCCTTCTGAACTCTCTACCTACGACATCTCCGATTGCCTGGGCGGTCAGGACTACCCAGTCCGGAGCGTACAGCGCATGTACCACCCCCGTACGAAGGCCCCCTTCAGCCTGGTACTGGTCACACTGGACCGTACCGTCGAAGGTAAGGCCATATTCGGCCTCGCCTCTGTGTGCGGCCTCTCCCGTGTCTATGTAGAGCCTATGTACCCTCGCAGTGTCACAACTGCTAGGTGTACGGTCATTCTGCCTGGCACTGCCACCTGCGTTCCAGGTGTGTTAAGTGTCTCGGGGATCACTCCACTAGGGAGTGCCCCCGCACTCCTGAGTCCACCGAGCCTCTCAGATGCGTCCTCTGTGAGCAACCGGGTCCTACCGCGAACTATCGCGGATGTCCCCGCGCGCCTCGCACGACCCGTCCCTGCCGCGGCGGACGTGCGACCCGGTCCAGGGAGCACGCCCCGCCGTCTCGGACGCAATCGCCTCCGCTTCCGCCCATACAAAGCCAGAAGGCTTTCCCTGACCTGCCGGGCACCTCCCCGTGCACCGGCAGCACCCGCACCCGCGCCGAGCGCGCTCTCTTGGCGCGTAAGGCCTTCCCCGCCAGCTCCCACGGCTCCCAAAGCCAAGCCCCAGCCTCAGAAGGCTCAGTCCACTCCTGCGCCACCTACCGCATCTTCAGTATCGACCACCGGTATCGACTGGATAGCTGAACTCCTTTTAGTACACGATGTACAAGAAATACTCGCGTTCAATGCGCTCGTCAATAGTACGTCTGAGCTCGGGCTATTAGACGCGATCTCAGCTTTCCCGGCCGTTGCGACTACATTACAACGTCTAACCCACGCCGCGCATAAATAAATTCGCGATAATCAAAATATCAGTTCGAACCCGCGTGTTCATATACATTAAATCGATACATTAGGAACTCGTACGTAAATGTATAGTTAAGTTGGCACCGCGGCCACTGTTCTTTATTTTTCGCTCGATGTCCTCTTAAAAGATGCGTGTTTGCGCCCACGCCCGCGACTCTCTCTGCTCACGCCGCCGTGAGCGGGGTTGAAGATACGATCCCACACACTCGTCGCGATATTTCTTGGAACAACTCGAGCCTAGGTTTGTTCCTCGGTGTGGAGCCCTCGAGCATGTTACTCGCTCGAATACAATGACTCAGGCCTGTTTTTCATTTACCCAGATCACCCCACACACGTGCACACCTAGGTACAAATAGTGGTGGGCTGTTTTTTTTGCCCTTTTCGGACTGAAATAGGTCACACAACATAGTAGTCAGATGCAAAATACACATATACATTCGTGAAATGTGCATGGTCACACATGCACTTTTGACGAACTCATATGTGTATGAAATGGATAGATAGCTTAGCTTAGTCAGATCGGGAAATTCGGCGACAGCTCAAACCGAGGCGCACCGAGTGCCCTTGCGCTGTTCGCCTAAACAAATCGGGTGAGTACCTAAAGCGCTCCCCTTAGTAGTCCGGTGAAACTGTAAAGCCCTTGCCAGGTCAACAGTGTAGTCAGTTCGAAAAAAATAGAACAAACTTAATACTTTTTAGTTTATTTAGTTAGAAAAAGTAATAATTCAAGAAAGTAATAATGAGATGTAAACTGGGATATTTTAGGGCAAGCCCAATATTTATATGATAAAAATCATGGTAGTTTTAGTGGTTTGAACAATGATATTAATTTATATAACAAAAAGTATATGTAGTATATCAATTTGATATTCACAGTTATTTTCATGTGTGTACATTTAATTATTGTATTTGGTAATACTATTACTTGACAGTGAAGGTAAATATTCTGAGGAAACATGAACCTGAGAAATGGTATTGTATTAAGATTACACGTAGGGCAAAATACAGAATTGAGGATTTTTCAGCATTGTAAATTATCAATACATAGTGACAGGAGTGCTGAATATGACCGTAAACTTTCCTTAAAAAGGGACCTTTGGCCCAGCTTTGGGGTTGTTACAGCTTGGCTTCATTATTATTACAATTAATCACCTGTCTTTTCTAACATCTGAACGAAAATATGGTACGTATGGTAAATTGAAGAACAAAAGTTATTTTTATTGGAATCAACATATATGATTTTAACAATTGTTGATATAATAAATATATAATTACATGTGAAAGGTCCCTAATTTATACCAAAAATATGTTTTTTTTTAAACATAAGTTTTAAAACAACATACTGAATAGCATTTTAATTATCAGTATAATTAAGTTAAAAAGAAGGTTCATTATAGGTTTATTACTGTAATAAAGGTGCGGGGAGTGATGGGATTCCTCCTATTTTCGCAAAAATGTGTGTAACGTGTTTAGCGAAGCCACTATCTATCATATTCAATAGATCAATTTTAGATGGCACTTTCCCATAAAAATGAAAGGAAGCCTTGATTGTGCCTATTCATAAGGGAGGCTCAAGGATGAAAATTGAAGCATACCGTCCTGTACCAATTTTACCTGTTTTTAGCAAACTTTTCGAACAGATAGTTTATGACCAAATATATCGTTTACTAAGGAAATGTATACCTGATAATCAGCACGGATTCATGCGAAAAAGATCAGTGGTCTCGAATCTAGCCATCTTCACAAATTTTGTAATTGGCGCAATGGATCATGGTTCTCAAGTAGATGCAGTTTATACTGATTACGCTAAGTGTTTTGATCAACTGTCCCATTCTATCTTAATAAAAAAGTTGGAGGCAATCGGGATACACGGGGACTTATTGTGCTCATTGTCTTCATTACTTGACAACCGATCGCAAGCAGTTAAAATTGGATCACAACATTCTAGATTTTTTAATGTAACGTCTGGTGTTCCCCAAGGCTCACATTTGGGGCCCCTTTTGTTTAATATATACGTATGTGACATAGGTACCTGTTTTCACTATGCAAAGTTTTTAATGTACGCTGATGATACCAAAATATTTATGCCAATATATACTATTGAAGACTGCTTTCAATTACAACAGGACCTGAACAGGCTAAATGATTACTGTTCATTAAACCTTCTAGACATCAACGTAGACAAATGTCAGTGTATTACCTATACGAGGAAGACGAAAAATGTCATCAAATACGATTATAGTCTCAGTGACATCATTCTATTGAGAGAGTCTTGCATTAGGGATCTAGGGGTAAAACTAGATAATAAATTGTCATTCAAAGATCATTACGAATATATAATACAAAAATCTTATATAATGTTAGGCTTCATAACTAGAATTTCAAAGCCATTCCAAAATGTATCTTCTTTAAAAATACTATTCTGTGCGTTTGTACGCAGCATTTTAGAATTTGCTTCGCAGATATGGACCCCGTATTATGCTATTCATATGAATAGAATTGAAAACATTCAAAACAAATTTTTGACCGTTCTCAGAAAACGCGGCATGCTTTCAACTACAGTTAAAAATGAGAACTTTCGTGAATTAAACATGTTAACACTTGAACAACGACGATTAGTAGCAGATTTGATGTTCTGGTATAACATAATAAACAATAACATAGATTGTCCAAATTTGGTGAAGCATATAGTGCTGAGAATTACCTCAAAACACACTCGAAATCCATGGCTCTTTAATGAACCAAAAACTAACACTAACTATGGCTCTGATTCAGTAATGATAAGATGTGCTCACTAATACAATGAAAAAACATCAACGATAGACATATTTCATGAAAATAGTAGATCCTTTAAGGCGAAGGTAACAAAAAGCATTATTAACCATACTTTAAAGGTAAACTCCTAAATCATAAGCATATTCGTTCTCAGATATATACATTTGTGTTATCATTTGTTTTTCATGCGACAGTAACAAGAGTATTGTGTTTTTTATTTTTTGTGATTGTAGTGGTGTGTGTATGTAATTATTATTTTCTATTTAAATTTTTATTTCAAATTTTCTTATTTTTTATTTTTGACTTATAAGTTATGTAATTTAGCTATTAATTGGATGTTTGTTATTTTACTTTATATATAAAAGTTTGGGTTGGTCATTTAATTAAAATGTAAATTATACTGAAATCGTTATTGGCGAAACTGACATTTAACTTGTACTTTTTGTTTTTTAAAATGTATAGCTGTAGATTTCTTTGAAATAAATAAATTATCACCTTTTCAAATAGGTCTATTATACAGAAAATATTAAGAAAAAGAAAAAAAGTAAATTGTAACATAAAATTAACAATACAGAATCTACTTACTTCCCTTGGAATACAAGTAATCCATCAACCAACCCTTCCATACAGAGTAGATCACAACGGTTCGCAGGAATATCTATACGATACAGTATGTCTTCAGAAACACCTGCACCAGCTTGGTCACCTTGTTCTTTCATCAACATCTGCTTTTCTGTTGTCTAAGTTGTGTAAGTTAATATCCTTTATTATATTAAATTTGCAAATAATTAATCAGTAACAAGAATAAATGCAAATAATACTAATAAATAATTAAAAGCAGAAAGAATAAATTCATTTTAGAATACAAGAATTAACATAAACATTAGAATATTTGAAGAAAATGTACCAAAAATATTATTGTGATATATACTGTATAGGTACTGATTTTGTTTTAAGATTTACAATGCAAATGTTATTGAAACTCTAAAAAGTATTATAACTAAATTATGGTTATATTTGATGATATTTTAAAAACGAATTGCAAGGTTTGTACATTATATTTAATTATACTTTTAGAAATAAAGATATGTTTGTATTACTTACTACTTCATCTAATTCCAAGCCAAATTCAAAACAAAGTTCTTGAAATTCATCATCGGCTGTAATAAAAATTTGTGAAATAAATTTTCTAAAGTACGTATGTATAATAAATGAGTAAATGATAACATACTGTAAGATTTGCCAAGGGCAACAAATAACGCATCGCGATTCACTGATATTGTAGGCATATTTTATAAATTCATACACGTTTTTATTTCTTATTGCGAATTGTAAGAATCTGTATCTATAACGTCATATAACCAATAAGCCATAGATAATACACCACAGACTAATAAGAGGAAACTTCCAAAGAGTATAATAAGTATGATACTACACAATACTATTTATACAACGCTTATAGTCCGATGAATCTGGTAATCCGGTGAATTTGTAGAGGTCAAAATAGCCAACAGTGTGTGCTAGTTCGAAAAAAAAAACCGATGAATTTGTAGAGGCACAGGGTCAACAGGGTACGTCAGTTCAAAAAAAAAGGATACGCATTCAATGACGACGACAAATAGTCGTCGCCATCGCTATACTGGCTGGGTAATCTGTTGTTTGGTGCCGCAAAATAAACCCACTTGCTTTTTATCATAGAATAGTAATTGCCATTATATGAGAATACAACAGCATAAACTCTATTGTTTTAGTGTGCTGTTGCTCCTGCTATAGAACCTCGAGTATATTAAAAAAGGTCTTTGCGATTCACAGACGATAGAAGTGAAACTTCAGTAAATCGACAAAAGAATGAGATGAATATATATAACAAGGGTAGCATAATTACAAAGTTTATTTGTTTAAAAATGAAAGTGTTTTGATTAATTTTAAAAGATATTTTATTTAACATATGTTACATAATTTATTGCACAAGTTCCGTATTTTCAGTTTCAACAAATGATACAAGAGGCTTATGATAACTAAAATACCATACAAATGTTATAGTTTCAATTTGGTTGATATATCTTTGAAATACTGCATCTACACATTTCGGCATTCGTTTTTGGTATTTTATAAAATTTATTATTTAGCACAACAAGATATAAAAATACTCACAAATACTGTTAAATAATAACACACCATGCTGACTTCTTACTAAAAAGCTCCAATACGCAGCCGCAAACAGTATACAGAAGTACACGTACTTTTCACGTATATTAACATACGTTAAATGCTCAAATACAAGTAATTATTAAACAGTGTGCAATATACATACACACCGACATTTGTTCTCTCGCTCTGGCTCACTAATTACATGTGCTTATGCTTAGAAGACGGGAGTGGGGATGATACAAAGCATGGCACAAAGAGGAGCACCGATAAAATAAAATAGTATATATATTTCTGTCTCATTCTTTGCCAGGTTCATCCTACACATTTTTGTATTTTTATCTCTTACCTGTCATTTTTGCATCCGGTTTGAAATCACAACGATTCTAAAGAAGTTTCACTTCAAAAAATATTATACAACGCACCCTGTGCTTACGTATTAATACACTATACTCTCTATACGTAAGTATATACAAATTTACTTGTTTCCACAGGCTGCTATTGTAAGCTACCACAGACTAGAAAGAGCATTGGATCTTTCAAATTAATATTTATCTCTGAAAGTATCATAAAGTACATAGCAATGTGGTCAGACGTTTTTAGTCCGGTGGAACTGTAGCGGCCTTGCCAAGCCAATAGTGTAGGTCAGTTCGAAAAAAAAAGAACGTTCTGCAGCGGTCGAACAACAGGTAGATAAATAAAATATCGTAGTTACCACGTAGCTATTATCAGAAGGTTGAACCAGTCTACGTAGCATGTAAGTGTGCACGTGTGTAGAGTACAGTGTCGTGTGTGTAAGGAGCTAGTGAATGCGGTGTCACTGTATCGTGCTACCAGCATGCTCGAGGGCACCCGTCCGAGGAATCGAACCTAGGCTTAAGATGCTGCCGAAAGAGGACGAGGCGGGTGTACGCCGTCATCATTCGCAGCCGTTATGTCATCCGGGGGATCGGTGAGAATGTGTCACTGTCGTCTTTTGGGATACTTTGCGGCTGGTTTGGGGGTGTAGTTCGCAGCGGATACCACTAACGGGTTGGGATCATTTGTGGCCTTGTCGAAATAATTCGTCGTGACATACTCGACGTACGCTTTAATCGAAGCAAACTCCAAATCCTTATGAAGATCGTCGTTCCGAACATAGTAAGGGGCACCGACACATTTTCGTAAGAAGCAATTTTGTATAACCTGCAACTTTTCAAAATTATCTTTCGAAGTGTGTGCAAACACGGGGCAAGTAAACGTAAGAATAGGGCGGACACACGTCCTATAGGGAGTGCGCTTATGTCTGAGTGACATTTTGCTCTATGAGCATAGTAGCATATGTAATCGGGTCAAGACCATAGCGTCCTTGTTTCACACTCTCTGGATGTGAGCTTTAAGGGTAAGTTTGTTGTTCAGTGTAACACCGAGATATTTGACCTCGGTGGTCCAAGGGATGTCAATATCGAATAGCCTAAGAGGTTTTAGTCTGTAAGGTTTAATAGAAGAATCAAAGAGTATTGCGAAATTTTTATTTGGATTAACGTCTATACGCCATCTACGATACCATTCGCCGAGATTACGAACGGCACGTTGGATGCGTGATCTGAGGTGCACTCTCTACCTTCTTTTTTTTATTAACGTGGGGAAATCCATCATGGACACACCACCCTTCCGGGGGTAGTGTGGGTAGTCTGAGACTCATACTTTTAGAAATAGACACTATTTAAATTTACGCATTGTTTAACACTCCTCTAAGTTCACAGTTCTCATTTCATTGTTGTAATTTATTTTATTTCTATTTGCCGGCAAAAGACATTTCGTAGTAAATTATAGATTTCGTGTATATAATTAATTTAGAAGATGTAGATAAATTAGACAATTATGATGATTCACAAGTAAATGACATCTACTACAATATGATATTATTGACATTTCACAATGTATTTATTCTGAGATAATACTGTTGTTCCACTTTACGCAATTTGGAGTATTATTTTAAACTTATATATTTTTTATTTGAATAATGACATCATTTTCTTTAAACTAAATGTCACAACAATTATAACCAATTTCACTTAAAATAAATAAATATTTTTAACGAATATCGAAACTAAAATATTATTCGTAAATTGGAACGTGTTTTAATAATGAGATTAAATTGAATGAATGCTGTTCACAGTTGCTTGCATAAACAAACAAAAACTAGATATGTAGCTAGAGACCGCTTAGGCGTTCTTTTATAATAAAGTATTTTAAACATGGGCCTAAAATTTTAGACACTGCTTAGTTAAAGTCGTATTAAACGCGTGTTCATTTATGTTTTTGTAATAAAACCGATTATGTTTACGAAGTGCTGCTTTTAAAATTAAATTACTATTAAGTTCCCGATCCGGCACCACATTTTTTTCTCGCTAAAACAATAAATTTTCAGCCACTACAGTCATTGGCCCAATTTCATGCTTACCGATTAATAAAAGTTTTAATAGCACTGTTATTCAAAATAATTTTAACTTACCACCTATTTAATAGATAGGAGTAATTAGCTTTAACAAACAAACACAAATTTATTTACAAATCATCTTCCTGCTTTGGCAACCAATCTTCACTACTGAAGATTATCGCGGTTATTATCAACTGGGTAACTATTACAATATTACATTACATTATTCTAACAATTGTACTAAGTAGTAGTAAATGTGTACTGGACTTGTCTCTCCTATGTGTCCTGTTGGGGAGGAAAAGAAGATGATGCCTCGACAAGCCCGAGTTCCTAACAACTTATTTGTCCCAGGCGCAGTAGCACCTGCGAAGAAGTTGTTTTACCTGCTTTGCAAGTGAAAAACAACAAAAAATGTCAATCACTGACCCCCCATTCTGCCGCACGCACGTGTGGACGCTCCCCTGGTTGAGGAGGGACAGCTCAAGTTCAGCTCCCCACTCCTCACCGGCCATGCCCCGGAGGTTCGGAGTTGCCATTCCCCAGGTCCTCGATTTAGCATTCAAATCCTCCATGAGACCACGGGGAGCGGTGACAGCCCCCTGACTGCTCCCTGCAGGGAGTCCAGAAATCACTCGAACTCCCGCAGGGGCCTGTTCGAGGAGAAGTACACCCCCATAATGGCGTACCCTCCCCGGGCCACTGTCAAAAATCCTGCCCTTCTTTCTCTGGCCACCAGGAGCGAACAGGATGCGGTCGTGATCGCCACGGAGCCATCCAGGTCCCAGTCCCAAAGTGGCCGGGAAGGAGCGAGGTAGGGCTCCGTGGCAACCGCAAGCCCAATTCCTCACTCTGCCACTGACTGGACAAACAAGTCCTGTGCAACGGCGGAGTGGTTCAGGTTAGCCTTGACATGGGCGCGATCCATTAATGGTCCATGTCAATTTCCTCCTGCCTGCCGGCTACCTTCGTGGGGCCGCCCCCGCTACTGGTGAGGCCCTGCCTTTGATGATCGGGGGCCAGCAGCTGCGGCTCCCCATCTGATGCCCAGCGGGCCTCCGCACATCGGCACATACGGCGCAGCGCACCGCTTCGGCTCTGCAGCTCGCGGCCATGTGTCCCGGCTAGCCACAGCGGTAGCAGCCATCTCCCCTGTTTGACGAGGAGGGGCATATGGGACGAGTGTGCCCCAAGCCCATGCATTTATAACATCGCATGGGCTTCTCGTCAAGGAGCTTCACGCGCACGACGCTCCACCCGACCTTGAGCTTTCCGACCAGTATTAGCTCCCTGGCTGCCACCGCAGGGAGCGTTATGTGCACTGCACCTAGCCCCCCCCCCCCCTCGTCGAGGCTGACGTGTCGGATGTCTGACTTTTTGGTTGGCCTGGCGACCGTGGCGATATCGGTCAAGACCACCTCCAGCTCCCGGATTGTTCTTGCGTCTTAACACAAGCTAGTTTAGCACATGCTTCACTATTTTGATCTCTGCTTATAAACAGACGTTTAATTGGAAACCTGAGATTAAGTATCAATTCTATGATCAATTACAATAACCAAAGGCCGCGGTACCTTCAACCGGCCGACTTCATATCTTGTGTGATTTTAAGGCTCGTATCGGCCAAGATGAAATAGCCTAGCTCGAATGTCTCAATGTACAATTATAGGTAAGCTAAACAAAAACGGGCAACGACTGCTGGAGTATTCAAAATTAAAATCAAAATCAAAAATACTTTATTCAATTTAGGCCCTAAGAAGGCGCTTATGAACGTCAAAACTACCACCGGTTCGGAATACATCCCAGTCATCGAGAAGAACCGGCAAGAAACTCGATCGGGTTTATCTTTTTAACATATACTTATATAATTAAAATTCATTATACATTACAATCGATTTTAGTGGATGCACAGAGAGGAGTTCATTCCAGACATCACCATCGTTCACATATTGATCCACTCTATAACAACCATTTGACACCAAAACCCGCTTAACATGGCACTTAAACTTATAGTCTGGCAAATCAGTAATATGCTTTGGGACTTTGTTATAAAACCTAACACTAATACCTAAAACTGTTACTGGTTTTACTGAGTCTAAAACATGGAACGACTAGTTTGTCACAGTTTCTAGTTTTTAAATCATGCCTGTGTTTTACGAACTTCAGCTTATCAAAGTTTTTGCGAACATACATTAAATTATCCAGAATGTATTGGGAAGGCAGAGTTAAGACACCGAATTCTTGAAACTTAGTCTTTAATGATTCGCGAGGTCCCATATTGTATATTGCTCGAACTGCTCGCTTTTACAATAAAAATAAAGCGTCTACCTCAGCTGCTGTCCCCCAGAGCAAAATACCATAGGACATTAAGCTATGGAAGTAAGCGAAGTAGACTAATCTTGCTGTGGCAATATCTGTAAGCTGGCGAATCTTACGTACCGCGAATGCAGCAGAACTTAATCTTCCAGCCAATTTATTTAATATGAGGACCCCATTGTAATTTGGAATCAAGTGTGATACCCAAGAATACAGTATTATTAACTAATCCTACCAAATCCCCTTCGATTTTGATACTACTATTAACCTGTGGAACATTAGGTAAAGTAAATCTCATACAATTCGTTTTTTCTGTATTTAGCAACAGGTTATTTAACGCAAACCAATGACAAATTTCATTTAACTTACTATTCAGTTGCCCAACCTCTGAATCTATCCTTTTTACTTTAAATATAAGTGAAGTATCGTCTGCAAAAAGCACCATGTCAGCACAGTCATTTTAAGTTATTATCAGTGTCTATTGATAATTTTAGTGTTCCAATATAATAATAGATCTCTTGGTAATATTGTAATGAATTTTTATGTCATCTCAAAACGTTATTGTAGTTTATTCAATTATGCCCAATAACAAAAATAGTTCTGTTATGAAAATGCTACCTATATTACATCAGTACCATAACCCTATAACGCTAGTTTACGAATTAATAAAGATATAATGCATTACGTTATTAACTAAGGAGCCACAAAATACTTCACATATCTATATTTGGAAAAAAAATGAAATTTAAAAAAATATGAAATGTCAACTTTTATTCTAAACTGGTAACCCCCAATTCAGTCACGTGACTTCAGTCTGGTTTTGCAAAACGGTGAGTGGAGTGCCTTGTCATCAGTCCCTAAAGTTTTTGGATGACTTTCTTTGGAATTTTTATTCAAAGTGAGTAAATTTTACGAACAAAATTATTTGGATAGTATATGTTTGTTTTAATGTGGTGTTTAATTGTGGTTGTGATACGTGTATTCTAATGACGAAATCGTACCTTGTTCCGTGACTTGTGATATGACGCCATTTTCTTCGTGAATGCCAATTACAAAAATCTTCAATATTTTCTTTGTTTCTTATCAACAACAGGACTTCAGCGTGTAAAATACATAATTTTGGAATAGAACTGCATGATTAGATGCTTACATTTTGATACACGGAATGGTTCACCGAACGTTGCACTTGCTCAATAGGTACGCATTTTTTGCATGACACGACCACCTTGGGAGGCGTTCTTGCACATTTTCTTTTTCTTTTTTTTTTGTGTAGGTCTAGGCCAGTTATTATCCTCAAAATGTGGAGCATGTAATCATAATCACTAATAATCTTTCTTGAGTAGGATGTAATTATTATTTACGTTTAAAACAATAACTGTTTATGTCACTTCCTCTTAGTCATAGAACAGCCTTATACGTTATCTATGAAAATTTTTTTATTTTCAAGTGTCCCGGTAATAAAATATCTACAGAAATCATTACATCTATAATAGTCATTTGAGCTATTTGGTAATTCCTGGTACTAATGAGTAATGACTAAGACAATTGAAGTAATAACTCGGACAAATAATTTTGGGTTCCTAATTTCCTGTAATTTGTTTTTTGTATGACATACCTTATACTGTGATTAATACTCTGTATAACTTGATACAAAAAGCTTTTCCTTTTTTATGGTATAATTATGTTCATAATCTAATTTTGTTCTTTGTTAATCTTTTATGTTCTTATTTAATTGATTTTTTTCTTTTGAAAGAAACCAAACTGGTAGGATTCTATAAAAGATAATGAGAGCTTTTTGTATATTTATGTTATATATTGTTTTGTACTAATATTGATGATCAAAAACAAAATGAAAAAACAATCAATTTGAGCTAGGGCTACAGATTTAAGACGAATTAGGAAGGGAAATTTTTAAACATTTTTGTGTCAAGAAAATACACATTTTGGTGAATGATTTCTCTATATTATTTTTGCAATAATTTCAATAATGGTGTAGTGAAGTTTTTATCTCATTAAATATACTTTTATTCCTGATAAATTATATTCTATACATCCTGATTGACATTGTTACTTCATGAAAGATTTTTGAAGTTATTTATTAGATAAGAATTCTTATCAGCTTGTGTTTGTTGACCAATGTGTTAAACCTGGTATAAAATATTCCAAGAAAATAAATAGTAATCTGGATATGTGTGTGATAGTTACACTCATAACATTACTGTTATGTTAACTATACTTCGATGATGAATAGTTCATTGATAATATAATTACTTAGATTTCTAGAATATACTTTAATGATTTTTTTATTATCTTTAAATTTGGCTTACCATATTTGTTATTGAACTTTGATAATATTGTAATTAAAATAGGTAACACTGTTTTTTTAATTATCCATTATTTTACTTTAGGTTTTACACATTTATTTTATTCTGTTTTTTTTTCTGATTTTCATAGAAAAAGTTTTCTTGTATATATTAATATGAATGTAGTATAATAATTACTTACACATATTTTTATATTAATTGTAAAACTCATCAAATCATTATATTATCTCTTTAGAGTTAATGATTATTGTATTCTACATTGTAGACATTCAGTCATATAATTTTTTCCAAATTCTTCATTTTATAACTTTTATGAATTGTTTAAATTATTACATATATGCAGAGATAATTTTTAAACATAAATATGTTACTTACTTGTCCTTTAAGTGTAAAACATATTTGAAATACCTTTAAATTTATTTCAGTTGGACCATATTAAACTATAATTAGATCAGAATTTTATTCTATTAATTATAGGATTGGCTATTTCCATTAAATAGTGAATATACTTGTGTCAGGTGGTGTAACCATTCATTGTGATGCCGGTGGATGCTGACCTCAACCGCACAGATGTGGTGTGTGTTTGTGAGCTAAGAGGACTGCGCACTTGGAAAGATATTTGTTTAGTACGTAATTCACTCTTCCAACATCAGGTATGTGTCCACAGTATTGATTGCCTAACAACATTGTAGATTGAGTCTCATAAATTTCAAAAAATCCTGTAACTATTTATTATAAATTTAGACATTCATTCTTACAATGCTCACATGCTTTGTGTCTATATTTCAATAATCTTATGAAACATAAGGTTTTCATTAAATTTAACTTACATAATTTTAATTATGTTCTATAATCTCTTGTTATATTAGTACTTATATTAGATATTATCATGATTTTCTTCATAGAAATATAAAACTAGAAATATTGTTATAAAGATATGTTTAAAATAATTATTATTGTGACCTGTATAAAAAACAGTGAAATTCTTTAAACTGTAAACATTTTTGTAATTTGATCATATAGAATGAAAAGGGAAAAAGTATATCTGACTTATAATTTGACCATTAAAAATAACTTGGATAATTTTAATTGTATCCAAAGATAATAATGGTGAATATTTTACTATTATTTTTGGGTGAATTTAAACCAATCAAAGTAGACAGGAGTAATTTTAAAAGTTTTCCATATTTATATCATTTTTAATCATCACTCTATTTTCCCACTACCTCCGATCATTGCTGCTTTTATTTTTATACAACACAATTATATATTATTCATATTTAATAAATGGTTTTTGTTATAAAATGTAATACATTAGTTTTAAAGAAAAAAAAACTTTATTAAATTACAGACAATGATCTTATCTTTTTGGTATTATGTGTTAATCTATGTGCTTGTAAAATGTTGCTACTGTTAGAATAACACACAGGAAAAAAAATATTTTTTATAAGATCCAATTAAATAAATATAACACAAATCCACTGCTCAAGGTTTCTCATTGAAAGATCCCTGTTTACGTTACAAATTACCAGTCAGAGGTAGGATGATAAACAAAGTCACTTTATGTTCCTTTAATATTCCTTCACATGTTTATATTGTCAGCACTCATTGACTAAACAACTTTAGTGTTGACAATACATGCCTTGTGATATATTTCACCTACAAGTGGATAAAATGTATCAATCTTACTTTGTTTCTTTTACTTTTTTCGAGAATGCTGTTCCATGTAAGAAATTACTAAGATACTCCTCGTAACATCAACTAGTTGAAGTGATGATAATTGTATCCGAATTTTAGTATCTTTGTGTTTATTTTTTTAATTAGATGATCATAAAATTAAAAATCATGGTTTTAATATCTCAAACAAAAACGTTTTTGATTATCTACTGCCGTTTACAGAATGTTCCTTGGTTTCGTATACAGTTTCAGTAAGAAATGTTTTATTGTAGGTATATATAATATCGATAAAAACAGGATTTGTAGTAGACAAAAGCTCGAGTTTGTGAAAAATGATTACGATTCTAGTTCCAAAAATTGAGACGATGTCCTGTGGTGTCAAAACAAAAAACGAGAGATTATAATAAACCAATACTCTTGGCAACGAAATATGTGAAAAATAATCGATTTAGGGTATTCAAACCACGGTCTTTTTCTTTTATACCGGTTCTTTGAGAAATAACTGCTAAAAGTTGTCAGATCTTCGATTCTATAAACTATTTTTTAAATAATATAGAACATAATACATTGAATAAATAAGTGCTCTTAATTATTATAACAAAGCCTCCAGGACAAAGACAAAAACAAGGACTCCATATTAAAAAGTTAAACAGTTTTTGTCTTCACTGTAGCAATTACCCATCTATTTATGAACACACGTTTAAAGCTTTATCAAAAATGTCGGCTCACTGAAGAGTTACAATGAAGCAGTTCATACGCGATGTCCAGCGAATAAGTCATATATGATAATGATTTACTACAATTCTTTATTTTAATACCTTACTTGTGTTTAATACCATATTAAGTATTTATTATTAACATCAGCTTGTTCAATCTACTTCGTTCCCAAAAAGCACTTTTATTTTATGGTGGAACTCTATCGGTGTTTGATAATAGAGAGTGCATTTTAGGCGTTTATTTTCAACTTCGATAGATCTTATTTGTTGTTCGTACGTTACATATGAATGGAAAATATTATGAAAATAAATGTATAATTGTCATTGACAACTTGTATAATTAAAAACAGTAGGTAAAATAATACATTTTATAAAGCGATAACAGAATTTACTGGGTAGAGTTAAAAAAAATTAGCCGAATTGGAGATCGAATGTGCAGACAACACAAAACATTTTATGAGTGCCAAGTAAACTAACTTCTGATATACGTATTCGAGAACACGTGACATGTAGCTGTGTAGCAATCATTTTGAAAAATCACAGTAACACGTGCTATCATTCCATTGACCCAACACGAACTGTCTTTGTCCTATTGTCATGACCCAAGTATAAAAGTGTGACTACATTGTATAATTAGTAACTTATTGTTTACATTAAGTGTGAATGACAAATCCAGAGGCGGTTTGTTGAGAGTAAAAGGTGATGTGTGGTTTGTGAAACTGATGAAGTCGGCGCGGCGCATGGAGGTCACCGCCCGGCTCAGGACTAAATTGGGGGAGATTGACGGCTCGTCGCATCCACGTCGTGGCTTTGTCTGTGCCTGGCGCACGGCTTCGTTCTTGCGCACTCAGCCACTCGCACGCGCCACATGGCTTTGTTTGTGATGGCGATCACCTCGCAAAAGGTTTTACACAAAACTTATAAGTTTCTTTGTCATTAACGTGATATCCACACACGTACAAAGTTAAATGTGTATTGAATGATCCATTTTCATCGCCATAATAATCAACTATGATTAAAATTGATAACACAAATCTCGTTTATCTCATGTCAAATAAATATTTTGTTTTTTTTTACACTTAACATTTTTGGAGTACATTGTTCTGTTCATTTTTATGATGTATATAGATCATTGTAAGGATTAAAATGAGCGTTTTTGTGTCCGTTACTAGTTCTTAGTATTGTCTGTGATACCGTAGCGGTCGCGTAAATATTCTTCGGAATGACTAAGCTAAAGTTCAGAGAAAATCGAGAATAACTTTCGCATGGTCTCTATGATTTCTCTCGTATGAAAGACGATAAACACGCATGTAAGCAATAATGTAATTGTCACAATTTGCTACACAATGACTTACCAATTTCATCGATAGGCATCGAGAAACATTCATAAATCTCTACAAATTGTTTGCTGAATGTTCAGATAAAAGGAGTACTTTATAGTTTGTGTATTTTTCTTTGTTTTTGAGCGGTTGGTACGAAAAGCTTAAAAGCAAAAAGTGGAAGGGTACTTAAACAATTTAAAACTGCTGATGACGTCATCGAACAATATAATTTTAGGAAAACCATGATTCGCAATTTCACAACAATGAGTCATGTAGGATGTTATTCGTGTTTTGTATTTTGGCTGTAGGTTAACTCTGCATATTCACCTAACAAAAGTTGAGTAGGAATTTTATTTAAGAGGCAATAACTATGTTGATAATATCGTATATGATAATAGTACAATCCCTTATGAGTTGAGATGGCTCGCGGTGGCCCTCATATTTGTCAGAGTAACGTTCAGTTGTGTTGTGTTGGCCGAGTGCGTGCATGAGTAGACTGAAGAATGGAATGATGCGAATAGTTAGTTGCAGGCGTCGCGTCGTCGCTTCGCGTCGCGTCGGGCATCGCTCACCAGTTCTCGAGTTCAGTTCACTCAGTTGTTACCAGTTCGCGGACGACGTCGGACTTCGGAGCTCGTTAACACGAGGCCGATACATTCGTTACGCATTTACAAGTGCCGTTTCCAACAAATGCGACTAATGTACCTTATCTAGGTGATAATAGTATGAATTAGTGCACGCATTAATTTCTTGTACGATTAAAATTATTAGTGATATCGTGTCGCATTGGATTTGTTGCGGTTCATGACACAAATTCTACGTGTTCATGGGTCCGTGTTCCCACATGAAGGTAACGTTTATTAAGTGTGAATGAGATTTGTATGCGCTCCAAAATGAATCTGAAAAGTCATTGCGCCAGCTAGACGAGGTTGTTCTGAAGGCCGCCGCCCCGACCTTGGTGTCAGAAGGTCAACGTCCTCACGTGTAAATCTAATTCATTTTTTTTTATTTTCCTCGAAGTAACATAAGTGTAACAATTATTGTATCTCGACTTTCCATGAATTGCTTTATTAATGGGGCTTAAAGTAGTTACGTTATACGTTTGTTGTAATGTTAGTTGTTGAAACGAACTAATGTTTGTGATAAAGGTTTTTATGAGTTTGTGTGTTTTGAAATCATCAATAAAATATATAATGTTTTATAAATTTGAGTGTCTCAAATTCATCATCATGAAAATTTCGTTAATGTGAAATTGCTATATTATACATCAAATATAAGGTGTTATGATTGTTTTATAAAGTTATTTTTGATTTTTCCTTTAAAAAGTAGCTTTGTTTGCAGCCTTCGTCATGATGTGTTTTTTTTTTATCATAATACATTAAAATAACAAAAAATAAACAAAGGTATTAAGCAGCCTACAATTAGGACCAAAGACGTGAAATAACTTTAGTAAAAAAAAATCTTTATATTGTCTTTCTTTCCGGTTGCTTTATATATTTGAAAAATATTTACCTTATGTAGCGAAATCACCAATTAGTATTCTAACACGGATTTTTCGTATTCCTAAAAAACTACGTGTGTCATAGTATAATTATAGTATATTTCCTTATAACTGACCATCAGTTGTTAATAATTCGCACATCTCTTGGAAATTTAATTTTAAAAGCAAACGATTTTTGTATTATTCGTCTTATAGCTCGCAACGACTCGGAATAGTTCAACCACATGTACTCTCAACGGGAAACACTGTTCTTAAATGTAATTTTTAACTTGCTCATATACAAACATTTTGTACAATGATCAAGCTAGTCTGTTGTGTTTAATTATTGTGAGCAAAAGAGATAGAAATATATTCTCTGCTATACGAAGGTGGACTTTGCAAATTGTCACAGCTGCGCTGCGTGTGCGCGATCAGCTGACGCTGTGTCGGCCATCTTGCCGTGCGTGTTCGATTGTCGCTGCGTCATTTTGTAGTTGTGACGTAAAATCTTTCTTTAAAATGAAATTGCCATTGTTTCTTTTTAATACTGGTCATTTGTTCTGAACTTTAGGAAGCTGTTTAGACAATGAATATGTATTGCAGCATGGCCTTGCTTCGTTATTGCAAAGCGACTGCGGAAGACTATCGATGAGACCCTGGTTATTCTATTTTTGGAATGTGACGTTTCCGTCAAGATAGGCGTAAGTGGGTACGCACACAATGTTTAACCACAGATATACATTCTAGTTTATTACCATTCTACGTTTTATATTGGAACATTTTTCCAGGAGAGAAATGTTTGACCTCAATTCTCGTTTTAATAAAATGTTAATAAAATGTTATTACAGATGTTCAATCAAAACTCTCAATTACTAACTTCAGTTATAGACGCAAATAGAAAATAAAATCATTATCAGACGCTTGTATGAATTGTGTGAAGAAGAAAATATATTTTGGTTAAATGAAATATTAAACTCATTAAGCATACTTCAAGTAACGTATAAAAATATTGAAAGTCATGGTCAAATAAAACGAATAAAATTGGATTAACCTTTATGAAGTTATTCTTGTTTTGGTTTTAAAAAAGTATTATAGTATTGAAAAGTTTAGCCACGTTGTGATTTGAAACTCGATGCAACGAAAAAGCGACATTAAAAAGAAACAAAGATATACCTATAGGATTTAACACGTGAAAAATGAGGTAGATACATTATCATTTACATGGATCTCTTACTATTTCTTGAAAGTTTCAGTTTTTCCGCGTGTGAATTACAGATGTACTTTTTAATATTTACGTTAAAGTGGTATAACTTTTCACATGTATTCGATTGGCACGTTCTGTATTTTGAATTAAACGAAAAAAGTTGTATAAATATTTTAAAGACATTCATTTATTTTCTAATATATTTATTTTAGAATTAGATTTGGATCTGTTATTTTTTTTATATCAATATTTTTGTCAAGTTAGTTTTTCAGTATTTTAGTATAGATGTTACTATAACTCGACATATATTTATGTAATATTTAACTAGTGCGTGACTGTAACCGAAAATGAATACAAACGTTCGGATACTCAAGCTTTGGCCGTACCCGAAACTGAGTACTAACTACTAACTAACTAGTACGTAACTGAGTGCAGGTTTGATTAAAATTTCCTTGTACCCTGCATATGTCTAGTATTTCAGCTTTGCAGATTATTCACTTAGGTTAAATATCAATTTTGTTTCAATAGACATTTATAAATATACAGTATATATATGTCAACAATTTAGAAGCAGATGATGATATTGAAGTTTGCAAATATATATGAGTCTCCGTCATTTATAATTCTAATCAACTTTGAGCATCATAATTTTTCAACAATGTCATGGGTAGAAAATTCAGAGTAATATATGTTTGCCATACGCCATTTAGTAATCCACTTTTTCTATTAATTCATCATTAAGTCATTTAAGTATCAAATTATTGATACATCCGCCAAGAATAAATTGGTAAACGATAAAGTTTTGGAATTCAAGCATTTTCGTATCATTTCCAAATTCCCATAAAAATCCCACTTCAGTTGTATGTTCTCTGTAGTTTGGAAAGTTCCCTATAAATTGTGTGTTGAATTAATTTTAGCGATCTGTGTAAAAAAAATTTTTCGAAATCTATCGCTAATTTCGGCTTTAGCTGGAACTCACTTTAATTCACAAATTATACGTTTTTGCCGAAATCTACACCTTAGTCGGTCATTAGTTTTAACAATAATCATGATATGTTTTACTATCACTATGTATGGTTTACGCAATTTTTTATTTTTATTTTATTTTAATACAACCCATGTATCTTGATAATCTGTATGTAATATTTGTATTTCTATTTGAATTCTTAGATGGAAACGTGAAGTCAAATGTTACGCAAATATATAGGTACGGAGTTGTAGCTATCAGGTATGTACGTATGTGTATTATGTAGGTATAGTAAAAAAATCTATTATTTTTCTAATTCATGGTTTTAGGAATCTATATATCGCGTTGTTTAAGTGCGATGGGATTACACCAGATGGCGTTAGAAAGATATATTTTGTACTAACAAAAGTATTTTTGACATCTTTGTCATTGGCTGACTCAGGTTTGTTTGAGTGCGCATTAAAAAAAAACAGCAAATAGAAAATACGCCATATTTTACCGTTTTTCTGTGATAAAGGCGAAAACATACTGTGTTTATGGTATTGATACTGTAACAGCTAATCTTGCACAATTTTTTTTTCAACGATTCCGTTCTGAAAATTTCGGTGTCAAAGATGCACCACGCATTGGAAAACCAATTACCAAAAATGTTGTTTCACAGGAGCTAAAAATTGCACAAAAACTGTTTAGAACCATTTGAATAAGGTTGAATACAAAAAGTAACTCTGATTTATGGGTCCTACATGACTTAACGCTAAAATACCCCATGTATCGAATTTCCATTTGAGAATTGTCGCTGAATCAAGTCAAAATTAACGCATTTCTAAACCGGATGGTGGCTGCTGATAAAGGTGCTTACGACAATGTCAAGCAAAAACGATCGTGGTCGTATCACGGTAAATCACCGCAAACTCTAGTCAAACCAGTTTTGATGACTGTGATTGATAGAATTAGCAAGGAATTATCTACTATTGACTGCTACCATACAAGAATACTCTTAGTTCTAGCTTTTACTGTTAACAGCTCAACCGACAGAAGGAAGCAATTGTCCATAAGCGGCTAGAGTTTATTAATAGAAAAGAAAACGCCCTTCGTTTTTTCCATCGGGACAAAGTTGGGCCACACACG
This sequence comes from Antheraea assamensis, assembly GCA_035772565.1. Classification (NCBI taxonomy): domain Eukaryota; kingdom Metazoa; phylum Arthropoda; class Insecta; order Lepidoptera; family Saturniidae; genus Antheraea; species Antheraea assamensis. Next base: position 887,741 of record JAQQSE010000160.1, read on the forward strand.
TTTCTAGAGACCCGATAAGTTCCAATAGCTTGGTTGGGAGACTTATACATCTAACATATAATTCGTACCTGGCACTAATTAACCACCTATTCATAATTATGAAGAAAGATTTCGTTAGTGAAAAATTCACCCAAAGGAATGACTTTTTGAAAATCGCCTCTACCAGTTTTTTGCCAAAAGGGATTAGGCGTTCTATGAAATGACCTTACGAAATTACCTTCAAAATTACAATAGTTTAATGAGCAAAACGTCTACAAATTATTTGACATAAATCGGGTCATTATAACTATGCTAAATAAAGCTTCAATTTAATGCAAACATTATGCGGTTAAATTTGGTGAATGTATTTATCCAGTTTAAAGGTATTTTATTACTCAGAATAATATTAATGACCTCATGAAAATTATGTGAATATCCATTTATGTTCACAAATCTTAGCGATTAATAACACTACATCTGTAGATCGCATATTTAGAGGAACGCAATAAAAAAGGGGCTAGTTACTATGAAAACGGATTTATTTGCAAAATATAAGATTTTAAAATTCGTTGAATATCCATTACTGAAATCTATTAATTAAAACATTTTTAACACAAAAAAATTAGAGGCAATAAGCTAAGCTCATTATATTAATTGTAAGGAATTTTGACCTAAAATAGTGAAAATTGATTATTGTTCTAAATATATATATATTTTTTAAATATTGGGTGACACGATCAGTATTTAGTAATGCCATCTCTCGCTGTTAAAACTGCCCACATATGTCTGGGCATGCTTTTTATTAAAGTGACAAAAACTTTGTGGCTTTTGGTTCCATTCTTCAATGCCGTTCTGAGGTCCTTTGGTTAGCTGGTAGGTTAATTTGTTTTCCCAGTATATCCCAAACATGTTTTATCAGATTTAGGTTTGGTGAGCATGTTGGCCACACCGGAACTTGGATTCCGACCTCAGCTAGGTACTCCGACACTACCACCGCAGTGAGGACGAGCATTATCGTGCATTACAAGAAACTCATCTCCATGAATGGGGCAAAATCACAATCTTCTCTAAAATGTCTGTTACGTATCTTGCCGCAATCAGGGACCCGTTTTCTACGATGAACCGCCCCGTACAGTTACTGACCCTTAAGTTTACGACTCTTCCGACAATATTACACTCTGCGTATTTTTTTCCGGATCGTGCCAATAATTTAACCCTTTCATTATATGCTTAGGTCAGAATCTGGACTCATCAGCAAAAAGTGCTTTTTCTCAAGCGTCAGCATTCCAATTTCGGTGTGAACAAACAAGTTGGACTGAGCTACTTCGATGATGGGCTGTGAGCAAAGGACTTCTGACGGGAAATTACGTCTCTATACCAACCACCTTAGTCTTCTTCTAATCGGTTTGGTGATGTCACTTGTCGAACTTTCTGCAGCTTGTTTCGTACCTGACAAGAAGTTGAAGTGCGGTTTCTGAGGACACTGCTTATAATAAGTATGTCGTCTCTCTCTATTGTTACTAATTTGCAACCTTGTTCTTTGTCTTCCATACTCTAGTCTGCCCGTATCGTTAAACATTGCGAAAAATCGCAGACGTAGATACTCTTAATGTTTGAGCCACTTCATTGTGAGTGTAACCAGTTTCGATGAAAGTTACCGATTTAAACACCTGAGTAGCGCTGATATTCGACATTATCACTCAAACTTGTCAAATGAAGTTCTCTTCACTCAATAACTTTTTTTTTTCAAATATAAATAATATGAAATCTGTTAAAATCGACAAACATCTTCAGGATTTCATACACTATGTATCAATGAAATTAAGGGATAACAAAAAAAAACATGAAAGTCGTAAGTAAAATTCGGTACTTTTCCGTTAGTCGAGCGCAAGAGAAAAGTCGCCAAATGTAGAATTCCGCCAAATTTTTTACAGGCTTAAGAGGAAGGAAAAGTACCTAAAAATCCATTCAAAATCTTTTTTCGTATGATATTATACTGGTTTGTATGGCCCGTACGAAATAAGAAAATATTTTCTGTTATTCTACTTTTTTTACGTTCCTCTAAATATCTTTAAGGATGAATTTTTTAATATATATCATGTTTTTATTATTATAACAATTTAAACTGACATAAGATATATTTGTTGAGGAATTGCTAGTTCAGATATAATTCATGTATTTAATTTTTTCTTTTATATTATTTAGTACTAAAATTTTTATTCAGTATAATATTTTTTTATCCAAATATACGTTGACCCGTTGACCACAAAGTTAATGATATGAGTACTGAAGGAAAGGGTACTTCAGATGCAGCAATGTCCCGTTTGCTACAATCCCCGTTGTGAGTTCGTAATGTAATGTGAGTGGGTAATAAGACATCTTTCTCTAAGTTTGTCGAGTTTCGAGATAACCCAACAGCTGAGAGAGAACTTATAGGCTGGAAACACCTATGGTGTCGACCGTCGATGGATTACTGATTTATCTGTGGTCGCCGTTGTTCTTGTATTGCACTGTGCCTGCTATCCGGCACAGTACCGACACTTGATCATGTTACTATAAATAAGTTGGATTTAAAAGAATTTGGCAAAATAAAAAACATGAACTTTTATAGGATTTTTCTTGGCTGTGCACGAATTTTGTGACTCGTACCGTTATTGTTACCGTTGTTCGAGTGGTCAGACCTGTATTTTGTTTCGGTCAGACGATAATTCGAGCACAGTACCTATGTATATAACTTAATGGATAATAAGTTTCATGCGTGCTGTATTTGTTTTTGACTTGTATAACTACCCATAACGTTAACAGAATAATATACCTTTATAATTTATCATTAGCAGACAATCACCACCTGTAATATTATTCAAAGGTCAATGTAATATGTATAACTAACAAGTCGGAACTATAAAAACTGGCGTTCTTTATTTAATTCTCATCCTTATTTTATTTCCTCAATGTATTATGCGGTACAACCTCTCTCATGTTGTGGTCTTCCATTGTATATGAGTATATTTGATTTTTTAAAATAATAATAAAACTTTTATTTAAATCAAAATCTTTGTTATTTTCAACGTTAATTTCGCAATAGTATAAATTTGCTTTATGTTTTTGATTCTTTCTTGTTAGGTTTAGTTTTATGCTTGAGAAGTTTCATTCGACTGTTACTTTTATTATGATACAAAAGACACACGTGTGACAGAAGGGTGTAAGCATCGGGTGAGTAAGTACATGCGGTTGGTGTGTGCACCGTGAGGCGGGTCGCGCTCGAATTGCGTAGACTGTAGAGAATAGTCGGCAAGTGGGTCAGCGGGGCATGGCTCATGCACGGGCCGCGCGACGTCGCGTCGTCGCGTCGTCGCTACCTCGTGCGCCTCACACTCGCACAACGATATGTGCTATATCTTAGAACTTATTCATGGTAATTCGGAACATAATATGACTTATTTTATAAACGCACTGCAGACAGTATCTACCGAAACTTAAATTCGTGATTTTGGAAAACCTATTTCAACAGTTGCAAAGCTTAAAGGCTACACTTTGGCAATTTGTTGTAGGTATTATTGTAATACTAATATAATTGAACCGTACGTTTCCTACTGTTGTATAGACTGATATTTACCTTGGCACACTTTTGTCGTATCAATATTGCTTTACTTTAAAATTGTTTACCCGCGCACCGCTGCGTGCAATAGTCATTAATTCACTCTTATGAAGCAAGTAATCAATTCATTAATTTATGAAGTGTAAGCTATATATATAGGGTATCCACATTGCTTGTAAATACGAAATTTTAAATAAACCTTTATTGTGAAACAAATTAAATATGTAAATTTTAATATATTATTTACATGATCTAGGACAAGAGATGTCTAGCATCTGATTGTTAGGTTTGTAATGTTGGTTTAATAAATAATGCAATCAGGCCGACTTAATTTATATATTGTTTGCGATTCTATAAGGTCCAACTGGAGCAAAACAAACGAGCACAGATTCCATGAAGCGCCAGAGCACACAAAGTGGCGACTGACAAGTCAGCGTTTGATAGTCACGTACATAACTGGACTTTGAGCCGTAACACTTGAATCACATCGGAATTACCACACGACCAGCATTTGTTTCTTGCTAGCATCCTAGATAATTTACTTTCTTTGTTTTATACATCTAAGTATATTGCTTCAGTTTTAGTGCTTCCCATGCAGAAGTAAAAATATTATGTTAGAGGCATAAGTGCTATATGGTTAGATCGTGTTATAAAAACGTAATTAAGATATTTGAGTTCCGGTGTACTATTAGTTGAAATTCAAGGTGTACTTATTAAAGTTTATTTAACAAATTTTATGTTGCTGAATTTGAACCTTGGCAGTAAACAGCGTGCCGCCAATAGACGCCTACAATATTTTGCATTTTTTGTTTAGCATATGGTTGATAATCAAACAGATATACATACATATGTATAAATGTGTACATTGTAAAAAACTACGATTTTGGAGTGTTCTTAAAAATTTGTTGGCTCTCTTTTTGTTTCTTATTAGAATATTAAGTATGTAAACTGTGTTATATTTAAGTCTATAGATCTATTTGTATACATGTATATGATTCGTTTGCGTGCGGCGTGTGGACATAATAAAGCAGTACGTGCGCGGGCGCCGGCGCTGGCGGAGTGTTTACACCCCTGCGTGTCGCTCGGTCGATGACTCCCCCAAGTGTCCTGGTGTTAACGAACTCGGCACGCAGCACACATTTCGACAATAACATTAATCGCAATCATTTACATTTTCCTATACGACACAAAGTAAACTGAAAATGTTTAAATTATTCTCATGAAAAACTATTATAGAACAAATTTTCATTCTTTAAATTTAAATCGGGTTGTATTATTCATCGATCGATACTTGCGATTATCACTAGAAAATATTATTCTGCTTACAAAAGACGTGGCCAAGAGCTGTCTGTTCTGATTATCGGTATCTTAATAATACGAGGGTAGTTTTTGGTAACTACTCCCCATTCGATTCTTGTGTTTAACACATGGCGGTTTTGCCACATAATCCTAACCTTATCTACGCAAATATCCTCTCATGAGGTAGCTATGATTAGCGGTTTTAGTTTATTATTGAATTTCATACCCTCTCTTTTAACCTGCCGTTCACAATGAATAAATAGACCACTCAATGTCAATATGTTCATGTCAAATGGCCTTTGTAATCAAATTGAAAATGTATATAAAACTAGCTGACCCAGCGAACTTCGTAACGCCTAACAGTCGATTCTTTAATTTTTTTTAATATTTACTCTGCTATTCGGGACGCTATATAATGTTAAATGTTACCATCGTATAAATATTGACAAATATTGCACATTAATATTTATACGATACTAATGTCACTCAATTGTTTTGCCTTCCTGGAACCTCTTCACTAATACTTGAACTTTATGGTATGGTATTAAAGTTCAAATTGACTTTTAAGTATTATTACGAATCGTTTGTATGGGAGTATAGAAAAGTGTTGTTTTTAGACTATTTCAGGTAATTTGTAAAAAATTTCTCTCCGTAAGATCCATCCTCGTACTTCAAAGAATATTCTAAAAAAAGAATTAGCGAAATCGGTTCAGCTGCTCTCGAGATTTGCGCTTAGCAACACATTCAGCGATTCATTTTTATATTATAGACTAGATAGTTTAGCATACGTTTAATTACGTATATAGTAATTACATTTGAAATGTATAGAATGAATATAAATTATGCTACGATTTAATGATCCATTTATTTCGATCTTACGATGCATCTTGCATGGAGCTTGTTTTCTTCAAGAAATATATTTCTTTTTATGTTAGTCAAATGCTAAGTTCTGATTGTGAAGCGAACAACAGTTTCAAGTTTTATTGCATCCTTGGCAGCTGTACCTACGCTTTTTTGTACAGCCTTACTTACACAATTAATAATAATAACAACACTTTGTCTGTAGCTAGTTTGACGTAGCAATTCTATCAATTTTTATCAATCGTGTCTGTAGAGTTGCAGAGATTATTTCCTACAAGTAAACCTCCGAACGTGTATATAACACGTCTTATAAGTAGTGTAGAAAACAATCGAAGCACGTTCTTTGGATTAGTTGTATATATGATTTTGACAACGTTCAAATTTTTTTTACGTCTGTTGAATTATTGCACATAATTATTTATATTCTTATCGTTAACGTTACAAAAGGGATCTCGTCGTAAATTACTGGCAATATTTATTTGTATTAGTCTATGACCTTGTGGCGGGGCGCGAGTCTACAGGTGCGCTGTTTAATGGGCGCGTTCTACTTTGCGTCGACTCTAGCTCTCTCTTGTTACGCAAACCGAAGTTATGCATATTATGTTCTGCTTCTACAAAACATATTCTACGCCTAATGTAACTTTCTAAGTAGTACAGTTTGATTATTTAAATATAGAGTACCATTATAAGAGAACACCGTTCATACTTGTATAAATAACAATTTATCAATTTTTATCTAATCATTCGGTCCGATGTAATTCATGTACTCTATATTTGGACTACAATAATTTATACAAATTGTTTTGTTTCAGGGAGCTCTGCGATCCTGACATAAAAGGAATACTCGCAAATCATCGGCAAGGAAACCTACTAACCGCTTAAATAAGCCAGCGATACATAAAATCTAAATTATAACGTATGCAAGTTCAGCAAACTTTGTTAAACACAGTGAGACATTGAGTGTTACGTTATACAAGTGCAATAAGTACTTTAGTGCAATCAACTGACTATTTAAAAACGTGAAGTGTCGAGACTTATAGTGAAATTAAAAGTGCAAAAATGGAACGTGAATCGAATCCTATGGAGGCGTTGTGCCGATCCGGTTGCGGGTTCTACGGTAATCCATCCACAGACGGGCTTTGTTCAATTTGCTTTAAGGTAATTTTTGTGTATTCTTTTATCCCATAACTTTTACTTACCGACACATGACGGTGATAGAATCTTTACTACAGCTCAAAACTGTTTTAAAAGCACAGCAGTAGTACTGTGTTGTGGTCTAAAAACTTGTCTTGCAAAATAGAGTGGTATTTGACTGCAGTATAATTGTCTTTATTCTTGTAGTCATATAAATCAAAGATAATGATCCTGTAGTAGCTACAGTCGTGATATTGATGGTATTTTTCTTTTTTAGTTCCATTTGACCGTATGCACGATTATATAGATTAATCTGAGTCTACGAATTCATTGTGCCTTAGATTTCACTTTATATTGTGTTGTTTTAAATTATGTATATGCCAAGTATTTATATACCTGATGTGTAGTGACGAAGTGTTCCATGATGGTTACACGGAAAGTGTAAAGAGAAATGAATCTTAAGTGCAGCTGTTGGAAAACGCTTACAGGTATTTGACGACAGATATTCAAATTGTATTGCTTTTGTTAATACTGATGTAAGAACAGTACCGCGTCCTGTCATTTATAGAATAATGGAATTTTTACATCTGACATTGTGTTCAGATCTTGAATAAGCTTTTCGACATTTTAGATTGAAATTACAAAGATGTACATTTGTATGCGATGAAGAAGCATTATTAGCATCTTTGACGCGTACGACCGTCGAGATCCGTTCCATATTAGCGGTATAGCAAGAATTATGAGCAGCATGTACGCATTACTCGAGAAGGCTATGAGATACCTAAAACAATGAATTGAAATCGTTAATTTTTATCGGTATTATCAGATTATTGTGCTAAAACAAACCGTTAAAATAAATCAATTTAAGTATTTGCAGTAAAACCTGAATTCTTACAGTGTTTGAAGTATTAACTGACATATTAAATTTTTATAATCTATTTTAGTTTATCGTATTTATAACTATGTACATAATTAAAATTTTGATAAATCTGTAATCTGGTAATAGTTCACAGTTATAATCATTAGTTTAGAGGATCTTATAGGAAACGCGGAGACGATATATCATAATATCAACACGGTGTCTTTCAGGAGGCTTTAAAGAAGAAGCAACAACCGCCGACGACGACGCCGTCGCCAGTTTCGGCGTCTTTCGTACCGAGTGCCCCTACGCCGCTGACCGCAGCTGCGCCCACAGTGCCAAGCCTCCCCGCCCACTCGCAGACGCACACAGACGTGAGGCCACATTTTTATTCACACGTGACAATTGTGTCTAGGGTTGCCAATATTGATATAATGTACATTGTAATTTACGCATACTAATATACTCCATATATAAATTAGGTACATTGATTTATTTCGGGATAACTTTATTGTATTAACTTATGAAATAATTTCTTGTATAAAATATACTTTTTATTTACTTTTCTATTATGGAAATAAAACGTAATTACTTGATTTAAAAAACATGGATACCCTATTCATGCTAAATACGATATGCCCTTGATGATGGCATCATCGTTCGTCGCTTTGCTCAATTTTATGCACACTAACACCTACATGACATTGTAACTATGAGCGATCGACTCGATAAGGTAAACTCATTTATTAAAACGCGAAACAGTGTTTTCGTTGGGAAAGTTTGAAAATAAATTATTCTGACGATTTATTATCATCAACTATTTAAACATAATCGAGTCTATAACCGTAACTCGCGTAATTTCAATTTAAATATAAGGCTTTTTTATTGTTATGTCTTTAGTTGAAACAATAGGTTTAATTGGTAAATAGCATAATGCAACATTTATCAAGTAGTGTAGTTCGATTAATGCTTTTTTTGCTGTGGAAATTCTTGTTAGGGAATGATCGATGCGCATTTCTGTCGAAATGATACCGATATCCATGTCTTCTAAAAAGTACACGATGATAAACAAAAAAAGCAAACATAAAACAAATATGAAGTTATGATACATAAAAACTGTTTATTATTTTTTAGAATTCAATTGCCGGAATTAATTGAATTCATAATTTCACATATCTAATAATATAATAATTTGTATTGAGGGAAAAGCAAACTGTCACTTACATACATATAAACTATATAAATGCTTACAAAAGTGAAATTATTGCTACTTCTAGATTAAAAAAAATACTTTGAAGACTGTTGAAAGTTTTATGTAACCAAAAGGATTTAATTGATTTTAAAAATTTTCTTTGTTTGGCCATTTAATCTATTAATAATTTTTTGTTAATTGGGAATTTTTTATATTGCTCCACTCACCTTATATTGTGCTGATAACTGTTATGATTTCATTTTTTTTTAATTAATATGGGTATATGGGTTAATAAAATTTAGCAATACAAAATAAACCCTTCAGTTTATGGGTTTACATCTTGAGTAATATTCATCTCATTAATTTTTTCCCTTTTTTAATTATTAATACTTGGAACAGGTTTTAATGTCCATTCTGGTGAGGTAGGTTACTTAAACAATAGGTAAATAGTGACGGTAAAAGTGAATTAAATTGAACATGTTTACCCCGACAAGCGCGGTTGCATTAAAGTTGTCGATGGTTCCAGAAAAGCCACGATATTTCCATGAGATCCTGAAATAGGCGTCCCGTTGTATTGCGCATTGAATTAAAAAATAATCTTACTATAACTGAAAATTCGCAACTCCATTAATAAGACAATTTTGTGTCATTTTATTTGGTATCATTTTTAACATCATCTGGTATATGACTTGTAAATAGGAGTTATGAAATTAACAACCCTAAGACCTCTTTTGTAAAGGTAAATGGTAAACGGATATCAGTGTACCTCAAATTAAATGATTATTATAAAACGAAGCGGTCTATGACCGACTTCAAAAAAGACCAGAACTCAATTCGAAGTCTGTCACGGAAACATTTATTCATAGTCTTGTCGAATGCCTTAATGCCTGGGTCTAGTGTATGTATGTTGCCACTTAAAATATTAATTTTCAAACTAGAACACAGTATTGTGAACATCACTATTTTGCGTTAAAAATAGGTTTACTGGTCTGGTTTCCACAGTCGATCTTTGAACATATAGTCATATAAAGGTAAGACGAGTCATTTAAAGTTGAAATAATAAGTCTGGTACTTATTGTCGCATCACTCTGACGCTGGTACAACTGATTTATTAATTAAATATTATACATGTTTGATACCATTTTGACTGAATTTATGTTACTGTAGTATGTGTACATATACAATAAATATGTAGAATATATCAATGAATGAATATGAAAATTATTCATGTAATTGTATGCAAAATTGTAACGTGATATAACTCTATCCTTGGGACAGGCGGATCGGTTTGTTACTGCTTACATTATATTTAAAATCATAAATAAATATACTTAAGTTTCCATACGTTGGTAGTTTTACAATAACAACTTTTATAACGACTTTGACGGTTTTGTATTGGAATTGACGATGATGTAACAGGTAAGATTATTTTACTATTGCATAGTTTAAAGTTGATTTGTAATTATATATTACTATGCTGTTATATAAGTACGTATTTTATATAAATTTAATTAAATTTAAAAAATGAAAGCGTTAGACGGATAATCCTATGCTTGTAAAAAATTTGAGGTATTGGGTTATAATCTTACTGTTGATTTATTAAAACAGGGAAGACATTTTACATTAGCGTTGTTTCATATAACAAATGCATAGTAAAAATTAAATTAGAAATGTGGACTAAATAAGAATTCTTTGTAATGTTAAATAGAAACATAATTCGAATGTGATAAACGTATGAAACACGAATAAGTTTACAATATATTTTCGAAACGTAAGGCATCGTCAATCACAGGATATTTATAACGTTGGCTGAAGCACTAAACAAAGCAAATATGTAGTACAGTAGATATAATGATAGTGGTACAACCAGAGCTGTGGCGTCACAAATGATATGATTAACGTTTATGTGTGTGACTCTTCCACTTGAGACAAAGTAACCCACAAATGAGTTAAACCGTATTTGGAAGACTAAAAAAAATAATGCATATATATATTAAGTATTGATTATGTTTATGTATGTAAAGATAATAAATGAAAGGAGAGGTGGACAGAAATGACAATGAAACACGCTGAAATGCGTAAGACATTGTTGAATGTTTTCTTTCTTGGAATGTGTTTACATATATAGTAATACGTGAAAAAAATCTTGCTACCCGATTTTGAGTACACTGCGAGCTCAGAGGTGTGTAGAAAGAGAAATATTATAGTTAACGTTCATGTGGAGGAGTGCAGATATACAAAATTTATGTATCATATCTGATACAAACACATTGAAAAATTGAATACATAAAACATATTAACTGTTTACGTTTATACTGAATGTCAAACATATAAAAGTCAAACGCATATTAATTAGTTGTGGTCTGATTACTCAGTCACCCTGAGTAGAGATAATTACTAAAATAAATCGCATTTGATGTAATCAAACAAAAAATTCAAAAAAGGTATATACGCATTGCTTATAGAGATACCCTTTGACAAAGGAATCTCAATAATCCACGAACAGAAAAAAACAATGAGTTAAGGGTGAATTTTTACCACTAGTATATAAATAAATACTATTTGGATTACAATTTCCGCATTGTAAAATCATAATTTAAAAAAAGAATCACGTCAAGTTGACAAATTTGTATAGCAACAAAATGGCAAAAATATTTTCTTGGGTATTTTATTGACAGTTTATTCTGTATAAAAGATAAATTGATCATTTTTTTATTAAACTGTTTACAGTGTTTATTAAAGATTTAAATATACCGTGTGAATTTAATAATCTTACTTAGTCTAAAATAAACGGATCTAATATGAAGTGAATAAGAGAACCTTATATACTTGCAGACAAAATGTACGATTTATAAAACATAGCAAAAATCTGAATAATGGAAAATGACCCCAACAAGAAAGTATCTAAGGGAAAGAGGATATTGAAAAAAGCAATACGCCGCAACAGTAAATCTAACAGTAGCAGTCAACATTCTGTCATAGAGCAAGGGATCAGTGACTCGCAGGCCAAAAATTTCGAAAATAAACACCTGCCCGTAGAAACAAAACAAAGCGCATCGTTGTCGATTTCAGATGGAACAAAGGAGAAAACTGATCGCGGGGTTAACTTGCAGAAACTAATACAAAGAGACAAAACACAACAAGAAAAACCACCGCTAGTGGCAAACGGTCTCTCTGGCAAGACGCGATTATACAAGGTCGATGAAATAAAGGATGAATCACTCGAAGTGGAAATTTCGGCGGTAAAGAAAGAAGTTATATTGAATTCGACAACGAATGTGAACAGTGAACGATCTCGATTAGATAGTAGGAAAAAGAGTCTCAAAAGGGTTTGTTCGGTTGTCTTTTTAAATTTGGACTCATGTATATAAAAGTAGTAGTTTCCACCACTTTGTTATATGAATACAAATTTAAAACTAAATATCATTGCACTCATTATTAGTCTTTAACACTTTCTCTTTAATTATAGTAACGTTAAATAAAATTCATAAATTAATAAAATATTCATGTTGTTTGTAATTTAGGAGTATTTTATTTTTAACTTGCATATTCTCATAACTCACATATTTAAAAGGCCGGCAACGCACTTGCGACTCCCCTGGTGTCGCTAGTGTCTATTTACGGCGGTGATCACTTACCATCAGGTGACCCACCTGTTCGTTTGCCCTCTATGATATAAAAAAAAAAAACTGTGTAATTGTAGTCCGACTTTCCTTCAGATAAAACTTTATCCAAATTTTTGCGATGTATACTGGAAGTTCGGGATTTTAGCATGGCGTGTAAATAACTTGCTTGTATTTTACAAATTAAATCGTTTCTAGCTTTGGGGAAAATATTGATTGCAGTAAAGAAATGAATAAGAGTAGGGCTTTTATTTTAAGCTATTTTATTCTTTTTTATTCTACTCATACTTGTATTTTAGTAATTTATTGGTAGAAGATAACTCATTCAATAAATAAATCTAAACAATAATTGTGAATTGCAATTGTTTCCAGAAATTGGAAGACGATAGCTGTGCAGGCACCAGCGGCGCCAGCACCGGCACCTCCGACAATGACGCCGATGACAAAGATCCCAGCAAGGACAAAAAGAAAAAGAACAGATGCGCAGTTTGCCGCAAGAAGGTTGGCCTTACAGGTGATTATAATGTATCTTCTCAATTTGTCTAGTTATTATGTTGTTGTTATAAAAACGATATGATATATTATTGTCACTAATCAACAATTCTAAGTATGGAAATAATTAAAAGTACTGTAGATGATAACAAAATATAAATAAGTAACAATGATAAATAACTAAACATAAGAGTCGTATTTATCACGACTTCACATTATCTATTCTTTAAATTTTTATATTTTAGATTGAATCGGACTATGGAATAATAATTTTATAATTTGAAATTGATGTAAACTTCAATCTTCGTTTTATGTAAATTTAAACCTTTAATCCATTCTTTAGTTCTTTACTATGATAAAAATTATTAACGATTGTGTCATGTGAAGCCTATAACAGAAAATTTCTTTTTTTCCAACGGACTACGCTATTAGCCTGAAGGCCTTCACAGATTCATTGGACTATAAATAATATTCCCATTTTAATTTGTACATTTCGTATCTTGAAACTTATATCCAATTACAACTTTAAGACAGCTTTAGACGTTACAATTACAAATATAGATATTACAGTATTAGAGTTATCATTGTTTAAACAATAGCAATAATGTTTTGTTCATATACTTTCTTTGGAACTCGTGTCTAATATCTACAAATTTAACGACTGCCACATCCGCTGATAAATAACTATGACGATAATATTGTTGTGGTATTGTCTGTTCTACAAATGGGCTATTTGTGATCACTTTTGTCGTCACTTTTAATGTCCATTATTAATAGATTAGATATTTTCATATATTTGATAAAAGCACTATTGAAACTTAGCATGTCTTGATTGTCTCTTACGATAGCGAAACTTTGAATGTGTTGTTCAAGTATTGCATAAGCACCAATGGGGTGTATGGAGGTCTAATCTTTACGGCATGGGGTCGAGGTGTCAACATTTACTTGTTTATAATGTTTTATAATTTTTTTTGGGGAATAAAGTTGCGAAAGATTTTGCAAAAAATATACCAATTCTTACATAAGCACAAGAGGGGTTATATGAGTTTTGTTTATTTTGCTGACAAGGGGAGGGACATGTCCAAAATAACATATTCTCTTAACGTAATATTCTTACGGCCTCAAAGCATTTAGTGCTGCGGTCTAATCATATTGTTACGGTTTATCCCCGAAGAAAATTATTCCATGTTTGGCTCTTACTGATTAAATATTAATTATGTAACTCGCTAATTACTTCTTTTCAAATCGTGAGTTTTTATATTTAAGTATTATTAAAATATTTTTATGTCAAGGGCGATATTGCACGTTATATAACGTCAGTTCATGTGATTGGTTGATTAATATTCTAAATTCGTATATACTATATTTATTACTCGGTTGTGAGCAAAAGTTTGACCTGCGCAATAGTCGAATAATGCATAATACGATTCGCGGTATTACCTTAGGTACGAGGTTAAGAATGTTACGCGTACTTTAACGTTACTTCATTTAATTATATGCTATACTTTTTGTGGATAATAAAGTACGAGAAAATATTTTATTATAACTTTATTTTTGTAGGATTCAATTCACATAAAATATCAAAAAAAAATTATCGTATTTTCAAACGAGACGTTTTTACTCTCATTTTTCTATTTATTCCGTTTACACAAACACGAGTCTTGCAACGTAATTTATTTTGATAGTGTATTTTTTGTTGTGGTTGTTTTTTCTATTTACTTTATTAATTGTTCAATTATTTTATTTAAATAAAATTTACGAGCAGCGGTCTCCTTGTAGTCGTCGCCCAATAATTGTTAGTACAAGTAGCACAGAATAGACAAAGTATAAAAAGATGGTTTCATCTACCTTGAATTTAGTTATTGACGCTCGACTCTAATGCTAGGGCTGTTGTCTACATGAAAGTCATGAATATTTTGATTTAAGAATTTTAATTAAGTACGTATGTTGTGCATAATATAATTGCTTTTATCTATAATATAAAAATGAATCGCTGAATGTGTTGCTAAGCGCAAATCTCGAGAACAGCTGAACCGATTTCGCTGATTATTTTTTTGGAATATTCCTTCAAGTACGAGGATGGATCTTACGGATGAAGAAATTAAAAAAAAAACCTGAAATAGTCTAAAATATCACTCTTCTATACTCCCATACAAACGATTCGTAATAATACTGAAAACTCAATTTGAACTTTAATACTATATCATAAAGTTTAAGTGTTAGTGGGGAGGTTCCGGGAAGGCAAAACAATTGAGTGACGTTAGTATCGTATAAATATTAATGTCAATATTTATGCGATGGTCCCGAATAGCAGAATAAGTATTAAAAAAATATTTAAAGAATCCACTTTTACGAAGTTCCTCGGGTCAGCTAGTTATAAATAAACTTTAAAAAGGAGATTGTCAATTCGGTTGTTTTTTTTTTTAATGTTTTTTACCTCAGAACTTCCGTCATTTATAAACCGATTGGGAAAATTGGAAAGGGAATACTTCCAAGTGGGTCTCATTTTAATTTAAATTACATTGTGCATTTGATTTCGAATAAAAACCAGGGAATTCCTCAAAATTGAATAGGAAATGTATAGTGATTATGATTCTAGGTTTATTACAATCTAAGTATCAATTGTGGTCAAAAACGTTCTGGTGCATTATTTTAGTCGATTTTTTGAAGTCGCTTTTTTTCCAAAATTTTTGTTGCTACCAAATAAAAAATTATAATTTGACTAATAATTTAATCAGTTAAGTATCGGTCGGACTGTATACTGTTTGATCAACTTGGCCCGAGAATCTAGTTCATGTTCACCTTTTTTGTCGTTGTGAATGTAGTCGTAAGTTCGGACTTGCGTATAGTATCGTCAAGAATTTAATACAAAGTTAAACTATTGTTATAGGAATCTATAATTGGCATTTGTTTACCTTGCAGTTGTCTTGATGTTATTGTATGTAATATAATACGAATTTATACCTAAATGTTGGTTCTGCAGAACTATCTTTGGAACGGTGAAAAAGTTTGGCGAGTATTGTACGATTTGACGTGTGCGAGTGTCGTTATTACACTATGTATAGTGGCTTTCTATGCTTATTTATTTTGTGGCTGTAGCCGTAACCATGTGGCTGGGAATGAGTTCATGGCTCGTGACGTTAGTAGTAAAAGTATTGGATTAACGTGTTGGGTGGTGCAGGGTTCGAGTGCCGCTGCGGAGGGCTGTTCTGCGCGGTGCACCGGTACAGCGACAAGCACGAGTGCTCGTTCGACTACCGGGAACTTGGCGCGCAGGAGATCCGACGCAACAACCCCGTCGTCGTGTCCCAGAAGATACACAAAATATGAGCCACATTCTCTCACACCACCATTAAATACCTTTTATGATTTACTCTAAATAAATATTCGATCGAGTTTATGTTTCTTATTTACGTATTGTAATTATGTTGACTAAAGGGGTCGCGACTTCTCTATAGCGGCGACGCACGGCTCGGCTCGTGCACACTCCGCTTACATCTAGCTACGAACTTGTTTATGTCTATTAAGCGTTTTATTATAAATGACTATATCATCATTCATAGTTGTGACTCTACGGAATCAGAAACGCACACTCGATCAATCATGTATTTAGATTTTATTTGTGACGAGAGTTTTACTTTTAAATTTTAATTAAAAGTTGTGTAGATATGTTCATTTTTTGGGTAGGCATTCAGGATGTTTTTTTTTTGAGATAATAACTAGAGTTTTAATATTGTTCGTTCACCTCCATTGTAAATATTAGATGTAATTAATGATAGAAACAAATCCTATATATTGTAAAAAATGAAAAGTCCAAAAAAAGCTACATTGTTACTAGTACCGACGGAGAGCATCGCGTGCTTTAGACGTGTCGTAATAACAATGTATAGCTGAGGCCGGGAGCGAGACAGCCGCGGCTCCCCTCTGCCTTCTCACTCACTCTTCCAATGTTCATCACGTATCATGTATTCGTGATACAAGTTTCGCTGCGAACTTGACTCGTGTTTTGTGCAAAAACATTCGTGATAATGAATATGTGGGCAGTGGAACTCGGAGTAGGACAGACGGACAAAGAGTGCGCGCTGACATGCCTTAAAATAGATGCATAATCATGGCTCTGAAACTTACTTTGTAATCTGTTAAATTTCGACTGAAGTGACGTCATAGTGTTTTGAGATAGATGAGGATTCTATTTGTCGGTGAGTTTGTGAGTGAGTGGGGTATGTTTTAGGGGTGTGGGAATGGCTGCGCGTCCCGACCGAGCCCGGCCATTCGGCTCTTTGTGTGAAAATTTTAAGTAAGATTATAAATAGTTATATACATATTATTAAGTAGTCGACACTTTATATTATAATACATTGTATAAGTAGGAAAGAATTATTTAGCTTTTTTTTTCATTTTAATCACAATAATATTCAAAATTGTAAGTTGTATTATGTAATGTTGTTCATTTTAGTCGGATGTTAGGAGACGCGACGTGTGTATCGCTTATGTCGTTGTCCACGTTAGACTAACTGATTGGTTGGACTCAATTATTTAATGACTTTTGTTGTATATTTTGTTAGGTCATTGATTAATTTTAGTCTATCGCTTGATGATAATCAGATAAAAATGATGTTAATAATGAATGTTTTTTTCTTGCATCTTGCTGTTTTAATTTAGTTATTCTTCTATTAAAGTCATTAAATTTTCAGGACATAACTTTGTTTTAGTTGACGCTCTTTATGACGCTCCTTCTTTTAACAGATTGATAGTCAAGTACGAATGCTCCAATTTTTGTAGTTGTTAAAGTATAACGAATGAATTCCACATTAGGCATAAAATTATTATATCCAGTAAACGTGACTGCTCTCAATGGGTTTTCTATTTGGTATGATGGATAAAACTTGAAATTCATCTATTATTATTGACATTTCTCAAAAATACCCATATTTTTATAAGGTCTATATTTATTTTATTTTGTTATTCTTTCCACTGATTGTGTTACAAACAAGTTTTTTTAAATTTTACTAATAAGTTTCACATTCGGACAGTATTGCATTGATATTTAGTTTTGAGCAATGCTCTGGTATTACTGAGATGAGATTAGGTGAGAGTAAATTTGTTCGGTGAGACTTGCTACCCAATGAGACCATCAGAATAAATTACTTGCCTGGAAAAGTCGATAGCAAACGGCTTAATTTACTGATTTAAATTCATAGTTTCGAGGTCCTGCATGCCGATCTTATAAAAATAAGCAGGTGTTTGAAGCACGGCTTACTGTTCTTTTGAGTACCATTCCGTATCCAGATTACTAATATGTATAACAAGATTACTAATATACAAGATATACAGATATACATTCAGATTGTTTTATTAATAAAATGAAACAACTTATTGCAGCTAACAAATACAAGAGAGTTTTATTTTTTTTCTTTTGACAGACACGTCATTTATTAATATATAGGAGGCAGTACATTCAACCTATTTTAATACATACTACATAACACCCCCACTTATTAAAATAAAGTAATTACACACTAATTAACAGATCTTTTCAACACCAAGAACTTTCATGAACTGATAATGTTTCACACTATTTAAACCTTTAGTTAATAAATCTGCAGGCATTTCAGAGCTTCCTAAATATTCAAGTTTAATAATTTTATTATTAACACAATTTCTAGAAAAATGGTAACGAACATCAATGTGTTTTGTACGTTTGTGATAAGCGCTATTCGCTGATAGTTTAAGAGCACCTTGACTATCATTGAACACAGTTATTGTACTCGAGTTATTAGTTATTTCATACAACAAACTACGTAAGTATATGGCCTCTCGACAAGCTTCAGTAATCCCCATATATTCTGCCTCTGTGCTAGACAGGGCTACGGTTCTCTTTTTCTTTGTTTCCCATGAAATAGCTGCACCAGATAATACAAAACATAGACCTGTATATGATTTTCTATCAATTATATTATTGGCCCAATCAGCATCAACAAAACCTTGCAATTCTGAATTACCATTTTTACTAAACTTTAAACCAAATTCTTTTGTCTTTTTAAGATATTTTAATACACGTTTGGCATATGACCAAGTCGCTTTGTTATAGCAGTTATTGAATTGACTCAAAAAATTCACTGAATAAGCAATGTCTGGTCTGGTCAATACAGCCAAATACATGAGACTACCTATAAGTTGTTGGTAAGGAAATTGCTCTGAACTATTTTCGTTTCTACCTATATTCAACTTTGCCTCAATTGATGTATCTACTGGTTTACAGTCAGTCATTTGGAATCTACGTAACAATTGTTCAATATATTTTTCTTGACTTAATGTAATACAACCATTTATTTTATCAATCCTGACACACATACCAAGACATTGTTTGACTTCACCTAAGTCTTCAATTTTGAAATGAGATGACAATATTTCCTTTAAATGAACACTTTCAATATCATCATTACTGAACAAAAAAAAAATCATCAACATAAATTGCAACAATTGTTCTTTTCTCATTACAAAAGACAATCATCCACTTTCCTGTACCACGCCCTTGACAACTGTTTCAACCCATATATTGCTTTCTTTAACTTTAAGATTTTACCATCATATTCTGTACCCGTTAAACAATCGGGTTTTTGCATATAAACAGTCTCATCAAGGTCACCGTTCAAGAAGGCCGTAGTAACATCTAAATGAGTCACATTTAAATTTAATTTCACTGACAATGCAAATAATGTTCTTAATGTAGTATGCCTGACCACAGGTGAAAAAGTTTCTGAGTCGTCAATACCCCGCTTTTGCATAAAACCTTTGGCTACTAGTCTCGCACGAAAACGCACTTTATTTTCACTATCATACTTTTTCCTCAGAACCCACTTACACTTCACTATTGTGCTACTGTCTTTTGGAGGATCCACTAACTCCCACGCACTATTATCTTTAAAACATTGAAGCTCTGCATTTATTGCACCAAGCCATTGCTCTTTCTCTTCACCTCTTAAGGCTTCCTCTAGGGATAAACCGCTAGCATCATCATAGGTATCCTCATCAGTACACATATTTAAGTATCCATAACGTTCAGGCTTTTTCCTTAATCTAGCTATAGATCTCTTTTCCTTTACAGATTCATTTGATCCAGTCGAATCTACATCTTCATATTCACTCGGAATATATGTACTATCAGTATTATCAATACCCTCAGTATCTATATCTTCCTCAAGAAGAGTATCCCCCACTGAATCTAAGCACTTTTTATTAATGTTCACATTTTCTTTAACAGGTACAGAGATTTCAGATTTAATTTCATTTTCCATTATTATCACATCTCTACTGGTTATTACTTGCTTTGTTCGTGGAATAAAGACACGATAACCTTTGACATCTTCTGCGTACCCTACAAGAATATGCTTTTCTGACTTTTTATCTAACTTCTGACGCTTCTCTTTTGCTATGTGAACCATAACGTAACTTCCAAAGATTCTCAAATGGCTAACATCTGGTTTAACTCCAGTCCACATCTCAAATGGTGTTCTATCATTGAGAGAAGACGCCACTGTCCTGTTCTGTAAGTATACAGCTGTGTTTGTTGCCTCAGCCCAAAAGGTTTTACTGAGTCGAGCATCAAATAAAAGGCACTTCGCTTTTTCAATTATCGTCCTATTAAAGCGCTCAGCCAAACCATTTTGTTGTAGAGTATATGCATTTGTTTTTTGATGGATTATGCCATGTCTGTTCAAATAATCATCAAATTCCTTGTTACAAAATTCCTTTCCATTGTCACTACGAAGTATTTTAATTTTCCTGTTTAACTGGTTTTCCACCTTTGCTTTATACCTCTGGAAGCAGTCAAATGCATCACTCTTCCTCTTTATAAAATAAATATGAGTCATGCGACTAAAATCATCAATAAGTAATATGAAGTATTTTGACCCACCTAATGACTCATTTTCCATAGGGCCACAAATATCGGTATGCACCACTCCAAGTAGTTCACTACTTCGTAAGCCGACATGATTAAAAGGTAGCCTTGATTGCTTACCTTCGCAGCAAACTGTACATGACGACTTAGTAATCTGGACTTTTTCAGGAAGATCCATACCTTGTACTGCACTGGTCATCTTACTCATGTACTTGCTGCTGGCATGTCCTAATCTGCGGTACCATGTGTTTGCTGACACCACTGGTACAGCCAGCACCTTCTCAGACATCCTTAACTTATATACTCCATTACATAATGTTGCTAGAGCTACCAGCTTACCATTTTGATTGTGAACTCTGCAGTCACTTTCGGTAAATGCAACATTATTGCCATTTTTAATTAATTGGCTCACTGACAATAAATTCGTGGTTAAGCCTGGAACACATAGTACACCGGAAACTGGTACCTCGAATTCAAATTCGTCGGTTTCTGTAACTATATTTACTTCACCAGTACACAATACTCGAGCCTTGCCGTTGTTAGCAACAATAATCTCTTTGTTTTGCAGGTATACCGGGTTCTTAACCCACTTCTCGTTGGCCGTCAAATGTGCACTTGCTCCTGAGTCAATATACCACTCCGATTTGTTAAAATCTCCACTCAAGAATACGGCACTGAACGCATTTGTTCGTTTTCTCAATGTTTTCTTTTCATTGGATAAGCTACTTTCATTATTTATGCATTGATTTCTGTAATGTCCGTATTGTTTACATTTGTAACATTGGATGTTTGATTTGTCATTATGTGTGCCCATAGACATTTTATTGTTGTTACGGTGGTATTTTTTCGAACTCGCAAATGCACTGCTAACTTCATTCTTGATTTTTATCATATCCGTTTCCTCAATGTCCATTAATTTTGACTTAATGGCGTCCGTTGTAATTGGAATGCCAGAATGCTCAGTGGCCATAATCATTGGCGAAAACTTATCTGTTAATCCTGCTAGCAATAAACACCCAATCCACTCATCACTAATTGCGAAGCCGGTCCCACTAAGTTTCTGACCAGTTTCGACCATTTGTGTTACATACGACGTCATAGAACTGCTGTTTTCTAGGCGAATTGATATTAGACTACGAAGCAAACTGATACGTCTTGCGAATCCCGAATCGTCGAATAAAGTCCTCAATTTATTCCACAGCTCTTGTGACGTGTTTATATTCTTGATATGGACGTAGAGCGACGAGTCAATAGTTAAAATCAGTTTAGCCTTCGTTCTTGCGTCATCTGCGGCTTCCAACTTCTTCCCAGCAATAGGTTTCACACAATGCAGCATGTCCTCTAGGATGAGAAAATTCTCCGCGGCAAAACACCATACTCCATAGTTATGGCGTCCTTTCAACTTCGGCACGTTGACTAAATAGTTTGTTCAAGACGACATTTTCGCGATTGCGTCACTTTTACATACGTACACATACAATAAACTATTTTAACTGTCCTGATACACTTTTCTACAACTTTTAACTCGTTTTTTACTATGAGTCTGGGCCCATAACCTAAAATGAAACAACTTATTGCAGCTAACAAATACAAGAGAGTTTTATTTTTTTTCTTTTGACAGACACGTCATTTATTAATATATAGGAGGCAATACATTCAACCTATTTTAATACATACTACATAACAATTAAACACTGGGTTTTTGCATTTAGTTCCACGTGGACGAAGTCGCGGGCATAGATAAGTATTGAATAAAGCTGTTATAGGAACAAAGAATTGATGCATGCATTTTTTCAAGATACTGAGGTATTCTGTCAGGGTCGGTACCTTTTTTGTTATCGATCTACGAATACCACTTTTCATCTCTGCTTCGGTTAAACTCAAAGGTTCGATGTTACTCAAAGAATCAACAGCGTTCAAATTGTCTACACTCGTCTATGGAATATGATTGGTATATACGAATTGAAAAAAAAAATCAATAACAAATTACATTTACCATCCACAAGCTGTTTTAAACCGTATTAAATATACGTGGGAACAGATGAAGCATATTTTAGATTTTTCACATACTGCCAGAATCTTTTAAGATTATTTTGTATGGCTGCGTCACTTTCCTTTATATACCTATTCCAACAGGTGACATCTGCAATCTATTATTTTTACATGCTCACTGGTATAATTGACCTTGAATACAAAGTTGCTGAGTAGAATTAATCAGTCGTGGTTTGTAGAAAATTAAAAGTATACTACGTGAAGGTTATATATGACCCGATTCCCATCGGCTTCCCTTTAAGAATTGGCATATAACGTAAGTACTTAGTGACATATTTAGTCCAAAGGTATTTACATATTTTTGATTGTCATGCTTCTAAGTACAGTGTTCGAAATTTGTTTGACACCTAAAACTTTATGCATCCCAGTCAAAGATAGTAAAATCTATAAATAAACATTAAAACTACCGCTTTTTTTTTCGAACTGACTACACTGTTGACCTGGTAAGGCCTCTACAGTTTCACCGGAATACTAAGGGGAGCGCTTAAGGCACTCACCCGATTTTAATGAACGCGACGTTTTCCTGAATATCGTGTTCGAGTAGGACCTGAGTCAGCTAATCGATGCCTGACTGGGAGAATGAGAAAGCGTGAGCAGCCTGGGCAGGTATCGCTCTTTGTAGCTGCGGCTACAGGGCGCCACGGGGGTCCGCCAGGACTGGGGGGCGCGTGGCACATTGGGTGCCTCACGTGGCGTGGGAACCGGCGCTACCGGGACACGGGAGGTACCCGACAGGTCAGGAATGGCCTCCAAGGACGTGAGAGGTGGAGGCGGGGGGAGGTGGATAGAAACAGGCGCCCTACGGGCTTGTCTCGCTTGGCGGGGACGTTTTGTGTTCGGCGCGCGGGGCACCCGCAATAGTTCGCAAGGTGACTAGCGTTACCGCAGAGAACGCAGCTCGGGCGCTCGGGAGTGTCGGGAGTGCGTGCGCACTCCTACGTCCCCTAGGCACTTAACGCACCTGGGACGAAGATGGCAGTTGCGGGCTGAGTAATCATAACTCTGATACTTATGGCAATGCGACGGAGTATGGGACTTGTGAGGGGCCTCAACCGTGATGCCCAATGAGGCCACAGACAGAGGTTAGGCCGAAAATAGCCTTACACACTTGTGATTGGCCGAGGACGACCAGGACCATCTGGTAAGGGGCTTTGGTACGGGGGTGGTACATCCTATGTACCTCACGGACAGGGAAGTTTTGCTCCTTAAGGGAGCCTGAGACGTCATCGGTCGAGAACGCGACCGGGACACGTCTAACTACGGCGCGAAGGAGGCGCTCTTTGAGCGCGAAAGTGAAATAAGTGAGCTTCCTCTCTCGCAGAAGAGAGGTAAGCTTGCGGTGGTCGGTGGAGGACGAGACTTTTACTTGAATACCTGCGGGGGTATTCAAGCCATACGTATACCGGATATTTTTCTCGTTTAACCGAGTAGATATCGTGATCCAGGATACCTTGATTGGTCGAAACGGATGCACCCTCTACTTGTGGCTTCTTAGTTTCCGGGTGTTCCGTACCCGATTCGGAATCTGAGGTGTGCGAGATAACGGGAACGGGCCGTTGCCGCTTTCGATTTACGGTTGTGAAACCATCGTTCGTGATTGCGGGGGTCGTGCCGGTATCGAGCTCCATGTCGGAATCAGAGCTAGGGCTCGGGATGGGAGCTTCGAGTACTCCTCCTCTATCTTCCGAGATTTTCTGAGATAGAGATGACGTCAATGACGTGAAAGAAATTCGCGGTTGCCATACGGGGCACGCATATAACATTCTCCAAGGATGCGGTAGGGGCATCGTTAACTAATTCCGTGAATAACGATGGGGTGCGAGTAGCGACAAGATGTCGCAACCTATCGAACTGTTCCTGTATTGACGCCATTTCGTGGCTTGACGGGCAAGGTTGCGATACAAAATAACCTCCCTGCCTGAGGGGCATGGGGGTACGCAAAAATAAATTACCGGAACACTCCACTCGCTTGTTGTCACTGTTACCTTTAACACGTGGGTCGCACTAAAAAGTGCGGTTTACGATCACAATAACAATAGCATCTAACAAAAACAAAACACTTCACATAGGTGCGTTTCTCGGATATAATCGAAGTTCAAAAACACAATAGCATCGAGCGATGAATCACTCGACATTACTTACTACGTACCTGAATAATAATTGATTAGTTCGCGTAACAACATCTGGTGCGAAGCGGACACGTCCGTACGCGACGGCTACTGGATCGGAACTCCAAACGACCGCTTGTCGCGTAGCATCCCATATCTTTCATTTCCCTAAGAAGCGAACAAAGCCTGTCTCGCTCTACGGGTAATCCATAAGGGGTCACCAATTTAACTGACTCATTAACGAATTCGAAATGCCAAGATAATGGCAACTCTGACAGGTCAGATAAATTCGACGTTCGTAACTCGCTGACCTTTGGCTTATGAAAGTGTTAGAATATACTATTTTAAAAGTGGAAGGAGGAATGTGGGACCTTATACCCCCAAATTAAAAAATTTATTTATGGTAGGTGCTGTTTTAACATGTATATACTACTATTTTTAGCTTTTAACGCTTGGGATTGTATTGTGAAGGGTGGGTGATTTGGAACATTTGTTTACGTGAAGCATATGCAGTACTCTTAGTAGTCTGTGCATTAATCATACATGCGTGCTCGATTTTAAAGTTTTGTGATTGACTTATTTTGATATAATTAATTGGGGTTAGTGATTAATAACTAATAAGTGGAAGTTAACGGTAATTTAGTTTCAGTGTGGTAAGTTAACATAAGAAATAGCATTAATTCACATAGACTATTGTTTAACAGATTTCGCGCTACGCAAAGATAATATATTCTCTAAGCTGAGTTTTGAAAACAATAAGTATGTAATTCAATTAGGCCGCGCTCTGCTCTTCCCGAAGAGCTGATATTTTGTTAGGTAAATTTTTTTTACTGCTCCGGCTTCACACATTCACATTTTTACCCTTTGTCACTGCTACGTATATGGGTATGGGTAAGGCCGCCAAATATGTGTTTTTTTTGCCTGAAGCAAATAATATCAATATGTCAACATCAATTTCAAGAGAACTTATAACACTCCCGATGGCTGGAATCTGGAAAGTGATTAATTTGGTAGTTTTTCCAAATCGTAAACTATACTTAACAATTTTATATAAAAATATATAGTTACATGCTACTTGGGACTCTAAATTTTTGTTTAAAATACAGCTTCTTTCATTGACATAATATGTTACATTTAAATTTTCTTTTTTATTTTTATAACTCCAATTAAGTAATTGTATTGGGAAAATATTAAGTATTACAGTTTTATGTTATTTACAGAATATGCCATAGTTTATTTCTTTTGTGATACGAATTTTTTACTTTTTTATGTATCTAGATTAGGTTTTACAAAAGAATTGGGTTACTTTTATGGTATGTTGTTGTTATATGATAACATAAATATAACATAAAATAAATAGACTATATTTTTTGGATGTCGTATATTTGAAAAAATGTCGATATTGTACAATGTTTGCCTTATATCTATATAAGAAGATTACACTTAAATTTATAATAAGACATTTTTAATTCATACAGGTAAAGGCTATTTCTTTAACTTTGCATAATTATCACTTATAATTACAGTTATCTTTGTACTCGTTAGTATAATTAATTACATAAAAATGTAATATTTAAGTTAAGATCGACGAGAGAGCAAACAGATCGGAAAGTATAGTTTGTCACAGTTTGGAAAGAAGTTAACGAAATATATGAAAAATAATAAATTTGACTAGTAAATGCAAAAACTTTGATATCCATTACAATCTGCAGATGGACATCTTCTTGCTTCA
Organism: Antheraea assamensis; assembly: GCA_035772565.1. Lineage (NCBI taxonomy): Eukaryota > Metazoa > Arthropoda > Insecta > Lepidoptera > Saturniidae > Antheraea > Antheraea assamensis. The sequence goes on from JAQQSE010000160.1 coordinate 914,573, forward strand.
CTTTAGCTAAACTAGTTTAAATAGATTTAACCATTGAGCCAGAAGGCAACTGATTTTACGTAATGCAGAATTACTTTGGTAAGGTACCGCTTAGATCTTAGTGACCTGTTTTATCCAGTCACGCACACTGCTAACGCGCGAAAACACAACCAAATTGCCATTTTTACATTCTATGGCGTCATTTTCAACCCATGACGCTACACCGATCAAGTGACCTGTTTCATCCACCAATCCGCTGCCGCTATCGCCCTGTAATTTATTGTATTGTTACATTTATAATAGTTATTACCTGCCAGTTTTAGGTAAAACCTTAAAACCCTCATATAATCAAATTAAAAATTACTATTTAATGTAATAGACGGTGTATTGATTATGGTAATTAGTTGATATGGCGCTATTGGGAAAAAAAAGCGAGGTGAAGTGAAGATAAATGAAACTTTTCTTACATTGCATGCAGAATCATATCTAGGTGGACGTCCCTTCGCGCATAGCATATCCTCTGGCGTGAACTGTTCTAGAGTCGAACACACGTTGTTGGACTGGACTTTTAGCTCCATTGCGTGCATGTGGCTGCGCATAGTGCCCTGATGAAAAATAATAATAGCAATAATAATAAATATTCGCTTTCATCTTGGTGTTAATTAAATAAGCTATTTAATTATTTGTGTGATTACTCCATTGGATCATGTCCAACACGTACGTTGTGAAAACCTGACTTGGTTATTGGCTTCAACTAGTTGAGTTTCAGAATTGGTGATGAATGAACCTAGTGGATTTAAAGGTCTTTTCTTCTTCTCTTTCTAGGGAATTTGTAATTGATATACGACTAACACTAATAATGTAATATAGTACTTTAGTTTTAATTAAGACTATACGAACTCCGTGATGACTGGCTCCGTATCCGGCATAGCCGACGTCTAGGTCTGTGAGAAGAATTGGCTGGTCATCAATCTTTGCAGCCGCCATTGTCTTGCCGTTCAAAGGTAAAGGTTCTTCGAGTTCTGCAAGTAAGAAGTCCCATGTCGCAGCTACCTGTAATAGTAAGACAAACCATTATAACCACATATTACATATGTAACACACACACCATTATATATGTAAGTAAAATTATAGCGGTATGCACATCGCAGAAAAACTATCGGACATATTTCGATAAAAAATTTTGAGCTGCGTTTCTCAGACACATTGTTCGTATGTAAAAATTAACACGATATATTCATTTAATAGAAAAATATTAAAGTTTTAAGAAACTACAACTTTTATAAACACTACATGTACAGCGATGTGTATTTTCTGGAGATAGACAACTGGGGAAAGCGGTATGGTGTGCGTCGGATAACGTGGACGATGTTACAGGAATCAGCTAATATAAAATAATTATCATCATTAGCTTACACTTATTCCTCCTAAGTAGGGTCGGCACAACATGTTTTCCTTTTTCATTGTCCCCTGTCAGATGTCATCTCAGTATTACCGCCTATTATACACAACATTTCTCACATAATCCATCCATATCTTTTTCGGTCTTCTTCTACCCCTATATCCGTCCACTTTCAAACACAAACTTTCTTGTTACATGACTTTTATCTCTTCTCATAATATGCCCGTACCATGCTAAGAAGTATTATTAGAAATAAATATTGAATTCATATTTGTTGAGGCCTATAAGCCTATAACATCCTTTTTGGTACTTATATTTGTATAATAATCATGAAAATATATATACATTTAAATCATTTTATAGATTTTAAAGTTCTACCACAATCTCATCTGATGCCAAGTGACGATGTGGGCCAAGATGTAACTCGCTATTTTAGAGAGAATTGGCTTTTAATTCGAGCTCTCGGAATGATATTGCGGCAGATTTGCAACTTCAGAGTGGTAACTACCCAAATGGGTATTAACAAATTCCCTACCGTTTCAAGATGTTTTCCTTCACCAAAAGTTTAGGATTATTGTAGGATTTGAACCTAATTATCTCGCTATGTTTTTACTGGGATGAAAGTGTGATACCAATTCTTACCTTTGAAGATTGTTTTTTACTTTCTACAGATTCATTAAAGGTTTCCTTACTGTGAGACTTTTTTTATTTGAGCCGAATAAGGTGAATAATTTAAATTGTGCAAATTGATTTTCTTGCCTGTTTGATATCGAATGTTTCAGCATCAAGCCAGTAGGGTCCGACGGTGAACAGCGGATGGATTACGAGCCGTTTCACTAAGCGTGTGACACCTGTGTCGTCCTTTGAATTGTTAGTGCCAGCCAACACATAACGCCCACTCGTGAACAGCGTACTGGAATTTAAGACCAATAACTGTTAGATATATATACGTTTCACCCAAAGACATTGACTTTTTGTTGTGATTTGCGCCTGACTAAACCTAATAACAAGGATGATAAAGAGGCATATTTAATCAAAATATTACCAGTACAGTTTTTAAGTCAGTACTTATTTACAATTCGTTCCGGTTAAAATTAACGTAATAATTATTATGACGATCACTTTTATCGGTCATTCCATATGAAAAGTATAATTATGTTTCAACACCTAAAATATAACGGCTAATGTTAAAAATGTTTTGTTTTTATAGTTATGGCAGAATGTATGACATATACGTTATTTATATATAATTCATGCTATATACCGATTTAAGATTTGATTTATATTATAAAAATGTATAATATTTATCCTCTATTTAGGATAAAATGTCCGTGAATTGTATTTTAATAATACGAGTATTCATTAGTAAACTTGACTAGTTACGTGCGTATGTGTAAGTGATAATGACAAGTAAAACATGTTTATGCAACATATCTACGTCCCACACTCACGTTTATATATTAATTATGGGGCGTCGCGTCGCGTAGTGCGGTGTTATATACCAGTAAAGGTTGGATTTGACATTGACATATTATTCGTTTTGTTGCAACAGAAAGTTGCGTTTATAGTTTTCTTTCAAGCCGAGATAATTACAAACCAAAGTAAAATACTCTTATAGGTATCGCATAAAAGGTAAATAAAGTAAATTAATACGACCGTGTTGAAATAATTTTTTAGTTGGTTTTCAAAACACTACCATCATACAATCAAAAATATAATAAAGAAAGTTCTGAACGGTGTAGTTTACAAACAGCAAAATATAGAATTAGGATTGCACTATGTAATTTACTATATATATAAATGCAATTAAGTGTGCAATTAAGTTATACTATGTAGTCATTGAAGTTATAGATATTAGATGCTAGAATACAACCGAGAAACGAAATTTCTTAACAAAAGTATAGAGGCAGATGAGTGGAAAGAGAGGGTTCATTGGCCTTCTACTGTCAGGATGAATTAGGAGATAGGTTGTATCAGACTGTTTGTATCACACTGAATTGGCTAGGACCGGTCGTCGCCGCGCCGGTGCTCGTGATGTCGCGGCGGCTAGAACACCTTGAGGTTTTAGTACATAGGAGTTTCAAGTAATTCTTTTACATCCCGGTTCAGGGTGTTGATATTCAGGTGGTTCCTCCAAGAAAATTGTAAATGTTTTTATGAACTGTTCATTTCGTAGTTTGCAGTTTGCATATCAAGAAATTTTAAGTAAGTTTTCATAAGGTAGATGCAATGTATTAATTACATTTTTTATAATTTACACATCAATCCAGATCTTGAACATTAGTAGAAGAAAGTAATTGAGCATATAACATGAAAAAGTAGTGTACATATTACAAACGGCTTACATTTTTAAATTAAAACTATGTAAAGAAATGCTTGAAATAAAATCAGTCCCAATTTCATTGTCCTAACTTATAAGAGTGTAAAGTTTATTTTGTTGTCAATTTTGAGGTTACGGTCGAGATAACGTTTTCAATTGAAAACAGTTGATGTCATCAAAATGCCAATCATTTGTCCATGTTGGTATTTTTGTTCGTTAAAGGTTATGTTATTGGACCGAACACCAATATCTTTCTATAATAATTTTATAGAATAAACATGGTGTTTTGAGGTTGTTGTTTCATTTCTTTAATATTTCGCTTTTGGGGTTTGGTACACTGTACAACATTTGAGTTGTAAGAGAATTATTATTTTTTCTATTAAAATGTTAAATTGTTTCTGTTGTATCTGCGAAGGTAATTTAACTAAATCGATGTAAACTTATACCGAAAATCATCGCGGTAATTAGTACTACATTCTTTGTGTTATATTGAAATACTATCTGTTGCCCGCAGCTCCGCATGCGTTATGTTTATAATTGTAAATTACTTCTTATAACTTTAGCTACCTGCCAGTGAAAGTCCCATAAAAATAGGTGCAATCGTTTTGGAGATAGTACTACAGACGAAGCCACGGTTGACAGCTAGTCTAAAATAAAGTAGCCTCTGTGACCCACTGTAATTTTAACTATCCGTCAGTGAAATTTCTGTCAAAATCGGTCTAGCCGTTTCGGAGATTACCCGGAACAACACACAGACAGGCACAAAGACAAAAGTTTTAAAAATTGTATTTTTGTTATCAGTATCGTGTATACGTTCATATCCAATCAGTAAAAAGTCGTTATTTTGATATTACATACAGACAACTCATTTTTATTATATGTATTGATAAGAGTAAAGCATAACTAAGAATAAGTAAACAACTGGGCTATATAACTTTAACCTTGAATCTATAATATATATTTATATAGGAATTATCTGCACTTTGGCGCATAAGGGTCATCAAAGTCGTATCACCACAGAGTATATTATATAAAATGATGACTTAGTGCTCACTGCTCATTTGCCTCTTTACTTTTATAGCAGCCGATCTGGTCTATATATTGCAATACTTTTTTAATCATATTAATGCTATTCTCGTATGTTTCCTGCGGTAAACTGATTTACCGGCTCAAAGTCTTTCACTGAACTGTGAACTAAAATGAAACATTTAAAACGATAACAGAGCTAAAATTTAAAATTTCTATACCGTACTTGAAATTAGATATAGGTATTATCAGTGTTTTACACGGTGGTCGCATCTATATTGTTTTCATAAAAAGAAGATCTGTGTCCAGTAGTTATGAAGAAGGCTTGCGTTATATTTTCATACAAAACGAATCTTAATGATTAATCTTTGATCATAACAATACTACTGAGTACATTTAAAATTTTTGAAAGTGTGCCCCTACCACATATAACATGACTATAAGAAGACCCAGTAAAAATATGAATCATAACTTGTTGAGCCGGTTTAGTTGTAAATGGCAGATCAGCATCATTGAATTTCGTCTTACTTTTTTTACTACAGCGACGGTGAAGATCTGTTCCGTTATGTTCATCATTTTATTTATAAGTATTTATTTTTGAATGTAATGGAAAAATTAAAACAACTATTTAGATGCAATTTGGATATTAAAGATTTCACTATAGATTTATACTTTGGGTTATTTTGATATACTAATTGGTTTATTGGTTAATGGCATTATCTTCTTGAAAGACATGTTAATTGCGTTCTAAGAAAACAAGAATACAGTCTTCTTTTAGTGCAATAGCTGCCGCAAGAAAATCACGAGTACTTTTGATACGGTTAATCTCGTTTTACTGGATTGAGTTTTGTATTTCTTGGTTTTGAACAATTTATTTTAATTATAATACGTTATTAATTTCTGTATCTTTTAGATCTCGAGTTGTCGACCTTCCTATGACTACATTGAACGTAAACTGTTAGACGTTTTTAGCCAGTTTTTTCTAATATATTCAAACCACTGAAGTCCTCGCTGTGCAGTATATTTTTATTTGACATGTATGCATATTATATTTATATAAAAATACATGCAACTAATATTTTGAATAGTGACTAATTTATACGGCCCAGTGACTTCCATCATGTGCACGACACGGAAATATAAAGGTTGAACGATACGTTTTTTATTAAAGTATTCGAGGAAAATCCCAGGACATTATGTATTCTAAACACGCATAGTTGTTTACGAACAGATGCGATCATAACCAAGGTGTTATTACAAAATATACAGGTATGATTAAATATTTCTATGCAAATAAAAGTGCTCAAATTCGTAGTAGATGCTAAAATGAACTACTCTAGTGATACAGAAGAATTATTATATAGTCAGAAAAATGTACGATACTTATAGGCTTATTACATCTAAACGAGTTTATTTGTTCGTTTAAGGTGATTTAAGTGTACTGACAAAATGGCGGCTACCATTGTAGAAATTTCAAAGCAGTTTTTGTGATATGTCAGAACTTATTTTCGACGTTATTGATTTCTAACTCAAATCCTTTTGTGTACAGTAATAAAAATATATCATGCAAATGTCACAAATAAAACATGGATACAAACACTAAATGACTAAGATTCCTCGAAAACAAATCCATTACTTTATAGGTTTTAGCGTTTGGTTTCAATTTCTTCTTCTGATAAATAAAAATGTCACAAAGTAAATAATTTTATTGTTTTCTGTTATTTCTTTAGGTATAAATAATTGTATTCGTATTTGTTGCCTGTTTACATCGAAAACATACTTGTAGTATGTGATTAATTGTAATATTTGTATTGGTGTGGAATAATAATTAATTAAAACTGTACATCCTTCTTCTGGAAGTAGGTATATAAATGACGACATCGGTCAAGAGCTTTGTTACTATAAACAAAGGAAACGTTTTTATAGTCTCAGTGCTAAGTATTCAAATAATCCATATGATTTCTAATTGAGCTAGCTTTACTACCCACATATTCCAAAATTACAACTATGATAATAAGACTTCAAATAAATGTCCCAAAATGTTTTGTCTGTTCGTTTACTAGGAAGCTTAATCCAATTCTGTTCAACTATAAATTACAAGATATTTGACTATAGCCAGAACTTATTATATGAGAGATCTTGGTGTTATTTTTTATTGTAAGCTTATTTTTGCTCTTCGCATTGATAACATTATAAGTAAAGCATCTAAATCTAAAGCTCTTGGTTTCATCCGTCGTATTTCATCGAATATTAAAAACATTAAAACTTTTAAAAATGTTTTACTGCACCTTTATCCGTATCACCTGGAGTAAGTTTGCTAAATTTGTGATATTTATATTGAGAGAATAGAACGAATTCAGAAAAGCCGTCAACGGTACTTGCAATACTTTTTTCTTGAATAATTTACTTATATTTGTGCAAACTTCTAAATGACCCTCAATCTAACCTATACTTTGTTTTATAACATTAATTTAGCTGTAAGTTTTCTTAACAATTTCAAAATAATATAAAACAGGAAAATACCACAAATTGTACATTCATTCAGTGGTTAAACCAAATTTTTATAAATTATACTCTTACGTAGCTTAATAGTGTTCCGGATATCTTGGCGTTTCTGATGGTTCTATATAATGATTGCGGTCTGTGTAATAACTACGATATATGAGCTACCGTGACCGCTATTTGATAAAGACCCATTAATATTTTCTCATATCAAGTAGACCAATTGGTTATTATTATCTAAGTTTAAATTACAATCCAGCGATAGAACGCGTGACATATCGATAATTGCGGTTTCGTATGTAATGTGAATTTCAATAAACAACATCAAGATTACTCGGGTACATAGAAAACGATTTTCTTAAACCACCATCTTATGGAAAAATGAAACTCCACAATTTTAAATAATTTAAATAATCATGAGTTTATAGATTCGTTTTTTTTTAAATTATACACGTTCATTCATTTGCTGTTGGCTTTAACGATAGTATTGCAGTACCATGAACTATAATTCACTATAATAGAACAACGTGATAAGTCTTTAGATAGGTAGCAAATATGATGTAGAATTAAGAATATAGATCCAATTTTCTAAAAGTTATGTTAGTTTACTGTTATAATATGTTTACATATAAAAATATCTTAAAATGAAAAATATGAGATAAAAAAGTTCGATATAAAAAGTGAGTTACTGAGAAATATTAAGAAGACAGTAAGGAGATCTTCAAAGACGTTGACAGAAATAATGAAATGACGTTCGGTTGTTCAGTTTTATTTAATTACTACCCAACTTCGTGTGTGTGGAACTTAATGCAAAAAAATGCTGATTAATAAAACCACCTGAATGTATATCTGTATATTTCTAAGCAGAATCTCGGGATACGGCGTGGTGCTCAAAACAACAGGTAGCTGTGCTTCAAACACATTCTAATTTTTTACTGGTCGACATAAAGGTTCTCGATACTATGAATTTAAACTAATAAATGAGCTGATTGCTATTCGGTGCAAGAAATTTTTTCTGATGGTCTCATTTGGTAGCAAGTCTCACCGAACCGTTTTATTATACCGATAACAGATCATTACCCAAAACCAAATATCAATGCAGTATTGTCCGAATGTGGAAGTTATCAGATTATGAAAAAAATTAAGAAAAAATTGTTCGAAGCACAATCAGGCAAAAGAGCCACAAAACATAATAATTCAAATTTCATCCAACAGACCGAATCGAAAACCCATTGAGAGCAGTCATGTTTATTGGATATTAGTAATTCAAAGAAATTGTGTAGTGTATTTTTTATTAGAATAAAAATCATCAAACTTGAAAGTTATGAAACCATTCATTTGAAATTAAAACTTAAAAAATGTTATTTTACATTAAATATTTGGTGTTATAAGCATGAGTATAAAATATATAGCATAGTATGGGAATTGCAAATACCTAAACCAATTATTACAATCGTAGATACACAACCCTGAACCCAATGATTGTAAGACTCAACAATACTTAGATAACAAACAAATTTTACCTGATATAGAATCAACACATGTAATAACAGAACTTTAATTGAAATTTATTAATTTTTCCTTCTTTTTTTCCAACGATTATGCTATTAACCTAACAGGTCTCTACAGCTTTAGGGGACTACAATTGAGATTTATCTAAAATGGAGTTTAATTATTGTCTAGGTTTATGTTTTCGGAAAAAATCTTGTCGCCTTAATTCAGGAATCACGCTTTGTTTGACAACGCCATCTCTAGTTATATTTTTGAAACTAAACACTTTGTGACTATGACTTAATTTTGGCAGCCGCCGCGCCCGTGCTCCATAGAGATTATTTTGTAACTATATGTTAAAAATATGCAATTTGAAGACGAGAAGTTGTATGTCAGAAATGCGCATATCAACATTTCAAATTATTAAGTTTATTATTGTGTAGCTTTTAAGTACATGATACGTATTTTTGTGAAAGTTTCGTATAATTTTACACCTATTTTTCAACTTTGTCGACATGGTATTATTGAAATGAACTTTCTTTAGAATCGTTGTAGTTTGAAATTCGATGAAACAAAAATGCTTCATAACAAAAGGATAAAGAAATATGTAAATATGAATTAGCCTACTTATTAATTTTTTCTGCTACTAATTAAACTGATTGATAATTTCGCAATGTTCCGTTAAGTTCCTGTAGCTGAATTGTACTGTTTTAAAGTAGTCAGGTGTAACTGGCCTTAACAAGCCAACAGTGTAGTCAGTATATAAAAAAAATGTTTTTAAAACGGGCCTAAGACGTCGGCTTGTAACCAAACTGCGAGTTTCTTTTTTGTTCTTCACTTCTTTCAAGAAGCATAGACAGATGAAATATAGCTTAAATTTTTAGCTAATTTGTCTGCTATAACAAAAAGAAAATATAATCAAAATTCGTAAAAAATTTCATGAACTACAAATTTTTGACTTTTATCCTTTTTTATCCTCGAGAACCCCTTGTGTTTTATGTGACAAAATGTATCCTATATGTTACTTCATAATATTAGTGTGAAGTTTCGTCAAAATTGGTTCAGTACTTTCAGAGTGATGCGCATACACAGGGACAGACAGACAAAAATTCTAAACAAAATATTTTTGGTTTCTATATCGATAACAAAGTCCACTTCAATTATAATTTCAAAAAATATTTAATGTACAGATTTGGCTTAGTTACAGTTTTATTATATTTATAGATATGGTATTATTATTAAGAAAGATTTGATTTCATTTTTTTTATCTTTTCTATTATCTTTAATCGTTTACATTATTAATGTATACCAATGTTCGTTAGGTTGCCGTTATAGTTGAGGTCATATTCCGGGACCAGTATATGAATAGAAAAATTTCGAAATTGAAACTGATAAAGATATATTACATTGTATCTGCGTCGTGACATTCGTATTCTACATAGTTGTTTAATATTTAACAAAATACCGCATATAACCCACGTAAACATTATTTCATTTCAAAAGTACCTAATGATTACAAAAATAAAAAATGGATGATGGTTTTCCCTATATAGATTTGTTGATATAAACATACGGTAATGACATTGCCGTCACAGGTAATTACACACCGGACAAAATAACCATTTAATGAATATTACACGGATACACATGCGGATGTGATTTAATAGGTACTACATATGTTTCCTAAAAAAAAAATTCGGAACAAGCATCTTTTAATAATCAGTTCCACTAAAAAAGATGTTCATTTGATTGGAAATAATATTATGTATGAGTTTTGTCGAAAATAACCGTTTTTTTTTGTTTGATCTAATGATATTATTATGTAGTGTTGCCCAAAATCGAGCTTGATCTTGCAGTCTGGGTCTTGTTCTTGCATTTTTGCAAGACCAATACCGGCAAATTTCAGTAAGACCAAGATCAAGACCGACCCCCGCAAGACTTTTGTAAGACGAGATTAAGCCTGCAAGACTCTTGTGGTCTTGCAAATTAAATTATACTTAAAGGCGAATGAAGTCGCACGTAATAGCTATTAATAATGCACATTATTACTGTACAAATATTTGCTGTGTATTCATTTCTATCGTATTCTATATAGACAAGCTAAAATTATGGATGTAATATTAAAATAACAACGTTTTGTTGACTAGATATGAAAGTATATACGCTACTTATAGCAAAAATTCAATTTTTAAAGTGTTTGTCGGTCTGTCTATTCCGGGTAGTCACAAAACCGAGTGGACCGATTTACGGGAATTTTATTGAAAACGAATTATAAGGAGTGTAATAAGCTATGTTATTTTAGACTAGCGGTTACACGCGACTTTGCCCTCAGTGGAAAGTAATAATGGGCTCTCCAAAACAGATTGACTGATTTTCACGGGATTTTTACATAGCTGATCTTCTAAGGAGTAACATAAGCTATTTTATTTTATATTAGGTGTTATCCGCGGCTAAGTCCGCGTGAAATTTAGCTAAAATATATTGTTCACTGTAATCATGTGCGCGAGCCGTGCGCTGTACTGAGCTGCAAGAATTAATATAATTTACATTTGTATATTGTGTGTAATTGAATTATATTTAAATCACTTAGTAACCATAGCAATTTAAGAATATTGCGTCAAGTTCAATGAGCACTATTTAGTTAATCATAACTGTTTACAGATGATACATTGAGGTTTATATTATTATTTATATTAATGCAAAATTTTAAAAGTTCACCACTTTCTGTATATTTAATTAGTACAATAATTATCATTTCATTGTTTACAATTTAACTTTATAATTATTAGTAATGTTGAAGATGAAGAATTATTCCTAGTAAGATATTAATTGATAAACGTATTACTTTAAGAGTTTCACAATATAATTCCATGCAGAACGGACAAACGGTTACTACTTGTATAGTCGAAAAAACTTAATTATATTGACGGTATGGGCATGTTATATCTATACCATCACATTTTTATTTCCAATTGAGCTTTGGCTTTAGAATAGAGCTCAGATTAATAAGTTTAATTGTATAGATTGTCTTTCTTTTACTACTCTTCCATTCATAATTATTTATTGGTTTAGTTGTACTTTAGTATGTCTATATGGCTAGTTTAATATAAACTCAAAACGTATTTGTCTATGTATGTAGCTGTCTGTAGCTATGTTCTAGAGTTTAACCTAAAGCATTTAATTTATTAAAGCTGCCATTTAAGCAATAGGCTAATAAGTAATTGCAAGACTTGCAAGACCTGCAAGACTCTTGCTGCAAGAACAAGAGCAAGACCAATACTGAGAGCGCAATATCAAGACCAAGACCAATACTGAGAGCGCAATACCAAGACCAAGACCAATACTGAGAGCGTAATACCAAGACCAAGACCAAGACTAGACGTGTTGACGTAAGACCAACACCAAGACCAAGCCAAGTCTTGTCTTGGTCTTGCATTTGGGCAACACTATTATTATGATAGCAAGGAGTATCTTACAAGGAGTACCTTTGAATATCTCATATATTTGCTCCCTTATCTGGTAATAATTAAAAAAAAAAGTAAGAAACGTGTTATTACTTCATTCCTTTGAGGTTTGTTTGTCCAGATGTGATGTACATTTCATTTATTTATATAAAAACTGCAGTCTACGACTATATGGCTTTTAAGTTATAACTGAATACTGCTAATGTTTTTATACAATATCTTCAATATTCTTTTTGTTGGTCTTTTCACAATACGACGCCATAAAATAAACACTACAAATTTCAATATAAAGTGTATGAATTGTTATATAATATGTATATGCATATGCGTACCAGTGAGCAGCTGTGAGAATCCAGTTTGGACTGATAATGGACCCGCCGCAGGTACGTCCGAAAAGCACAGCGTGCGGAAATCTCTCATGAACTGCTCTCGAGTCAGTTTTGTCTGCAACTGTTTTTTCTTCTAAAGTAGTTTTACTGCTAAACTCAGCTGGAAATAAAATAAATAATCTGGTAAATTATAAATCATATTATAACCTAGACCTTTCTTATTTATAAATAATTCTAGGTGGTAGAGCTACGCTGAAACTATTACTGGTTTCAGAATGAATGAGTCGGCTCGCCCGGGGTAGTACCACCCTCTCACAGAAAGCCGACGTGAAGTAACAGTGCTTGCACTTTTGCGTTTCGTTCGGTCAGTGAGAGCACCGGAGGCCCACATATATTAAAAGGCCGGCAACGCACTTGCGACTCCCCTGGTGTTGCTAGTGTCTATGGATGGCGGTGATCACTTACCATCAGGTGACCCACCTGTTCGTTTGCCCCCTATAATATATAAAAAAAAATATACATATATTAAATTATGACAATATTTATATCTAAAGGTTATGCAATTTTTTACGAACATTGGAAACATATAAAATCTAAGTAAAGGTAAGAAAAAAATAGCACACTGAACTCATACGAGGGAATTACGGTCAACCTATGATAGCAGTGATTAACAAGGTGTGGAACTTTACTGATAACATCACCGTGGAGTAGCATGACAAGGTTAAAAATAATGTTTGCTTTGATACATCGTCGATTACATCTCGTTTTCAAAATTTTTATTGCGAACTTAACTTGTAAGAATATGGTATATTGCGTGTTTACTTCTTCGTATAATATTGAATACGAAATTGTTATTGTATTCCTTTCTATCTTCGACCATAAATGTATATTACAAGACCATGTAATGTTGCCTAAAGAAAAGAAACAATTAGTAGGTCTTCCCAATAACAACTTGCGCGTTTACGCTTTGGCGCTCGCCCCAGTAGTCCGGTGAAGTTGTGAACATCCTTTTCAAACTGACTATACGCTGTTGGTCTGATGGGCCTTCACAGCTTCACTGGACTAACGTTAGGCCATTAGCGTATAGTCAGTTCGAAGAAAAAATGCGTTGACCCAAATATCTCGGTGAAGCTGTGGAGTTCTATCAGGGCGATAGCGGTTAGTCAGTAAAAAAAGACGTATTTTGCAAAAGCAAAAGTATACCAAAAATGGCCAAATATCGGCTTTAAAATGACAATTTCAGGCCATGCACGAGCGTTGTTTTAGTGTAAATAATACGTTTCCTACGAGTAAATGTATAAAGTGCACATTTCAGATTATCCCTAATCAGAATTTATCATTTTACAGCCAATATTTGACCATCGACTGAATTTCAAATAAAAAAATCTTATATAAGAGAATTCAGTTTAGTAACTACTTTTTGCAAAGTGTAATAATCAGTCATAAAGTAATTATCTAATAATAGCTGATGCCCTCGGCTCGGCATGAGCTTTTTGAATTCTATTAATGAAACGTAAAATTGTGGGAAAATGTACAATTACAAAAATGCTTTTTGAAAACCATTTGTGGGTAAGACACGTACGGCACATGAAACGTATTCATTAAATATGTAAATATTATTGCAGCATGGGATTTACCATTAGCAACATATTTGTAAGTTTAACCGATTATTTATATCCTGTGATTTCAAACTTGTGGAATCGAAAATATAATAGTTATTATTACTTCAATTATACATCAGTGAAAGTCCTGTGATAGCTAGTCTAAAACTAAACAACCAAGGTTACTCCTTATAAGGTCAGTTATCTCTCAGTGATATTCCCGTCAAAATCTGTGTAGGCGTATCGGAGATTACCCGGAACAAACAGATAGACAAACATACACTTTCATATTCATTTAGTAAAAAGCTGTTACTTTAATATTACATAGATACACTTATTATTGTATGTATATATTAAATGAGTAATTCTTCAAGTTTAGAGATATAGAAATACGTAAATTATCTCTTTTTGGTAAATTCAAATAATATTACACCTACATATGAATTCATAAGACGAACGAAAGTATTTTAAAAGATCAGTATAAGTTCTTGAGGCGAAGGTTAAACGAGTTGACTCAAACTATGTGAAATCCACAGATATTTATTGAAATCTGGAGTTTTCATTAAATCAAGTGATTTATTTTTTGTTATTAGTAATATCAGTAAAACCAAACTTCTACATTTAGTCTCATTATATATTCACCATGACGAAACATAGGAAATGTTAGTGTACTCTAACTTATAGTGAAATCATATATAATATTAAAGTAGTAGGTATTCATACTCAAATATCTAAGTTTGTTTCCTATAACATTTACTATTATATTTCGCGGGTAAATAACAAAGTCGAGTTTCTACAATATTTACAGACATTTAAATCGGTATTTCCGTTGTGCAGAAATATGATATTTATTTAACCTCACTGACATACTTGCTTTATCCTGTCAATCTAGTTATTTAAGTTCGACTTAGTGTAGTAGTTTCGATTGTCGAGTTGATCTATTAATAAAGGTTGTTCATATTATTGCCATCAAATATTCTATCAATGCCATTATGGTTTTTCATTCCTTCATTTTCATTCATACAGTGTGTAAGATTCGATTATGGAAGCACACCTATTTCTTCCACAAAGTTCACAGTGCTTTATTCCGATAATAAAAATGTGATTAGCGACAGGCACACAGCGCGTTCTAACACAAACCTCAGGATTGCGGTCCTTTTGAGGTTGCTTACAAATATTTATGGACTTCAGAGAACAGACAACATCAGTGACAGTTGACACCTGTTTGATACTTCATACTACAATAAGACAACATATATTAGAAATGACGCAAAAATAAAATTACATGTATATGTACGTAAAGTGATCCTAAATTAACTCTTTATAATCAAAAATATTTCATAAATCTTTCAGTACTTTGTAACAACTGAGATCGAACTCATTAAGGTCAATCCTATAAAGTCCACGTATACCACACACTAGGTATGCATGACCAATGGTGTTCAATCTGAAATCTGTGACTTTGTCTGTCTTAAATACACTGAAGTGATATTCATCACTCATTCACTTCAATGTATGATAATTATGGTTGAATCGCGGTCGGAAATTTGTAAATCACAGCTATTGCAGATTAAATACCTGCTAGAATATTGAACTCGTCGTTAGGCAGATACGGTAAAGATTTCGCTTGTTATTTTTTACATTCAAGAAAACCAATGTAATACATATATTGGCTGTATAGTTGAATATGGTGAGTGTCTTAAGCGCTTCCCTTAGTAGTCCGGTGAAACTGTAGAGGCCTGTCAAGCCAACAACGTAGTCAGTTCAAAAAAGAAACTGTATTGTTGATGTTTCCGTACATCGTAATAGGATATGGTTTGTACATGTTTATATTGTATTTAACTTAACATATTATAATTGCTTTGTGTCATGCTGTGGTAAATTGCGGTAAAATGATGATAGGCATACGGTTCAATAGCGGACTAATTAGTGGTGTACACTCATGAAGCCCAATGAGCTTATCGCTTATCGGGGAAAAACTAGCTTCGCTACTATTTTCTAGGCAATTATTGATGTTTTCATAACTACTCTATTGTTTATCTACAGGAAATTGTTAAATTATTACATTCTGAACTAGATAATTACGAATACAGGTAAAACTTCTGTTTTTTTATTATTTGAAAATATAAACATATGACATCACTTTGTATACAGAAAAAGTCCTGTGATACAATGTTAATATTTCTTCTTATTATGTACTATATAACAACGACAATACAATTTATAGATGCATATTTATATTTTGGATAAAATTGTATTTTAATAAATAAAAGTAATAGTAAAAATAAACGAATATAAATATGTATGAAAAAGTAAATTATCTAAATGTAGCTAAGACGTTTCTATGTAAATAATATAAAGATTGAATTTTATTTATAAAAGCAAATTAACAATTGATAAGGCTGATATTATTATTAGCTAATTGTAGTATAAAATAATATGTATTGTTCTAATATATCATTAACATTAGTAAGTAACTCTGTATATTGTTGTCGTTTTATAGAACAAATATCAACGATAAATTTGAATTATTAGTAACTTTTACGAAATATAAACCAAAAACTGTTGGAACAGATATATCTTACTTGTGAGGTTATAATAGATTTTTATAATTAAAGGTGTACGATTTGGTTTTCTATTAATTTCACTTGTTTTTCTTAACACTGTATGTAATTTTACATTTTATAAGGCACTTTTACGTGTTGTTCTATACAGCGTACAGTTTCAAAATAATTTGACATGCCTATATAATATATGTAGAAGACAGTACACACGATAAATTTCAATAAAGATTAAATAAAGGTGAATTTGTAAAATCACCACTGTTTAGTAAAAATCTTTATCAATCTAATATACATTTTGTAATAATTTATTACTATGCCAAAATGAATGTGAGATATAACGATTTGAAAACACTGCTAGTGGTTTGATGAACGTTTATATAATTGTGATGTTATATGTAGTTTCTAATATTTAATGTTATCTTATTGATAAAGTACAAGTTTTACAAGTATTTATAATTTAGTACACATGTATGAATTACAACAGAATAGTCAAACTATTGAAATTTAACAAACGAACGTTTAATATGGCTGTTAAAAACATTGACGTGTGTCGATTTTACCCATATTCTTTTAAAATGCTATCGTTTTATATAAAAGTAATAGATAGATATTGAAGTTCAATATATGTTTTTATCATTGAATCAATTATTATTATATCTAATAAATAAATGTCAAAGTTCAATTAATTTATCTTTAAGAATTTAAATGTCGCAGTGCGTGAATATCGCGTGTCATACATAAGTCACGTAAGTCGTACATAGAATTCAACACAGATTAAACTGGTTTGACAATAAGAAACTGAATAAGGTACATTTTAAGGTAAGTTAATTGTTTTGTCTTGAAATATACCTTATGCTAATGTTTTTAGAGTCGAGTTTAAATATATTTAGTAGGTATGGTCACCGTATTATATTTATATTATACAAGGACCCCAATAATTATCAGCTGAAAGATTTGTAAATTAATGGCGCTAATGCTATGGTTATAATATTTTATTATTATGAAAAAAATACTATGAAAACTTTTTAATTCAATTCAATTCTAAATTGAAATAAATTAGGTTCATTTTAATAAGTAAGGTAGATCAATAATTTGTAGTAAGTGTATTGTTATTATTAATGAAACATAAGTAGCATTTTAATAAGATACTTTCTTATATATATATTATATATGCCGCTGATAAAATCATTTTTTTAACATTTATGTTCGAACATAAAATATGGTCGGAACTAAATTAACGTCTTTACCAATCTTCAAGAGCTTTTAAACGCAACGGAATATATGTCCCCGATAAAATATAGCACTTTTAAATTATAAGAAGTGGATTTAACCTTTAAATATGTTATGAATTGAACACTCACTTAATTTTTCGTTGGTTAGTTGTATGTCGTTAACACCAGCGCAGGCGCGCGCGCACGCGACCAACGCCACCACCACTGAAACAGTCAACTGTCTTCGACAACACATTGCGCTGTTATTTTGTTCCGTTCGCACGAACACCACACTTTATATGAATCGATTTACTTCTCAATGCGTTGCCGCGCCGTCTAGGTTTTATATATTTTTTATCGATTACGTATTCATGTCGTTGACAGTTCTGCTAATTCCAGCTGGTAAAAACCACAGTTGTCATAGCCGTCAGTAATTGTTTGTAAGTGTTTTTTCTCAACAATTTGCATTATTTCATGTTTGTTTGTAGGATTAAAAGCAAATAAAATTCAATTTCAAAAAAGATTTCATGATTCCTCTATATCGCAATATTAATTAAAATGTAATTGTTATATTAAAATAAGATACAAAAAAGTTTTCGATATTTTTTTAACAACTTATTGTTATTTGAGAAAAAAATTACGAATATCACATATCGATGTCGTACATCAGTATTTAGTAGGAATACATATGCAAATTTACTGAAGCTTTTTTAAATTTAAGAAATGTTGGAGAATATTTTTGAGGTTGGTTTTTAAGGTTGGGCCTTTGGGGAAATAGAATGATTTTTTGTATGTGTACTACACCCTAATTATTTTTCTGTCCCAAAGAACGAGAAAAGAGATAGACAAAGAAGAGAGAATACTTTCGGGTAATTTCATATCTGGACAAAAAAAATTATTTAAATTTAGGTCAGATTTTAAAATGCGCATAGATTCGATTTATATTTTTTATCATTGTTAGCATTAAGATGGGTGCAATGTCCATCTGATGGTACGATGTTCGCTTGTTGGTACCATAAAATGTAATACTTAAAAAATTGGATACCTTTAATACTTTAAAAGTTGGTAGGACGATTTCTAAGTCCGCCCGGCTAGCTACCACCCTCAACTTGAAAATCTATTGCCAAGCACCTGTCGGTGTGTTCCGGCAGCTATACTTGAGAGCCAGTCTCTCTCTAGGTTTAACGTGACTACTATCTTAGACCACCTCATTATTTAACATTAGATGAGATTATGGTCAAAAGCTAACCTATAAAGTATAAAAAAGAGACTATTATTTTTTTTGATGAAGTTTTCGAGTGATGCTGAATAAGATAAAAATATATTTTTTAAATATCAATATACACATTTCTTTCTTATTTTAATTAAATAAAGAAAATCACTTCTCTATGCGTAAGGTACGCACAGTCAAAGATTTACAATAAACGTTGATATAGTCAAATCCATCAATGTTGCAGTCCGTATAATACGCCCAAGGTTATCATTTCTAAAGTTTTATTTTATTTTATTATATTTTACAATTTTTCGGAAAACTTACAGCTAGATAAACATTATAAAACAAAGAATAGGATACATGAAGGCCATTTACAAGTTTTCACAAATAGTTAATTGTTAAAAACATATATTGAACTTCAATATCTATCTATTACTTTTATATATATTTATGACATATAAGCATATACATTTATGAAGACAGCAGACGCTGTGACTTTATGTTTATAATGTATATATTTCAACCAGTCCGGAATATTCATATATTATATAAATAAGTTTAAATAAAATAGTATGTCATCAACATAAAATTCGAAATTATGATGTATTTCTTAAAGTTAGGAAACTGAAGTAGCAACAAGGTTGGAACGTTAAAACGTTTAAGTATTCGTCTATCTAATGGCGGATGTAGGGAGAGGTACGGGACACGAGCTAAGATTGTGCAAATAAATTATGGATCTGTGACTGCAAAGGTTAATAATGACTATACCGATTACATAACTTTAACTTTTAATTGTACGGGCATACTACCCGAAGTCGTGGTATATTGCAAAATATGACAAAACTATATAACATCGTCAGAAAAAAATTAAGTGAAAAGTTCTCTCCTTCTTTGGTAATCCTATCGTTTAAATGGACTGGCTTGAATGTACGATATATCCGCCAAAACATTGCTTCTACGATGAACCTGAAAGAAGTACTAGATATCTTCAGCAGAAAATATAAAAGTAAATTATAATGAATTAACATTAAGTTTATTTCAATAACCCTTTATTACAAGATTTACAATTGTTACTATAGTTAATCAATTATGCCATTGGTAAAGTATTAATACCAAAGACTAAAGGTAACACTTCTGACTTTTTTGGTATTTACCTATCCCAGACATAAATACTGGATACACCCTTGCATCTATCTTAAGGAAGGGATTCAAATGAAAATCATCATAAGCAAAATGTTACGTGGATTACCTTTTTACGATATAGAACAATAGTTTTGCTAAAATCATTAAATAGCAAGTTACTGGATGTTCAAAACACAAAATCGTTTACAGCTTGCGATATGTCTATATGTGGCTGTAAGCTGGAAAGGGTTGACGATGACAATCGTTTCAGAAAACATAGATATAGATGAAGACATACTGAGTCATGTTAAGATAAAACTGGAAAAACAGTAGAATCCTAATGACTAAAAATAAGCACTTATTCATGGTAGAATAATATTGACGCATAAATACACCAGATAATCAAATAATGCGGGTTGCTCCTTACGTCAATCGTTTCCCTGTAGTCATTTCGTACCGCGTGTGGTATACTTACTCAGATATTATAATGCTTATGTGATATACTTAGTGTCACGTGAAATCACTAACACATGCGACTGTGTAGATCCTACACGGTAGGACTTACATCAAGGTTGCCGAGTTAACCGACTCATCACTCTAGTTCTCGGGGCTAAATAAAGTAACTGAGGTTTTACAAATCATATGTTTTTACGCTAATTTGTTTAAGGAGTAGTGGAACAACGATATCAAAATGTTTAACCTATGGTTTATATTGATTAATAGGTTTTGAAAAACAGTTTTGTTTAGTTTTTTGTTTTTTTTTTTTTTATGTTTCGCCGTTTATATGATTCGGTTTTAGTAATCTTTTGTTGTAAGAAGACATCATAATTTGTGATTGGATATGCTTATCTGTGAATGACAAGATTCTAATTTGTGCATTCGGTATAAAGTTAATATCACTGAGTTATTCATATATCTTTCGACTTCTGGGTTCCCAACTAGTTTATATACTCTCGGTGCTGTAAATAAACTCTGGAAAGCGCACAGTGAAGATTTCTAACTCGCGTAGTTTGATCTCAACTACTCTAACCTGATCTTTACTATTTAGTAATATCATCCTTATAAGAAAAAAAATGTTTGGAACCTAAACACCATGAAGGGAGTGACTGTAGTCTAGCGTGTAGGTTTAGCGCAGACTTTCTTCACTAAATGTTGTCATAACTTGTAATCCAGTAGGTTTAAATCTGGATTAGAAGAGGCCAATCTTCATGTCCCATGTAGTCAATTCCACGGGCAGTCAGCCGGTTCTGCGTGCTTTGTGCTTTCTGAGCTGGCACAAAATGCCGCTGGAATATCCAATGTCTGTTTTCGAATATTCTTTGGGAAAGAAGTTTCACTATATTTATTAGGGCGGTATTTTGGTACACAACACTGGTTTTCACACCTTTTTCATAGAAAAACACCTTTTTCTTACGTGCGGAAATCCGTCATATCCACGCCACCCTCCCAGGGGAGAAGGTGGGTAGTGTGAGACTTGTACTCACTAAAACCCCACGGTGTACATTCACCTCTTTTATTGGGGCGACACGAGATCTCTTGAGTATTCATCGTGTCGCCCCAGCGATTAGCCCGGCGTCAATCAGCGCTGCCGGGCTCCGTCCTTGTCATATCTATATATAAAACACCTTTTTTTTATTAACATGGGAAATCCCTTATAAATACCCATCCTCCTCCCGGGGTAGAGAATAGGTTATGTCCGACTCGCACGGACTAAAACACCACGGTGTATATATAAAGAGTTTTTTTTAATCTACCCTATGATGAACGAGCCGAAATACGCTCGTCCTTACCTCATCCCCTGTCCCCTGTGATAAGCGTAGTGGTAACGTGATGGGTGCCATCTTCCAGGGCATAAACCCCAGCCCGGTACTGAGTGAACCGAACTGATATAAACAAAGAAAAATGGGTAATGGTTATTTATTTATCTGTTACATATTGCTACACAAGACATTTAATACTTATAACAAAATATAATATTTTACAAACATATTGTGCTAATTACGAAGAAATCATGATTACATGATTACATTTACATTTTACGTGCATTCTAACCATTAACTCTGATATCTGTGATGAAATCTTGTGGATATCTGAATTTATGTGTGAGTGTATCCAGACCATGTGTTCTATGCACAGTTCTATGTTTCTCTTCGCTATTAAATAATTACAATATCAGTTTATTTTGAAGTTCAGTTTTTGTATAATAATGTCCCTTTTACACTGGAATAAAATAATATGATGGAACTTCGCGGCATACACTCTTCAAATAATCGCGGGTTTTCGTGTGTTCTAAAAGGAATTGTATTGAAGAGTTTGGGACAATCAATATAAATTATATTAAAAATAATACATCGATCTCATGATGATGTGACATTGTAAAAGTCTAAACTGAAGTATAAATCTTGCTATATTTTTTCAATTTAAAATTTAGATATCTCAGATATTTTTTACGACTTTGTAAATGAAACCAAACCTTTTTTAATCTGTATGAATGTAATTGTAATAATACGTGTTAAATGTTTTAGAATCCATCATCACCCTCTAATCTCGAATGATAGAAACCCTATATACGGGTAACATATTAGGTGTATATGAATTATTTATAGGTTGATGTTTTCTTGTTATATTTTATAGTAGTTTACATTTCAGTGTCGACAGTTTAGATTGCAATAGTTACAAAGATGAAAAAGTTCATTCTGTAACGTGTGGCAGTCGTTAATAGTGCGAATAATGCTGAATATGTTGGTGATATAAGCCTCAATAAGGTACATAATAGTGGATCTAAAGGTCAGTGATCTAAAGGTGATCCCAACGGTATACCTGAGGGGATAGATTAATAGCGAGATACGAATTCTACAATCCTAACTGCTTGATATTTGTTATGTATATATGCTCAAAACCACCTTAAGAGATCGTCATGCATACCTATCTTGGCAAGTATAATTAGAGAATATCGTGATTAATACGATCAAAATATTAAGAGTAAGCTATATATATATATTACTAGCTGTTGTCCGCAGCTCCACATGCGTTTTTTTTATAATTGTAAATTACTTCTTCTAATATCAAGCTATCTGTTAGTAAAAGTTCCGTGAAAAATGGTTCAAACGTTTTGGAGATAGTACTGGAAACAAAAATTTAACTGACGGATAGTTAAAATTACAGCGGGTGACAAAGTCTACTTTATTTTAGACTAGCTGTCATCCGTGGCTTCGTCTGTAGTACTATCTCCAAAACGATTGGACCTATTTTCACGGGACTTTCACAGACAGATAGCTGATCTTATAAGAAGTAATTTGTGCTTTTTTATTTTAGACTAGCTATTGTCCGCAGCTCTGCATGCGTATTTTTTTATTGTAAATAACTTCTTATAAGATCAGCTATTTGTTAGTGTAGTAGTAGTTATGCGTGATGCTCCAAGATAATTTCATTAGAGAAAATCACTCGAAAGACAATTTATTGATGCTCAATGCCAAAATAAATTGTTGTTTTTGTATAAAAGTGCATTTTTTTTATCTCATGAACTAGAATTGAAATAAAAAAGTTAGTAACATTTTCGATATCATCATGCAAGATATACTTCAAACAGGTCTAAAATCCCAGGCACCAAAATGAGTGTGACCAGTGTTATTTAATTTTTATAGACATAAGTAAGTATATTTTGGACAAAATTGTATTTTAATAAATTAAAGTAATAATAAGAATAAAAAAAAGTTAATGAGCTTATTATTTTATTTATATGAAGAAATAGATTATTTGAATGCAGGTAACTACGACGATTCTACGTATATAATACAATGACTGATTTTTGTCTACAAAAGCAAACTAATACTTGATAAGATAATATTATTATTAGCTGATTGTCTATATTATAAAATAAGTTGTTTTTGTTCTAATAAATCATTAAAATTAGCGAGTAACTCTGTATATTGTTGTCAGTTTAAAGAAAAAATATCAACAATAATTTTGAAGTAATAGCAACGTTACAAAATATAAACCTACAACTCTGTTAAAATGGAGTGTTTATATAGACACTTCTTATTTGTGAAGTTATAATAGATATTTTCTTTAAACTTGAACAACTTTTTTCTTTTACCTAATTTCAATATTTTTTCTTAGTACTGTCATTTTACTTTTTACTAAAGTACTTCATTAGTTACTTTTTAGGTGCTGTTGTATATATCGTACATTTTTAAACAATTTTACGTACCAAAATGATATATGTAGAAGACAATACACACGACAATAATATGTATCATATACATTGTCACACATAATTTAATACCAGTACATGAAAATTAAATAAAGGTGAATTTGTAAAACAATCACTCTTTAGTAGAATTAGATATTCTTCACCAATCTAATACACATTTTGTTATAATTTGCTACTGTTTATGCCAGAATTAATGTCAGATATGACGATTTGAAAACACTGTTAGTAGTTTGATGAACGTTTAAATAATTCTGATACACATGTAGTATCTGATATTTAGCGTTATCTCATTGATAAAATACAAGATTAACTAGTATTTATAACTTAGTACACATGTGTGCATTAATGTAGAACAGAATAATCAAACTATTGAAATTTTATAAACAAACATTTAATATGGCTGTTAAATAGAAACTCACATATAATAAAACACATATTGAACAAATTTGACAATAATAATGTACACATGGAATACAATTATTTTAATTTGAAATTTACTTTATTGTAATGTTTTTACATTCGAGATTCAGTTATAGTAAGTATGGTCAAGGGCTTTTTTCATTGGTCTTCGAATAAGCACAAAAAAATATCAGCGGGATGGTTTGTAAAATTAATTGCGTTAGTGGTTTTATTATATTTTATTTACATAAAAAAACAATAAAGATGTAAGAGTCATATTTCAATCTTAAATTGAAATAAATTAGGTGTTTTAAAGTAAACTGATCAATTTACTTTAAAAAATTTCAAAATGTATTATAAGTATATATCTATTATTATATGAAGCACACGTAGTATTTTAATAAGATACTTCCAGATACATGTTATATATGTGGATGATAAAGTCATGTTTATTTTATTTAACATATTATGTGCCAATTTACATCTGGTCGGAACTAAATTAACGTTTGTAGCAATCTTCGAAGCTTTTAAATGCAATGGAATATATGTCCGTCATAAAATATTGCACCTTTAAATTAATAAAAAGTTATTTTGGGTCTAAATATATTATGAATTGGACACTCACTTAGTTTTTCTTTGGTGAGTTGTATGTCGTTGGCACCGGGGCCGGCGTGCGCGCACGCGAATAACGCCACCACCACGGAAACAATCAACTGCCTTCGACAACACATTGTGCTACTATTTCGATTCGTACGAACGAACACCCCACTTTATATGAATCGATTTACTTCTCAACGGGTTACCGTGTAGGTTTTATACAATTCTATAGATTACGAGTTCATGTTGTTGGCAGTTCTGCTAATTCGAGCTGGTAGAAAGCACGGTTGTTATTGGCGTTACTCAAAGAGGGTTAAACATTTATAGTCATTTAAATGTTTTCTTATATATATTTATATACATGCTTTTATGTTGATTTGTAGGGTTAATATCAAATAAAATTCAATAAAAAAAGATGTCATGATTCTTGTATATTGCAGTATTCATTAAAATCTAATTGTTAAGTTATAAAGATACAAGAATATTTTCGTTTTTTTTGTGACAATATAATATAACGATGTGGTATAACAGTACTTTATAGGGATATAAATGCAAATTCCCAGAAGCTTTTTATAAATTTTGAAAAACTTGAGAATATTGTTGTGTAATTTAATATCTACTCGTAAACAATAAATTATCTAACATGGATGGTTTCTTGTTCGAACCATGATATGTATCAAGAAATTCTTTAGAGTTTGGAAACATTTAATACTTCCTACTTTTTTGGTAAAGTTTTCATCATATGTTGAGAAAAAGTATCATGAGGAACCTTAGGTGAAGTAAAAAGAAACATACTCGCAATATCGATACTTAATTGGAAAAGGCAAATCTATATTTTTTTTAAATATAAATGCACAGATAATTTTTTTTAATGTAGATTAGATGAACACAATTGTTTCACAACACGTGTGGAACTTAATAGTACTTGTTAACTTAGATAGACTCCAACAAGTACAGTGCCGTAAATATACCAAGTAACAATAAAAAAAAATGTTTCATTTAAATATTGTATTCAGACCTGGTTATGTATATCTGCTGACAAACTCGAACATATCCAAGGGTCGTAGAAAAGTTTCCTATTCTTGTTTATTTTATTGCTAGTGGCAGAAGCAGAAGGTTATTTATTTCCACTGACTTGACCGTATGGGCATACTATATCTATATAATAACATTTTAAGACACACTAAACAGATAATGTATAGTATGAATTTTGTGTTACAGACTTCCGGCCTTGCATACACTAGCTCGGCTTGCTCGGCTTCACAATAAAATGCATATTAATCATATTTATATTTTAATTAAGTAGATGTAATTAAATTAACTAACTTTGAATTGAATCTATTTGGATACTTGTATATTTTAAATATGTCGCTTTCCGGTTGTTGACATCCGGTACAAGAACTATTAATTAAAAATAATACTTAGAAATTATATTAGTTCATCAGAGTTACTGATAATTACCATTGATTAGTTTTCAGTATAAATAGTAATAATTGATCTTCACATATTAAATACTTTGTAACGTCATTTGTCTATAAAAGCCGGTGTGTCGCATTGTTTAGAGTTAATCGTTTTGTAACCACCGTCACGTACAGATATAAGGGAAAACGCTGCCGGATTATAAAGTAATCATACGAAATAATGTGTTATCGTATCCGTTATCTTGTCTGAACTACCTGCCGTTTTACACTTCAGAAGTGGGATATGTCCGGCCCATATATTAATGGAATTTGTATAAAGAAAAAGCAACGTCAGTAAATAATGTCTACGGATGAATAAGAAAATTCCAATTTTTTTTCTTCGGATCACTACGAAGAGACCAACAGATGTGTTCGATGCAATAGGCGACGTGTGACCCAGGCCGATGCTGAGGTTGTTCCGACCAGATGGAAAATCG
This sequence comes from Antheraea assamensis, assembly GCA_035772565.1. Classification (NCBI taxonomy): domain Eukaryota; kingdom Metazoa; phylum Arthropoda; class Insecta; order Lepidoptera; family Saturniidae; genus Antheraea; species Antheraea assamensis. The sequence goes on from JAQQSE010000160.1 coordinate 941,903, forward strand.
AGTAACATCAAGGGGTGGCTGCACAAGATTGACCAGCTAGGCGACGTGTATGATTGGGATCATTAGGATCGACAGTTCGTCATGCAGATTTGTCTTTGAGGTTCTGCAAGAGACTTGACGGGAAGGTTAATTAGCAAAAGACTGCAGGATACCACGCTGCGAGGTGTCATCGTTCCGGTCATATCGCCTCTAGCTGCTGGTATGCTGCCGGTTCTTCTCTTTACCAGCCCCAAAAGGTAAAGGCGAATATGGTAAATTGCAAGGGGAACTACACCCAATTTGAAAAGCGGCTAATGCACACTTTACATGTTGACCATTTAGGCCCGTTTGTTAGGACCCGAAAAGGTAACTCGTATGTACTTGTTGTTATAGACTCGTTTACAAAATTTTATTTTCAAAACCTGTTAAAAACTGTGTGATATGGGATACATAAAAACTGTGTGATACGGGATACATAAAAACTGTGTGATATGGGATACATAAAAACTGTGTGATATGGGATACATAAAAACTGTGTGATATGGGATACATAAAAACTGTGTGATATGGGATACATAAAAACTGTGTGATATGGGATACATAAAAACTGTGTGATATGGGATACATAAAAACTGTGTGATATGGGATACATAAAAACTGTGTGATATGGGATACATAAAAACTGTGTGATATGGGATACATAAAAACTGTGTGATATGGGATACATAAAAACTGTGTGATATGGGATACATAAAAACTGTGTGATATGGGATACATAAAAACTGTGTGATATGGGAAACTGTGTGATACGGGGTACTTACTACATAAAAAGCTGTGTGATACAGGGTACTTACTACATAAAAGCTGTGTGATATAGGATACTGTGTGATACGGGGTACTACATAAAAACTGTGTGATATGGGATACATAAAAACTGTGTGATATGGGATACATAAAAACTGTGTGATATGGGATACATAAAAACTGTGTGATATGGGATACATAAAAACTGTGTGATATGGGATACATAAAAACTGTGTGATATGGGATACATAAAAACTGTGTGATATGGGATACATAAAAACTGTGTGATATGGGATACATAAAAACTGTGTGATATGGGAAACTGTGTGATACGGGGTACTTACTACATAAAAAGCTGTGTGATACAGGGTACTTACTACATAAAAAGCTGTGTGATACAGGGTACTTGCTACATAAAAAGCTGTGTGATACAGGGTACTTACTACATAAAAGCTGTGTGATATAGGATACTGTGTGATACGGGGTACTACATAAAAGCTGTGTGATACGGGGTACTACATAAAAGCTGTGTGATACAGGGTACTTACTACATAAAAGCTGTGTGATATAGGATACTGTGTGATACGGGGTACTACATAAAAGCTGTGTGATACGGGGTACTATAGGATATACTGTGTGATATAGGATACTGTGTGATATAGGATACTGTGTGATATAGGATACTGTGTGATATAGGATACTGTGTGATATAGGATACTGTGTGATATAGGATACTGTGTGATATAGGATACTGTGTGATATGGGGTACTACATAAAAGCTGTGTGATACAGGGTACTTACTACATAAAAAGCTGTGTGATACAGGGTACTTACTACATAAAAAGCTGTGTGATACAGGGTACTTACTACATAAAAAGCTGTGTGATACAGGGTACTTACTACATAAAAGCTGTGTGATATAGGATACTTTGTGATACGGGGTACTACATAAAAGCTGTGTGATACGGGGTACTACATAAAAGCTGTGTGATACGGGGTACTATAGGATACTGTGTGATACGGGGTACTATAGGATACTGTGTGATACGGGGTACTATAGGATACTGTGTGATACGGGGTACTACATAAAAGCTGTGTGATATAGGATACTGTGGAATACGGGGTACTACATAAAAGCTGTGTGATATAGGATACTGTGTGATACGGGGAACATCAAATCTGTGTGAAATAGGATATGTGATTAAGAATTCAATGAATAGATGTTCTGCTCTTGTTTTATTTTATTTTTTTAGATGCCATACACCAGCGACAAAACTGGCTCAGGTGGTAATGCTGACCGCCGTGGGGCACGGCAAATGCAGGATGGCCGAGTGTTACAGACTTCCGGCCTTGCATACACTAGCTCGGCTTGCTCGGCTTCACAATAAAATGCATATTAATCATATTTATATTTTAATTAAGTAGATGTAATTAAATTAACTAACTTTGAATTGAATCTATTTGGATACTTGTATATTTTAAATATGTCGCTTTCCGGTTGTTGACATCCGGTACAAGAACTATTAATTAAAAATAATACTTAGAAATTATATTAGTTCATCAGAGTTACTGATAATTACCATTGAGTTTTCAGTATAAATAGTAATAATTGATCTTCACATATTAAATACTTTGTAACGTCATTTGTCTATAAAAGCCGGTGTGTCGCATTGTTTAGAGTTAATCGTTTTGTAACCACCGTCACGTACAGATATAAGGGAAAACGCTGCCGGATTATAAAGTAATCATACGAAATAATGTGTTATCGTATCCGTTATCTTGTCTGAACTACCTGCCGTTTTACATTTGATTAAGAGTTCCTTATATAGCGTACATGACAACTTTGGGAGGTTATATAGTGGGTTAAACTACCAAATATTTTGCCGACGTTAAATCCCGCCTGGCACAATGTTACTGTTTACATATTTAACATATAAATTCAATAGTTGTTTGTTCTGCCACGCCGTTGCCGTTCGTCGGGCTATAAACTTTTGTTAACTTATTGGTTAAGCTTGCTGGGAGATTATAGGCATATTACAATTACTTTAGAGTAGGTGAATTACGTGTCGTACGTACAAATGCAGTTCAAAGCCATTTTAATTTTCTAAATTTTCTTACAACTTTACATTTCTTTAATTACAATATAAGAAGATGGCGTGTTAAGCCGCGGGCATTAGCTAATAGTCTAATAAACATTAACCTTATAAAACATAATCTTAAACTTAAGCTAAGAGATGTGACTACAGCTCGAAGTCTGAACGGATAGTGACACGAAATTAATATTAAACATGTGAGGTGTTTCTCTCAAAAGAAAGAGAGATGAAAGTCATATAGTAAGAAATGTTTTGAGTTTGAAAGTGGACGGATATAGGAGTTAAGGAAGACCGAAAAAGGTATGGATGGATTGTGTGAAAAATTATATGTGTATAAAAGGTGTGAACACTGAGATGACATTTGACAGGGGAGAGTGAAAAAGGAAAACATGTTGTGCCGACCCTACTTAGGTGAGATAAGGCTACGATGATAATGTGAGGTGGTTCTCACGATCCCACGGTGATGATGAGTCCCCAATTCTTTGTTTTGATATCTTACGCTGATGGTAGTTGGTGTGTCGCAATGGTTATAAGTTATATTGCAAATTTGCGATTTCCAGGTACTGTGACGGCGTAACATCCTAACTAATAGATATTATAAATGCAAAAGTGAGTTTGTTGTTTACGTTTTCACACCTTGACTACTCAACTGATCATCATAAAATTGTGAAAAAGAACACAGGGTACCTTTCATCCCGAAAAAGGTTACTGTTCCTGAAGGATAGATCAAATCTGCATTCACACGAGCAAAGCCACTAGCAAAATTTAGTTTTTTTGCATATTAATTAGTTTAATTGTCTGTTGTTGCTGAGTAGAATTAGCCAGTATATACCAGTCATATCTTATAGAAAAATAAAACGCTCGAGACTCTATGTATGAGTTTTTAGGGCCAAGTAAAGACAACACTTCCATTTAATTTAGGTAGAGCACAGTATAAATAAATTTTTTAGCGATCTGAATCTTCTAAATTTCTGTATTCTAAGATCTTAATTACCTTCTTCCTTTAAATTCTACTTTGTACTATATTTTATATTTATTAAATGTCGAATTTTTCTATTTAGCTGTAGACTTTCCCAAGAGAATAAAGTAAAGAAAAATAAATTAAGAAGACAAAGATAGTCTAATGAAGTTTAAAAAAAAGTACATTTTCTTTGGTGTCATATATTTAAACAATTGTCGATATTGTACAACAGCATTTGCGTATATATGTATATAAGAAGTTTCCATTAAATTTATTATAAGGACTTTTTAATTAATTAAGGTAAAAATTATCTCTTGAACCGTGCGTAATTATCACAATCACGTATTAGTACAGTTATCTTTGTACTCGTTAATATAACTACTTACAAAAATAGAATAATAATATTTAAGTCACAAGATCGACGAGAGAGCAAAGAGATCGGAAAGTATAGATATCATATTTTAGAAATGAGTTAATGAAGCATAAGAAAACTAAGAAATTTGACTAGCAAATGCAACAACTCTGATATCCATTACAAGCCGCTGATGGACATCTGATTGCTTCACTTTGACTTAACAGGTTTAAATGTATCTTAACTACGTGAGCCAGAAGGCAACTGATTCTACGTAATGCAGAATACTTTACTTTAGTAAGGTATCGCTTAGATCTTAGTGACTTGTTTTATCCAGTCATACACGCTGCTAACGCGCGCGAATACAACCAGATTGCCGTTTTTACATTCTATGGCATCATTCTCAACCCATGATGTTACACCGACCAAGCGACCTGTTTCATCCACCAATCCACTGCCGCTATCGCCCTGTAATTTATTGTTTTATTCGACATATATATTCGTTTTAAGAAAACCTTTTTAGGGTTTTAACCCTCATAAAATTGTATTAAAATTAACTACTTATTCTAACAGAACCTGTATTGAATTATGATGATTAGTTAACATGGCGCTGTTGGAAAAATAAAGCAAGATTAAGAAGATAAAAAAAAATCTTACATTGCATGCGGAATCATATCTAGGCGGACGTCCCTTCGCGCATAGCATATCCTTTGCGTTGAACTGTTCTAGAGTCGAACAATCGTGGTTGGACTGAACCGTTAGCTCCATTGCATGCATCTCGCTGCTCATAGGTCCCTGGTGAACACTAACTGTGTTAAATATTTGCTTTCTTCTTAATATTTGGTCCTTACATATGTAAATGGCGTTTTGTCGAAATAGCCACTTTGATCTCAAATACCTAACGTTTGGTTAACATTTCCAAATTCAAAATTTACGTTTGTGCATTTGTGTTTGAAATTAATTGATTCGTTTGTTTTCGCACCATTTGATTTGTATTACTGTTTTTGTTTCGATAATTTGACATCGTTTTTTTCATAAAATGTAAAACGCGTAAATCGTGTTATTTACGAAGACGACTTGTACAGTGGTATCAGCGCTGCAGAAACAGCTTGAACGATTAATGATATGTATGGGGAAGCTACTGCAAAGGAAAGCACGGTACGTTTTTGGTTCCATCATTTTCGTTCTGGAAATTTTGATCTATGGAACAAACTCCGTGGACGGCCGGAGACCCTACTTGACAATGAAGAGATAAGCCTGATTGTGGAAGCTGATCTATCACCAACCACGTCAGAATTAGCGGTAGGCGTCAGCGTGAGTGATAAAACAATTTTAATGCACTTGAAATAAATTGGAGAAGTGAAAAAGCTTGGGAAATGGGGTATCGCATGAATTGACTGAAGCATAGCAACAAACACACATTGAGTGCTGCGTTACATTACTCAAGTGTCACAATAACGAGAGAATTTTCAATCGTATCATATTTGTGACGGAAAAAAGGATTCGTTACGACATACAGAAATGCTCATGACAGTGGTTGAACACTAGAGAGCCCGCCTAATGCTGTCCTAAGCAAAAATTGACACAGAAAAAGGTACTGGTAAGTGTTTGGTGCACCAGTGCTGGTGTCATACACTACAGCTTCCTAAGATCTGGCCAGACGATTACGGCAGATCTCAACAACACACTCAACCATTGTAACCCATAATCGAAAAGATAGCTGTTAAACATTCGAGACTGCTCAATTTCTTCAACTCATTGCTGCTTCAAGACAGACGGTCGCTAAAATAAAGCAACTGCGGTGGGAATATCTTCGATACCCACCATTCTCCCCGGATCTAAGGAATTTGGAAAATTTCTTGCAAGAAAAAAAAAACAATTCCGATGAGGCAGTCTAAATTCCTTTCAAAGGTTTCATTGATTCTTGCTACCCCCATTTTTTCAGCAATGAAATTATGAAATCAATGAACTACTTATAAAATGATAAAAGTACAAACATAATAATGATAGTTACCTACTTCGATTGATTAAATATATCTTTTCTTTATTTTTTGTTTTCTTTCCTCTCGTCTTTCCTGTTTCAACGTAACTGGTAATTGATATACGACTATTTATTATCACATACAGTCATTACACATATCTGATACTATAAAATAATATAAATGATGAAAATGTTTCGACCATAAAGTAAAATATCCCCAAGATTAATATAGTACTTCGTATATGTTTTTACTTAGTATACAAACCAAGTGCTCAGTGGCGCCATATCCGGCATAACTGACGTCTAAGCCTGAGGGAAGAATGGGCTGGTCATTCAATTTTGCAGCCGCCATGGTTTTGCCGTTCAAAGGTAAAGGTTCTTCAAGTTCTAAAAGTAGAAAGTCCCATGTCGCAGCTACCTGTAACAGTAAGGATACAGCATTACAATCTATATAAATGAAATGATAAAGGTCTGCAGTTAAGTGTGCACCGCGCAAAAACTATTGGAAATAATGCGATCAGTTTCTTTGAATTACACTACTCAGACACTTGGCCTATATCTAAAAGACACATTGTCGAAGTATCTTTATATAAAACTAGCTGTGCCCGCGGCTTCGTCCGCGTGGAACGGAATCAGACAAACAGACAGACAGACATTTCTAAAAACGATCGAAATGGATTCTATTACTTATTCCGAGACACCTGTAACATTTTTTTTCTCAAAAATCAAAAAGTACAGACATTTGGATTTACATTCTTATTATATGCATTGTTTAAATATAATTAATCATTCAGTTATAGACTTTATTAACCGATTTACTACGAATAAATTGAATAATTTTAATTTGTTATAAACTGTGCGTAATTAATTTTCTCACCTGTTTGATGTTGTATTGTTTTGTATTAAGCCAGTAGGGCCCGACAGTAAACAGAGGATGGATTACGAAACGCTTTACTGCACGCCTGACTCCTTCACTGTCGTATGGATTGCTAGTGCCTGCCACCACGAACTGGTTACCATAGGACAGCGTACTGGAAATGGTAGAAATCGTTCCATAACATATGAGATCAATAACTATCAGATACATATACGTTTTACAGAAAGAAATTGTTGTTTTGTAATGATTATAACTTTACTATTTTGTTGATAGCTAATGTCAAAAATCATCAAGAGGCATAATTAATGAAAAAATTACTAGTAACGTATTTCTCCAAACATTTATAACTGAAATATATTTTAAATACTTAAGAAGAGTAATAAAACAAGAAAGAAGACAAAGACAAGTAAAACATATATATACAATAACCGTCTCACGCTCACGTTTATCCATTCATTACGGGAAGTAGCATGGTTTAGTAAAGGTTGGATTTAACGTTGATTCATATTTTCTTTTTTCATTTTGTTGCAAGAAAATGTTGCGTTTGTAATTTTCATTCAAACCAAAGTAATTACAAACCAAATATAGATAGAGTTGTAGATATAATATGCATATAAGATAAATAAGTTAAAAAGGCGTATTGAAATTATTTTTAGTCGCTTACAAAATACTAAGATTATATAGTCTAACAAAAAAGGACGGCCTGAAGTATATAGTTTACAAACTGCAAAATATAAGGATTAGGATTGCACTGTGTAATTTACTGAATCTGTAAATGCAAATAAGTATATATGGTAATTTAAGTTAGATTAGGTACTAGAACACGTCTGAAGAAGAAAATCTCCTTAAACAATTTCGGGTAGATGAGTGGAGAGAGGGGGGAGTTCGTTGGCCTACTACCGTCAGGCTAAAGAATAGAGATGGACTGATAAACAGACGGGGAGGTAGCTAGGCAACTTAGGTTATATAGTACTGTTTTTGTCCGTGGATGGCTCATCTTATTCGCTGGATCGAGCATCGCAACCCCGCGCCTGTGCTCACGATACCGTGGGGGATATAGCTCTTTTACATCCCCGTTCAGGACGGTACCTGTAGCGGGTTTCTTCTAACATAATTGTAAAATGACGTATTTCATATGTAATGTAATACATGACGTATTACATATTTCATAATTTACACAAGAGCCTAAATTTTAAATATTAATAGAAGAAAGTAGTAGATATTTAAACATGTAAAATGAAAAAGTAGTTTTGCTGTCACTTAATAACATTTTGTAAACGGCTTACATTTCTAAATCAAACCCATATAAAGAAATCCGTCAAATAAAATTAGTCCCAATTTCATTTTTTTAACACACCAGAGTATAAGTATTATCAGAATTGACAATTTTGAGGTTACGGTCGAGATAACATTTTAACACAATTTAACAATTGGCAAGATGACTGATTTTCAATTACTGTCCTATAATATTCTAGAATATATACTATTTCCAAAAAACATAATATTTTTGGAAAAAACAAAGATTTTTAACAAGATAAACGCAAATGTAATTTTTAATTTAAAATGCGTGCCAAAACGCTTGCCTGTGTCATGGCGTCTGGTTATGACGTCATGATATTGTACACAGCGAGCACATAACGAGTGAACTACAGAGTACTTTATTTGTGAACTTAACGTGAATGTTATACTTACATAGTAGTTTTCAAATTTCTAAATTCTGCTGAACAAAAGTCTTCGGCGTCAGCCAGAAACTCTCCCGACATCAATAAATCAAGTCTAGGCAAATTAGTGCTATTTGCCTTAGTAAATACTGTAACTTTTGTTTTACATACCTACACGTTAATTAGCAAATGAGCATTGATAACCTTGAAATATTTTCTAAACGATCATGAAACGATAAAAACGCAGTTCTCCGAAATTCGTACAGATTAGGGCTGTTAATAAAATATCGACATATCAAAATATTGATATTTTTTAATAATATTTTCTATAACGATATGCCGACAGTTCGATATTAAAATATAGGTTTTGTTTCTCATTTTATCTCGAGAATTATTTGAACCACAACATTATAGTAAAAATTGTTGAATTTATAAGAAGTAGCTTTGCATCGTTTATTTTGTATTAGCTGTTATTCACGCCTTCATCCGCATGTAATCACCGAAACAGTTGGCCAGATTTTTACGGAACTTTTACTGGTAAACAGCTGATATTATAATGAAAAACTGAGGCTATTTTATTTTGCACTAGTTGTTACCCACGATTTTAAATATAATAGAAATATACACATTGTTATATCTATGTAATTAAATATTTAAAACTTATTGGCAGATAATGTATACAATAAATTTTCATTAGGATTATACCTTATATAATATAATTGAGTATTGAGGAGGTTACATAGTGGGTTAAAATTCCAAATAGCTTGCTGATAGCAAGGCCAACCCGGCACAATGTTGGTATTTACATTTTTAATATATAAAATTGATTGTTTGTTTGTTCCTATTTTATGAACTGCCATGCCGTTCAACTGGTCACGGTAGAACTTTGTTAACTAATTGTTCAAACTTGCGCGACGCAGTACAGTTAATTTAATGTATTATAGATAGTGTGCATGTCGTAAATACACATATATTTGAAAGGGTATTTCTGTAGTTCTACATTTTATAAGCTAAAATTAAAAAAGTGCGTGTGGAGCCACGGACATCATCTATACTGGATTAGTCCCTGTGTAAATCATGTTTAAGCTGAATTACAAGTTTTTTTAATAACTGCCGATATACCGAAAAATCGATTAATTTTTTCAATATATCAAACCCTGATATTAATATATTTTCTAAATATCGATATCGAAAATCCGATATGTTTAAAAATATCACAGCCCTAGTACAAAGTGACGTTTGCAGAAGCGTGACGTAATTCACTCTGATTGGTGTTCAACATAAGATGGACGATTGCTGTATTTTATAGTTTTATTTTATTAAATAAATTATCAATCTCAACCAGAATATAAAAAATAAATACATTTTTCCTAACCTATTCAAACGGTTCTATGGGATAAATAGATTATTTTTGTAATTCGTGATTACTGTCATCATGCCAATTGAAATCAATTGATATCTTCAAAATGCCAAGCATTTCTCGTTATTATATATTCGTTCGTTAAAGGTTGTGTTATTGTGGCCGAACGTTAATAGCTTTCTATTAACTTTTAATATAACTCATATATTCTTTTGAGATGATTATTTCACATCTTCAATATTTCGCTGTTGGTATTAGGTACACTGTGCAGCATTGAGGAGGTGGGAGAATTGTCTCTTTTTTAATTCAACTATTACATTGTTTTTGTTGAACTTGCTAAGGTAGTTCAACTAAATCATTGCAAACTTATAATTTAAATTATCGCAGTAGTTACCATTCTATTCTTTGCTTTTTATACTAAAAGGTAACATTAAAACACCTCAGAGTGAGTATGCAACCGGGCTATAGAGCTTTCTTTACCATTGAATTTATAATACAAATGTATATATTTTAATAGGAGTTATTTGTATTTTGGCGCGCAAAGGTTATCAAGTTGTGTCAGTATAGCTATAAATGCCAGAACAGAATCATTGAATTTCGTCTTACTTTTTTTCTTTCGTCTACTTTCTTTACTGCAAGGACGGCGAAGCTTTGTTTCATTACGTTTTTGATTTCTTTAAGTTTTTATGTTTTTTAAGTAATTCCCTTTATTTTTATCTTTAAATGTAATTGTACTATTAAGGAGCCACTAATTTAATCTAGCCCGGTAGCAAATACGAATTTGTAAGATAATGGCAAATGTGACAGGTCAAATAAATTTGACGGTTATAGTTCGCTGGCAGCCGACTTGTGAAATTGTTAGAATATATATATTTTAAAAGAGGAAACGAGAAAGGGCCGCTATAATGCTTCCGAATAAAAAAATCGATTTACAGTTACATACTACTTACTTACTATATTTGGTTTTTAACGTTTGAAATTGTATTTTGAAAGTGGTTTGATACTTTTGTCTAAGTGAAGCATGTATATGTGTGCTCGATTTTAAAGTTTTGTGATTGTTTTGTTCTGATTGAATAAAAATTGTGTTAGTGATTAATATCTAATAAGTGCAAGTTAACGGTAATTTAGTTTCAGTTTAATTAAGCCAACATAAAAAATGGCATTAATTTTTGTATGTTAATACATAGATTGTTATTTAACCGATATATCTTTTTAGGATAGTTTACTATACCCATCCATCTTCTAAAAACATGGTCACATACATTAAGGTAATTGGAAGGCTATTTGGATTCTTATCAAATTGAATACATTAGTCACCTTAAGCGTTTCATGCACATAAGTATATATATTTTATTATCAGGGCAGGACAACGTTCGCTGGGCCTGTTATTAGTGTATAAATTGAAAAAATAGACTCATTACTAATACATTTACATATGCGTACCAGTGAGCAGCTGTGAGAATCCAGTTTGGACTGATGATGGACCCGCCGCATGTGCTTCCGAAAAGCACAGCGTGTGGGAATCTTTCATGTACTGGCCTCGAGTCATTCTTGTCTGCAACTATATTTTCCTCTATAGTAGTTCTACTAGTCATTTCAACTGAAAATAGAAAAATAAGATAATAAATTATGAATGACACTATAATCCAGACCGTCGCTGCTTCTACATAAAAAATATTAAATTGTGGCAATGCTTATATTTAATACTTATGTTCTCTTTGATGAATGTTGGAAACATATAGTGTGTAAGTAAAGAGGTAAAAAAATAGAACATTGAACTTATACGAGGGAACTAAGACTAACTGATAATAATAGTGATTTATAAGTCATGGAACTTCACTGATAACCTCACCGTAGAGTTGCATGATATAATTAAAATAATATTTGCCTTGATTCATCGTACATTACATCACGTTTCTAAATTTTAATGCTTTTTGTTGTATTAAATACCGTAATACAATAATACAGTAGTAACAGTCAACGCCGTACATAAACATCCGTGATCACAGATGCGTTGTCGGCTTATGAGGGAGGAGTAGGCTCGTTTCTTGAAGGTTTGTTGGTTACATTGGTTCCGAAACGTTGCCGCTGGTAGTTAAGTGGATTAGTTAATGGACACGGATGAAATTTCATTTTGTGGCGAGTCGTTCGGTAATGGAATTCAACAGGAGGTAAACCCGAACAGCTCTTCAGAACATTATCCGTGGTATATCTTGTAAAGACACAAAGTGACGCAACGTCCCTAAGAAGTTTTTGTGGTATCCGTAAATATTATATGTCATGTGGGTATTCCAATAAAACAGTTGTATCGCTGACTCGGTCTATATCTGTTCTCGCTCCACACTTTATCCCTAATATCCTACTGGCGACGAGGAAAATACTGTTAATACATATTAAAATAGTATACAGTGTGTTTAAAAACATAAGATAAAAAAATGCCGATCGGAAAAATAGAACAATTCGACTTATCAAGCAAAAAGTGGTCTGCATACATCCGACGCGTCGAACAATTTATAACGTTAAACGAAATCAAGTCGGAGTTACATGTTGCAACTTTAGTTACTTTGGTCGGTGAGCCTACATATGATTTAATGTGCGATTTGTGTGCGCCGGATCACCCTGAGAAAAAACAATTTAGTGAATTAGTGAAGATAGTCGGCGAACATCTCGAACCTTCGCGATCTGAAATCGCGGAACGACATATGTTTCGGCAGAGGCGTCAGGCACCGGGCGAAACGCTCAACGAGTATCTGCAAGCTCTTAAACATTTGGCAAGTACATGTAATTTCAAAACAAATCTCGAAGAAAATTTACGAGATCAGTTCGTGTCAGGATTAGCCAGTGATGATGTGAGATCTCGCCTCTTTGCTGAGCCAACTTTAACGTACAAGCGAGCATTGGAATTGGCATTAGCACTGGAGGCTGCGGAGCGGCACGCACATACGAGTGGTGTACATAGCACGGGCGGGTCCACAGAGCATCCTGGAGTATCGCGATGGCCCGAGTCATTAAACCTAGTGTCAAACGCAAATCGAACAAAGCGACTTGCGGCACGTTCAGGAGCCGATCGTGCGTTCAACGCGAATAGCGCGAATGGCGGGCGCGGCGCGGCTGGCGGGCTCGGCGCGGTTGACCGGCTCGGCGCGGCTGGCGGGCTCGGCACAGCTGACGTGCGCGGTGGCGTTGGCGAGTTCGGCGCGGATGGCAGTCGGTTTAACTGTTGGCGTTGCGGGCGCCAACATCGCGCCGATATGTGTCGTTTTAAAAATTATTCATGTGATAAATGTGGTATTAAAGGACATATAAAGGTAATGTGTAAAACTTCCTTGAATGTGAATGTTAATCGAGCGCAACCGGCGCAACGGCGTGATAATAAATACATGCTTAATAATGACGCAGAATCCGAGGATGAGTTATATAATATATGTGTAAGTGGTATTCGCGATAAACCATACATTGTTCCGGCCAAGGTAAATGGTCTGGACGTTACTTTTGAACTAGACACTGGGAGTAAATTATCCGTAATTAATGTAGATTTTTATATGAATAATTTTTATAATGTACCTCTTATTAAAAATAATTGTTCATTGTATTCTTATGTCGGTACTGTGATCGAGTCTGTGGGTTTTATATGTGTGAATGTATCAATTGGCGACCATGTAGCCACGAATCTAAAATTATTTGTAATTAAGAATGGTGGTCCACCATTATTAGGTAGATCGTGGTTAAAAACTTTGAATATTAGTAATATTCATATAAATGAGTTGATCTTACATATGAATGATATTAATTTAGAAAATCAACTGCGACAGGAATTTCCAACGGTATTCGCTCCAGGTCTAGGTACGTGTTCTAAAAAAATCACGCTTCGATTAGTTGATACAAATCCAGTATATGTTAAAGCTAGACAGTTGCCATTAGCCTTGCGGAAACCGGTGGAACTAGAACTCGAACGTCTCGAGGCAGAGGGTATTATTCGTAAGGTAGATTATTCGGACTATGGGACACCTATTGTGCCTGTTATTAAAAAATCGGGTGAAATTCGCATTTGTGGTGATTATAAGATAACGATCAATCCGAAATTATTACGTGAACCCTACCCGCTGCCTCGTATCGAAGAATTGTTCGCGTCATTGAGTGGTGGTGAACAGTATTCTAAAATAGATCTAACTAACGCTTTCCAGCAATTAATATTAGAACAAGACTCTCAGGCATGTACCGCAATCAACACACACTTAGGAACATATGTATATGTACGTACGCCTTTTGGACTTACTTGCATTCCCGAAAAATTCCAAAAGTTTATGGAGGAAGCCTTGAAAGGGCTACAGGGAGTTGCGGTGTACTGTGATGACATCGCAGTGACCGGAGTAAATAAAACTCAGCATATACATAATTTGAGGGCAGTTTTGGGTCGTTTACGTGAGGTCGGTTTGCGAATAAAAATTGAAAAATGTCTTTTTATGCAAGATAGTATATCTTACGTAGGCTTTATTATAGATAAAGATGGCTTACACCCGGATCCGAATAAAATTAAGGCTATTGTGGAAGCACCAGCACCAAGTAATATTACGCAACTTAGATCTTTTCTTGGTTTTATAAATTATTACTCTAAATTTATACCTAAATTAAGTACCATACTTTACCCTTTACATGTATTACTTCGTAAAAATAGTACTTGGTGCTGGTCAAAAGAATGTGACAGAGCTTTTTGTAATGTAAAAAATGCAGTAGCTAGTAGTAAGGTTTTAGTGCATTATAATCCTCAGTTACCTCTTATTTTAGCTGTAGATAGTAGTTCGTATGGCATAGGTAGTATCCTCTCGCATAGATTTCCTAACGGCGAGGAACGACCAATATGCTTTGCCTCTCGGACTTTAAATGCAGCCGAGCGATCATATAGTCAATTAGACAAAGAGGCACTCGCTATTATTAGTGGAGTTACGAAACACCATCAGTATCTTTACGGCCGGCATTTTACCATTAAAACCGATCACAAACCATTAACATTTATATTTGGTCCAAAATTAGGGTTACCTCAAACGGCTGCTTGTCGTCTTCAAAGATACGCATTAAAATTGGCATCATTTGATTTTGATATAGAATTCGTGAAGTCAAATGATAACAGTAACGTAGATGCGTTGTCCCGTTTGCCTTTGCCATACGAACGTAAATGCGAATCAGGGCTGGATTCGATGTCATATGTTAATTATGTCGAAGAGGCGTTTCTGATTAGTGCTAATGATGTAGCAGTAAAGACGCAGGCAGATAATGTTTTAAAAAATATTTATCGTTATATAATTAACGGCTGGCCTAGTAACATTACAGATGAAGAAGAAAAACAGTTCTTGAATCGTAAAGACAGTTTAACTATCGATAGAGGCTGCATATTGTATAATCATAAGATCGTTATTCCGAAGTCATTAAGAATGTCAATATTAAGAGAATTACATGAGGGGCATCTAGGAGTTATCAAAATGAAAAATTTGTCTCGCAATTATGTGTACTGGCCTCAGATAGATTCGCAAATAGAAAATCTATGTAGGGAATGTGGCGCATGCCGTCAACAGCGAGATGCACCACCGCGTTCTTTATTACATCCTTGGGTATTTCCGGCTCGTCCGTGGCAACGAATACATATTGATTTTGCGGAGTTTCAGGGAAAACATTATCTTGTTACCGTTGATGCTCACAGTAAATGGATCGAAGTACAACGAATGACTAGTACTACAGCAGATTCCACTATTCGTAGACTTCGAGAAATGTTTGCTCGTTTCGGTTTACCTGTACACGTAGTCAGTGATGGTGGTCCTCCATTTGGGTCTCGCGAATTTGCAGATTATATGAACAAAAATCTAATAACACACACGATCACCAGTCCTTACAGACCAGCCGGTAATGGTGCCGCTGAAAATGCAGTAAAGTCTGTAAAACGAGCTATTAAAAAAGCGACTCATGAAGGGGTGGATGTGGATACAGCGATTATGAAATTTTTGTTCCAATATAGGAATTGTGAACATGCTGTGACAGGAGTTCCTCCGGCCGTAGCAATGTTGGGTAGGCACTTGCGAGGTAGGTTAGATGCGCTCAGACCAAATTCTGAAAGAAATGTTGAAGAATCTGCCGAGCAGACTGGGCACATTCGGCCTGGAGCAGAACGTTTTGTTGCAGTCGGTGACCAAGTGCTAGCGCGTGACTATAGTGCGCGCGCCGAAAAGTGGTCACCGGCCGAGGTTGTTGCCAGAGACACTCCGCTTACTTATAAAGTTAGAACTTCTGATGGGAATGAATGGAAACGTCACATAGATCAGTTGTTGCCTATTAAAACGACTCTTTCAGGGGCAAGGTACTCTTTACCGAATAATGAAAACGCGAGATCAGCTATAGTTAGTTCAGATAAAAATGATGAACATGATATGCCTTTTACCGAGTCCGTCGAACACACGAAACTTCTAGACGAAATTGAACAATCAGCTGATTCTAACAATGACATATCGGACCCAGCCCTGGTTTCAAAAGATAACTGCGTCCCTTGCCAATCTAGATTTGAACGAAAATGTATATTCAAAGGAAAATATCCTAAGTAAATAATATTATATATCTTTTTCTTTTGAAGATGTATACACATATTTAGTTTTAGTTATCTTTTTCCTTTTTTTATTTTACTCTATTGTTTGTTGTATTACCTTTAATCTTTATATATAATACTGTTAATTTTAAAAGAGGGAGGTGTGGTATCCGTAAATATTATATGTCATGTGGGTATTCCAATAAAACAGTTGTATCGCTGACTCGGTCTATATCTGTTCTCGCTCCACACTTTATCCCTAATATCCTACTGTTTTAACGTGCCAAGCCTTAAGGAAAACACCCGGTCGTCGATGATTCGATTCGTTATACGTTAGATTCCGTCAAAAGGAACTAGATGGCATTGAGGTGCTCCGGCCCAGAGATGATAACTGTATTCCATGTGTGGATGGACTTGCGCCTTATTCAGCTGAAGACGGTGAACCGATGTGAAATACCGTCCTGCTCTGTTAAGGACACCTAACTTTTATAAGGTCAGTTTTGCTCTCCTTTCCAAATGACCACCAAGGATTAGGTTTGGCGAAACATTAGGTTTGGCGACTTGGAAAACTCGCTGAAAATTAGGAACTCAATGGTCAATGGTTTTTTTGCGGTGAAGGCACATAGCTGATTTTTGGTTATTTTAATTAATTAATTTACCTACAAACTCGAATTTGGTCGGTACTAAGTTAACATTCGTAACCAATCTTCAACAGATTTTAAACGTAACGAAATATATTTTCAACATTGAATGTTTTGTACTTTTCAATTATAAGAAGTGATTTTGACTGTTAAATATATTGTGAATTGGGTACTCACTTAATTTTATTATAGTTGGTTGTATGTCGTTAACACCGGGGCCGGCGCACGCGCATGCTATGAGCGCCACCACCACCGAAACTGTCAATTGTCTTCGACAACACATTGCGCTGTTATTTCAATCCGTTTCCCCGAACGCCACACTTTATATGAATCGATTTACTTCTCAATGCGTCGATGTCATGTCGTTGAAAATTCTGGTAATTCCAGCTAGTAAAAACCACGGTTATCATTGGCGTCGTCAACGAGGGTTAACCTTAACCTTAATAGTAATTAAAAGTGTTTTTATATTGTTTTTTTATTTATAGTATTTCATAAGAATATAAATATAAATTCCCAGAAGATTTTTATAAACTTTGGAAATCCTTATTTATTTGTTTGGAAATACCTAGTTTTGCCATAAATACTGAAACCAAAAAAAAACAAAAAAATTCTATTGCAAATAACATTTATTACTTTTACAGTGTGTTAGTTTAATACATAAATATAAAACAATTTCAAATATAAAAAGCTTATTCGAAGTGGTCTCCATTGGCTGCAATATAGTCATTTAAACTTTGAGGCCCGTTATTAATAGAAGCACGCACTCTTTCCATGGGAAAATTCTTCATTGAGAATCGTACGGGTTGTTTTAGGGACTCCAAATTATCATGGCGTTTAGAGCATGCCGTACTCTCTAAAACTGACTATAAATCATGATCCAGTGGATTAAGATCGGGCCTAGACGACGGCAGACTTCAACTCTTATGAAGTCCGAAACGTTCGTTTCCAACTAAGAAGGGGTAGACCGAGCTTTATCAGCGCCGAGTCTTGCTGGAAGGACTATTCTTGGTTATTGAATATGGTCTTGGTAAGGGGCTTCACTACCTTCTCAAGATTTCCGATGTTTTGATATCTTTTTCACAAAAGTATGGCTCAATCACTCCTTCATAGCTAATACTCCACCAAACCATTACTGAATTCGGATAGTGCTCACGTTGCACTCTGTCGACTAATTGGGAAGCTTCCTTAGAGCTTTGAGCATAAATGCGGTCATTTTGTTTGTTAAAATGTTGTTCAATGGTAAAAATTTTCTCATCCGTAAACAAATTTTTTCGGTGATCTCCTTTTGCGTACCGCTTCAGTAGTTGTTTCGATTTTACCACCCTGTTATTTTTTAAATTATCAGTTAAGAAATGACCAGCACGTCTCTTATAGTAATATAAAGTATATAAATAAAATAATATAAAGTAACTAACTTATAGTATGTAATAATTAAAGCCAAAACCTAATTTCTCAAATAAAATTGAAGTGATACACAGTAATATAATAGTTATATAAATAAAAGAAAAACATATAGATATCCTATACTGACGTATAAATTATACATGAGTGGGAGTGTGTGTTTTAAGGTGAATGTGTATGAGTTGTGCAATTCCATATCTAAACAAGAAATTGTCTACCAAAGATGTCCCCTTGTTCGTATTATAACATTTACTAAGGAATTCTTTACAATTTGAATAGATTTAATACTTACAACTGCTTTGGTAAAGTTTTCGATTCGATGTTGTGAAAAAACTTAGATTAAAAAAAATGAAACGCCGTGCAGTGCCGATGTTTTATTGAAAAAGACAAAAGTATTTTTTTATATTAAGCACACCACGTTTTTTTATGTCGATTAGGTTAACAACATTGTTTCACAACACGTCAACAACGTGTCGACGGTCAAAAATCTACAATAAACATCGACATAATCGGATGTATCAACGTTGCAGTCCGTGTAATAGTACGTCCAAGATTATCATTACTGAAGCTTCTATATAGATGCATTAGATGCGTATTCCCTAACTTATCATGAAAACAGACACTGTGGCTTCATCATCATCATCATCATCAGCCTGTAAGAGACCCACTACAGGGTCATAGGCCTCTTCCCAAAGGAAGTTATAGGGCATAATCACCACGCCAGCCCACAACGTATTGGCGATTTCAAACACTGAGAAACCCACAGTTCTATATTTTTCCCACATACGATGGTACTACAAGAACATTTCTCAGGTTCAGGTTTCCTCACGATGTTTTCCTTCACCGTCAGCCGATAGTGTTACCAATGTAAATTAGTAAATGTACGCGAATTCCGAAAAATTCGTTGGTACATGCCGGGGTTCGAACCTGCGGACATCGGATTAATTGATTCCACCGGTCAAACCACTGGACCACCACGACTTAAAGCCACACTGTGGCTTAGTTCTTAATATTTATGATTGATACATTTTAGCCAGGCATAAGTAAAATCCAACATACAGAGATAGAGTAGTTCTTAGAGTTTATTTTTACAATAAAACACGAAAAAAATAAAAGCTTGTTAAAGAACCTGAGTTATAACGTAGTTCTTGGAACTAGAAAATTGAAGTGGCAATAGACTAGTTATATTTGTTTAAGAATTGGCAAATGTTGTACTACTCATGTATCTTAACAAAGAGTTTAAATTGAAGACTGTTATAAGTAAAACGTTGTGTGAAATACATCTTGACTATATAGAACCATAGTTATGCTGAAATCATTTAATAGCAAGATCTTGGATGTGTTTGAACACACAAAATCGATTACGTTCCGCAATAGATCCATGTTTAATGTATAGGAGTTAAGTCAAGCCAACATGCTTTTGTTTGGCCAACATCTTCGCGGCTAATTCTCGAATCGATGATCGCAGCACCCTACCTCCAGTGATACCGAGAAGCGATGTCACAATGTCAGAAATCCGTATAAAGCAAAGTGACGTGCGGAAAGAGCTGCTTTCGCTTGACGTTCGAAAAACCAATGGACCTGATGGCATCCCTTCTGTGGTCCTTAAGAAATGTGCAGCCGAGTTGTCCCCAATTCTAACACGCTTATACCGCTTATCCTATTTTTCTGGTATTGTGCCCCAGGTTTGGAAGGAGACTAATGTGCAACCGATCCCCAAAAAAGGGGACCGTTCAGACCCCAACAACTATCGCCCAATCGCCGTAACCTCAGTGTTATGCAAAGTCATGGAACGTATAATAAATATACAACTTATTCGATACCTAGAAGAGCACTCCTTAATTAATGATCGACAATATGGATTTCGTCCGAAACGATCAACGGGTGATCTTTTAGCGTATGTACTGCATCGCTGGGGGGAAACGATTGATAAACATGGCGAAGCCGTGGCAATTAGCCTCGATATAGCAAAGGCTTTTGATAGGGTTTGGCATCGAGGTCTTCTATCCAAACTGGAGGCATACGGTCTCCATGACAACCTGTGTAGATGGATCTCCAGCTTTCTGCATGAACGCAGAATACGTGTTCTTGTCGATGGACACAGTTCGCAGTTCATGTCAGTTAATGGCGGAGTTCCACAGGGATCTGTGCTTTCACCAACCCTCTTTCTAATGCATATTAACGATATGTTAGCCTCCGGTTGCATTCATTATTATGCTGATGACAGCACAATTCATGGTGGGTATAGCAGTAAGCCCTCGAGTGTTCGTGGTGAGACTGAGACAATGCGGGCTGATCTTGTCACTGAACTCAATCAGTCCTTGGAACTCCTATCTCTATGGGGAGGAAGAAACTTGGTTGAATTCAATGCCAAGAAAACACAGGTCTGCGTGTTCTCATGCAAAAAATCCCCTTTTTCTCCTCCCCTCACTCTTCAGAATGACTCGCTTGCAAAGAGTGACAGCTTAAGTATCCTAGGGATCGATATCTGCTGTGACCTTAACATCAGGGACCATGTTGTGAGTGTTATCTCCGCAACGTCTAAGAGATTGGGCATCCTGAACAGAGTGCGACGGTTTTTCACGCCCGGCCAGCTAAACCTTCTTTACAAGGCACAAGTTAGGCCGTGTATGGAATACTGTTCGCATCTCTGGGATGGTTCCGCCCAATACCTCCTCGATGCCTTAGATAGGTTGCAGCGGCGTGCTGTCCGCATTGTGAATGATGACATCGCCTCATTTAGCGTGTTTTATCGGCTGTATCATGGCGAGTGTTCTGAAGAATTATTCAACCTCATCCCATCTTCTCCTTTCCACTTCAGAACCACACGGGCGGGTACGCGGCTCCACAGATTCACAGTAGCAACCTTCTCGGCAAGAACGAAGAAGTTCGAAAATTCTTATCTTTGTCGTACTGTGAAGATGTGGAATCGCCTCCCGACTAGTGTGTTCCCTCCCTCTTATGATATGGGGTCCTTCAAACGAGGCGTGAAGAGGCACTTTTGCAGGTCGGCATGATGACGACGACTGCCGTCGGTATTTAACACCGACAGTCGCCGTTGTTTTTGGACTGTACCGTACTTACCATCAGGTATTTTACAGTCATTTTGCCGAACTTATATAAAAAAAAAAAAAGGTTGCTGAGTTAACCAATTTGTTACTGTAGAGTCTGAATAAAGTCATTGTGGTTGTAGGAGTCATACGGTTTTACACTAATTTATTGTGAAATGTTTGTAAGTAATTAATTTTTTATTTTAAATTAATTACCTTTGTCTAATGCGGTGTTGTAAAAACATTTGTCAGCGTTCATGTTTTATTCTCATGACAGATCATTGTGAAGAAACCGATGCTATCATTTCATTTCGAGTTTTGTGATCTTCTTTTTATTTTCTTATTGATGAAATGTAAAATATTAAGTCGGAACATGCTGATAACCAGAAATCCATGATGATATGATGAGATGATGATATACCCTAAAAAATTGAATAGATAGCTAAGTGAAAAACACACATCCGCGGTACTTTTGCTTCTTAAAAAGCGCGCGAGGGCAGGACGATACTTGGGGACGGATTTTTGACATGAGCTAGCCAGACAGACTTAGAAAAAGGCTTGACGCCCAAATAATAATTTATATTTGTAAATCGTTTTCAAGCATAAACAAGTAGAACTGCTGTGTTCAAGTGAGAATCCACTTAATCTAGGAAAGAAACTAAAGTAAATATTGTTAAATAATCGTTCCCTGTGTCGTCAAAAATAGGCAAAGCTTAGGCGCCTAACATTTTTAGTTGT
This sequence comes from Antheraea assamensis, assembly GCA_035772565.1. Classification (NCBI taxonomy): domain Eukaryota; kingdom Metazoa; phylum Arthropoda; class Insecta; order Lepidoptera; family Saturniidae; genus Antheraea; species Antheraea assamensis. The sequence continues at coordinate 964,369 of JAQQSE010000160.1, forward strand.
TTTACTACTCACAAATGTTTGATTCCAGCCATGTATTGAAAAGTTAATTTCCATGATGATACAATATAATTTTAAGACAATTATATTCTATAATTTGATCGTCTTTTTGATATGTTTTTGTTTCAAAGGCCACATAAATAGTGGCGGCGATCGAGATGCCACAAAGACATTATGTACTACACCATTCGTCCAAGCAGTATAATTAGTCTGATCAGAAAATATATAGAACTATGCATCGCATCTAGAATACCTAAGCATATATATACAATACCTATGCATGCATATAGAATGATAAGGTTTATTAGATCTGACAATTTTGATCTTCAGCTTCATAGAATAAAACAATATAACTTGATTTCAAATAAACTTTAATACTCATCAACATTCTACTGTTCGAAAAACTTTAATAAATTGATTGACCAACACTACACAGAATAGATAATTCCAAGATAGGTGCATTTGTCACTTGTTTTTTTGTGTTCATTAACAAATATTAATTATAAACGGGAGCAATTGTTCATACCACAAATTAAACCTTTTTAAAAAAAACATGAATACAAAGTTTTTAAAGGCAATTTAACTTACATTATCTATAACCAACAGATACGTGATTACCATAAGCAAATATCTTGTCAGACTCAGAGAAAGAAAAACTATAAGATACTCAATAATCTAAATTATGTACATTATTGGAACAAACCAAATTTAATTGCAAACTTTGTGGGCATAGCCTAATAAGAATTTGCTATTTTATGATTTTTGTCCAAAGTAAATTGCTGAAAGCTTAGACGATAATAAATATAAAACCTTCCGCTTGGACTAATAGCTTGTTTCAAGTTTACTTTTCATCACTGTGTTTCTTAGTTTATGTCTCAAGCGATGCCCGCTTACATCATCATATTGGGTGCAATAATACAATCAAAATTTCGTTTGCTGCCGGTAATTATGATGACATCCATGTTGTTATTAACGTACAAAATTTATTTTCCACGTACTTATTAACTTTGATATTATGAATCATATTAGTAATATTGAAATAACCACTGATAAAATGAAGAGGAACGGAAAGCAATATACGAAATTATCTCGATTTGTTATTGTAAGTATTTTTTATCAAATAATATAATTGACTATAAAATATATATAAGTTCACGTAAAATACCAATGAATCTTGTTTGTGTAAATGAAATGTTGTCTATTTAATTAAAACATACTCGTGTAATAATGTACGAGGTAAATATAAGAGTCTAACATTTTTTTTTTGTAGTCCGGTGAATTTGTAGAGGCCAAAGTGCCAACAGGGTATGTCAGTTCGAAAAAAAAGTCTAACAATATATGGACACCCAAATGTTGTCTGACCGATGCCTTCTCCATGATGGTTGAACTAGATATATTCCGGTAATATTATGTGATCGTACAATTTTAATACAAAATTTATTAATAGATATACATATAAGTATCCTTATCTTTGTTTTGTTGTAGAACGATTCCTCCTGTTTATAATAACTAATATATACGAGTTAAGACGCAATATAAATAACTAAATACATATTGGTAAAAACTCTTCTAAATACTGTTATATTGCTCATTGTTTATCACTATATCGAATATTTTTAGCAATTTCATATACTATCCTTAAATAGAAATTAGGTATGTCACTTTATTGCGTTATAATGAAAATCTTTTAGGTGTCATATGTTATATTATTGAATTGTAATCTAAAGGCGTAACTGAAATTTACAGCATTACCATTACTATAAATTAGCGTAAAGACTTTTATTTAGCATAATCAGCATCAGGATTATTATAATACACTAATAAAATTATTTGGATGACGTAACGAGAAATCTTACTGCTCTTCGATGTTACTTTATTATGCGCGAATATACTCTTTACATTTTACATAACAAGTTGTTTTTCTTTGGGGAAAGAAATTAAAAAGAAATAATTTATTCTAAGTGTTAGCATAGTACACAAGTAGCTATAGTACAAATAATAACTACAATGTAAACTCTATAGAACTACACTCGATTTAACGACAAACTTCTTAAAACGTCGAAATTAGTTTGCTTTCGTTGGCTTACCGTATTTTCCATACAATAATACACTCCATTTAGCATAACTAACTAACGACATTTTTAAGCATTAAGAAGTACTTTCTTAATTACCAAAATTAGTAAGAACTTGAACGTTTCCGTTTCTTTGTTTGTTGTTTTGTTGCTTTATTAGCTAGTGTCTGTTTACCTCGACTGACGTACTAAAAATTCTTTGTTTCGTTTGTCGTGTGATTAACTTGTACGTGTTTACCTCGGCCGATAGGCTATCATTATGTTGTTATATGTTATCATAATCATTTAATAATGTTATTTAATTTAATTATTACACTTATTTTCTTGTTTGTAAAATTTGCACTATATTAATTAATAATCATTAGAATAGTAAAATAATACCAATTTTATTTTTACTCCAATTAACGACAATTCTTTATAACGCCAAAAAATGCACAGTCCCGTAAGTGCCGTTATATATAGTTTACACTGTATTTACATTAATATTAAAAAATCATGACTCTTGACAGATTATAAATACTTACGTTGAAAATTCAAAATTTATTCTATCTTTTCCTAGAGTCTTAGAGAAATAAATATACTTCGTAATTTGATTTACACAATTCGCTACTTTTACAATATTTGTACTTTAAAACTCTTGAAATTTCGTATTATTTAAATATTCTCACATAATTACGCTTAAAAATGACTTCAGCAACCATTTTAATTAGGTACATTCAAGAAACTTTTTCTATTAAGTAATATAATGTTTATATTTTGTAAAACTTAGAAACATAGTTTATTCGCTGAAAAAAATATTTGAATTCAAATTTTGCTGTCCAAAAACATAAATTATTCAATTCATTGTATTACTCAAGAATTTAAATCGTTACTCGTAGATGTGCGAAAACTCAAGCATGCTTCTGTAGGTAGGTCTTTATGACCTACTTTAAATGACTAGATAAAACCTCAAGTACACTTTGTTCTATCTAAAATTCTAAATTGTTCGTTATAAATAATTAAAACAATAGAATTATGACAAAAGTAGACATTAAAACCATCAAAAGATGTGATAAAAAATTCTCAACAATTTATATTATAGTTTATTCAATACTACTACTTTTGTCAAATTCCTTAACAATCTTCGTCTATTATTGCTTTTCAATTATCTAACTATGCGAACTACAATTACGACTAGTCAAAAAAAGGATTTCTATAAACCGACCAATGGGCGATTATATTATATAAAATCATTGTAATTCTATACGCGTTTTCTATTTCTATACCAACACCTTTCTGTTACTTAAATATCTATTCGTGATCTAACCCTTAAACTCTAAAGATGCGTGTAAGTAGAAGTTATAATGTACTATATCTATGCTTTAATAATTTAAGGATTAAATTTACAATAAAATAGTAGCTTCACGATAAAAGACAATCAGAAATGTTTTGTTAAAAGTGCTTAATGTTAGCTTGCACCCATTTCGTTGAATCGAGTGTACGAAATATCTACACCGAGAATGATTTCAGGTTCGTCTTTAGAGTCCGTTGTAAGTGAAATAGCTATTAAGGGAAGACGTGTGTGTCTTTTATATTTAATTGTGAGATACGGTTACAAATAAATTAGACTCATGTAGTGTTGCAAGAAAAATGTATGTTTTCAGAACAAGCTAAAATTTTAATAAGTTATTGAGATTGGGAGTTATTGAGTCTCATTTTAAAAGTTAATTGAGGTACCACGTGTTTTGTAAAAAATAAAATAATACGTACAAATAAACATTAAATATAGAGTAACATTTATTCGATTCATTTATTTTATATAGCACGGTAATGTGACGCCACTGTGTAGTACATTACAAGAATAGCGGTGACGACAGATGACCCAACATAGTGTATTTAATAATTGGTTTGAAAGCTTCTTTACTGCTGGATTACACTAGATGATCTCGATAACTTGGAGTTATATTATTTATATATTTAATCTAGTATTAGTAACGCTTTACGCGAAATGATAATATATAATATAATGGATATATAAAAAGATAAAAAAAGTCTTTTTTGAGTCTTCTTCGAGCAGCGGTCGAGTGCACACGTGCGCTCGCTTGCAGGCTCTGACGGTCCGTTCGTTCGACAACTCGTGCGTAGTTGTCGGATATTTCCGTGAGTGTTCGGTAGCATAGTGTGTTCGTACGGCTATTGTCAATCGACACCCTCTTTTCAGAGCGACGGTACACCTCTACCAGTGTACCATTTAAACCGCACTTTTTGGCGCGAAGCCGTGCACACTGTGTGTAGTGCATCGAGTCGCCATGCAACGCGTCGTGTTTCGTGTGTCGTGCAGCGCGCCGTATGCCGTGCAACGCGTCGCTCCTCGTGCCGCGCCGTGTGTGCAGATACGAAGAGAGAAGATTTCACGTCGCGTCTCCCTTTGGCCCGGACACGGAATGTCCGTTAAATTTAAATTAGGCGCACCCCCCTGCCCGTCAGGCAGGGAGGTTAGTCATGTCCACACCCGCGCCCCCGCTTGTCCATTCGCAGGGCTTCGACGATGTCACCCAGCTGGAGGATTTAGTCCGTTTTCACATGTTCGTGACTTAAGAAAACCCGTGGCAAGTTTCCGAGTAGCATAGGTTCAAACGCTCTTTCACGCGCGGTATTGACGGATGTAATGTCCCGCGTTGCTTCTTGAAAGATCCGTTCGCGATTTCATCCGACCGTGACTCCGACGATGATTCCGTGATTCCGAGGGCTCCGATTCTGACATGGACCTCGACGACGTTCCTGCGGCCGCGCCCGCGCCCGTGATCACATCCGCCGATAACGACGGTTTTACATCCGTCATGCGCCGCGGTAAAGGCCCACGCGCCGCGAATCCGTCCGACAGCGACTCGGCTGCGAAACTTTCCGTCCCAAAGCAGTCAAATGCAGCTGGCGCGCTGGGTGCCCCGAGCCTCTTCCGCGCCCTTTGCCTCAACTTCGGCTAAAGTTCCGGCCGCGGAACCCGCGGTCGCGACTAAGAAGCCATGCTCCCCGCCTCCCGTCACCCTTCGTGACAAAGTTCGTTGGGTAGAAAGTTCGAAGGACATTACCTCCAAACAGATTTACTACACGTCCGCCGTCAACACCGTTGCCAGCATTTCTATTAAAGTCTCGACCCCCGATGAGCATCGCCAGCTCACGGAGCGAAAACTCCCTTTCTTCACCCACGCTCTCGAGGATGAGCGCGTCCTCCGTGTCGTCTTTCGCACTGTTCCCTCAGAGCTTGCCACCGACGACGTCCTCACCTACCTGGAGAAACAGGATCTCCCAGTCCGTAGCGTACATCGTATGTACACCCCCCCCCCCGTACGAAGGCTCCGTACAACCTACTTCTGGTCACTCTAGACTGGTAGGTTAGGGAAGGACATCTTTCAAATCAGCTCCGTGTGCGGTCTCTTCCGCATCACAGTCGAGCCTCCTCGCAAGACCTATGTACCCTCGAAGTGTCACAACTGCCAGATCTACGGCCATTCCGCCCGATACTCCCACCTGCACCCAGGTGTGCCAAGTGTCTCGGGAATCACTCCACAAGTCCACCGAGCCTCCCAGCTGCGTCCTCTGCGAGCAATCGGGTCATACTGCGAACTATCGCGGATGTCCCCGCGCGCCCCGCTCGATCCGTCCTCGCCCCGGCGGACGTACGACCCAGCCCAGGGCGCACGCCTCGCGGTCTTGGACGCAACCGCCTCCGCCTCCGCCCATACAAAGCCAGAAGGCTTTACCTGGTCTGCCAGGCTACCTCCAGTGCACCGGCAGCACCCGTACCCATGCCGAGCGCGCTCTCTTGACGCGCAAAGCCGTCCCCGCCAGCTCCCTCGGCTCCTAAAGCCAAGGCCCAGCCTCAGAAGGCGCAATCCACTCGTGCACCACTACCGCGTCTCCCGTTTCGACCACCGGTATAGACTGGATGTCACAACTCTTGTTAGTTCACGATGTTCAAGAAAAACTCGAGTTTCAACGCGCTCGTCAATAGTACCTCTGAGCTCGGGCTCTTAAACGCGATCTCAGCTTTTCCGGTCGTTGCGACTATGTTGCACTGATTGCCTAAACAAATCGGGTGAGTGCCTTAAGCGCTCCCCTTAGTAGTCCGATGGAACTGTAGCGGCCTTACCAGGCAAACAGAGTAGATCAGTTCGAAAAAAAAAGATAATTCAGCAATACAAAGTTATCGTGTCATCGGGGCAGAGCAGCACAATGTGGCGCGGCTTGGCAAGGCTCGCTGGTTGCTGTATCAAGAAAGGGACTTCCCATTCAAAACAAGATTTTTGTCTCTTTAGTGCTACATTACTATGGTATTAAAAACTTACCTTCGTTCAAAGATTGATTACATATATTTTTACGGCCATAGAATAAAGGATAGTGTTTTGGAATTTTCTTATAAATTTTTAATATCAATACAACAGATATTTAAATTAGTTTTTACTAATTATTAGAGATGTAACGATATCCGGTAACTATCCGGTATCCGGGCTATCCGGCCATGTTTTCACTATACGGCCGGATACCGGATAGTAATTCAGTATCCGGGCAGATTTCGGATAGTGAAATTTAATAAAATCTCATGGTTATACAAAAGGCAAATAATACCACTATAGGTTATGGACGACTTTTATTTTTATAATCGCACGTCAAAAGTGATTGTTTTATTAATTAGTTTGTTCAATATTCAAAATTAACAAGTGGCAAATTGTGGTGAATGAATACCAAACTTTCCGCATTTGTTGGTAACAGACGAGTCCGCCTGGCTTCGTATACCAGACCCGCTTCTGAAAATATTCTTTCGCTGTAAACACTACTGCCTGGTGCTGAAAGATAAATTCTAGCAAACCTTGACAACTGCGGGTACTGATTTAAATTAACTGATCACCAAATGTATGTGTCGTGATTTCGATGGATCCGAGATGTCTTTAAGAAAAAGTCAATCTCGTTAACAATTGGATTTTATTTTTCTTGATCGCGAAAATCACTACTATTATCCTTTGCCACTTCATTGAAACAGTCCCAAAAAGTGTCATGAGCTTCGCGTGTGAAGTTAAATCCAGTTTCATCTTCGTCATAAAACCACAACGACACGCATGGAACAAAAATAAACTGACACGCGCGGACACTCGAACGCCCCCGAATCGTCGCGATTTCTGCTCACGTGCGACAATACCCGAATGGGCACGAATATTTCGGAAAGGGCCGAATATCCGGTAGCCGAATATCCGGCGCTCCGGCCTCGTAGCTTACCGAATATTCGGTATCCGGTATCCGGCCAAACCACTATCCGTTTCATCTCTACTAATTATATCTTTAAACACTGGTTAAGTATTTATCATAAATAGTGCTTTAACGCTAATCAACGTCGAGATCTGAGCTTCTTATAATTAAAGCTAATTCTATAGACTAACGAGTGTTAAATTAATGATATACGAGTATGTAATTTCATTAAAGCGAAAGTTATACTGTCGATGTTACAAAAACTATCTGTTAAATTTTTTTATCGAATAATCCAAGTATTAATATTTTCGAATAGGTACTTATACAAGTTAAACATTCCACTTAGTAAACGTACAGTTATATAGCGAGGAAATGCGCGTGCCTGCGGGCACAACTAGATCGCTCAAATTCACGTCATCCATGCTCGAGTTGTGCAGTAAACCAGCTAAAATGACGATTTTCAGCTTATAAGAAATTGATATTGTCAGTTTTAAGGTGAATACCAACGTTACCTTGTACCAGTAACATCATTACATCTAACATTAGCTTTAAGGTTATATTTCATTACGACGACGAGGTCGGCTATATCTCGATAGGTCGTCTTACTAACTATAAGAACTATTATATTAGGTAACGGGACTTTATTAATAACTTAGTAATTAGAGTGCAATCGCGTGTTTCAAAAATCAAAATCAAAATCAAAAATATTTTATTCAGTTTAGGCCCTGAGAAGGCGCTTATGAACGTCAAAGTTACCACCGGTTCGGAAAACAACCCAGTCATCGAGAAGAACCGGCAAGAAACTCGATCTGGTTTATCTTTTCATTAACATATTATAACTCACATTTTTAAAACATAGTTATAAATAATTACATTGGGTTTTGGTGGATGCACAGAGAGGGCGTCATTTCCAGACGTCACCATCGTTCACATATTGATCCACCCTGTAATAGCCTTTAGATATTAAAACCTGCTTGACATGGTGCTTGAAATTAGTATCCGGCAGATCGGTAACGTGCTTTGGAATTTTATTATAAAACCTAACACTATTACCTAAAAAACTGTTACCGGTCCTAGTGAGCCTAAAACATGGAATGACCAATTTGTTCTTATTTCTTGTATTTAGATTATGTTGGTCCTTTACGAAATCTAGCTTATCTAAGTTTTTGCGGACGTACATTAGATTTTCAAGTATGTATTGGGAGGGCAGAGTTAGGATACCGAACTCCTGGAACTTATCTTTTAATGATTCGTGAGGTCCCATATCATAAATTGCTCGAACTGCCCGTTTTTGTAGTAAAAATATGGTGTCTACCTCAGCTGCTGTCCCCCACAGCAAAATACCATAAGACATTAAGCTATGAAAGTAAGCGAAGTAGACCAACCTAGCAGTGGCAATATCTGTTAGTTGGCGAATCTTTCGAACTGCAAATGCAGCAGAACTTAATCTTCCTGCCAATTTTTTAATATGAGGACCCCATTGTAATTTAGAATCAATTGTGATACCCAAGAACACGGTACTGTCTACCAACCCAACTAGATTTCCTTCGATTTCTATTCTAGTATCAATACATGAAACATTAGGTAAGGTAAACCTTATGCATTTTGTTTTGTCTGCATTTAGCAATAAATTATTTAATGCAAACCAATTTGAAATTTTATTTAAGGTATTATTTAGATGTCTAGACTCGGAGTCTATTCTTTTTACTTTAAATATAAGCGAAGTGTCATCCGCGAAAAGAACAATGTCTGCACAGTTTTCAACCACTAGCGGCAGATCATTTATATATACCAAGAACAGAAACGGCCCTAAAATGGAACCCTGTGGAACGCCAATTTGAGTCGACGATCCCACAGACGTTACCTCGTCTATACTAACTTTGAGACAGCGATCTTTTAAATAGGAGACCAGAAGGCCGAGAGAAGCTCCACAAACACCATAGTGTTTTAATTTCAAAATAAGTGTACTATGGTCAACGCAATCAAAGGCCTTAGACAGATCACAAAACACACCAATTGCATCCTGCGATCCCTCCCAGGCCTGTAATATATGACTTAATAGCGTTGCACCAGCGTCAGTAGTTGATTTTAATTTTGTGAAACCAAACTGTCGACCATCTAGAATCTCTTGCGTTTTAAAATATTCTAACAATTGCTTAAGCATAATCTTCTCAAAAATCTTGCTTAAAGACGGAAGTACAGAAATTGGTCTATAGTTTCCAAGACTACTCCTACAACCTGTTCTTATTGAAACAATCTTATTGAAATGGTAAAACATGTATATTGTAGGCCGTGGTATTGTCTACAGATAGCAGTATAATTAAACATTGTATTTATAGGTCACTTTGAATGAAGATCATAATTTACGCATTTACCATAATGTAAGGACTTTTAGTTTTCACATAAGAATAAATAAATACTAAACCTTTAACGGAAATCTAAATATTATTGTATTATACGAAAAACTATTGTATTTTCGTTAAAATAATGTTAAATTGTAGTGCTTTGAGTTTTTAAGACGTATCGGAGACATCTCAAGCTAGCATGAATGAAGATGCTGAATTTATAGTTCTCGCACCTAAACAGGTTGAGTCCACCACAGAAATAGTGCTAATTTCTGGTACACTGAGTATTATATTAGCTATACTAAGGCCATTGATACACGTATTACACTGCGTGAATGAACGCGCGCCGATGCAATTTTGTATTGACGAATAATTAACCATTTTTTATTTCTTGTGTAAGCATTACTCATTCAAAATTTAATTAAAATACATAACATAATATCAACTCCTAATAAATTATGATAGTTTAGCGTTAAATCTAGACTATGACGGAAAAGAAACCGATTAAATATATTGTAGTAAACTTGAAGTAAGGATTGTTTAAAATTGACCTCCTACCGATGTATTAATTTCGGAATATTGTTTTTCTTTTAGAAATAAAAAATATTATACACAAAAACATTTTTTTGGGGTCACTTTGTGATATATAAAAAGACGTACGGTCCTAGTCAATATTTTTGACCTCTCTGTATATAGCCGTAAGTTTGTGTTTGCGCGTCATATAGTCAAGAATGTAATACAAAACAAAGTTAAAGCATTATTATGGGAATGTATAATTAGCATATATTTATCCTTAAGTGGTCTCGATGTTGTACATATAATGTAATAAATATTTTTATATCTATTTATGTTCTATGCAACTATATTCAGAGTGGTCAAAAAATGTTGGCAAGGACTTAGTATTGGGTCAAAACGTACTTACTCACCATAATGCGATTTCACTCTTTACCGTACAAACAATACTTGCAATTAATAAAACAATAAATATAAAAGACTTGCAGGTCCGGCATATTATATACCTAAAGATTCCTCATTTATTACTTTATCTATCAGCGAAGACCGCATTACAATCTGTTTAATAGTTTTTTAGTTTATCGCGAACAGACAGGCAGACTTTGATTTATAATATTGAGTAATAGTGATACAAGCATAAACGTAATCGTTAATACGATAATTATAATTAAAATTTAGTGCCATCATTACAGTAATATATGTATTAATATTGTATAAGATATTTTCAATGTCACTTATCTATTGAAGAACAGACTGATTTAGTATTGTTTCATGTCTAAGTCAATGCGAGTTCGTGCAAAGTTCTTCACTATACGAACTTAAAATATTAGAATGTTATTGAAAAAAATAGTGCCAATGTTTTAATATGTCTAAAATATTAAACCATATAATGAATTAGTTTACCAATTTCATTTATTTAGTAACGTCCATATTTATAGTATCTAAATAATTATAAATGAACTTATTTGGTACTATAATACCACATGCTAGAAATGTTTGCAATTACAATATTTGTAAATTTCAACTATAAGTCTATGAAACGAGCAAAGCTTCATAATGTTGTGTATTGCCAATAATAAATTTATAGATATGTTATTTATACGTATTCCGTATGCGTCTATAACACGAATTCACCCACTAAATAGTAACATAACTAATAATAATTTCAAACTATTGCGAGTTCATCAAGTATTTACAGACAGGCTTGAAAAATGTTGACGGAAAACTGGCGGCCTTCACACCTAAAGTCGAGAAAAGTTTGTTCACTCTCTCTTATATCATCGAACTCGATTTTCTCTTTCTCTCAGCACGGTTCAAGTTTATTTTTGAGACAAGGCAAAAAGTAACTATATTGTATTCGCATGTACTTATCGCTAAATTAATTCAGTTGCTCTTCAACAATAGCCAGAAATATTTTAGACACGCTTGCATAGTTCAATTTTTTTTCTAATTAATTAACTTTTATTCAGCGAGTCATTAGAAGAGTTTTATGATTAATAGAATTAATTTCAAATATTGACGATTGACAACTGTTAAATTTAATAGGTGCCGTTTGACGGTAGCGCTCTTCCACTCATCGCAGCATGCTCGGTTCCTACTTTAATTTAATGGGTTTAATTTAGCAATTATTTTTTATTGTTTGTAAGATTTTATTTTCATGTTTTACGTATTTTCGCGTATGCACTTGTGTGCTAGTCCTTCGTTTACGCAAAATCAATAATGAGCAAAATTATGTTTTATTTAGTAAATAATAGATACAATTATCGACCTTAAGATGTGATTTTTTCAGTAACTCAATGAATTTAAATAAACTCTTGATATCCCAAATAAAATACTTACTATCAATTCTATCTATTGTCGTGTAGAAAGAGATTATGTAATTTACAGCAATAGAGTATTCTCATATGACTTAAAAGGAATTGGTTTCTTTGCGAAATTATTACCATGCGCTAACCATACTCTATTATTATTAATGGTATTTAGTTTGTTCAATCAGACATACACATTGTTAAAGCCAAAAATAATACTGTATATATTTTCATCCTAAATCATAATAAACATCATTATTAATGTTTGAGCATTAACTAACTATGAATATTTCTAATCTTACGACATATTTGTCTTTAACAGGGAAGCCTTACATAAGTCGTGGTGCACTTGAGATCATTACAGATAAATAGCAAGTAGACGGAGGAGGTGGAAGGTTGCGAAGTGGCACCGAAGTAGTGCGGGATGCGGCCGGTGTACGTCAGAGATTGCGGATTGGTGCGAGACAGTCAACACGCGACATCCACGCCAGGTCTCTAGTAGTCACCTGAAATTAAAAATACTTATCATTAGCATCATCATCATCATCATCTTACCCTTATCCCACCTAAGTAGGGTCGACATAACATGTTTTCCTTTTCCACTCTACCCTGTCAGATGTTATTTCAGTATTCACATCTTTTATACACATATTATTTTCCACACAATCCATCCCCATCATTTTACCTCTTCCTCTACCCCTATATCCGACCACTTTCAAATTCAAAGCTTTTCTTGTTTCATGACTCTCATCTCTTCTCATAATATGCTCGTACCATGCTAACCTATTACTCAGCAAGTTTTCTGTCACTGGTGTTATTTTCAAACTCCCTCTGATATTTATTTTTTATTTTTTATGTGCTTGGAGGCAAACGAATAGACGGGTTATCTGATGGTAAGTAATCCCCGCCGCCCATGGACACCTGTGACACGAGAGGTATCACAGATGCGTTGACGGCCTTTGAGGAAGGAGTAGGCTCGTTTCTTGAAGGTCTGTGGGTTGTATTGGTCTGGAAACGCTGCCGCTGGGAGTTAATTCCTGAGGGCCGACGTACGAGGAAAGAACGCACGTGAGAACCGCACAGTAGACGACTTCCAACTATCGAGATGACATTGATGGAATTTCGTTTTATGGCGAGTCGTTCGGTAATGGAGCTCAGCAGCAGGTATCAATCCGAACAGTTCTTCAGAACACTCTCCGTAGTAGATCTTGTAAAGGACGCAAAGTGACGCAACATCCCTACAAAGCTCCAAAGTGTCGAGCCCTAAGGAAAGCACCCGGTCGTCAACGATTCGAGCCGCTCTCCGTTGGATTCGGTCAAAAGGAAGTAGATGACATTGGGGCGCTCCGGCCCAGAGATGAGAGCAGTATTCCATATGCGGACGGACTTGCGCCTTATAAAGCTGAAGGCGGTGAACCGGTGTGAAATACCGTCCCGCTCTGTTAAGGATACATAACTTTTTTGAGGCCAGTTTTGCTCTACCTTCCAAATGACCACCAAACTGAACGTCGCTAGATATGTCGATACCGAGGATACTAAAATTAGGTTCAGCAGCTAGAAGAACTCCTTGAAAATTAGGGACTGCGTCAAAAGGGTTTTTTTTTGGCGGTGAAGGCGCATACTTGTGTTTTTTGTGGGCTTAAAATCGACTAGATTTTGTCTTCCCCAATCCGAGACACGCCTCAATGAGGTCTCTATCTCGGACACAAGTTTGTTCCGGCATTCGTTAACGCGTTCCCGAGAAATATCTGCACGACTGGTATATAGAGCATCCACAGTACTATTGTCTGCATAGCAGTGAATGTTACAGATGTTCAACATATCATTGATATGCAGAAGAAATAAGGTAGGGGATAGCACACAGCCTTGTGGGACTCCAGCGTTCACGGGCTTGAGATCCGGGCATGCACCATCAACAACGACTTTTATGCTCCGCTCCGTGAGGAAACTGGATATCCAATTGCGTAGTTTCTCGGGAAGTCCATATGAAGTAAGCTTCGAAAGAAGCGCTTTGTGCCAGACCCGGTCAAAAGCCTTAGCGATATCCAAACTAACGGCCAGGGCCTCCCCCTTTTTTTCGATTGCTTCCGCCCATCTGTGTGTCAAAAAGGCTAGAAGGTCACCAACTGAGCGGCTTTGACGGAAACCGTATTGGCGATCATTAATAAGCTGGTTATCTTCTAGATACTTCAGGAGCTGGCAGTTTATGCAGGATTCCATTGTCTTGGAGAGCAGGGGGTAATAGCAATGGGCCTATAGTTAGATGGATCAGAATGGTCGCCTTTTTTGGGAATCGGGTGGACTAAGGCAGACTTCCAGGTGGTAGGGACAACGCCTGTGGAGTAGGAGAGCCGGAAAAGACGCGCTAAAACAGGGGCCAGTTCCGGAGCACATGTCCTAAGCACGATTGCGGGTATTCCAACAGGCCCACTCGACTTAGAGATGTCCAAAGAGAAGAGTGCTTTGCGTATAGCACTTTGCAGAAACCGAACATTTGGCATCAAGCTTTCACAACGCGGGATGGTGGGTGGTAACTTCTCCTTGCAATCCAGAGTCGAATTGGACGCAAAAAGACCGCTTAGAAGATCAGCCTTGTCTTTAGCGTCATGGGCCAACGATTCGTCTTCCCTCCGCAATGGTGGAAAGGATGGCTGGCAAAAATTCCCAAGGATAGCTTTGGCGAGAGACCAGAACGCCCGGGTTCCCGAAGGAAGACGAATCAATCTCTCACCAATTCTATCAATAAAAGCTGACTTAGCCAAGGCGATTGCTCTTTTGTAAGACCTGGAGGCAAAGTTGTACTCCTTTTTTAATGCGCTAGTATTTACATCCTGTGACGCCAGAGCCTCAACCCAGGCTCGGTAGCATATCTACTTACGACGGCAGGCCATTCTACAGGAGTGACCGAACCAAGGTTTAGATCTGTCTCATACTCATTCTTAATCTTTTCCATTCTGGTTACAACACACATCCATCTTAACATTCGCATCTCTGCCACATGTTATCTTTTCTCATCCACCTCTTTCGTAATCCAGCCCTCGGATCCATATAACACGACTGGTCTTACTATAGTTTTATACACCTTTCCCTTGAGTTTCAACGGCATTCGTAGATCACAAACTTCCCCAGACAGCTTTTGCCAATGCATTCACCCTACATGTATCCTAATACTTATCATTAGCGTCATTACAATTTACATTACAATTTTAGCGTTTGATTACAGTCTCATATGATATTATGTAATTATGTGAAAGAAACTTAGAATATTGTAAATAGAAGTATTAATTATCGTATAGGGACATTTTGACAAAAATTTGTTCACCAATATATTATTAGGCTCATTATTTTGACATCAAAATATTGCTGCATTAAAATCTTAAATATCTTAAAATAAGTGTCAGTAAAACTAACCCTTTAAAGTACTATACATCAAATAGCTTTTCATCATCTCCCTTACTTTAGTATATTGCAAATAAAAGTTTTAATACATTTCAAAATACTTTTCTGAAACGCTTTTAAACTTGTATTAAAAACAAAAAAAGGAACATTAAATTAAACTACCTTTACAATAACTGCTTGTGGCTTTATTTATGTCACAGACATTTATGTCATCGTCCGTAATTTTCATTTAAAAAAGAGTGACGTGAGGCTTTATCTTATTAATTTCTTTAGCATAAGAGCAAAGTCATTTCTGAACTGCAGTTTTACCTTGTTCAGTTCGAAAGATACGAAATATCCAAAAAACATTACTCTCGAAACCTTTAAATAGAATAACCGTAAATAAGAGAGAGATATTGATAATTTTTTTTGGTATATTTTCAATAATAAATTTCCGAATTAAAGCTAGAGAATTCCCTAATACTGCACACTAATATAAGCATATTTTTTAAATGAAATACTGAATTAATAAAATATATAAAAGTAATGATAAAATTGTGAAATGTTATTGTGACATAAGTGTGGCAAATGGAAGCTACGACGCACCAAGGGTGAATACAAAGAATGAAGACAATTTTAGGCTTAATATACAATCTAATGGCAGTGTAGAATTATAGCAATTAAAAAAACGCCACAAGGTTTATAGAATTGATATTAATTACTGCAGTGTCAAAAGGCAGAGTCCGCTGAATCTGATGTGTGAGTCTATCGTAATGCTCACCTGATGCATGGAATACACAGCCAGCACGACAAGTACGTGCATAATGTTGTGTGAGTTAAGACACCGGTCCACCGAGCCCGGGAACCACTTCTCTGGAATATGCAGTGCACCAATAACACCGCCTCCGAGTGACACCGCATCCTGAAAAAATACCATTATTGTTTTGAAAAAAATAACCGCTTTGATTAAGCATACAATTTGGGAGAGAATATAACAGATTACGATTTTGTTGACAACATTAAAGCTTGTCAAGAGATACTAAACAAAAAGGAAATAAAATCGGTTGACCAACCGATGAGAAAAATGTACTAAACGGTTCATCTTCACCTATTTAAATACAAATATTTATTATAAATGCCAAGGTAAAGAATTCAAAATCATGTTGAACGAGCATGAAACGCCCCAGCTTAATTGTAAATTAGGGCAAATAGCACAACGCAGCGGCTGCTTGGCTAATACTGTTGTAGCACAGAGTCGAAGCCGTATAATTATATTGGCTAATACATCTACATGTATACAAACTGTACTACAGAGTAAGTACGTTTTAATCCAATATTCTCCTTTAATCTTATTAATATTTCGTGAAAACATTATATATTTTAAATCTTTGTGAAATATAACCGCCAAAGAAGTTATATGTACCTCAGGGACTTCGATTACCTTCCTTCGATCGACCTAAACAAAACCCGTCTCTGATGGTTCTGGTTTTTAGAGACACCTTCTCTTTTCTGCTAATAATTTCTTTTGTCATTGTTGCGAATCATTCATAAGTGTAGTAAAATACTTGATAGCCCACCAATGCTCACTCCAGACAGCGTAATAATTTACTTCGATAAAACCATCATGTCATGTGTAATTCTGGTCAAAATAAATGTCATTATCGGGGTGTAGCTGAATAAGATCATTCAAATAACTGGAAGTATATTCATATTCATCATTTAGTAGAAAATCTGTGTGAAATCGCTGGTTAACCAGTTATAGAATATTTGGGATAATGCGGGCCATAATTAAAACAATAAGTTTAAATCTTCCTATGGTTTTGAGAGAAAGTTAGGTGTGGAAAGGGATGTGATATTATCACCGTGGTGCATTTCAGGAATGAGAGAATATCATCGTGTGCATTTCAAAGTTGCTATAAATATTTTTTTCGGTGAGTTCTTATTAGTAAGTAATAGCATCCCTAAATTTAACATTTTGCGTAAATAAATGTCTAATTGTCATAAATAATGTTTTATATTACTTTGACTTGTTCTGAAAAGTTATTTAAATGCATGTACTAAATAGTTCTAGTGTTCTGTAATTAGTTAAATACATAGGACGTAATGGAAATTTCCAGAAGTGGCGACTAACACTGAGAATATTTAAAAACGAATTACGACGTTCGAAAATGGAACTCTTTGTCTTTAAAATCCATTCGTTACTTGTTTTGAAATTTAGCGTTATTTTAAATATTGTGTGTCTACGTTACCATGTATTTGACTCGTAACCATTTTTGTAATATGGTTTACTACGCTTTTTAATGTAGTTTGACGCCTCAGCAAAGACTCGTTCTGTTATAACCACTCTATGCAACCTTTATTACAGACTCGCTCCCTTTTCTGTCCAATCGTCATTATTTTCCTATAGCATCCCAGTTACTCCTCTAGTCAATCAGTTAGTCTCCACCCTCCTTCCAAATCCGACGAGTGTATTAAACATTCATCTTGTATTTTTTATAGCTTTAAAACGACTTAATTCCTAGGCCGATTAATACTTTGCCTTCTAACTGTTTTTGGCAATGAAGCATAATGCAGTTCGACTGTTTATAGCTCGTTTGCAGAATTTCAACTCTTTGAATCTCAAGAATTCTTAATCACAGTGGCGAATTTCGTGATCATCATCCGTCTGCCATTGTGAATAATGAAAATATATCTATCGGCGCTATACGTATACTCGAAACCTGTGGGCATGTGATCTGGCATCCTTAGACATAAGCATGAGTCAGATACAATCAATGAAAAACTGTGTTCCATGTGATCGCTCACAATTTATCGCAGGCTCAAAAATCGACCGTATTACTTGATGCATTGGCATGCTTACCAGATTCAGCGAAGGGACGCCAAACTAGATGTAGGACATAGCGATAAAATATGGATTTACAACTAAGATCCGATAAAAAGCAGCAATCGACTGTTTAAGTATTTCCTGATGAGCCGAAACCAAATAAAGTGGCGAATTTGCGGTCTACCGGCTAAGCGGATGATTGTCGTATGGTTTATACTATACCATTTAACATCAGTATATCGGTATCGATATAGACGTATATAAAATATAACAACTGATATACGACCATTAACCAAAAACCCCACGTCATCTTGCACCATGACAATACCAACTTTTACACGGCCAGACAATAAACGATTTTTTGTAAGGAAGAAACATACATATTATGCATTATCCTACATAGTAGTTCCAATTTGGCACCATAAGACTTATTTCCTGTTTTCAAACGATTTTGAACACCAAAAGAGGCTGTTGAAGAGTATAAAATGCATGTTTCCAGAGTCACCACGGAAAAGTGGCATATATGTTTTGCAAATTGTGCATTAAAGCTAAGAGAGAATGTTCTGAGAAGAATAAGTTCATTTTTGACTTGTTAAAGTATTTTTTCTTATTTTTTTAATAATTTTTAGGTTAGCGTTTGACCACAATTTTATCTTATCTGATGTTAAATGATGATGTGGTCTAAGATGGCAGTCATGCTAAACCTAGAGGGAGATTGGCTTTCAAATACACCTGCTGGAACACACCAACAGGTAATTGGCGACAGAATTTGTATCTCCATACATTTTTTCGTAGTCTATATTCAATAACCAATCTACAGTTTAAGTTATTTAGGCACACTTTCCTATAATATCCTTGTAAATTACTTGTCTCTTAAAAATGCTTTGCTGAGTAGTAAAAAAATTTCATTATACTAATTTGGAATTATTGAATAGTAATAATATTTACTCAATTATGCGTTATAACAGTCATGTATTTATTATAATTGGGAAGAATTCGAATATTTTTCTTACAAAATCACCTGATATTAAATAACCATGTTAGTCTAAGGCAGTAAACACTAAAGTCTCTGACTCTCAGTCGCAGTCACTGGTGTGCTCCAGTGTGTACAGGTGCCTATATAAATATATTTAACTTTGAGAGTGGCAGGTAACCAGTCGGCCACGAGGAAAATTCCTACCACCATGCATATTATTTGTGATATATAAGGCAAAATACCTAAACATGCTATGTGGCATGCAGCATGACTTAACATGATTAGTGTAGTTCGGGGAAGCTATGAAGGCCCGTCAAGATAACAGCGTAGTCAGTTCTAAGAAAAAATCTATATAACCAATGGAGATCATTGTTTAATTAATGAAGAAATTGTTCCACAAATTAATGTTTATTAGAACTACTGTATTAATTTATTTTAAAAAGAGTAGACTAAATATAATGATTTAGTTTAAATTTATGATGCAATATTATCTTATCCTATTTATTTTAAGCACCTTAGCGCGGGATAAATAATAAACTGTTCTTTTAGATGATATGCATTCGGCCATAGTTTAAGGATTGTAAAATGGTAAAAGATTGTAACCTTAAAAGTTATTAAGTTTTACTCCTGGAAACTATAACTTCAAGTCCTTTGAAACACATTTAATACTTGAAGATAGTTGTTAGTTAGGTATACATAAGAAAAGCTCTACCACCTTGCCTATTTTTTCATCAGAATATTTTGATACGTAAAAAATTCCAGTTCATTATAGGTTTTAACCTTACAAGTACGTAATCAACGGTTTTGTAATTTTAATTTAATCAAAACAAGACTGATTTTATTTTATTAGCTATATGTAGTTGAACCACGCCCTAGGAGTTTCTCAAGAACGATTACTATATGCGGGGTGCGCTGGGATCAATTTATTATGCGTTTACGGGTCTCCCAGAGCCCTGGGGCCGTCATTTGGCAGAGCGCCAGCCCAACCCATTGTGTACAGCCTGAAAGGGAGACCGGCTAATTCAACGGATACAATATCCATCTGAGAGTGATGATATGTTTTAAATGCTAATGGAATTGTTAGATACGTTCTTACTTGTTGACTACATTATGACTATTCACCTATACATTAAACAAAAATCACGATGATTGAATTTACAATTCCAGCGTAATGATGATTCGATGGGTTTACTGAAATTCACGTTCATATATCTATTCCTGTTTAATTGGGTCGATGATAAAGGAAAATACGAGTGATGTTCTCATAGTGCCTATTGCTAACCAGTAGGAACAATATTCTCCAGTTTTCCTTCAAATTGACATCGTTGACGCGTTGTATGATGATCATTAAGCCCCTTTTGAAATATGTAAAAAATTTAACGCTACGGAAAGAGACGTTTGTTCAATAGAATACAAGTGATTATTATTTCCGTTAAATTGACTGAACCCGCGGTTCCGCACATGTTTGTTATTACTTATTGCTAGTAGTGTTTGTTGTAATTTATAGTTGAGTTATATTAAAACTAGCAGGCTCGGCGGACGTTGTCCTGCCCTGATAATAAAAAAAATATACTTATGTGCATGAAATGTTTAAGGTAAAAAGGTGTGACAGGCATCACGTACTGATCCTCAGGAGTAACGACTTAATATAAACGGTCTAACAGCCTGGAATCTTTTAAGGTAAGTCATAAATAGCTTTAGGCTTCCAATGACCATTTAACAAAAGGTGGACTGCAAGCATGTTTACTAGTTTGTTACCTATGTTACCTACATAAATATAACAATATAATACATAACGCAAACCAAACCGCTACTTCAGCTATTATGAACGTTCCCGTTTGAACAATTGTGTAAAGTGCTGACCATAGAAAATAATGTATCGTGGGACAATCAAACGTAAAACAAGTATCATTCCTTGCTCGATCGCCGGAGCACATAGGCTAAGTAAGCATTTAGGTTTAATTAAAATATTATGTAAGAAATTAATCATTTTAAGTAAAGATTTTAAAGGACAAAATAGCCTTTTTTTAAAAACCTCCTGCTGACGGCCAACTACGTAATTAGTTGGTACAATAAAAAATAAAAATATATAAATTTATACCCTGCGTCATGTGGTGCTTTGTACAAAATTTGACATCACAAAACGCACCTCATATTCGTTCATAGTGTATTTCTCTATGTGTAGATAATTACAGATGTAAGTTACTTAGAAATCATTACGAAAACTCACAATGTAGTAAGTGTTATAAAATAAGTTTTAAATATTATGTTGTAGGGTATATAGGTAAATACAGAGGTAAATGTACTTATACATGATGGACTTCCTAGAAGGGATAGTAAGCGAAGGCACCTTAACTATTCTAAATATAGTAAAACGTTCAAGAGACTTTTTATCGTTAAGTGACGTTCCAACCAAAAATGGTAATCATACTAAACCTAAAGAGAAGTGGCTGTCAAATGCATCTGCTGAAACATAGCTATAGGTGCTTAGCAAC
Organism: Antheraea assamensis; assembly: GCA_035772565.1. Classification (NCBI taxonomy): domain Eukaryota; kingdom Metazoa; phylum Arthropoda; class Insecta; order Lepidoptera; family Saturniidae; genus Antheraea; species Antheraea assamensis. The sequence continues at coordinate 985,997 of JAQQSE010000160.1, forward strand.
AGATTTTCAACATAAGGTGGTTGCTCACCAAGGTATTAGAAAAGTTGTAGCACCATGCTACTTGCGATCAGTAAAAGATCAGATTCATTATATTTATCTGCGTGTGGTCGAACAAATTATCCCACTGAACTATTATTAATATAAAATATTATCACATATTTTCTCTCCTTTGGCCTACGTTGTGTTCACCTATACAGGAACATTAGGTTGGGCGTTACTATGCACTTCCGCGTTAAAAGTGGCCGCCTTTTCCAGACGGTAGTGCAAAGTAACGTTCAACCTAACATTTAATGAGGATTTTTCGCATAGTAATTGACACCTTCATCGATCAAACGATGGAGTTCGACTTATGAAGTAACTGGAGATGTAAACCATGATGAAGTCTGGAAATAACACTCTTCTGTGTGAATCTGCGAATCTGCCGAAAATGAATGTAATTATCACATATTTTTATAAGAATATGCATTTTGAAAAGATAAACCAGATTGAGTTTCTTGTCGGTCAGTTCTCAATGGCTGGGTTGTATTCCGAACCGGTGCTAGTTTTGACGTTCACAAAAACCTTCTAAGGACCTTAATTGAAAAACGTATTTTTTATTTTCATTATTACCCAATAAATCTTATTTGTTTATTCGTAACCGTATTATCGAACTTAATTTATTGATCATTAAGTAAATGATTGTTCAAAATCAGATAGTCTCAAGTTACTCAGTTATAATTCAATAAGTGTCGTTTAAATTTTCAGCGTTGAAGTCGTGACAAAGCTGAAAGCTTATGAATAATTATGATGAAGCAAGCGGAATTCAGGAAATCCCTATGAGCTGCGGTGTCTCAGAAAGTCATACTATAGGCATTCAATTCGGTATGTAGTCATTGTAAATATGTATCCATTGTAAGCAAGATAGTTAGTTAAATTTACTTAATTTTATGTATTTTAATAATTGTTAGATATGATAAATATACCTACCTACATACACATGGTGCTATATCTGACACAGTGACACTCCTTTGCATTTGACGCATTTCCGGATCAGCTAATGTGTACACAGCTGGCAATGTTTGTAGGCCGACATGATATCGGCGTATAGTTTTACAGTGCTGCAATAAAGAAATCGTATCTACACCTGAATAATTTTGTACTACACTCTCATGAATCTAGGAACACGTTGTCTAGTTTCATTACAGTTCATAAATATGCATTTGCCATGTGTTAGGAAAAGCTATTCTGGTGATGAGAATGACGCGATATAAACAATCAACTGATATCAAGTAGATACACGCGTTTATTCTCATTTTCATTTGTATTGCCAACTGTCACAGAAGATTGAGGTAAGATTCACATTTGTAGATGTTACTATAGCGCCCGTTAGGTAGGTACGAGGCTGCAATATTACATGTGTAACTCTGACTTAACATGTAAACAGCGATAATACAATAATATTGGTACGTGAATTATGTGGGCCTAAGCTTAATTCACAAGGAACAATGATTGCGGTTTAAAGTTCTCATATTTTACATAGATTTTCTAATATATAGAAAAATATATATCTGCGATAATCATAATTAAAACGAATTAACAAATAAACCTCTAATGTTATGGAAAATTAAAATTATTTTAAACTTATATACTATTATTGTCTACGGTTACTTTTAAATAATAATTTCGTTTTTTATAAAAGTTTTTAAAGTGAGAACGCGGTACAACACCACGCGTGAACCGATCTTTACTTGAATATACGAAACGCTTGCAGTGAATCAGTGTGTTTTTTTTTACGAACTGACCTACACTGTGAGCCTGGCAAGGCCTTTCCAGTTTCACCAGACTACGAATCAGTGTGGCTTAATTAAGGCTTCATAGTAATATTAATATTGTCAAAAATACAAATAGTTGTGGTTTATGCATGTGTTACTACAGATGTTTGAATAACATAAAGTCGGTTACATGACATATCCATACTTGATATGCATATAAACGTATACGAGTATATAGTCTTATGCCTCTGTAAATGTAGTCTTATTTTATAAAAAAGTAGCTGTTGCCCGCAGCTCCGCATGCATTTTTTTTATAATTGTATGAAGTCGCGAGTAACAACTAGTAGAATATAAAAGGCTTAAGATAGTTCTCATTACAATAGTTGTATGCTAGTGAAAGTACCGTCAAAATTGGTCTAATCGTTTTGGAGATAGCATTACAAATGAAGTCACGGATAATAGCTAGTCTATACATATAATAAAAATTAAGTGTATGTATGTAATATTAAAATAACGTCTTTTTACTGATTGGATATGAACGTATACACAATACTGATAATGGTACTATCTCCAAAACGATTGGACCTATTTTCACGGGACTTTCACTGACAGATAGCTGATCTTATAAGAAGTAATTTAAGCTTTTTTATTTTAGACTAGCTATTGTCCGCAGCTCTGCATGCGTATTTTTATAATTGTAAATTACTTCTTATAAGATCAGCTATTTGTTAGTGAAAGTTCCGTAAAAATGGTTCAAACGTTTTGGAGATAGTACTGCAAACGAAGCCACGGGTAATAGCTAGCCCAAAATAAATAAAAACTTTAATTACTTCTTATAACGTTAGCTGTCTGTCAGTGAAAGTCCCGTGAATATAGGTCCAATCGTTTTGGAGATAGTACTACAGACGAAGCCACGGATGACAGCTAGTATAAAATAAAGTAGCCTATGTCGCCCGCTGCAATTTTAACTATCCATCAGTGAAATTTTTGTTAAAATCAGTCCAACCGTTTTGGAGATTACCCGGAACAAACAAACAGACAGACAAAAATTTTTAAAATTGTGTTTTTGTTATCAGTATCGTATATACGTTCATATTCAATCAGTAAAAAGTGGTTATTTTGATATTACATACAGACACTTCATTTTTATTATATGTATAGATAACCCGGCCAATTGTGCTTACTTCGTAGTCTCCGGGGATATAAAATTATATAATTGTCAAAACCAGGTATTTAAAACTGTTATCATCACGTATCCTGGTAAAACATTTTCTATATATAACTAATCTTATTAATTCATTCATTCCAGTTCAAAATAACTTTCGTCATTGCTGTTTGATTATTTATTTCATATCACGTTATGACCGATGTCACAAAAGTGTAACATTGTTTGCGTGTTATATTGCGATCATTGCTGGTAAATTAGAGCCGCTATCAACCGCAGCTGGGTATTTGCCAACAATGTAACAGATTGCAACGGTTATTAGTTTTGCGACAAGCATTCTCGGTATACTTAGTTGATTAAAACGTACTCTATTACTTAAACTTCAATTTAAACCATGATACAGTTTTAGGTATAACCCTAGGATACATAGATATTTAAAATTATGTTATGTTGTGTATTTCGTTAAGTCAATTTAGTTTTTTTTTTTTTAACATAAATATGTTCTACTAAAATTAGTATAAAATTTCCTTACTCGGTATCCTAACCCTGCTCTCCTTATACATTCTTGAAAGTCTAATGTACGTCCGCAAAAACTTAGATAATCTAGATTTCGTAAAGGTCCGATATAATCTAAATACAAGAAACAATAATAAATTGGTCATTCCATGTTTTAGGCTCACTAGGACCGGTAATAAGTGTTAGGTTTTATAAAAAAATTCCAAAGCACATTACTGATTTGCCCGATAACAAGTTCAAGCACCATGTCAAGCATGTTTTAATGTCTAAAGGCTATATTACAGGCTAGATCAATATGTGAACGATGGTGACGTCTGGAAATGACGCTCTCTCTGTGCATCCACCAAAACCGAATGCAATTATCTATGCTTATAACTATGTCTTAAAAATATGAGTTATAATATGTTTCATGAAAAGATAAACCAGATCGAGTTTCTTGTTGGTTTTTCTCAATGACTGGGTTGTTTTCCGAACCGGTGGTAACTTTGACGTTCATAAGCGCCTTCTCAGGGCCTAAAGTGAATAAAGTAATTTTGATTTTGTTAATTATAAATTGTGTTCGATATAATAAATCCTTTTATTAAGTATACTATAATTAATATTGACATATTTATACATATTACATGGTAAATTTACTTTTTATTATATGAGAGATTAGACCGAATCACTGAAGGTATGATGGCTCTTTCATACTGTGTGCGGAAATCTCGATTGACGTAGCCCTTACAATCCGAATCCCTACAATGAGGCTAATTATTTAAAAGAAAATTTTAATCTGAAACACTCTAGCATGGTGTAGGGCTTTTTCTAATGTCCGCGTGGTTAGCTATCAGCTTCCAGTTGAAAATCTGTCGCCAAACACCAATAAGTATATTCAGACAGCTGCATAAGAAAACCAGCTCTCTATTAGTTTAGTGTATTTACCATCTTGGGACACATGTTACCTTTATTTTCTTTATTGAGTAGCTATTGACGAGCTTTAGTATTAACAATAAACAAATTAGAAATATGTATTTTTTTTTTATTGGAACTTGAAAATTTTTGAAATATGGTCAAATTTTGACTACCTAGTACCAATGTTCAAATGGTCGCGTCACCGCGCTAAGTGTTATCGGTTGAAATCTCACATAAGAGAATCATTTGATCAATAAAATATTTTTCCGGGTCACGGTGTAGTTTATATTCGTGAACTGTACATTTCTTAAAATCACTGTGGAACAGGTCATATTATTCACCTCTAGTACGAAAAATCTTAAGAACGGTCATAAAAAGAAAAGTCTACACAAACTGTACAAATTACGTTTTATTTCATATTTATCAAAATTATCTTTTCATTTTGTCCATCACTATAAATGATTTGAGAATAAATGTTACCTGTAAAAACACATGTAGTATGGCGTGCGGGTCGCCGCCACCAAGGCGCGCGGCGCGTGCACCCGCCAACAGTATCCGCATGCAAAACGGCGCTGCGAAACATAGCCTCCTTTCCCATGGAGACCATGCTCTCATCGCCTGAAAATAAATATATAATTCGGTTCCCATATTTACTGACTAAAATAAATTTGAAAGTATTACAAGTAAATAGTACGTGTAGTTGGTTAATGTAAAGACGAGGTATATTTATGTATTTTATTTGTTTCATTTATTTTATTTTATTTCATTTCGATTTGTTTCGTTTCGTTATTTTATTTTATTTATTATTACAACAACCACAATTATATGTTAGGAATAAGTAGGTGATAACAATGATATGTGGTACTTATAACAAAGGTACTCTAATGAATTTATTGATATTACTGACACAATACAAGCTTTTGTCATAGCTTTTGCCAGCGACGCCGTTCGCATTAATGTAGATATGACATATCCCTCGGGAACAGTACATTAAATATTTTCATTATTACATAACAATTTGTTAAATCATTTATTAATTGTGTGTTAAATGTAACTTAGAAATTTTTTCGATAAAAATATTCAATGGCTGTAACCTTTTTTATATTCTCATCTAATAATGAATCTATTAATGAATCAGCCCTCAGTAGTGTTAAACTCATATATAATGGACCTCTCATTAGACCTCAGTTGTAGCCTCATTAGTCCAGTAAATAGAGACCAGATACTAATAAACTAATGAACTAAATAATATTCGCAATTACAATATTAGGAAAGATTCTTAGCGAGTCAAAGGCCTAAATCTACGCCAATTTTCTTTTGACTTTTCTAGAACTTTAAAGATTATGTACATAGATATAGATATTATCTAGTCAATATATCAAGAAACTTCATTCCTTTTTTTTGCTTATATATGATTAACAAGTCGATAAAAAGCAAATAATCTCAAATATTACAAATAACAGCTTAATTTGACACATTTAAAATATTTAGGCACAAAACAAATTTGTGCAGTCATGAGAACGGAGCTTTATCAAGGTAGTCTGCAGAGTTTTCTTTATTACTATTAATGGTATGAGCGCTTGAAATTATGTCCATAAGAATTTGAATTTTTTAGGCCTAGTCTGTATCACAGGTACTATCGTTTTATATGATGAAACGCCCTCGCTGTATGAAAACAAATGTGAATCTGTGTGATTTTAATTTGTAGTATTTCGAAATGAATAAACAGAGAATGAGTTCCATTCCCTTGGCGTTCCACAAAATGAGCAAGGAAATTGCGATTCATACGATTATGTAAACCTATATATAAGACAGAATATTTATTATTCACAATTTAATAAAATACATTATAAACGTTGTACTGTGGAAATATGGTCCTCAGAGTAGATAATTTTATTGTACGTTATTGAGAAGATATTTGATTGTATGTTAATTAAATATTAGGTTAAATATTTTATAAAACTGCGTAGATTGACTGATTTACATATTTATTTACATTGACAGATGACAATAATATATTTTAAGGACATATGTTAATTATTAGATACAAACTTTTTTCTTTTTATTGATTTCTAGCTTAGCGTTTCACCATAACTCCACCTATTGTGAGATGATATACCCAGAGAAAATAACTTAGTTTAGTTAGTGGATAAGTTCTCAAGTGAGTCTATAGAAACACACCCCAGTTATAACTTGAGAGCTGAACTAACACTGAAATGACGTACAGTACCCGACTTTTCATTCTGCAAATCGGTGAGAAGACGTATGCCCGTTTTCACCAACGCTCCCTTAATGTACCCCTAACTAAAGGATCCCTAGGCTAAAGTGTCTCTTAAAACAGCTACCTAACTTATTTTGTTTTCACCATGCTAAGGGTCACTTAGTAGGGAAGCACTTAGTTAAGCGTCAGTTTTTTCGTCAAGCCAGTATTGACATAGATGGAACATGTATTGTTAACAATTTAAATGCAATATTTTAATGTATATTTTGTAAAAGTAATACAAATACAGAAAAAAAAGTAAATTGCAATAAATTTACACCATGTTAATGCTAGGATTTCTTAAAATAGCCTAAATATGTTTTGCTTTTAAATAATGGTACTTTAGGCCTGTTTGCGTATAATATAATTATAATAAGTTTATGTATGGTTGTTTGTTTCCTAAATAAATAAATTAAAAAAAATACAATTTTAAAATAAAATAAGTCACCATAATATGTTTATTAAAAAAATACTGTTAATTGAAAAGAGCTTTTTTCATTATTATGTTGATGCAGGGATCACCATTTAGTTTTATGTGGGGTCCGTTTTAAATTTGTAAGGACTTTGCATTAAAATCGGTGCCTGTCAAGTAAATTTTTATATAATGGAAATTTATAATTTTGATACTTTTTTAGTTTTGTTGTTTCTGACAGAAAAGTCAAAGATAAAATTAAAATAAAAAATATACTAAGCTGATTAAAATATTACCACGTGCACGGTTTTTTTTTCTTTTACTCTGTGCCGCAAAAAAATACTATCTTTTAAGGTTTACTAACTTAGGCCGGCAATTTGGACTTGGACCAGTGAAGAAAATAATAAAATAGTAAAACTTTTTTTACACACAAAGATATATCAATATTGAATAAGCCAACAGATGTCACTATAAATAAGGCAAAAACAATATGTGGATAAACTTAATGTCTGTACACAAACGAATTTCGACATTTTATTAATTCTCTGGTTTTTTTAACTACCAAAGTTAGAAAAAACTCAAATATTTCTTTAATTTACGATAAACAAACGAATTAACTACAAATTTGTTTTGACATGTTCGTGAAATAAACAATACTTAGCACTAAGTGATAGAATTTCCGTCCCTTAAAATTTAGGTAACCCTTAGGGTGTTAGGGGACCCTTAGACGTTGGTGAAAACGAAATCTCTCTAAGTTGTCACTTAAACGTGTTTTAAGTGTCCCTAGTTCGGTACCTATAGTGTTGTCTTGGTCTATCGCAGCCATTGCGCTTTATGAAATCAAAGTAAGTGGATTTTTATTAATACTTTATAGGTTAGCGTTTGGCCACAATCTCATCTGATGTTAAATGATGATATGGTTTAAGATGGTAGTCACGCTAAACATAGAGAGAACTGGCTCTCAAGTGCAGCTGCCGGAACACACCAACAGGGCTTAGCGACAGATTTTCAACTTGAGAGTGGTAGCTAGCTAGACGGACTTAGAAAAAGCCCTACCACCATGCTATGGTTGCATCACGATGTTTTCCTCCACCAAAAGCTCCGACTGAGTTGTTAGGATTCGAATCTACGTCTTTCGACGCTGTGTCCAAACACACTACCAACTGAGCCATGATTGCTTCAGTGGATATTAGCGGGCTGTCTCACTCTTCTCTCCGATGCGATATCTGTACTAAATAAAAAACCGGGTATTATACCGTAACGATTTTAGTTTTGTCACAATGTTTTCCTTTATCGAAAATATATATTTATTTTAGGATACATTTATATGTCTCCAGATATATTAGCGCTACAAAGCGTTTCATTCGTACAATAAGCGCTACTGCAGCAAAGAGGACGATAACGATTGATTGCTAATAAATAATGTCACTCATAGAAACGTATATCTCGCTTATGTAGCAATTTTACGGGTACATTCTGTAAAATTATGAGAAAAACAATCCCATATAGCGTGTTGAGTTGTAATACTATTAAAGTTGTGCTTGTCTCAGTACTGCTTAATTCACTATTCCCTTACTCAAATACAATTGAGACCGTAATATTCTAAGCGTTGTTCTATTTGTCGATTTTATGCCTGATGTATATGGTTGTAGCTAATTAGTCCGACAAAACAGTTTTAATTTATAACCTTTTAAAATCTTTCTTATTTGTCCTGTACTTAAGTTTATGACTAAAATAATTAAAGAGCACTGAAACATGGTGTTCCTCTTAAGAACTACAATTAGATTCGAGTGTAGTTTACAAAAGTTCGCGGTTTTAATTGTTTTGCCGCTAATTGAATATCGTAATATACAAACTTTAATTAATCCAATGAAAATACGGCTTTGAACGGACAGCAATATACGCGATAAGTGAAAGTTAGAAAGTTTGGGGTTTATTAAGTTGGCACATTTCGGTTTATATAATATTTAAAAACATAATAAACAGTGTGAACGAATAATGTGTATTGGTAGGTACGCGGTGCAAAGGCTTATAATATTGTAATAAAAAAAATAGGCAATTATTATCAATACATATACAACATTATTATACACGTGACTATCAATTATACTTATGTACTATATTATGATACTTATGAGTATAGAAAAAAAAATTGTTAAGAAGAAAATATAACTAACTAGCTGATATCCGCCACCTTGTCTGCGTCGTTTATTATGGCAACAATATATTGTATGTATAGAGGAAAAAACGTAAGCCTTACCCCACTTTTCCACGGCTACAGAACATATTTTATTGATGAAGGCGCTACTTTGCGGAAACCCGTCCTTAAAACTTATGGATGTTATTTCGTACTTTCACTTTCGTACTGTTTCAGTAAGACGTAACAGCGGCCAAACAATTCTCAGCGTAAGTGCGAAGTAACCTCCACCCTAATTTTTAACAAAACATACATCGCAGAACGGTAGTGGTTATACACATTGTAGTTTTGTTTTTAATTTTATAACTTTATTTTAAATTAAACTATCGTGATATTGTTTTTTGATAAGGATCAATGTCAAAAAAAGATCAATATCTATCTAATAGATTTTTCAGTGATGCGCGAACAACGGTAGACCTCTATCATTTTAGATGGATAGAAGATAACTTGTACTTACCTTTTTAAAATATACAAGAAAGATTAATCGATATATCAGTAATAAATAATTCTGCTAAATAGTTAGTTTTTGTTTCGAGAATTGAATATAGATAAGTAAAATTGCATCTCAAAATACTAGTATTTTTTTCATACTTTATAGGCTTTAAGCGTTTGATCACAATTTCACCATATGTTAAATGACGATGTGGTAGGAAGATGGTATACACGTTAGACATAGAGGGAGCTGCTTCTCAAGTATAACCGCCGAAACACACCTGGCGACAGATTTTCAACCTAACGGTGGTAGCTAGCGAAGCGGGTTTACAAGAAACCCTACCATCATGCTATGGTTCCACCACGATGTTTTTCTTCACCGAGGGCTTCGGTCCATTCGCGAGTATTCAAACCTACGTCCATCAACGCCATGCCCGAACAAGTTAACCACTGAGTTATTATTTCTTCTGTTTTGTACGAAAAAAGAATACTTTACTTTTTATACGAGATATATATACATTTATTCAAATGTAATCCTTGTCTGATCGGTGTTAAGACTTAAAGTAAAGTAACGTAACGCCTACATACCTTGTAAAGTCCCAAAAGACACCCGAGACTGTACAGAGTTAGCACGCCGTATCGCAGAGGCATCGGCGCACAGTATACTGTAGCCGTCACCATCGGTATTGCGCCTGGGAATACGTACAAATGTGTTACTTTTAGAATATACTTCATTGATATTTTTATCTACTTTTAGAATAAAACTTCAGTGTTTACTGATCAAAAACTAAAAATAAACAAGATAATAACAAAAAAAAAATATATATATTGTATTTAAATCCTTTTTCTTTTCTTCATCATCATCGTCATCTTCTTACCCTCATCCCACCTAAGTAGGTTCGGCACAATGTGTTTTCCTCTATCATTCTCGATTTTGAGATAGTTATCTAAGCATTTACACCTATTACATACATATAATTCTTCACACAATCCATTCATACATTTTGTCGGTCTTCGTGTACTACCTATATCCGTGCACCTTCAAACTTAAAACGTTTTAGTAACATGACTTTCTGCATTCCTTATGACATGTCCGTAATATGCTAACTTATAACTACTTCATTTCTCTGTCTTTCATGTATACCAACAATTTATTTGAACATTGAATGTTCTAAACGTTTTTAAAAGTAGTTCAATGTCACAAACTGAGAATAGTTTGTGCTAACATGTAACTAACATGCAGAAAACCATTGATTATATTTACCATTCAAAAGTGAGCTCAGTAAGCCTGCGTCCTCTCATCTCAATAGAATCATTGTCTAAAGGCGGCTTCATGAGACATAATTATGGTCTATGTACTAGATTTTGCTCCCGGCTTCGTTGGTTTTAATATATATTTGATCTATCCCTTGGGAACGGTACATATTCTCTGCATTAAAGTAACCTATATCGTTTCCTGCACGTTGATAATAGCGTTCTACGTTTGATACAACTATCACAAGCCAACTATATACTCTTCAGTAAAGCTAGTCTTAATTCTGTTTCCAAAATGAGTACCTTTTAAGATTATAAAACTACGTAATTATTAATTTATAAGTACGTACGCTTTACGCGTTGCGTAAAACAAACAAAAGATTAGTTTTAGAAGTCCCTTTATTCCAACTTTTCCAACTAAAATGATTATGACAATCTTAACTTTAAATAACTTTCATACAGCCAAAATATTCCAATAATAAACTCAACTCGTTGCTCACAAAAACTGGTAAGACCGTAAACTAAAAGTTAAAAGTTTTACTCATCTCGGAAAATTGCGAGTATACAATAATGCAGTTTGAAAATACTCGAATTTGTTGTTTTTAGTCACAAAGACTTAAATATAAATTGAGTTTTTCGCATTATATTATTAACTCATTTTTATAACTCGGTTAGGGAGTTTAATAACATCTTTGTTAATTTTTAAATAACAACAAACATTTTATCTTTTGCTCTGCAGATAGATATTAGTGTCTCTGTGCTTCCACACATTGCTAATTGGTTAGTGAAAGAAAGCAAAAAGATTAAAGTTTGAAATAGTGTTATATTTGTACTAAGTTATAGGACATATCATTTACAAAATAGTCAACCGACATAATAATAATTATACCTGAGGTGGTTCGTACGATTTACGATTCGTATTTACAGTACTACTATGTAATGAACTAAAATAGCAAGTGAACGTCAACCTTTCAATTCTGACAATATTTTTAAAGAACTCCTTACTGTCTTCTTTCACACTCATCACTTTTTATATGGTGATTTTGTAATCCGAGTTATTTATTTATCATTTCATATGATTTTTTAAAAAAATTTCTTGCATAGAAACCTTGTTTTGTTTTTTTAATTACAATCGAAATAAAAAATATTGCTAAGTAGATGCACCCGTTCTGAAGTGATGCGCTTACATACACTTAGCAAATGATTTTTATTTATATATACATTACTACTGAACAATCTTTATTTGTTAAAATTTGTATAAGTTTTAAAAACTTGCTATCAGTTTGTAGGGATTCACACATGCATGTTTATAAAGTGCACGCTATAGATATGTATGTGTCAAGTGTCACTCATTATTTTGCGTTTCCACAGTCGACAGTCCGTGTGTAACCATGTACGTGTACAGATGAGTAAGCTAATCGTTCCTTAATAATATGATATAAAAATGGTGTATTATTATTATTGTAAAGAAACAAAAAATAGACAATATGAAATATAAAAAGAACTTTTATTAATCACCCAAGTAGTCACAACCCAACCTAAAAGTTTCTTATTTACTGCTAGTTTATTAATCTCTCGGCTAATTTTTAAGAACCAGATCTCAAAATGGCGGATTATGTTTTAATTTCTTTTATTTCACGACTTCGTACATTGTAAATTTCGTGGATTACTAAAAAAAAGTTAGTACAAATTAAAAAAAATTATAAATACATTTTACATAAACATTATTATTTTACAATGCGTAATTTGCTATATTATATTTTTCAACGTTTTGTAATAAATCAGGTATTTCTTTAAGCTTATGCTGCCAACAGTCTGTTGACCGGTGCCTCATGAGGTCTACATTCGTTTGTATGAAAGTTAAACCTTTATAGTTTTGGTCAGTCCAGGGATTAATTATAAATGCCATACGTAAAATATAATGATAGCCGACTTACTTATAATTCATAACTATATATGTATAATAATGTTCATTTTAAGTGAAACGTTTTTTACATCGCCTTAAATTTTTCATCCAATTTTTCGCATATCGCATTACAGTCGCCCGCTCAGTAGGGATGAAGTGAAAGGTGCTCGGCAGAGCAGCCAAGGTTAATATGGCGGCACCCATAGCGCAATACAAAATTATTCAATGATAGAAATAAATATTGAGCTCAGTTTTTAAAATGCTACGATCCGAAAAAAAGTTTCACATGCATCGTGGTATCATAAAACTACACAATTTTATTTTATCCAATGGAAAATATGTATGACTTGGATTATCATTTAATAAAAGACGTTGTTATCGCTCAAGTTAAAGTTATTAGACAGAAAATAAATGGAATTACAATCGTTGCAATGAGACGTACGTAGAGTTCCTGTAATTTAGGTCATTATTACCTGCTGTCAATAAAATATGTACGTTGACATGATAAATACGTTTTTAACGACTTTTTCCCATCAGTTCGAATGAGTATTTGTATAAATTATTTCAGAATACAACGGCTACTTTAAAAAATAAATATACCTCGCCTACCCAACTCAGCCTAAATAAGTTGCAATGAGTTTTTGCTCGTTTAATTCTGTAGGATTAGACCTTAAGAGGTTAATATTTAAATATTGTTTTATCTGCTCATACTGTATAATTTCGTTAACTGTTGAGACAACACAAAGATAGCATTTTAATTCAAATTTTCACTGCTGCCGTTTTTTTGTTTCGCATGAAGATTAATATTTCGTTTACTACGTTTTTGTTTAGTTAGTGTGTAGCGACACACAAACCTACATCAAACGTGGTATGTATGTACTACAACAATTAAGGCGAAAAACCAGCGGCAGTATAATAGTCCAAGTATAGTAGGCTTTTTTTTTTCTCTTTAATATATGGGCTTTGTCGCATAGCGACTATGACGCCCCGTAACAAGACATATTCAGTTCTACAATACAATACATTACTAAATCTTAAAAGCTAACCTTGCGATTGTGTACAATGTTTTCGCATTCTGAGACAGAGGGTCTGCCAGGATCGAATTACAAATACCTACATCCATGGATCGAGTAATCTTGAAAATTTTTCTACAATTTTCATATTTAATACATTCCATCAAAACGTGGTAATCATCCTCAACCACACCGCACACCATGCAGTTCGGTGAAGACCTTTTTTTTATTAGGTGTAAAAACTTATTTGTTTGTAGACTTATTATTTGTAGAGCGAAGTCGGAGAGCTATTATTAGGTCAGATCTACTTACAAAATTTTGATCGATCCATGGGAGATAAGTGAGGTTGCGGTTGTATGGTCTTATACCAGATTCCTTTTTCTAACGATCGTTTGTCAAAATATACCTTCCACATATCTCTACAATAAGATTTTACTTGAGACAAGTACTCAGTATACGTGTAATGCGGGTAAACATAGCTCACTTTGCATGACGTGAATTGAAGTGCTTCTCAAGAAACCTCCGATAACTCTCATGGCTTGATTTTGTACTCTTTCTAATTTGAGAAGGTTGGATATACAACAATTGCAATATAAGAAACTGGCGTAGTTCATTCTACTTCGTATTATAGAAATATACAAGGTTCTTAAATGTTTAGGGTGGATGCCCCAGTTTGAACCAGCTAATACTTTTAGGAGATTAATAAATTTTGAAACGTTTTTTATAATTTCACTTATATGAACACCCCATCGCAAACTATAGTCCAAGGACATTCCCAAATATTTAACAGTATCTACAAATTGTAAAGAGGAATTATTAATCGGGAGTACAAAATCAACTACAGATTTTCTTTTCTTGAAAATACACACATTGCTTTTTGCAAGAGAATTTTCTAGACCCAAATTTATTAACATTTCGTTAATGTTATTTATAGCTATTTGTAATTCGATGCCTGCGCGCTCCATATTTGTATCAGAAATATATAGAACAAAATCATCTGCATATTGAGATATATCAACATTAGTAATATTTTTACATATTTTGTATGTTGCAATATTAAATAACAAGGGAGAGAGAGGATCGCCTTGAGCTAATCCTAAACATGTTTTCCTCGATATGTAATACCCTCACCCAAAATACATAATGAATTTTCTTTAAAAAAGTTCCATAAATAAGTGCATACTTTTGAACTTACCCCTAATGCATCTAATGTTTTAAGAAGGATTGTTATATCTATATTATTATAAGCACTTTTAATATCCAAAAAACATCCTAAAGTTATCCTATTCTTTGAAAAGCCAGTTTGTATTTTAGTCGATAATTCACTTTTTTCTTTTTTTTTTACGTGGGGAAATCCATTATGGAAACCCACCCTCCCGGGGGAGAGGATGGGTTATGTCCGACTCGTACGGACTAAAACCCCACGGTGTACCGACAGACCATGTTGTCGGGGCGGCAAGGGATCGTTCTCGCTAATCACCTTGAATAGCCGCCCCAACGGTCCGCCCGGCGGAAGGTGGCCACCGGGCTCCTACCTATAGAGAGGCAGACTGGGTACACACCAGCTGCCTCCCCTCGTCCGCCAGACCTGTGCAATGAGAGGATGAGTCCCCCGACTACATCCCCTCAGGTCCGGCTAAGGTGGCCGGAGGAGTTGGGCAAAGCGCCGCCTCCTCCCGCCTGTCCTCCTTCGGCGGAGAGGACCACTTAGAGGATCTACCTCTCGGGCCCTCTCCGCCGCCTCCTTTTGCGAGATGACCTCCTCGCAAAAGGAGGCTACAGCTCGCCACGCCTGTTCGCTGCCGAGCATGGACAGAACCACGCTCGGCAGCGACAAATCTACTCCCACCACCGCCGTCAGAGTGCGGCGCTCTCCCTCCGACGCAGCACACTCGGACAGAGTCCCTGCGAGCGATCTGGTGCAGGTACCACCCAAAACAGCCATGGCCGGTGAGTACCTGCACCAGTCGGAACGTCAGGGAGCCCCAACCACTCCCGCAGAACCGGGCGGACGGCGTCGACGGTGAACGTCCCGAAACGCGCGTCCGCCAGGTCCTGCATTAGTCACTAATTCACTTAGATTATCTAAACATGATCGTCCCTTACGAAAACCAAGAGTATTCTCAGAAAATATTTCTTTCGACTCCACATACCATTCTAGTCTTTTGTTTAATATGGAATAAAAAATTTTGCATAGGCAAGATATTAATGATATAGGTCGGAAAGATGAAGAAGTAGAGTCTGAATTTCGTTTGGGAATTGCTACTAATCTAATATTACGCAATTGATCTAGAACGACTCCTTCAGAAAGTATTTTATTATATATGGTTAGCAGGATTATTTTACCCCTTTTAGGAAGATATTTAATCATTGAAAAGGATATTTCATCACATCCGGGAGCTGTATCCTTAGATTTAATAGAACTTTCGAGTTCTTGCATGGATATTTTACATTCTAGAATAGGATTCTTAGATAAAAACATTGGATTAGGTGGACATACAAAGTCTGGAGATAATTCACATAATAACTTCTCTGCAGCTTCATGGTTAATAAAACGTTTAGCTATAGGATATCCTTTCAACCATCTCATTTTATATCACAACTCACTACAGGAGCTAGACTCATCAATTGAAGAACAGAACTTTTTCCAAGCGCTAGATTTAGCTTGCCGTATCAATCTCTGAGAGTTCGCAATTTTTTCTTTTAGTAGGTTGAAATTATGTGGAGTAGGGTTGTGTCTGAAACGTGTCAGAGCTAGCCTCTGCTCTCCTACAGATTTCGATAATTCCGGGGACCAATATGCTTTAGGTATAAATTTGTTACTTACATGTTGTGGAATTTTAAAACAGGGAATAGATATATCTGCTGCTTTCTGAAGGGTATTTTCAAAGAGATCATATAACTTTTGGGTTCCGGTCGGCAACGAAAAATCAGAAAAGGTCTTATCTAAATTATTCTCATATTTAGTCGGCTTAAGAATGCGATTATTAAACCACCACCCAGGTGGCGACCACATGCTACCTGGGCGCCATTATGATCTTACCGACAAACACTACTAACAATGCGGCGAATTGTTATAATCTTTATTGATTTATTGCACAGATGTTTATTGTTAATTCCTAGTTTTACTTTTGTTTTATGGCTTCAGTATTCTTTGTATATTTATGTCTGTATATTATTTTCTCCTCACTTCTTGCACGTGTTCTGTTTTGGTTTCGTTTAAATATAACCGGCTCAGTTCAATAAAGGAGATTCCCTCGTGCATGACGTACAGGAGATCATTGTTTTCAGCGCGATGATAAGCAGTAATAAGGACGTCGGTCTCCTAAATGTAATCTCGCAGTTTCCTGACGTTGCAACTAACATCCAACGCCTCGCCCGTGCATCCCACAAGTAAGTTCCTTTTACAATGGATAGAATAAGACCACGTAGTCTTGGTCTGTCTTTTTTAAAGCTCGAAGCCTTAGAGCCCAGCGCGATCAAGTAGCTACCTTTCTACGTGAACATCAAATAGATTTGCTTCTAGTTCAAGAGACACTTCTAAAGCCCGGTAATCGTAATCCCGCGATTGCGAATTACAATATAGTTAAAAACGATCGTATAACTGGTGCCACCACCCTCATTTACTATAATCGATCGCTATATTGCATGCCGATGGACCCTCCTCTTGATCTTTTACATAAGGAAGTCTCAGTATATAGAATAGGTATGAAGGGTCATCCGCCTGTCACAATTATTTCGACAAGGCCATAAATCATCCCAACCCGTTAGTGGTATCCGCTGCGAACTACACCCCCAAACCTGCCGCAAAGTGTCCCAAAAGACGACCGCGACACATTCTCACCGATCCCCCGGATGACATAACGGCTGCGAATGATATGCATACCGACGACTCTTTAAATAGACCGTGCTCACGCCCGCGCCCCCAAAACCACCAACAACACCGCCATGGTCGGGCGGTCAACTTAGCTCCCGCACACCCGCCGAGTCCTCCCCGGCAGCAGCTTAAGCCTAGGTTCAATCCCTCGGGCGGGATCCCTCGAGCATGCTGCTAGCGCGATACAGTGACACCGCATTCACTAGCTCCTTGCACACACGACACTGTACTCCACACACGTACACATTCACGCGATACGTACACTGGTTATGTAAGTCTATACCGGTGGTCGATACGGAAGACACGGTAGGTGGCGCAGGAGTGGACGGAGCCTTCTGAGGCTGGGGCTTAGTTTTATTAGGAGCTGAAGGAGCTGGCGGGGGCGACCTTGTGCGCCAGGAGAGCACACTCGACGTGGGTGCGGTTGCTGCTGGTGCACTGGAAGTACCCGACAGGTCTGCGAAAGCCTTTTGGATTTGTATGGGCAGAGGCGGAGGCGGTTGCGTCCGGGACATGGGGGACATGCGCCTTGGATGGGGTCGCACGTCTACCGCGGCGGGGAAGGGTTGAGCGGGGTGCGAGGGGACATCCGCGATAGTTCACGGTATGACCCGGTTGCTCGCAGAGGACGTAGCTGGGAGGCTCGGTGGACTCTGGAGTGCGAGGGCACTCTCTAGTGGAGTGTTCCCCGAAACACTTCACACACCTGGGATGCAGGTCGCAGTGCCGGGTGGAATGACCGTACACCTGGTAGTTATGACACTGAGAAGGTACATAGAACTTGCAAGGGGGCTTAACGGAGGTACGGGAGAGGCCGCACATAGACGTGAGATTTAAAATGGCCTTACCTTCCATAGTACGGTCCAGTGTGACCAGTACCAAGTTGAAGGGGGCCTTTGTACAGGGGTGGTACATGTGTTGTACACTTCGGACTGGGAAGCCCTGAGTGTTCAGTCAATCGGAGATATCGTCGGTAGGGAGTTCAGAAGGAACACCACGAATGATGGCACGGAGGATGCGTTCTTCCTCGAGTGCGTGGGTGAAAAAGGGGAACTTTTCCTCCCGGAGGTATTTTGTGAGCTGACGATGCTCATCGGATGTGGAGACTCTAACGGAAATACCGGCAACGGTATTGACGGCAGACGTGTAGTGGATCTTACGAGACTCTAAGTCCGCTGAGATTTACACCCAGCGGGCCTTGTCACGAATCGTGACGGGGGGTGGTGGGCGTGGCTTCTTAGCCGAGACTGCGGAACCCGCAGCCGGAGCTTCAGGCGGGGATAGAACAGAGGGCGCAGGCGAAACTCGAGACACCCGGGCGCCACCTACTTTCGACTGTTTCGGGAGGGAAAGTCCTGCTGCGAAGTCGCTATTGGACGGATTCGCGGTCGCAGTGCGTGGGCGTTTAGTGAAAAGAGCGTAACGATTGACATTCAATCCACACGCGGCAGACGAATCGAACCTGTAACAATATTATTAACCCACCGAACACATGCGAAATATTCGAAAAACTCAATCGAGCATAACGAGCGCTCGAACTGAAACATCGTAACATAATAGCGCCTGACGATGACTCACTCGGAAACAATGCGGGTCGAGCGACGGCGAATTCGTAGAACGAAACATCTGGTGCGCAGGTAGGTTAACGACGATCCTCCAGCTCCCAGGGAAGTAGAAGTTATGCGTAGGAGATTCCGCGAGGAGATGTTAGATAAGTGGACACAGGACCTGGCGGACGCGCGGTCTTGCCACAATGATATTCAAGACGATGCGGCTTCCAGTAGTTTCGCTGGTGCAGGTGCTGACCGAGCATGGGTACTTGGGCTGGTATCTGCACCGGATCGCACGCAGGGAGCCAACCGCCGTATGCCACGAGTGTGGCGTTGAGTCGGACACCGCGCAGCACACTCTGTCTGAGTAGCGAGTCTATGTGGAACGCCGTAGCCTCCTTCTGCGGGGAAGTCGTCTCGCAGATGGAGGCGGCAAAGAAGGTCCGCGAGCTGGATCCTTGGAACGGGCCTCTCTGCCTACGGAGGGCCGGTGGGAGGAGGAAGCATTTTGCTCGCCTCCTTCCACCATCTTAGACGAATCTTGGGCCCATTTCCTATTGCACAGGTCCGGCGGACGGAAGAGACGACCGGTGTGTACATGGTTGTCTCCTGATAAGGTTGGGGCTCGATAGCGCTTCTTAGACACCGGGCCCACCGCTGGGGCGGTACGATGAATGCTTTAGAAATCTCGTGCCGCGCAATCCCATAGCGGCGGATGTACACCATGCGGTTTTAGTGAGTAGGAGTCTCACAATTGCCCACCCTCTCCCCCGGGAGGGTGACATGTCCATGAAGAATTTCCCCACGAAAAAAAAGAAAGGTTAACGACAATCGAACCTGACAGAGCAGCGAGAGAGCGCACGTATGCACCCGACCGCGGCCCGAACGGAACTCCACTTGATCACACTTATGGGTATTCGCCAATAGATATTAAACTTGAGAGAGTAGCTAGTCAAACAGGGAGCTAACATACCTTACCACAAGTTCGTCACTAAGTTTTTCTTCGCCGAAGCCTAGGCTTTTAACTTATGTAGAACGTAATTAATGTCTGACCATATCAACATCGAGCCACCATTGCTCCGAATAAAGTATGTAGGTAAACCAGATAATTCTAATACAATATTTGTAATGTATTTGTTACGTATCTTATTAGAGAAAAAGTATATTTTATACGTGGAGATATTTACCATTAGTCAATACAGATCTAAATGGAATCCTATAGTCAAGCTTCTGTTTAATATATGATGATTTCAGATAATATTATCATACATATTTAACAATCTTATAAGTAAATTTAAAAGAATAGAACCATCAAAAAGATTAAAACTTAAATGGACGATCAAGAGAATAGCGTAAACACCAGTCGTATATCTTTTTTCATTGGCACACGTGATCCACTTTTCCAACTACGAGTATATTCACTTCACAGAGTACCTACTCTATGCACAGATAGCACAAAGCCGTTCCTTAGAGCTTTACGTTGTTTTGTCCAAAGTCTCTTTTGTTTAGTGAAATACGATATTTCCTTTTTGTTATGACTGGACCAAATGACTGTATAATCATGGTAGTCGGGTGGTTAGATAGGTGGAAAATTCAATTAGATGTTCGCAAGTTCGAATCCGGGCATGTACCGATGAATTTTTGTCGGAATCCATGTACATTTACTACAAATTTTAATTGTTAACACTGTCGACTGACGGTGAAGGAAAACATCGCAAGGAAACCTTGACCTGAGAAATGTTCTTGGAGTATCACCGTGTGTGAGAAAACATAGACCTGCGGATTTCTCGGAGTTTGTAATCACCGATACAACGCAGGTGGTTAGTCCCATATCTTCTTAGAGAAGAGGCATATGGCGTTGCAGTGGGTGTGTTACACGATGATGATGTGTGTGTAAAGGAGTGTACACCATCTTACGATAACTACGCTACAGTAAAATATAATGGTAACCGTCGACGTGCTATTGTTGCTCGTGGCGGGTTGTTAATACGCATTTTCACGCCTAGTCTGTTTACACATGTAACACTCACACTCAACTCAACGTACGAACAGTGTAATATTGTTCTATGCTTTTAATTCAAACAAACTGAAGATATAGAATTGAATTTGATTTTACTTATATTATTGTGTATTGGCGAATGAACTTCAATGTGAGTCCAAATAATTAGATAAGATTATATAGGTATATGTGAAACGAGTACCTATAATAGAATAAGAAGATAAATAAGAAGGTAAATGTACATACCATTTCTATTTATATTAGACAATTTTAGAAGCTTCCAGCACAGGAACACAACTCAAAACATAAGACTTAATGGAGCGTGAGATACTGTCAGATACAGCCACACATGATCGCGGGCAGCTCGATGTCATTTGACTTGAGAAAATAATTTCAAGTCAAATTACTTTTGTCTAGTATAAATTAGTTAACGAATTTTCATCTTCAAGTACATTGTTAGTTAACAACACGCGTGGTAATCTCGATAGTAAAAATAAGTGGTATCACTTTAACAATAATTATATTTAAAAACAATTAGTAATTATTGCAACTTATACTGATTTTATTGAAACAACTGAATATAAAACAATAATTACATTATATTTTAATTTCCTAATGCGTACAAATTATTTTATTATATTTATCAAAGTGTGCTTTAGCATACACCGAATAAATTCAATCTAGACATAAATACTTTAAAATGAAATCAGATTTTACTGGTATCACTAATACGTTTACTAGCCAGATTGATAAATTTTCCTTTTAATTGTTTTTTATGTCGAATTGAGTAAACCTCATTTCCTTTCCTCGATTTTTATATGGAAATTTAAAAAGAAACACAGTGGATTTTGATTAAAAATATATGAAATATGTAAAGTTTACAAATATGTAAAATTAGGTATAAATTATCGGTAAGAGTCAAAGGATTTATTAATAATGGGTCGTCATAATATACGGTTGGTAAAACCCTTTGTCTGGACAAGAATAAATAATTTAATACGTATTAAAAAATAAAAATGTGATGAAATAAAATCATGAAACTCGCACCACCTACCGTTGGCTGGTTGCTCATCAACATACCCTAAAGCACAGTAGAATAACGATAACCTAGAAGCTTTATTATGCGCATGCTAGCGTTGTGGAATGGGTTGCCCAGCACGGTGTTCCCCCAGGGTTATGACATGGGGCTCTTCAAGTTCGGCAACACAACAGTGATGCCCTTGGTGTTGCAGTTGTCCATAGACGACGATAATCATTTAACATCGGATGGGCCGTCTGTCTGATTGTTGCCTCTTTGTATTAAAAAAAAATAGAATTTCAGAACCATTTTTGTTTCTGATATCGTCATCTCAGTGGCTCGATATTAGGCTTAATTATTATAGAAAGAAACTTCAGTATTTATAATATTTATCTTATATTAACAGTTAGTATGCAATTTACATTAGTTCTTCTTCAGACAAACAAAACATACAATACAGTCTTATTTAATTTAGACTAAAAATTGGGTGCATTGTGCATATTGTGACATATAATACTGCTATTTACTAAAATTGTTTAAAATGAAACAAAAGAGACGATACAGCGAAATGTAAGAACCGAGAATGCTGAGATGAATAAGAAGAGAATAATTTAATGCGGCAGGCGAGATGAAATCAGCACTGTTCAAATAATGAACGCTAAGCGGACGGCTATCATTAAATCTGTTATCTCTGGTCAAATAGTTATGAACGTCACAATTATTATTTGTCTATGTTCAATTTTGTTGTTTCAACGAAGTGTAACTTTTTCGAAATCTATGGTTTCTACTTCTTAAGAATTTTGTTTAAAGTAGGTACTTTAAACACAGTTTATATATTTTGCATTTGTTGTAAACATTTAGTTTGGTGCATCTTTTTCACCAATTCAAAAAGCTTGGGTATAATGGGCAAAAAATATTTCAACTTTAAAGTGAAACTTTTTTACGTCGCCTCAAATTATATTTTTAATTTTCGTCCATCTATCGCATGTCACATTACAGCCGGCTAAACTGAAAAGTGCTCAGAAGAGCAGATAAGGCCAATATGGAGGCGCCCATAGCTCAATTAAAATGATTAATGATTTAAATAAATATTGTTCTTAGTTTTTATAGATATCAAAAACGCGATTTTAATACCCTAATTCGAATAATTTTCTGCAAATTTTCAATTAAATGGCAATGCTCCAACTAAAGTTTCACTTCCATCGTGGTTTCATAAAATCCTCCTTACAAGTCCTTTTTTACTGATAATTATATCAGACTAGCTATGCTCTACGGATTCACTCACGATTAAATTTTATTGCTCCCTCAGTTTCCGATATGTCACCCTGTTTCACGGTCCACCCACACTACTAGGTTGTTTTCGTTTATCGTACTTTCTGAACTACAGTTTGTGTGTTAAGTACTACCCTAATAACGGTCATAGCATGGTGTTTGATAGCATATAACCCTCCTCATTAAATTGACCATAAAATGTAAAATAATTTTATAAACTTGACTGGTAGTTTCAAAGGTTAGCGTATTCCAACAAATAATTCCTTGATTTGTTTCATAATAACACGTTTTATACGTATTAAACGAAATAAGTGCTTCTTTGTTGAAAGCAGTGGTTATATTGTTTTGATATAGTGAACTTCTGTTCTTGCATATGCGTCAGAGAATCTCTTAAGTTGAAACAATTATCTAAAATCTAAATAACTACATACTTTTCATTATTGTTTAGTGGAATACCTATAATACGTTTTTCAATTCGATTTTGTTACTTTATTACATGATAGTAGGGCTTTTTGCATGGTGGAAGGGCTTTTCTAAGTCCGTCTGGCTAGCTACCACCCTCAAGTTGAAAATCTGTCGCCAAGCACCTGTTGGTGTATGCCGGCAGCTGCACTTGAAAGTCAGTCTCCCTCTTGGTTTAGCGTGACTACCATCTTAGGCCACATCATCATTTAACATCAGATGAGATTGTGGTCAAATGCAAACCTAAGCGTATTAAAAAGTTAAAAGTTTTAACCATCCTATTTTAAACTTATCATTTTAGTGTTATCGCTATAGTATAATTCTAAGGAAAATATTCTTATAGATAATTGGAGATCTATAATAATTAGTGAAAAATTAAAAATATTACAATTTCTTCAATTACGTATACTTATGTGTTGGTGTTTATCATTTTTCTTTTATTATTTAAAATGACACAACGAAACTCGAGATACTCTGGAGGGATCTTACAACATATCCTTGTAAATATATGTCAGTCTAGTTAATAAATATACTTAAATAAGCAACTTTTAAAATTTGGTCGCTGATTTTATTTCAATCATAAGTTCTAAAACTACAAAATCTATATTTATAGTTTAAAACTCAAGGGATTACTTTTGTTGTTTTTTAATGAGTTTATCCGAGTTCCTTAGGAACGGAGCAATTATCAAACAAAATGTAGTTCTGAAATTACGTTAGTAATATGCGTTTGGGCCGTGTGGCTTGGTGCGGGGTATCGAATGCCGAGGACGGAAACTGCGAGGCTCACCTCGTATATTATAAACGTAGTATAAACTCCAGCAGTTTTTCATTTGCACCAAGACCTGAATCATAAGTTCGCAGCCGGTGTGTTTCGTGGAATGCTCGAGCCTCATCAAGCGCTATTCATCGTAACACTACTGTATGTATACCACAATGTAGACACCTATACTATTACAAATTACATGAATATATACGACTATTTTGACTTTGTATTGTAATTTAGTTTAAAAATAAAGTTGATATACTCAGTACATTTCGTTTCTTTTTCATTATTATTTGCTTTCCATTAAATTACATTAACTTTTACGATTTCCATTTCTTACTCTTTCTGGATAGGTAATAAATAATATTTGCATTAATTAAGCCCCAGCAATAACTATTTGATTATTAGATATCACAAAACCAACCAATTACATTTAACTGTGTATAAGAATAATAATGTTTTTAAATAAATTTATCTCATCTACTTTATAGTAAATGGTATTACTATATGACGGTCAATTTAAAAATTATTTTAATACATGTTTATATAATTGTCATGTAACGCAAATCATAAATAAATTGTGCTAGAACACTCGCAAGATTCGACAGCGTGAGATTTACAGCCAAAACCTATTTCTATAGCAAAACAGTAGTGCTGACGATGATAGCTTGTTCAGATACCCTATCGATCGAGGTAGGTTCGAATCCTTGCCATTGAGTCGGGGCTTTCGGTAAATGATAACATTGTGATGAATCCATATCATGGCGGTAGGGCTTTTTCTAACCCCCCTGGGTAGCTACGCCCCATATGTTGAAAATCTATCGCCAAACATTTGCCAAACGGTGGCTGCACTTGAGAACCAGCCCCCGTCTAGGTTTAGAGTTTTTACTACCTTAGTTTTAATATATTAATTACCAAGCACAACGACATCTAACATCAAATGAGATTATGGTCAAACGCTAAATCCTATAAAGTATACAAAAAATTGTTTGACAACACCATTGTGTTGTTGATGACGATGACATTTCATAAAAGGCCTTTCCATTCCTGGGATCAATCTAGGTCTGATCTTAGGATTGCGGATTTTTTTTGGAGTTTATTGTAAAGAATTAAGGCTGCAGTCACTTAACATCAAGTAGACGGTACGTTTATTTGCTGCTTGATAAAATAAAAATAAAAATGTTAGAAGTATTCTAACCAATAAACACAATTAACGAAAAGAAGGTGGAATAAAAAATAAATTAAAAATATTATTGTATATATTTAAAAAATCTTTCTTTACAATACAGTTTGTTTTCTGTTTTGGTTATTGTATATATTATGACATTTATAAAAGTGCTTTGAAGGATAATTTCATGAGTATACGAATAAGATTCAACAAGATTTGCGAGATTAGGTATAAGAATGTGAAAATACATTTTTCTTAATCTTATTTTATCGATTTATTACATTCCGAAATCGGTACACATTCTAACAATGTAAATATTAATTTTGAAAGTAAATATTACCTATTAGCCATAGAGAAAATCTCTGTAGTGCTGAATTTGTGCTCATAATATATATTTTTTTATACTAGCATGGCACTATGTCTGATGAGAAGCACGTTATAATCAAAGAACAACAGCGACAATCATGAGATCAGTACTCCATCGCCGGTTGTCACTGTCATGCCGGCTTGCTTGCTTGCTTTAGTCGGAGTGATTCGCAAAATATTTAACAAAATATAAATCTTCATGGCCAACTACTACTGTAGTTACCTTGCCAGTCATTAATATCATCTTGTATACCTTCCTCTGAACGTTACCGAAGTAATTTATCACAGTATTGCCCAGTCACCGTGTAATATGTTCGCATACGACCTTGACCGTGGTGCCTTGTACCGCGCCTTTGAGCGCCCTTTATATCGAATATAACGACAACTTGATTGTTCGAGTTAGTAATATTGCGCTAACTTTTTTCAGGGTGTCGGTGTCGTCATGGATTATATATGACGATTGAAAGACAATCTGTTCTGTAGACTAGTTCAAACAAAGATATCGCGTCTACATGTATTATATTAGATCTTCTCTAAGATACTAATTGAAGATGCCTATATATGTCGGTATTAAAAATTTGTTTATTGTTGTAAGAATATATAGAACTCTAGGATGCAATGCGCTCATCCAGTAAAAATGTTCTCACTCCTCTTTTGGAGACCGTTATATTATATATATTATATGTTTTAGCAATTACAAATGATGATTCAAAACGCTTTGTGTGGATAAATGGAACATCGACTGCGAATGGATAGTCCTGAGATGATATGGAGACGGTGGAATTAAATGGTGCAGATCTTGTTGTACACGATCCCTAATATAAATCCGATAGAATACTACAAGATATGCGACGCCGATGTTCTAGCGTTTGCAGTTTTGTTTCAATGTGCCCAACTTATGTCTTAAACATCACAATGACAAGAATCTTACAGAAAACGCTGTAGGTTACTCTATTCGAAAAAAGATTCATGTATAAAGTACGTGCAACGACATAATACGAAGAAGTAATCATATTCATATTTTAAGCACGAAAATCCTCAGGATAGATTGGGCAAGGATGGAGTTCCAAGTAAGTTTGAAGAATTCCTGTCATATGAGAAATCGCGGCTTGCGCTACTCAAACGTTTACAACATCTCGACGAAAAACTGTGTTATTTATAAATATATAAATATTATGTGCATTTCTAAAGATATGCATAAGGTATACATAGAAAGCAAACATGTACTGTATTCTACTCTTACACATTATTGTTGTTATATAAGAACGTATGTGGGTGTAAGTTTAACGATAATAATACCTCATTCTGAGATAAAAATAGGATACTATCGAATAATTTAATCTATATCCTCAAATTAGATGTAATATGTCGGTATTTATAGTATACTAGATTTTTGATGCGGTTTCGCTCGCGTCAATATAGATTTGGCCTATCACTCGGAAAAGATAACTTTTTCTGAATGAAAAGTTCCCCTTTATCCTTTTTCTGTACTCGTGGCAACGAGTATCGGAATTTCATAATGATCAGTTGTGTATTTAAAGTGTGAACACTTCCGAGGTCCGATCCTCCGGAATGGAGCCCTCGAGCACGTTGCTTGCGCGACTACAGTGACACTGAATTAATTTTCAAACACTAGTTTTTACAACACAACACCGATCACCCCACACACGTGCACATACATACATGTAGGTACACATAGTGTTTGAGTTTATTTTTTTTTATCCCTTTTACGAACGAAGTTAACTTAGATTAACTTAGTAGTCAGATTCAAGATACATGTATGAGTTCGTGAAACATACAAGCATGGTACACGTGTATGTTTCACGAATTTATATATGTATGAAATAATAGTTAGCTTAGCTTAGTTAGACTCGGGATGTTTGGTGACAGTCCAAGCCGAGGCGCGCCGTGCGCCCTTGTGCTGGTTGCCCATATAAAATCAGGGTGAGTGCCTTAAGCGCTCCCCTTGGTAGTCCGGTGAAACTGTGGAGGCCTTGCCAGGTCGACAGTGTAGTCAGTTCGAAAAAAAAAAAAAAATCAAAAGTGTGAATACTTATCAAACAAACTCACTCATTAGGATTTTTAAGATTAGTAATTCGTATCCCTTTTATTCTACTAAATTTACACAAAATCGCTCCCCTGGTTATGTATAAAAAATGAAGTAACTTATTACATAGTTTCAAAGCCATGTTGAACAGCTGACACGTTTGGCCTATAAAATAAGAGTCTAAAAGAGATTGAGGCCGCTGTCAAAACTACCACAAACTACATCGTCGATGTAATGCTACTACGAATGCCGTATTAATAGTGAAAACGAATCGAGAATATTAAATGCCTAATTTACATTGCCGTTTTAACGAATATAATTTGATAAGGTAATTTTCAAGTTAAAAGAAACCTGGATATATATATCGGAGAGAATACTATTACTGACCTGCTTCCGTACTATTAACTACTATTGACTCGTACTCGACTGGCTACTATTTACCCCGTTCTGAAACCCTATTGGCTGGAGGTATCGGCTGTTCATAAGCATCTTGATTATGATTGGCTGAATGCCTTAAAAAGCAACCGACGATTAGATGTATTCTTACTCAGATCGTTGGACTATTCACATTCACCGATAATTCGTAATCATATTCAGCACTGCATTTCTGTATCGGCTAACATTTTATTATTCATATTCGATTGGTCTTGTTGGATTGATGGCTTAAATCATAACCATGACATCACATGGATGACGTCGTACTTTTATATCGGTATCTCCTCATCTTCGCCCCAACATATATACTAACAATCCTTCGGGATTTCTTCACATAGCTCAATTGAATATGAGGATTTATAAGAATAACACGTAGTAATTTTAAATCAAATCTTAAATCGACAGATCATTAAGATAACAAACTAGTATATATCAAAATGCAATATGTTATTAACTGGTGCCTGTGACTTCATCGTCTTAAGAATTGTTCTATTGTTTTGTGGCAACTTGCATAATTTATCGGGACAAATTGTGGTCTATCTTTTATTTTTTTTGTTACTACTAACGACTACTACTTACTTCATATTTTATCATTACTGCTTATCACATACAATAAGCCGTAATTATTGTAACCTATATAATATTGTGTACAATATTTTCTCCCAATAAAAGTTGTGGTACAAATACACAAATTAGCCCGGAAAAACATGAGACACAACAATTTTATTTACATGTAGTATTACTGTACTAGTGTAGTTAAGCATTTTGAATATTATTTAATGCAACAAATATTTCTAGTAAGTTTTCAATAATCACAAGCACATCAGTACCAAATTTTTATATCTATATGAGCGTATGAACATTTTGAATATTTCTATAGCAGTAAGTATTATTACTAGCCAATATGCTAACATTTATCAAAAATCATAATCACTTCTAAAGTAATGAAAATCGTTATTTATTTCTCACTGGGGATTCAGCAAGGTATAATAAAATATTTTTGCAATCACTACACAGTCTACGTCATGTCATTTGGATTGTATTTTTAAATTTAGCGTTTGCATCAACATCCGTTTCAGAAATGTACAAACGCGCGAGAGCCACTTCCGTCAAGTGGTGATACGTAACGAGATCGTCACGAGCATTTCCCGATGGAATTCTAATAAAGAGGATGGTCGTTTCGTAAACCTCTTTACCCCATCGGACCACTCGTTGTATTTTTTTAAAATATTGTGTGCCTTTTAATATGTACAGAAAATTATGTAGGTGTACTATGTAAAAATGTTTTTTAATGGTTTCAATGGCTCACCTTTATTTGTAGCATTTCTTGTGTAGAAATTAGAAACAGTATTTATTTCTGAAAGAAAATATTATTATGTATGCTATATCATCACCAGCCTATAAGAGACCCACTGCTGGGCCATAGGCCTCTTCCCGAAGAAAGGTGAGGGCATAATCACCAAGCCAGCCCACGACGTATTGGCTTTCAAACTATGAGAAATTCATAGTTGAATATATATATACATATATATATTCTCACATATATTCTCAGTTTCTCATACCCAACATATATTTTTTTCCACATGCGGCGGTACTATAAGAATTTTTCTCAGATTCAGGTTTCCTCGCAATATTTTCCTTCTCCGTCAGCCGACAGTGTTGCCAATTTGAACTAGGAAGTGTACGCAAATTCCGAAAATATTCGTTGGTACATACCGGAGTTCGAACCTGCGTACATCACCACCACAACTTAATTCAAACAATATACATACATTAATATTAATTGTGGTAAATGTTTTATAATGTTTATTTATAACTAAATAAACTATAAAAATAAAAAGTATTTTCGAAATGAAAATGAATCGCTAAGCAGCTGTCGACGTGTCCCGGTAATTAGTCAAAAAGTCAGGTCCTTTATAAGTTTATTTTGTTATCATACTCAACTAGAACGTCAAAGAAAATCGTGTGATTGTTTATCAAAAACTAATCTATAATACCTATATCTACTGATACCTATATCTATATATATATATATATATCTACTATCCTGGCGTCCTTTCAGTTCTGGCGATTTCACATAAGTGAATAATTAAAAAACATATCTTTAATTATCAAAATAATTTACGTTAAATTTTAAGAAAACAAAAGTGAAAATGCTTCCGTGTTCGAATTGTACTTAGTACTTTAAAAACTTATAATGAAATACCATGGACCCTTCGATCGGCCGATGAATCCCCAGAGATCCTTAAAGGCTTAGAAGAATGAAATAGGTTTTCCTTATGTAAGATAGGTGAGCTCTAATAAGGAGTCATGAAGGCATTAGTGAGTTATACAAGTGAATTTGTATAGTTCATGGATGTGTAGAGGTATGCATAGCTTACCTTAGGTTTAGTTCAGTTGGCGATTCTAGGCAATAGTTCAAGCCGAGGTGGTGTTTGCTAATAAAATCGGATGAGTGCCTTGAGTGCTCACCTCAGTAATCCGGTGAAGCAGTAAAGGTCTGTCAAGCCAATAACGTAGTCAGTTCGAAAAAAAACTAATAAGGAGTGTACGAAAATTAATTTCTCGAAGAAATCAAATAAAGTGCTAAAATAGGATGTCTTCTGATATATTGCCAATGGGCAATTTATGTTTAAAATACTGCTAGTAAATACATACATTGCTTAAGATTACAGAAATTCTTAAATGATAAAGGAATAGAATGATTTCCCTTTGTGTAATGTTTATAGCTGTCATGAACATCTATTTATCCGGGTCTTAGAAGACTACAGTCAAGTGTACGTGACGTTGTACTACGTCATTCACTTGGCAGAGTAAGAGACGGGAGCAGGTGATGCTGACACCACTCTCGTCTTATTAACTACGCTTCAGGCTATAAAACATCTGCGACGGACAATTTGCTTCGATACGCATTGTCTCCGTTAAAAATTAGAATTTGTTCCAAGTGAATAACATCATATATTAAATTATGTATTATGTTTTTAATATATAATTTACTAGCGCTTG
Organism: Antheraea assamensis; assembly: GCA_035772565.1. Lineage (NCBI taxonomy): Eukaryota > Metazoa > Arthropoda > Insecta > Lepidoptera > Saturniidae > Antheraea > Antheraea assamensis. The sequence continues at coordinate 1,017,760 of JAQQSE010000160.1, forward strand.
CTCGATACTTCGCTCGCGTATTTGAACCAGCTTTTTCATCTATCCCTCGATAACAGAACATCTTTTCTGGATGACAGCTAAGTTCTTTCTGTACCCGTGCAAAATTTCATGATAATAGTTTCAGTGGTTAAAGCGTGAAAGCGTAACAAACAAATGAACAAACTCAAATTCGCATTTGCAATAATATCTAGGATATTAAAATTAGATGTTTTATGTTCTTAGTAAATATTCGGCCATGAGAGTGAGTTACTCAAGTAATCAAATAAAGATATCATAGCAACTTATTTAAATATTATCAAACTTCTATACGTAAATTTGAAGTGTTTTAAACAAACATACAAAAAAAAAAGTAAAATGTAAACTACTACTGTACTACTTTAAACAATCTTTATTAATCTCCGAAACAGATTAAACTATTTTAACTTGCTTTAGAGTATTTTACAGGCCAATATTTTTTTTTATAAGTTTAGCTCCATAGTCTTTTACCATAGGTTCTAATCAGTGTTGATAAATTTTAATTAAATCTTATACAATGTAATACAGGTAACTTAAAGTTAGTTAAAGAGAACCATAATATTTATGAAGAATAAAAAAATATATAGAAGAAAGTTTCAATTTCAATAGATCTCACCACTAGATGGCACTGCAGCACATCGATTTTTCTATTACTTTAGTACAAGTCAGTGGTTTACTATAAAAATTATAATAGCAATAAATAAAAACAAATGTGTGTATAGTCGCGGAAACAGCTACTATAGTTACATATTAAAATCTTCCTGTCCATAGATTTCTCTAATAAAAGAATTATAAAAATAAGTAATGTAGTTTTTTTATAAATCATCATATACAAGCAAAATAGAAAGCTTTTTTTCTTTTTTTTCGGATCGCCTAATAAAAGCACATCAATATCCATCTGAACGAATTTACCTGAAAGCATACGAAATGTTGTTTTACTTAAGATCAGTTGTTATTGAAGCTTTGTTTGGATGAGTTACAGCAAGTAGGTCAAGTTGCGGAGCTCTCCTATTTATATGTATGATTTATCGCTTTGTGTTACATTTTACCGTACTGAAAGTTTGAATTCCAGTAATATTTAAGACTTTAGAGTATTATTATGTAATAAATGATAATGACATAATTTTGTAAATTGTGACATTTTTGAATAGATCATATTTTTTGTTATTTGTAGATTGTAGATAAATTTTGTTCTTTTATTTTAATTCACTCTACAGATACTCTATAGATGTTGTCATTCTATAGTTGTAAAATCGTGTAGAAGAAGTACAGGTCATTGTTTTGTATGTGCGTTAGATTTATAATTATTCTGTATCTTTTGGAATGTCTCTGACTCAACACGCTGTGAATTTAACTTATTACGTTGCTTACTATAAGGTTTCAAAGACACGAAGATTCACATGATGGTCTTCCTCCATTTATTGTTAAGAAACGACTATCACCCTCTTTTGAGCAATACTAAAAAGTATTTGTCCATTTTCTAACAGATATTTTAAAGAACCATCATTATAATTCAATATAATTTGAAGTTTAAAGTTAACAATAGTTCAATAGCAAAATTCAAGTTTGATTCAATTCGTGATAGTTACTGCAAAATCGTAAATCTTTTAAATATAATCAATTCAATTTTATTTAAATAAGTAATGGCCTATTTATTTATTGTTAATATTGAAAAGTCGAAAGATCCTTTGAATAATGGTGAGGAATAATATATTTGAAGGTTTAAGGAATTAAGAATGAAGAAAGTATTAAGTTGATAGTTGTTTTCAAACTCAAGAGCTCATGTTTAGTACTAGCATTTAAATTAAAGCGTAGCTTCCCAAAGTGGTTCACAAGGATCATTGGGGGGGTCGATTTCGATCTTCTAGTGGTCACACGCCTGCGAAAACAAAATCTCGGGTCCGAAGAGGTACAAATGGGGGTTGACGGTAATAAACTCCATTGTTACAAGTCGTGAATAAAAATTTTATTTTCTGTATATAGAATAATAAAATATAATACTTCGTTTATTATAAAACTTCAATGGAAATCCCTACTCGAGGGGATTTAAGGTTAAATCATACTAAATTGCCACCAAATATAAATAATCTCGTATCAAAACATAAGGTACATCCTCAGTGTTAGCACTGAAATAATTTATTACGTAATAACTTCACTTCTTTGGATGCAGTGTTTTTTAATTGAATAAACATATAAAGTTTCATTGTTCATTTCAAGTTTTTCGCATAGTCAAAACTACCACAATAAAGTACAAGTTCACCTGTCAAAACCACATTTAAATTTGATTTGATTAAATTATTCAAAAGGTAAGAGGTATAGTTAATGCAGTAAAAATTGGTAAAGGGTCTACGAGACAAAATAGTTTGAGGACCATTCAATTAGAGAAGCATATTACTGATTTGCCAGACTATAAGTTTAAGTGCCATGTTAAGCGGGTTTTGGTGTCAAAGGGTTATTATAGAGTGGATCAATATGTGAACGATGGTGATGTCTGGAATTGACCCCTCTCTGTGCATCCACTAAAATCGATTGTAATGTAAAATGAATTTTAATTATATAAGTATATGTTAAAAAGATAAACCCGATCGAGTTTCTTGCCGGTTCTTCTCGATGACTGGGATGTATTCCGAACCGGTGGTAGTTTTGACGTTCATAAGCGCCTTCTTAGGGCCTAAATTGAATAAAGTATTTTTGATTTGATTTGATTTGAGACGATCATTTAGAACATTGCAATGTCATCAAGCAAAGAAAACGTTCCAGTGAAAAATTACTGTCCAAACTTTCTAGAGCGTATGGAATAATAATTTATCATCTTTTTACGATGAGCTCCAAATTTCCTTCTGAAATATAATATGGAGGTCAATGTTCAGTATAACACGTTTCTTTTGAATAAAAATATAGCTTATAATTTTATAGTTCCGCAACATTAAAAGCGATACACAAGGTCGATACCTAACATTAGTTCACCAAGTTTTTTATTGTAAAGAAATAATTATGCTAATATACAATAGTGTATGTGACATCCATGCTAGTGTTAAAACTAACTCTTTGGTATGTATATAAGTTTATGTATAAAGTTAAGGTTGCTGTGGAAACGGTAACTAAACTTATTTACAAGAGTTTTTTTTTCATATAAAAACTCCAAGACATTAGAACATTATTATTAAAACATATACGAAGATTATTTTTAAATAATTTGTTCTAGAATTTTCTAATTTTATTTTAATTTTGCAGTGTTATAGTAATAGTATAAATTCGAAGCTTTTTGAAAGGTTTTAATGATAAAGTTTGTAACTCATACTGCGTGAAATATGAACATACAAAGAACATTAACGTACAATATCGAAAAAACAACTAATAAAAGTGATCACATGGTTGCAACACAAATAAGCGTCAGAGGCAAAATTGAGGAGTTTTCTTTTTAATAATTTCAAGTTGATAGCTAACAGTAATAGTTTATATTAAATTGGGGTTGGACAATTTCCTCCTCCTCCAGTAACGGAGGAGGAGACGGGGAAGGCGATTGAGCGCCTCCGCAACAAGCGAAGAGCGCCCGGCCCCGATGGGGTCCCGGGCCGGGTGCTCGCCCTTTCGCTGGGCCATTTAGGGGGGTGGTTTCGGGAGCTGCTCAGCCAGTGCTTGTTGGTTGGGCAGTTCCCGAAGCCCTGGAAGCAGGGGCGGCTATGTTTACTGTAATATTTATTTATGTCTTTAATTTTCACAACTTTCTAAAAAGAACGACAGCCCACCCGATAGTCCTTTGTCTCACCATAGCCCTCGAGATTATGAATAAATATTTGTTTCTAACCAGTACACTACATCTCTCCTCACTTAAATTAACAGAACAATTTGTGATTTTAACTACTTACAATTAATATAATTAATTATTATTTTTTTACTCTTTATAATTTAGGTTCTTTAGTCTACATTTTCTGATAGGTCGACCCGTACTACTTGATAGGGGTTGAGTTACATTCTGTTGTGGTTCACGGAATTCTGGTGCATTCATTGGTTCCCGAATTTCACCCGAACATTGACCTAGAACTGATAGTGGATCTATACGTTCCTCTGTTGGCTTTTGACACGTTTTCTCCCCTCGCTCCTGTTCCCATTCGCTGTCTTGCCCTATTTTTATATCTGGACTAACTAAAGTATTTGCGGTTCTTCGCCTTAACTGATCAATATGACGGTGTATTTGGTTACCATGTTCATCGGTTATCTTATAATTACAAGGTCCAATAGGAACTTCCACTTTTCCAGGAAGCCATTTATCTCCTTTAAGATATTGTCGGTACCACACGTCTTCCCCGGGGTTCATTATTCTCTCTACGCCCCCTATACTACGTACTTGTCGTTCCTGCGCATTTTTTACTCGTAATTCTTGATTAGGTTTAATGATATCTAAACGCGTTCTTAACCGTCGACCCAGCATTAACATTGCTGGACATTCACCAGTAGATGTATGTTCCGTATTCCGATAGTATAACATGAAAGTATTTAATGCATGTGTAATATTTTCCTTTTCAAAATTTGCTTTTTTAATAACCCTTTTAATTGTTCTAACAGCATTTTCTGCAGCACCGTTCGATGATGGATGATACGGTGCTGTAAATATATGTTCTATTCCACGACTTTGTATGAAAATTTCAAATTCTTTACTGGTAAAAGGTGGACCGTTATCGCTTACTATTTGTCTAGGTAATCCCCACCTACTAAAAAGCTCATTTAATTTTTCTATCGTACTTCCTGCCGCAGTACTGGGAACATTAAATACTTCAATCCATTTTGACATTGCATCTATCACTATAAGGTAAAGTTTTCCAAAGATTGGGCCCAAAAAGTCTAAATGTATTCGCGACCAAGGCTTCTTTGGCCAAGACCAGGGCTGTGGCGTTTGTCGCGGTGGTGCATCTGCCTGTGCCGCACAAGTTACACAACCGCGGCACATCTCTTCGATAGCTTCGTCTAATCCTGCCCACCATACGTAACTACGAGCTAGTGATTTTGATTTTACGATACCCATGTGAGGCTCGTGTAATAAAGTTAACACCTTTTTTCTGCAATTTTCCGGAATCACTACTCTATGACCCCACATTACACAACCTAACTCCTCATACAATTCATTTCTCCTATTAAAGTATGGCTGCATTCCCATAATCTCGCACTTTTCAGGCCAACCATTTCTTATATAATACAATACCCTACTACAAACAATATCTTTAATTGTACCTTTCTTTATGTCATTATAATCTAATAAAAATATGTCTTGAGCAAAATGCAAATAAGTTTGTTCAGGTGGTTTTTCAGAATCTGGTTTGTCATGGTGTTCTGGCACTGGCAAACGAGACAAACCATCAGCGCTGTTTGTCCGGTGCGAACGTATTCAATATCATAATTATATGCAGATAATATTATAGCCCACCTCTGCATACGGCTAGCTGTCATTACAGGAATACTCGCATTTGCTCCAAAAATAGAAACTAAGGGTTTATGATCTGTTCTTAAAATAAAATTTCTACCATAAATATACTGATGAAATTTTTTTACACTGTAAATTATTGCTAATGCTTCTCTGTGAATCTGTGAATAATTTTTCTCAGCACTTGTGAGTGTACGAGATACAAAAGCTACAGGACGTTCTGCACCATCAGCGGTTGGCTGTGATAATACACCTCCTAGCCCAGAAGCACTCGCATCACAGGTTACTATCAAGCGTTTACTTGGATCATAATGCGCTAATACTTGTGAGCTCGTTAAACTTCTTTTGATTTCATCAAAAGACTCTTTGCACTCTGGAGACCAATGCCACGAAACCCCCTTCCTTAGTAAATTATACAGCGGTATCAATTTTTGGCTAAAATTTTGAAGAAATTTCGCAAAGAAATTAGCAAGACCCAAGAACGAACGCAGTTCCGATATATTTTGTGGTCGGGGTATTTTACTGACGGCTTCTATTTTCTTTGGGTCTGCTTTTACACCATCCTTCGAAATAATATGTCCCAGATAAGATACTTCTTGTACTAAGAAAACACATTTTTTTTTTTTTAGTCGTAGACCATTTTCAAGCAAACGTTGAAATACTAATTCGAGTGCATTTAAGTGTTCTATTATCGAACGGCCTCCTATTATGACGTCATCAATAAACACTGCTACATTCGGGATTCCCATAAGTAAGTTAGTCATAATGCGTTGAAAAATTCCTGGACTCGAAGACAAACCGAAAACTAAACGATTATACCGGAATAGACCACGATGCGTATTGATAACCGTAAATTGCTTGGATTCATCTAATTCGATCTGATTATATGATTGTGACAAATCCAACTTGCTAAAATATTGAGCTCCATTCAATGCTACAAGTATATCATCCAATCGAGGTAAGGGATAACGGTCAACCAGTAAAGCGGGATTTAAAGTAGACTTATAATCAACGCAAACCCTAAGTGAGCCGTCCGGCTTATTAACAGGAACGAGAGGTGAAGCCCAGTTAGAACAGTCAACAGGTTCAATGACCCCGGTACGTAACATTGCGTCGAGCTCCGAATCAATCCGTTCTCGTAATGCAAATGGTAGCGGCCGTGCGCGACAGAACACTGGTACCGCGTCGTCGCGAACCCGTAACGTCGCCTTGCCTCCCGTGAACCTCTCCAGACTGCCATCGAATAACTGCTTAAATCTGTCAATTAATTTACATACATCATTTTCGATCTGATCCTTATTATACTTAAACTCACTGTCGTTCAATTTACCATTAAAACAATTAAAAGTAGGAATAGTTATTTTCAACTCAGTTAGCCATTGCCTCCCGAGTAATGAGGTTGTACCTCCATCAATAATGTACAACTCTAAGTTTTTTGATTTATCTAAATACATAACCAACGGCTTAATATACCCTAACGGACGAATACATGAACCATCGTAAAACTTTAAACATAAGTTATTTGGTTGTATGTAATTATGACTAAAGTACTTGTCATATGTATCTTTATTAATACATGAAATTGGCGTACCGGTATCTATTTCCATGTGAATAATTGTTCCGTCAATAGATACCGGTAAACTCAAAGCTTTGTACTTCCTTAGCCCGAAATTATATAAATAAACAGAATCTACCTCGACTTCTTCATCTGATAACAATTCCGAGGCATTCGCCTCGCCAAAATGTAACGCCCGGTTACTAGGTTACTAGTCAAATCTTTCGGCCTTGTTGCATTCACTCTTTTGGTCGGACCTGCTCCGCCGGTTGCTCTCGCTCCACCAGCTGCCTCCGCACCACCGACCGCATTCGCTACGCTGACCGAACATACGCGGCGTAGGTGACCTACGCATTTACAACGGCTACACACGTAATTCCGAAAACGACACAATTTATAATTATGCCCCGTCGCTCCGCAACTCCTGCAACCATTTCTTACCGATGCCAGCTCATAGCCTGACGCTGGCCAATTCTGTAAGTGTTTACTTCCTGCCAGTGTACCACGCTGTACACTAACATTGTTCAGTTTCTCAAGCTTGGCACAACTATCAACCGCCGCTGCGTCCCTTTCTGCCGCCTCCAGTGCCGTAGCAATCCTCACGGCATCGGTGAATTTTAAATTTTCATCTTCTGCGAAAAGTCTTTGACGAATAACATCACCTTTAACGCCACAAACAAATTGATCTCGTAAGTTCCCACTTAATTCTTCATTAAAATTGCAATTCAATGATAGCTTCTTCAATTCTGCTACATATTCGCTTAAACTTTCGTCCATTTGTTGTCTTCTTTGCCGGAATCGAAACCTTTCTGCGAGCACCGATGGCTTTGGTTGTAAGTGTTGTTGTAATAATATCTTAGCTTCATCGTATTTTAGTTCCGCAGGCTTCTTCGGACTCGCTAAATTCACTAATAACTCATAGGCGTCATCACCTATAACAGCAATCATAGTCGGCAAACGAAGTTCTTCAGACACATTATTTACTTTCATATACATATCCATACGATCCGCATACAATGTCCATGAACCATTTTTTAAATTAAATTCGTTTATTTTTCCAATAGACATCCTCGTCGCCACTGTAATATTTATTTATGTCTTTAATTTTCACAACTTTCTAAAAAGAACGACAGCCCACCCGATAGTCCTTTGTCTCACCATAGCCCTCGAGATTATGAATAAATATTTGTTTCTAACCAGTACACTACATTTACTTCAGAAGGAGAGCCGCCCCCCGGACTGCGCGTCCGCGTATCGGCCCCTCGTGCTCCTGGACGACACCGGTAAGGTGCTGGAGAGGATAATTGCCTTCCGGGTCGTTCAGCACCTAGAGAGGGTGAGGCCGAACTTAGCGGACGCGCAGTACGGCTTCCGGGCAGGGCGATCTACTATAGACGCCCTGACTCTCCTCAAGTCGCTGTCCGCAGAGGTGACCTCCCAGGGGGAGAGGGTTTTGGCGGTGTCCTTGGACATCGCCAACGCCTTCAACAGCCTACCGCACGTAGTTATAAGGGAGGCACTCCGGTATTTCGGAGTGCCCCCTTACTTGCGGCGGCTGTTGGAGGCGTACCTGGAGGATAGGGAGGTCGCCTATGTGGACGGCGTCGGAAGAATGGTCCGGCGGGAGACGAGGTGTGGGGTTCCACAGGGGTCGGCCTTGGGCCCAATCCTGTGGAACCTGGGCTACGACTGGGTGCTCCGCGGTACGCTCCCTGTCGGGGCGCACCTGATATGTTACGCGGACGACACCCTAGTCGTAGCCCGGGGGGGGGGGGGATTGGAAAAATGTTGTGCGCCTGGCCACGACGGCCACAACCCTCGTGGTTGGGCGCATACGACGGTTGGGCCTCAGGGTGGCCCTAGAGAAGACCGAGGCCCTTCTATTTCATGGGCCTCGGCGGGGGCCACCACCTGGGGCCCACATAATTGTTGAGGGCGCCCATATCAGGGTGGGGACCCAGATGAAGTACCTGGGCCTCACCCTGGACGGGCGCTAGCGATTCGAGCCCCATTTCAAGGGGCTCGGACCTTGAATTGCTGGGACGGCAGGGGCGCTCGGCCAATTACTACCCAATATAGGGGGGCCGAGCGCCGGCTGCCGCAGACTATACATGGGGGTCGTGCGGGCGATGGCCCTCTACGGGGTACCGGTGTGGGCCGACGCCCTCGGTGCCGCCAACGTGCGCGCGCTGCGGGCAGCGCAGCGCATTGTGGCACTGAGGGCGATACGGGGATACCGCACCGTGTCCTCGTCGGCGGCCTTCGCGCTCGCCGGTTCCCTGCCCTTGGAGCTGGAGGCGAGGGTGCTTGCCGCCGTGTATGAGTTCACGGCGGCAAGAAAACGTTTAGGGGAGCCTCTGGCTCTCAGGGAGATTATAGGGAAAAGACGGATAGAAATGGAGAAGGCCCTGGAGAGGTGGAGGCAGGACCTGGCGGACGCGCGGTATGGAAGATATACCGTCGACGCCGTCCGCCCGGTCCTGCCGGAATGGTGTAATAGGGAGTGGGGCTCCCTGACGTTTCGACTGGTGCAGGTACTTACCGGCTATGGTTGCTTTGGCTGGTACCTGCACCAGATCGCTCGCAGGGAGCCCACCGCCGCATGTCACGAGTGCGCCACTGAGGAAGATACCGCGCAGCACACTCTATCTGAGTGTGCTGCGTGGGGAGAACAGCGCCGCGCTCTGACTGCGGCGGTAGGTGGTGACTTGTCTGGCCATGCTCAGCAGCGAAGAAGCATGGATGGCCATGGCCTCCTTCTGCGAGGAAGTTATCTCGCAGAAGGAGGCGGCGGAGAGGGTCCGAGAGCTGGACCCTCTTAACGGCCCTCTCCACCAAAGGAGGGTCGGTGGAAGGAGGCGGCACTTTGTCCGTGTCCTTCCACCTCTGTAGCCGGACCTGAGGAGGTGGGCCGGGGGGCCCATCTCCTCCTTGCACAGATCCGGCTGACGAGGGGAGGTAGCTGGTTGTGTACCCAGTCTACCTCCCTATTAGGATGGAGCTCGGCGGCCTTTCGCCGGGCTGACCAATGGGGCGACATGGTGATAGCCTCAGCACGATCCCATGTCGCCCCAACCAAAATCGGCGGCCGGTACACCGTGGGGTTTTAGTCCGTGCGAGTCGGACATAACCCACTCTCTCCCCCCGGTCCGGTTTATTGGTCATCGTTACACAGTAAACAAGCCATAGATAGAATAAATATTAATATAAACCAGTAATCATCCAGAATCGACGGTAATTCATAAAAAAAAAATTTGAACATTATTGAGCTTATTTTATCAAAACTGTATAATTCCATACAGACAATTTTTACTCTGTGCGACTGTTTGACCATAGACTAAAACGTGTTTGACACCGACAACTTTAAGTCATCCGCATTTTGAATCTTACTTCGAAGAGTTTTATAAAATAATAATTTAAATAAACTATCCGGTGTAATGGGTTTCACTGTGGGACAATTAAATCAACATTTACTACGCATTTATTCCGTTTAACTTTTTACCATGTGAACAATGAATGTTTTATGTGATTAAATTTAATGCAATTTGTAATTATATAGATGTATTTGTAATACGTATATAAATGTTATCCTTCTGCTTTCTTTCATCACATGAAATTTAACCATGCAAAATCGCATAGTTCTCCGAGCATGCAATGTACTTAAAAAGGGTATTTTTTTTTCTTTGCGAATTATTATATACAAGACCAGCAGGCATTTTACGTTGTCCGGCCCTCATAATAAAAAATATATGCTTATATGCATGAAATGCTTGAGGTAACTAATATATTCAATTTGATAAGGATTAATAGTGTATCCGTCTAAATAGCCTTGCAATCACCTCAGTTTAGAAAATAGATGGGTACAATAAGCTATCCTTAAAATAAAGGTATATGGCATCCCAGACTTTTTGTAGATCTATAAAAGAGGAATAACTCACTGTACATCGTTTTGTAATATCTCAAAAAAAATGTAGCGTTTTCGATGAAAGCTTCCAAGCGGCGTGACTTTTTCCAACACTTACAACAATTATCGTTATATTTTAACCAATTTACACAAAACCTTGATAAATTATATACTTAAACCTACCTCATGTATTATTCTATTTATTGGTGAAGACCGCATTACACTCCGTTCACTAGTTTTCAAGTTTATCGTTAACATACAGATGCGGTGGACGACTGTTTTATAATATGTAGCGATTTTTGTTATGTATATAAACAAAATATGTTCACGATTTTCAACACTAAGTATGTGGGTGATTAATACAGTTATAATATTTTTTAGGATAATACAGAAAACAAATTATAAACCAATTTGTAATCTGTGTCTTTCCAAAGTAAGCAGAGTGAGAATCAATATATTCTCTAAGAGGGACCCGACATCCTGAAATAAAATTCACATTTTGTTATTCAATTTTGGATTTAAATTTATCCAGTGTAGAGCTGCTTATTAAAGTTCATAAAGTACCATTTATGATGTACCTACTTGTTGCTGAATTATCTATCTATAACCTATTCACACCCATCACGATTGATCTTGACTAGCACAAGAAAGCAGATAGAATATTTTGTTCGTTAATACTATATACACTATTACAATAGTCATATTTCAATTAGTTTTATTCAGTATTATCCAAGCTATATAAATAGACTAGGTGTTCCTTCACGCGATTGAACGAGTTGTCTGTTGAATGACACAAAAGTCGATGTGCCGCAGCGCCATCTAGTGGCGAGTTTAGACATGTATACTAACATCAATTTTTGAAAACTAGTCAACGTAGTACCTAGTTGAAATTTGACCATAATTAATTATTTTTGATATTCAATTTTATTGATTTTTTTTTCCAAATAGTGCAAATATTGTAGATTAGTGAACATCGGGGTTGTGAAGTATGATGGATATATATACTTATAAAGAAATATTTCGATTCGTCGATGGTAAGAAAATAAACATTATTTCAAATTTTTTATTGATAATCGTTAATAGCTAGCAAAAAAAAAGAAAGAAAATCGCTTGACAAGCGGAGGAGAAAAAGGTACGAAACTGTTTTCTCTTCGCCTATTTACAAATAGATGTAGCTTTTTTTGGTAATTTGTTAAAGTCTGTCTTCATTGTTATCCCACAATAGACCTAAAACTTAATAGACTCATAAGGCTTCTACATTATCATATGCCAAATACAATTTCGTACGATTACAAATTTAGGAAATATTTGCTTTTATCATAAGCGGCACTACTATAGACATTATCACAAAGAAACAGTTGAGCCCACGGAAGAACGAGACAAGAACTTATCCCTTTGTTCCATGAGTTGAATCAATGTCATAGAAAATTTCCAATAGTATCGTCGAGTTAAAAGCTGTCGTATGAATTCCTCTTTGTAAACTTTTGCGTCACGGCTTAACTCGTTAAATTCATCTACCTCTTCCTGTCCTAGTTGGGAAAAGAAAGTTTTCACATCATTCTATTTCCTAGTAACATTCAAAGTGCTCTGATGTGGTTCGAGTATTGAGTATTCGGGTTGAAAGTTTCTGCAACTAATAAATCCATCTCAGTCAAAGTCTAATTTACTTACTTCTGGAGAATTCACTTAAAATCTTTCGATAATTCTCTGTAATGGAACTTCGATATATCTGTATTTAAAGTGCTAGATTTATTCGTTTAATAAATTCATTATTATTTAATTTTATTTATTTACTAACGAGTCCGGCGGACGTTATTTTACTCTGATAATAAATAAAGATCTTAAAATCAAACTCAACAAACTAAAAAAAAAAGATGAGAAAAAGAGATATATATAACAACTAATATAACAATCTATAATAAATAAATAATAAAATATACAAGAAATAATAAAACTATATATAACAATAAATATTATTTTAAAATTATACCCATACTATTAAGGACGGAGGGTTGTTTGTTAGTCTTTCGCGCAAAAACTATTAATGGATGGATACTATGCATTCATATAGTTTATACATTAGAATAACATAGCATATTGTATATATTGCTTATAAAAGTAAATATTTTTGGTACAATTTGATAAATTACAAATATACTAAATTAGTAAAAAAAAACTACCATCTGAAAGTTATCTTGGCGTGCGTTGCAAAAACATTAGACTTACTAAGACATCATTTATAAAAAACAAACACAGATGTTATAGCGGGTGGATGCTACCACAAAAAGGCCTACTCGTGATGAAACGATTTTGTAACTTCTTGGCTTAACAGTGTGGTTAACACATAACCTATTTGTAAATTGTACGGTCATTATTATATATTCATATTAGTACACCTAAAAATCCATCATAAAATAATTATACAACTAAATGCATAAATTAAATTAAAGTGTCTGATGTTGTTTCTTCGTGTTAATCTCCGAATAAGCTGAGCCGATTTTAATGAATATTTTAGTGGCATATAAACGATTTTTCAGAGTATTATGTAAACTAATATCATTATGCTTTTCAATAGAAATACAACATTTCATTAAAGGTAAAGTTGTTATAGAACTTAAGTATTACTAAAAAATAAAAAAAGTAAGTAAAGCAATTATTGCAGATAAATCTCGCAGTTTTCATCCTAACCTAACTAACGTGTAAATATCAGTTTGTTTACAGAAAAATTTAAGTCAATTCACATTACCACGAACGAAGCCGTGTGTAAAAGCTAGTGAGTCAATGATACTGCAATCACACAAACAAAGTCGACGGTACCTGCTCGTAATAAATAAGACTCTAAATCAGCTTCTTAATCCAAACCTCTGTACCTGCGCTCATTAATTATGCTCCATTTAAATCCTTTTCCATTTAAGCACATTACCTATGCTGTTTGATGTCTGTAATTACAAGCTGAGAGAAAATCGTAAATTATGTAATACCGACATAATTAGTGGTAGAATCTCTTTTGTTTCCTAAGGTAATAATTATATTACTGTATAAATGTTTCAAATATATTTGATGCTAACTCAAATATTATAAAGTCGCTATTCGCGCGTCTATTTGTGTTTTAAGGTGTTATTATTAAGTAAAATAATGGGTTTAGATACGCCGTTCACTAACAACATCAAAAAAGAACCTGAAATGATTATATGTTTATATATATGATATTTATACAGAATAGAGAAAACTCGATGTATTTTAATCAAGTTGTAAACAGTACTCTTCGAACGCTTACGATAATAATACCAGCTAAATCATATATAAAATATATCGCAATTATTTGTTATGGAATTGTTAAAAAGGCCTGCAGAACGATCCACGAGACTAACTCCTAAGGTCTGTCTCAGAGTGCACACGGATGGTATGTGCTTGCACTGGTGCGTGTAATTCAAATGTACGTAGCAGCCGCGCCGGTATAATTAATAATATTCTTATTTCAATTAATATCTTGAAGATATCACCGCAAAATTACTGATCCTGAAGATTTCAATTACTCGCAACAGAAAAAAGGTTGTATGACAACATATTGCGGAAGTTCTTTAATTCTGATGAACTCCTAAAAAAAATGGACCGGATAGATACGTTCTAAATCCTACAAATCACTAGACGCTTAGTGATTTGACTGGTGGAATATTAACTCGATGTCCTCATATTCGAATCCCCAGCATGTACCATCGATTTTTTCAGGTATTCGTGTACATTGACTAATTTAAATTGGTAACACTAGCGGCTGACGGTGAAGGAAAACATCGTGAGGAAACCTGAACCTAAGAAGTTTTCTAGTAGTCCCACCGTATGAGAGAAAACTATAAAACTGTGGATTTCTGAGATTGAAATCGTCAATCCTTCGTAGGGTGGGGCAGTCATTGTGCCAATACCTTTCTTCAGGAAGAGGCCTATGGCCTTGCAATGGGTTTCTCATAGGCTGATGATGATGATGACGTCATATTAGCACATTACCATTTCAGGCCCCATGAGGAGCCGGGACGAGTCACTAGTTAAGTTACATAAATAGTTGATTAGTTGAAATCATACGATATTTTGTAAACGATTTTTTTTTAATTAAATGAGTCTGTTAATTAGTTATCGGAGTATTTGAAATACTGCGCAGTTTGTTTGCGGTTAGATGGATAATTGGGTAGTTGCATTTTAATGGACCCTGTCGAACAGATGGGATTTAATTAATACAGTTACAATATATGTGTATGAAACACACAACATTAATATCTATATATAAAAAGCTGAGGATAAAACAGTTCAGTACCATTTTCTCCTCTGTTTGTCAACAGATTTTCTTCGTTCATTTTTTGTTTAGTAAGTATGTCAAAATAAGCTTTAGTGTTATCATTTGGAAATATTTTGGTTTTTATTTCCTATAATCGACGAGTCAAAGCCTTTGTTTATGTCATAAATGCAATAATAAGTTTGTTTGTTTGTTTGTTACGCTCTCATGACTTAACTAGTAACTAGTCAACCAATCATCATGAGCCTTTGCATATACTTTTTAGAGCAACAGAAAAGGATATTATATATAAAAATACGTATTCGTATGTCTAAGCTCCATAAACTCTAATATCATTTGGACTAATCATCTTAAATTTTCGTTTACCTAAAGTTCCCTAGAAAGGAGGTATTTATAATATTCATCTTAATATAAGTCGACACCAGGTATCTTATTATTATTAAGTTTTAATTTCTAGATTTGTCGTACTGTAAACAACATAACATAACATTCATCATACTGTCAAACTTTTTCATACAAATTTGTATTACAATAAAGTTATGCGGCGAGTATAATATACTTTTTTTATAACCTAAACTTCTGTAAATAAATAAACGTGCTTCTGTATAAACAGATACCTACATGAGATAAAATAAAGTAGTATTCATATTGGAGAAGAAAATGTTTTACCACGTTTATTACCTCGCGATTCTGTTTTAGAACTAGAAATTTGCATTTTTGTTATGTCTGCTTGTTTCTTAGATTTTTTGTTACCGTAACTTATGTTCATTCACAACGTTTATGAGTATATGAGATATAAAAATAATACTGCTACAAATTATATAGGGCTCTTGTAAGTGTATACACTGCTTTTTTAATATTATATTATTGTTTAGAAGAAATATGTCACTTTGTTAAAACAAAAATAAACTAACATAACTTAAGTTATATGTCAAACTGATGTTTGGGGGTATATCGGAGATGATATATCGTTTGACCAATCACCTTGAAAGTTGTCAAACCGAAATATCTTAGTATGTAGATTGTTTTATGCTATCTACTACTATGAATTATTACTATATAGCATAGCAGTGCATCAATTTATATAACGTTCAACCGATTTTTGTGAATAGCGCACGATACAGGCTTACCTCACGGGCCTAAAGAAGGAAGAGGGGCTGAGTTAGTTCCACTGTTCACCCCCAACAGAGAGACACCTGATAATCGCGTTCCGCGGCCTCCCACACGATACCAACCCGGACGAAACATCCGAGGCCATTCGTTAAAAGAGTTACGAACCAGAATACGTCCTGTCGATAATAGGTCGAAGAGGAGGACCGGGGTGCATTTTTCACTGTATCCTGAGAAGAATACCTGACCTTGCCCCGTCCATATATATGGCAACGTGCGCCAACTGTGGAGGAGCTCACTATTCAAGTAATGCTCTGCTGTGTCTAGTGTTTAGAGGCGTCATTAGTAGGAAGCCTAATTGCGCTTGCCAACGACGAGCAAACGCGAGGTGTCGTGGCAAAGAAAGAAACCGAAGGGGGCATACAAAGAAGCACTCACAAACACTGAGTGCCGTCCCATCTACATCGTCAGAGGCTTCCGAGCAGCCGAGTCCATTTTCCACGATGACCATGAAGACCCTAGACTTCATCAAAAATATAGTGATCACCACAGCGACAGCAGGCCACAACGCCTTAAGATGCCTAGTGGAGCTCCTACACCCGTAACGGCCCGCCAATTTCAATATCATCACAACAAGGACGTCCATTCGTATAAACGCAACCTAAGGATTGGCTCGTTTTAAGGATGACACTCTGAAAAGGGCACACGCCTTGAAACAGTATCTTATTCCCCCTCCAAGGAGAACGGTAGAGATCACCCTATCAAGTCATGAATATTCTTATATGTAGATATTTCAAAACAGATACTGTTTTATCTAACTATTTGTTATAACTCATTTATTACAAGAAATAGTAGAAATAATAATGGCGTACGAAGCCGCAGATATAGCTAGTTAAAAGTACAAGAGATATCTGTTAACAATGAGTGAATGTACAAGCAAACATCTGCTCAGGGCATATTGTAGTAGCTAATTTTAGAGTACGTTAAATACATATTTATATACAGTCTAGACTTGCGGGTTAACTAGTCCAGTGGGTGAGAATAGGTCAGGACCAATGTCAAGGTGATTTGAGAGATATGACGGAACTGGCCGCGGACTTGAATACGCGGATTTGACCGTATGAGTGCAATGTGCAGAAATCTTTCTTTATAAGATACTCTTTGCAGAAATGTTGATTAATTCTTAAAAAAACGCAAGTTCAAATTAGAATTTTTAAATCGTCGTAGGGTTTTTCTAAGCCCGTCTGACTAGTTACCACCTGCAAGTTAAGTCTCTCGACAAACAACTATAGGTGTATTGCAGCAGCAGCACTTGAGAGCTTGTCAATCTAAATTTTGCGTGTTTACCGTCTTAGACCACATAGTTAATTAACATCATTAAAACGTACGAAATATAAAAATAAATAGAATGTTATATATTTTGAGTAAATATATAACGTATTATACGAAAGAACAAAAGTAATCTATCTTCCATATATCTAAATGAAATTATAGAGGTCTGCCGCTGTGCGCGTGTCACGCAAAAAAACTGGAGAGACTTCGATGTTTTTTTTTTCAATTCTACTTCTCAGACGTTTAGTCCTTATGTAAAAAACTATCACGATATCTCCAATTTACATGCAGTTATTAAAGTTTTAATAAAGAACACTTTTTATAAGCGAGTGAAGTGTATTTTATTGCCATAGAGAAGTGGAGCAAGCGGTGTGGCATGTATGCACTGGAGACGGAAAGGAGACGAATAACATTGTTAAATTTTTTTTTGTTGTAAAGTTTATTTATGCTAAATTTTTGTGTTACTTTTTTTCCTCTGCACGTGCAATAGATTTTTAATATAATAGACAATCTAGACGAAGTCACAGATATCAGCTAGTGTGTGATATAAAAAAGAAAAGAAATTTTATAATTATAGGCTTTTCTGTCAGTATTATAAGTGTTTTTGTCAACCATCTTTTAGATTATTACTGCCATTGTCGAGTATGTAATAATAGTACATGTGTCTTGTGATAAGTTTAATTTTCTAACAAGATGGTGGTCCCCATGCTAGATCTTCTCAGGAAGTTTTTGTAGCATCTCAGAATTCATACTCTGTTGTATTATTTTGAATCCACTTCAGTTATGCACAATAACCGAAATATATTATGTAAAATACTAACAGTATTACAAAATATAGAGTCAAATAATACAAAACTATGAATAAAATATAAAAACCACTAATATAACAAACTAAGATCACGTCAAAACTCCAGCATTATAGTTAAAATTACTGTCACAAAGTATCGGGGAACAACTAGAGTTGAGATTTAATTAGAGCCCAAGTTGAGTAACTCATATGTTGCAGGAAATAACTCAAAAGTTTAATAAACTGTAGAAATTTGTTATAGGTACTTGTAACAACATGGTAAAGTAAAGTAAACGATGCGACATAAAATCAAAGTATAAAAAATTATTAAGGCTTTAATATGACAACGATATATCAGTTTTGTGAAGTGTAATTTTACGTAAATGGTTAAAAACGATGTATCTGTAAGGTGAGTCTTGGTTTACAAAATATAATATCAAAACCAATCTGCGTATAGTGGAATAAAATTGCAGAATGTTTTATAAATTATAAGTAAATCAATTAAAGAATAAGAATACTGTAAAATACATTAATATCTAAATTTCAACAATATCATAACGATTCAAAAGAAATGTAGGGAAATTTTATTGTGCGCGAAAAATGGCGATGTCGCCGAAATGTCAAGTAAATAAGTAATGAAAGGGAAAGCGCCGCATCGACCCAGCTATTCCTGTTAAGGTGTCAGAGGGTTAGACAAAAGAGCGGGCTCGCGACGAGCTTCGTTTGTGTTGCTGCATACTACAATTTAACGGGAACCTTTAAAATTTTCTGCATGAGTATTAAAGTCGTGTACTAAATTGAAGAGCAAATATAAAGCAATTTTTAGTTTTATTTTTGTTTTCAGTTTACACTAACATTAAAGCTTTACACTCTAAAATGTTATAATATAAGATCTAATATATATAATAATATAATATATATATATATATATATAATAGTTTCGTTAGTTTAAATAATAAAATCATAATGGATTTTCCTATTTTGTTTTATACTTTTTTTTTTATATTATAGGGGGCAAACGAATAGGTGGGTCACCTGATGGTAAGTGATCACCGCCGTCCATAGACACTAGCAACATCAGGGGAGTCGCAAAAGCGTTGCCGGCCTTTTAAATATGTGGGCCTCCGGCGCTCTCACTGGCCGAACGAAACGCAACAGTGCAAGCACTGTTACTTCACGTCGGTTTTCTGTGAGACGGTGGTACTACCCTGGGCGAGCCGACCCATTCATGCTGAAACCAGTAATAGCTTCAGCGTAGCTCTACCACTAGTAGTAAGTAAAGTGAACAAACAGCTGAAGCTTAAAGTTAGAATAAAAAAGAAATGTGCGATAGTATATATAAATAATATTAAAAACACAAAAACCCAGAAAAGTACGTTTTTAAGAAAATCTAAGTGATACTAACTAAACTCGCAATTGAACCTAGAACTTCAATATATAAGAACCAAGTATCAAATGATATAGGACAAAAAAAAATTCACTGTTAAGTACATTTTTTGATGATAGCAGCTTTAGACAGTTGTCGACAGACAAATATCAGTAGACTAGCATCGCTAGCGCTAACTAGGTCATGCTATTACCGGAGTGCTTGCACTCAAGCTCCGTATCACTTTGACAGGCGGTGGCACCGAGTGTCGCCGGATCCGGTAAATACTAAATGAATATTTTACCAAGCTACGGAATAAATCTCATGATCCATCTATGTTTTCGAGATATACAATGTACACACTCACTGTCTTAAATTAAATTAAAATTTTACTGAGACAAGTTTAAGGTTGTTAAAAGTGTTTTTGTTTTCAATTTTTACACCTATAAACACAATCTAATTATTCAGTATAATCTCCTCTCTCTATCTGGCCTCGATTCGAATTTATATTCTAAGCATATTTCTAAAAATTAAAAATTTGTCTATCCACATAATTTTGAATCCTGCTGAGGATTAATCCTTGAGCCGTCGTTTCGATGCAAATTATTAATATTCTACTTGTTTTATGTTGTTTCTTATATAGAAAGCTGATTGAATCAAGGATATATATGACTATAGCCGAAGACAAGAATTTGGTTCTAATATTAACAATAGAAATACAACTTTTACCTAATCGATTAATTATTGCAAACAGTATTCGACGCAGATGCGATAACGTTCAATATCGGTTTCATAAAGATAACTAATGCTATCACTGCCAAGAATAGTTTTCTTTAAACGATTCTATCAATCAATTGTAACCTTTTCCTTTGGCGGACGAAGATTGAACTGTTTACGAATTGAAACTCGAAGTAAGTTATTTATTTTCTTACAATTTCGTTACAACTATAGCGACATTAAATTGACATAAAATTTAACGAATAAGGCTATTTCATTTATTCAATTGAAACTTAGAAACTATTTTAGAACGATGTTGCTACTACCGTAACTTGTACGATACATGTACATCGTACGATATTCCGTCCATTGATGTGAGTAGAATCCTTGCAAATTCTAATTTTATAATTGTCTGAAGTTTTAAGAACAGTTTTATGTGTTTAAGTACTTACCTAACATAGCTGTTCCGTTGACGAGTTATAATGACTGTGCAAATTTTAAAAAGCTAAAAGCTATATTATAGACATTCGTTTTTAATGTCTTTTGTTTGTTAAAACATTATATTTCGTATTATATTTTAGCTAATCCCAGTTTTATGATCACATTCTGGCATAAGTATTTTATTTGATATAATTATTCATTTTTAGACAATTGTTATCAAATATAAAAAAATAACATATGTTCCTTGTTAATTTTTCTAGTTTATACTTGTGCATAACGCAATAATCGGAGTGGGTAAGTTATGTTTACTTAAACTTCAAGGAAATGACTAACATAGAGGAGATGATACCAACATTTAAAATTATACAAAAAGCGTTTTGTTTTGTTGGTAAAATTAGAGAAATTACAAAGTATTTATTGCTTTACCGTGCAGGATATGCAGCTTTACCGCCCGTAAGTTGTAGGGGACCAAAGTGGCCGAAACTCAGCTTGGGCTGTTGCTTTGATTGAAACATAGCGACTGTTGAATCTGGCTGTGCTATGCTAACTAAACTTTTCATACATGTATGGGTTAGTGAAACACATACCTATATGTATACCTGTATGTTTGCCTCACAAACCGAAACATTTATTTCGAATCTGACAACTCGGCTAAACTAAACTGATCGAATTCGAAAAATAAGGTAAAAATCTTTAAAACCTTTCCACTATATGTGTACCTACCTGTGTGTACACGTATGAAGAGATGATCTGAATTGTGTGTGTTGAATTATTGAGTAACAATTTTCAGTGTCACTGTATCGCACCAGCAATGTGCTCGAAGGAAGGAATCTAGGAGATAGAACTAATAGAACTTTTTTTCTAAATGCCTTATATACCTTATAGCTTAGTGTTTGACCACAATCTCACTTGATATTAAAACGACGCTTGACTCCTAAAGGGGGACCTTTTCTTCTATTACAACCACGGGAACACAGCTATAGGTGCCTTGCGATATATTTTCAACTAGATAGATAGTGGCAGCTAACCATGCAGTTATTAGAAATAACCCTACCACCATGTTGTGGATTCATCACTATGTTCGCCTATAGATCCATACGCCCAACAAAAATAGAAAATAATGTATAACCCTATCCGCGTACGCGATTAATAATACAATTATCTGTAATATTCGACGTAAAATTAAGCAAGTTAGTAGTATTTTTTTAAACATACTTTAATAGGTATAAATTAAAATGAGTAAGACAGAGAATAAGGAATTAGTAAGTCGAGGGAGACGTTATCCACTTTGTTACTTACTTACTTGAAGTTTAGGTACTGTAACATAGAAATAGCTTACTTAATCAACTTCTCTCAGAACATTAATTCTCTGTTTTAACTCATATTAATCTTACTTTCGTTTTTATAAAAATTTAACACAAATGTTTTAGTTTAAATACGCCGTGACATTATAACAGTATGACTTATAATGTAATATTATGCTAATATCAGCGAAATAATATGCAAGTCCCATTGACGTATAAAAAAAAACCATGTATATCAATGCATGCCCGCATTATAGGAGCGACTATATTGCACGGAACCACGCGGCCATTTGTGATAACGAAACATTTGTGCGTAAATATTGGCCTCGAAACAGTAGAACGTTGCGTTAAAACATTTTAAAATATGTAGTGAAATAGTAAACAAGACTTTTGTAAATCTCGTGATCAATTCACATTACACTTCGCTCTTAGACAACCATACCGGGCATTAATAGTAACGCTATGGCGTGCACCAAAGTTTTAATTAGTGTACAGAATAGGTTTTTATTGTTCATTTTACTAGGAGTTCATTTAGTTGCGCTTTCAAATGAAATAAGTGTAAACGCGACCTGTTTCGTATAGAATCCTTTTTAAAGCATTTCAATGTGTAATTCTTAAAACTCATTGTCATATTTAAATTCGAAATAAAAATAACAAACTATTACTCCATCTTACACATCCATCGGTTGTGTCGACGACCGACATAAGAAACCAGCTTTCTTATTTTTCAAGAAGATGTTTTAATAATCACTATGTCCTGCTACGTAAATTCTTTGATTGATTATTTGCTGTAGTTTTAGTCATATACACTAACCGATACATAATTAAACGCACTACGCTGCAACGAATTCAACATTTCTATATTACACCAAAAATATATCTCTGTATATAGGTCCATAAACGATTTGTTCACGGATTCAAGGATGACTACTCAATAGACTCAAATGGAAACCAAAGCCCCAATCAAACTAATCTGTGATTAACTAACTTCCTTAGATTAGTAGGTATACGTCGCGTCGTTTAATGATCACAGATTGTAATAACGGCTTTATATATATCAATAATAAATTACACTGATGTTTTATTATAGAATAATCGTTGTTATAAAATGTTATCAGTTATTCTGCTGTTCAGTAATTTGGTTTTTTGTATCTTATTGCAATTCGTAACATCAGCCTGATATTTAAATGAATGCTCATTGTTTGGAATGTGAGGAACGTAAATTTACTTTCTCACCTATTGATCCTTGCATAATGCTTGCTTATTCGCATGTTGTAGTATCAGCAGCCGACCATTGTCATTGTTTATAATAACGGGCAAAGTATAAGCAATAGTAGAAAAAAAAAATAACTTAATTAATTTGTTATCTTTTGCGTAGGAATAGTGCATTACATTATTAGCTGCTGTAGTAGTGAATGTTATATACTTGATTAACTTACCTATACTTTGGCTGACCCATATTCCTAACATATCGAGCTGCAATAGCCGATGGTACAAGGATTCTCCGCGCGCATGGTTCATGAACAGGTGGTAGAGGAAAGACCCGCACCAGGGTGCCAACGCACCGAGTAGGTGACACAGCGAAAGAAATGACACTCCACCTCCATCCCAAGGTAAGAGCCAAGGCAGCACAACCAATATGTACACTAGGGATACACCTGAAACAAATAAAAAGTATAAAGATAGGTACAAAAACAGCGAATGACAAAATATTAGACCATAAAAATGTATTATTATATTGTTACTAGCTGATATCAGCCTGTTTCGCTGTGTATTAAATTAACTTTTAATTTATTTAAATGTAAGGGACAAATGCAATCCTAAAATTAAGTAGCCACTAACATTAAGTGATCTACGAAAACTTCCGCATCGAATTTTCAAAGTCCTATGCTGATTCGTTCAGTAGTTATGATGTGATTGGATCTCAAATAAAATGTATTTTCATTCACATATATATGTACATAAAATAAAGATTAATATAAATTTGTGTTATTGAAAAAAACAAAGAATCTATTATGAAATATCTCGCCTGATAAATGATAATAATGTCGTAAATATCGCTTATGAAATAAAGTAAGGACTAAGGGCCGCCACCCATTAATTACGTGAGACGCTTTTGAGGATTTCTTAATCCTCCTTCCCTTTTTTGTGAGATGTCCTAAGATTTGTGTCGATACCCTCCCCTTTGCCGTAATCTCACATGAGATCTTTCAAAGTGTATATGATTTGGTATAAATGCATTGATTATATTCAAAAAAACACCATTTCCTTTATTATTTTTATTAAGACTGAATAAATAATACTGAAATGGAAACTACTAAAGCATATAGAAGAATTGTGTGAGATTTCGGCATATATTAGTCTAGATACATGTTTTACTTTAAATTAATTTGGTTTTGTCACATTTTCACACTATTTTTGTCCGAAAAAATTACGTGATATTTGTTGAAACTCCCTCTTTTTCCCACGTAAGATTTAGTAAGATTCTGCTTAACGCCCTCCCCTCCCTGATCCCTTCACATAATTCATAGATGCTTCGTAACGAGATACGCCAAATAAAAGAGATACGGCAAATTATATGTATTTGAAGTATATTCATTCTGTATCTAAATGTAACACTGATTTATTAGGGTATTATCATACTGCATTTATCCAAATTTGGTCAAAGTATTCTCTGCGGGATTGACGTACAAGGTAATGGATAAATAATCTTTTGTAACCATCGAATTATGTTTTGACATCGATTCTAGATCCTTGGGAGAATTTTTCCTCAATATCTTCAATGAATCTGCTAATTTTGTTTTTTTTACATTTTGGTTATAAATGTAATACTTTATAAGTTAATTGATATAATTAAACTATTATGGACGAGACCTATTTGTAGACTACATAAAATATGACACAAATGATGAATGCGGACTCACGAACGCCACGCACGCAAACCAAACCAATGAAAGCGAATTGTTACCGTATGCAATTATAACCCAGTAGAAGCTATCGATTTCAACGCGATGATTACAGTGTTAGGCACGATCGGACACTGCGTCGAAAGACGTTAATTCAAAGCCTACTAATAACTCTGCTTTTATTTATTTATGCTTGTTGTAAATGCAACATGTAGTAACCAAAAGTGAACAAAGATAACTTCTTAGGTACACTGTAAGTATTATAACGAACAAATAAAAATCTGTAGTAGAATGTAAAGTAATTATATACAATTATATATAAATATATAACCTTTAGTTAAGTAAAAAACAGTTATATACAACATAATGATATATAATGCATAGCAAATATTTAATATTCTATGTATTTTTTAAAACATATTAACTGAAGAAAATCGTTAGTTGCGGTTATGTTTAGGACCCGGTGATTTAGACCACAGACGGGGCCCCTGATGAGGGGCTGACACCTGCCGGGGATGCAGAAGTAGTGTCATCGACAGTTCCTACTCCCCGGCCTAATAGGTAGGAAAAGGCACCATGGGGAATTAGTCCGTGGAAGTCGGACATAACCCACCCCTGCTTGCCGAACGGGGTGGGTATCCAAAACGGATTTACACCATGTAAAAAAAAAGGTGATAAAAATGTAATCATCATCATGTGTATGTATAATTGATAAACTGTAAGTACATACAAATAGAATTGAAGCGTATCTGATTGGGATGGGACTTTTACTAACTGATAAAAGACTCGTGATAGGATTATTTGGGCTACATTTTATTTCGCTTTTCCGTAGGGACTAAACAGTAATGGACAGAATTTAACAGAGGTAACATAAAATTGGTAAAAGAGTTATTGAGTGCAAGTAATAATTTCAACATTGCAATAAAAAAAGACAGTCCATAATTAATACTGACACGACAACGAAGTGTGTTTGTTAAGGGATTATTGCTCTGTGGTTAGCATGTTCGGACACCGCGACATTCGATGTAGGTTCGAATCCTTACGGATGAGCCGTACCTTTCGGTGAAAAAAGTATCGTAATGAAACCATAGCATTGTGCGATGGTAACCATTTAACATCAAATGAGCTGTCTGCCTGGTTGCTGCCGTTTGACATAAACAAAAAATTGATTGTGGCGAAACGGTTTTATGGGAAAATGTCTATTGGTGTTTTCCAGTATCCTCAATTGCAGACCAATTTTCTTCTGTCAGATAAGTTACCTATTCTATCGATCAATAACAAGCATAAAGTCGCAAATTATAACTATATGACATCTCACGTATCTTTTTACTAGATATGGGTATATCGTATATATGATCGGGTGATCATCCGTGTTTACTTATTCATATAATTTCAAGCTATAATTTATCAAAGAAATACATAGAAAAATCTTAAAAAATAAAGAGTCTCTTATCAACGTGACAAAAGGTGTATTTGTTTTTGATTAATTAACTTCAATATTGCTTGTTTAAATTCTCAAGCCAATTCAATTTTAAGAAATAAATGGACCATATATATATTTTCTGTTCGTTTACTTTTCGTTTTTTAAATAAAACAATTTATAGAATACAATCAAATACGTTGGACATTGTACTATATATTTCAGCTAAATTTTTAACTTATTATGTTTCCATTATCATCCTTGTTACACATTCTACACGCATTATGCTTGTGGGCGAGCGAACCTTTCAAAGCTTTGAATTTTGAAGAGACATTGTTATAGGTATACTATACTGCATTATATAAAACAAAAAATCTTTGCTGTTGTTTGTTCTGTACTTAACGGCCGTGATTTCGTTACGTAATTTTTTTTTCGTTCCACGGATACCAAGCAGTGTGTTTGTATTGAAAGTGGGCCGTCAATCTTTTAAATTGTAATTCTTAATTACTGCTTAGCTCTTATACATAAGAATAATTATATGTAAACTAAATGCTTCCTCGGATTTATTCCACAAAACGATATTCAATATATTGAGAACTATATAAAATAGATTCAATTTGTTGAAACGACTCACGCGCCGTCTATTAATCGTTGATGGTACTACGTTAGAATGCATGTAATTTCAACAACAACCGTGTAATATATCTGCTCACGCAAATGAACAATGCGCAAAAGCATACATGACATTTTATATTTTATAAGTTTTAGCAGTCTGACCGCAATGTCACCTGTTAAATGACGATACGTTCTGAGACGATAAACACGTTGTTACATCTAGTAGACTGCCTGTCAAGCACAGTAACATCAATTGATATGGAAAGGTTCGTCCAGTAGTTGTAAATACTTTTTAAACGTCTCCTTCAGTCTAATTTATGATTGTATTCTATTTCATATTTGGATAGTATATTTAAAATAAATGACAATTGTAATTTATACCGCGTAGACATCACCGATTTCTCTTAGTAATAATTTAATGCTATTCACATTTTATAAAATATTTTCGGTTGTCTTGATCTTTTTTCTTGGCTTTGTTCCACACCAAAAAAAGGTGAACTACATTTTACTAATGTTTTTTTTTCACTTCCCTCTTTCTAAGGTGTTAAGCCTAACGAGACCATTAGCTGTAATGCTGCAGACTTTTCAAACCGTTAAAATTGAATTTTATTTATATCTTAAAGTCAGTTTTTGCTAACACCTACTATGATTTTATACGATGAAATCGAACTACAACATATAATTTACGGTGTTATTTAACGTGTACATAGAAACAAATAATTTCCCTGCAAATGTATTGATTATAATTTATTGTCATGACACTGGACTTATTAGTTAGGCATGTTGCTGAATGCCGTATAATATAGCACATAGTTATAATGTTTTCCATAGGAAACTATCTTTACAATTTAAACTAGTATATATCAAAGACTTTACGGGTATTTGTGATTATCGGAATCAACTAGTTTATTTTGTAAATTATTTAAAGTCGTCAATATTTTTTAATTAACCTATTCTAGCATAATTGAAACCACCTCTTTCAATATAAAAGCTCTATAATTAACTATTTAAAAAAACACAATGATATTCACACAAAAATAATCCGAAACTGACTTACATTAACAACATACAAACATTAACAATATTTGAAAATCGGTATAATAAAAATGGAATTCTTTGGTTTTAAAATGCAGTTTATTCCATCTATTTGTTTTTACATTTTGATGCCATTTTAAATATTGCGTATCTAGGTTACGGTGGATTTAACTCGTGAACATTTTTTATGTATGATTTACAACAATTTTAAGTGTAGTTCACCTCAGCAGAGTGTCGTTCGCCTTACGTTGAAATAGGCGTATAGTTGATTAATGATTAAGTATCTATTCTAAAGTAAAGTGTAAATAATGTATGCAGTAAGACAAAAAATGTAATTATAATTGATCATTTTTGTGTATTCATTTTGTTAGTAATTTACTAGTACATTTTTTATTGGTGGAAAGATGTGATGGTTTCTACTCTATTTAATAACGAA
Source organism: Antheraea assamensis (assembly GCA_035772565.1). NCBI lineage: Eukaryota > Metazoa > Arthropoda > Insecta > Lepidoptera > Saturniidae > Antheraea > Antheraea assamensis. The sequence goes on from JAQQSE010000160.1 coordinate 1,046,407, forward strand.
ACCTTGCATCTGCATTTATGTTTTGTATATCAAACAAAATAATGAATATAAATTCAGCGCTCTAAATATTTTTATGTGATTCAGATTTTAAAATATGTTTTTTTTTATGAAATTGAAATTATAAATCTAGAAATTTAAGCGATAATATTTTATATTACAGTATGGTCTAAGGTACAGTCTAAGGTTTACTGAATGATATATCAGTTACGTTAGCCAAAATGAGCAGTAAGTATTTAAAACACCGCAGTGACCAAGAAACAGAGGGTTGAGGGAACTCGTACTCAGTTATGTATATTACATAGTGAAAACCCCATTCTAGTATGATTCACTTCAACGCAATACAATGCTGGATTATTCAGTGTACAGATAGTCCAAAAATGTTTTTGCATATGAATACTATTTGAATAAATTACCCTTTGGCATTATTAAAAATATCTATATTATTTTATTAAATATAATAACAATGCAATGTTAACATGACTGTACTTCTACGATTGTTGTGAAAAAAATCATTGCAAGTGGCTAAAAATAAGTAGTTCAATACATTTAAATCATTTTTAGAAATGTCTAACAGTCTTTTTATTTCCCTGTGCATTCACCACTGCTAAAGTACTATGTTTATTATAATAAAATATCGTAATCAAAAATTATGAAGTATTTCTACAAGTATTATTTAGTTTTTGTTTCATTAAAATTGGTTCACACTATCAAAAGTTATTGTAATTGGAACGACGGCGCGAATCAAGTACAAGAGTAAATCAATTCATTTCAATCTCATCTTATAACTAGGGTATTTAATAGCATATTTTTTATAAATAAAATGATACGAGGTTTGCCGTTAGAAACTACTGGATCGATCAAACTTTTTTACTTTTAGACACTTAGTTCTTGGGTATTTAGACACTTAGTTCTTGGGTATCTAAAACAAAAATAATTACAATATCTTCGTTTAGTATAAAGCTATTCAAATTTAATGATTTTTATAAACGCTACGCGTCAGCGATATTATTTTCATGCTGTGGAGAAATGGGGCAAGCAGTGTGATGCGCATCCGCAGGAGAGTGCAAATAAGTGTATAACTTTGTTTAAAAAAAAATAACAAGGGTAACGTTTAGAGAACAAAAACTTACACTTTTTTATTATTTTTACAATTATTAATTGGTTCCATAGTAAATTTATCTAAGAACTATATACATATTACATTTGGTAATCTAAATATCTATATTAACGAGTACTTAACTTTACACATTTTTTGGTCCTTCGATTTGTGTTACTTCGTGTATAACAACTGTTTCACGATGGATGGAATCAATTGTATAACGTCGACAGGCGTCAAATATATTTAAATCTTGCCTGAACATAAAAAAAAAGCCGAGAGCTAAACTATATGATGTGCTTTTTCTACACATTTGGTAGATGCAGCAGCACTCTAATTGGTAGATGCAGCAGCACTCTAAGTTAACTGAAACACAAAAATAAGAAACAAATATCGTCCCGTCAAAGTAATTTCGTCTTTCAAATATGAAGTCTAAATTCTAAGCGTTTATTTAATTCAAAACTATTATAATAACGTTATAAAATTATCATATAATATTTCAATGTACTTGTATATGATTCGTCGTGTGATTATATTCTAGACAGTCTCGTTGGCGCCCCAAGAATTATTTATTCGCTTCCTAAGGCGTTTACAACTATGTTTCAGTTATTAATGGTGTAGACATAACTGCATTTGATGAACCATAGATATACAGTTGTCGGCATCGATCGCTTGTATAGCCTTAGTAGAGTTAGATATGCATTCTACCAAATTTCCTGCATCCATCAAATGATTTCCGTGTAGATTAGTTCGTTGCACACACTGTGCTAGGCGAATAAATAAACAGTTCAATTTGTATGTAATTCTGTGTTTCTAGTATATGGTTGGGATATTTAGTATATTAGCATATAGCTTAATGATTTATCAGTGTTTAATTTTGTATCACAAAATTTACGTTAAACTTATTCGCATGTAGGAGCAGATTAAACTATAGACAGCAACTGGTAGGTGAGTGAATTAAGCAGCACTGATGACAAAAACACACAAACGCGGTTTGTTTGGTTTCAATTGTGAATACTTACTTAATGTTAGAACCGGCTTTGCACTTTGATTGCGTATACATGCAAAAATGTTTAATCCCACACAGATCATACCAAATGATGATATAGCCAATTATCATAACAGGCCAAACTTAGAAAAAGTGATTGATCTCTATTCGAACTATCGGAACACATCGCCAGGCACGTTTTCAACTCGATGTCGGTAGCCTAGTTATCTGCACTAGACACTAGTGGTACCCAGTTCCAAGCACACGACTATGTTATATTAGGATTTAATATAAACGTTTCCTTTATTAGAGGATTCAAACGTATAGTTAGTTCTATATTTTAACTATTACCGGTTACATACATCGATAGAAATCATTAGTTCACATAATTCCCATAGTTAATAAGTGCAAAGTTTCGAGTAATTAACATCATTTAAAATGAGATTCATAGTCGTGTGTGCAAATTATAAAAAAAGTTAAATTCAATCGTAACGTCGTCATAACCATATATGCTCATAAATTTGTGACCTCATCTTGTATTCTATAATTGCGGACTGCATACAATAAGTAGAATAAAAAAAATATATATTCTCGGTAAAATTCAAGGCAGTCAATTTTATTAGAGTCTATACACACGCCAATGATTCGGAAGGGAGTCTATACACACCAATGATTCGGAAGGATAAGACTTCCCTGGTTAATTTACGGAATAAATTAGCCTAGTTTTTTCATACCAAGGCAATATTCATTTCATACCAAGGCAATATTCATTCTCCATTCATCAAGGGATTTTATGCACAGTCATATGTCTAACATCAGTCGGTTATTCTTAATTGTTGTTTTTTTTTAATGTTATAGCAAACGAAGAGGTGGGTCACTTAATGGTAAGTGATCACCACCATCCATAGATACTAGCAACACCAAGGGAGTCGCAAGTGCGTTGCCGGCCTTTTAAATAAGTGTACGCTCGTTTAAGAGTACGCTCGTATTTTAAAGGACTCGTAATGGTTGAAGAAACTCGTAATTGTCGAAGAAACTCGTAATTGTCGATGAAACTCGTAATTGTCGAAGAAACTCGTAATTGTCGAAGAAACTCGTAATTGTCGAAGAAACCCGTAATTGTCGAAGAAACCCGTAATTGTCGAAGAAACCCGTAATTGTCGAAGAAACCCGTAATTGTCGAAGAAACCCGTAATTGTCGAAGAAACCCGTAATTGTCGAAGAAACCCGTAATTGTCGAAGAAACCCGTAATTGTCGAAGAAACCCGTAATTGTCGAAGAAACCCGTAATTGTCGAAGAAACCCGTAATTGTCGAAGAAACCCGTAATTGTCGAAGAAACCCGTAATTGTCGAAGAAACCCGTAATTGTCGAAGAAACCCGTAATTGTCGAAGAAACTCGTAATTGTCGAAGAAACAAGAAACTCGTAATTGTCGAAGAAACTCGTAATTGTCGAAGAAACTCGTAATTGTCGAAGAAACCCGTAATTGTCGAAGAAACCCGTAATTGTCGAAGAAACCCGTAATTGTCGAAGAAACTCGTAATTGTCGAAGAAACTCGTAATTGTCGAAGAAACTCGTAATTGTCGAAGAAACTCGTAATTGTCGAAGAAACTCGTAATTGTCGAAGAAACTCGTAATTGTCGAAGAAACTCGTAATTGTCGAAGAAACTCGTAATTGTCGAAGAAACTCTTGTCGTTGAAGAAACTCGTAATTGTCGTTGAAGAAACTCGTAATTGTCGTTGAAGAAACTCGTAATTGTCGAAGAAACTCGTAATTGTCGAAGAAACTCGTAATTGTCGAAGAAACTCGTAATTGTTGTTGAAGAAACTCGTAATTGTTGTTGAAGAAACTCGTAATGGTTGAAGAAACTCGTAATGGTTGAAGAAACTCGTAATTGTTGAAGAAACTCGTAATTGTTGAAGAAACTCGTAATGGTTGAAGAAACTCGTAATGGTTGAAGAAACTCGTAATGGTTGAAGAAACTCGTAATGGTTGAAGAAACTCGTAACTCTTAATAGTTGTAACTCGTAATGGTTTGGAAACACCGCCGCTGGTAGTCGATTCCACAAGGTCGAAGTTCGAGGCAGACCGTAGAAGACCTCCACTCATCAAGGTGGTGTGAATGAAATTTCAGTTTCAGGCGGGCTGTACGATAGTGGAATGTAGCGGCGGGTATCAGTCCAAACAATTCCTCGGAACACTCACCATGGTAGATGCGATAAAGGACGCAAAGAGACGCGATGTCCCGACGCAATGCCAATGAGTCGAGCCAATCGGATATCACTTCGTTGCCGGCGATTCGAACCGCTCTACGCTGGATGCGGTCAAAAGGAAGCAGCTGATATTGAGGCGCTCCAGCCCAAAGGTGAGAACAGTATTCCATGTGTGGGCGGACTTGCGCCTTATAAAGTAACAAACGATGTTCTGGTGTGAAATACTGTCTTGCCCTATTAAGGACACCTAGTTTTTTGGAGGCTAGTTTCGCTTTGCTTCCCAAATAGCCGCCGAACTGAACGTCATTCGATATATCAACGCCGAGGATACCAATACTGGGCTTGGCGACTAAGGGGACTCCCTGAAAGCTAGGCATTGCGTCGAATTTTGTCTTTTTTGCGGTAAAGGCGCAAGCTTGGGTCTTAGTGAGATTAAAAAGCGAGTGAGGTCTCCACTTCAGACACAAGTTGATTCCGGCACTCAACGACGCGTTCCCGGGAAATATTAGCATGACCAGTGTATAGAGCATCCCCAGTACTATCATCCGCATAGCAATGAATGTTGCTTACTTGCAATATATCATTGATATGCAGAAGAAAGGGAGTAGGGGACAGTACACAGCTTTGTGGGACGCCAGCATTCACGGGCTTCAAATCAGAGCATGCACCGTCTACTAAGACTTTTATGCTTTGCCCTGTGATGAAGCTGGACAACCAATTGCATAAGTTTCCGGGAAGTCCAAAGGAAGTAAGCTTCGAAAGAAGCGCCTTGTGCCAAACCCGATCAAAAACCTTCGCTACGTCTAAACTTACGGCTATGGCCTCCAAGGTGGCCTCCCCCCTTGCTTTCGACTGCCTCCGCCCATCGATGTGTCAGGAAGGCTAGAAGGTCACCAGCTGAGCGACATTGGAGAAAGCCATATTGGCGGTCGCTAATAAGCTGGTTCTTCTCTAGGTACTTCGAGAGATGGCAGTTAATAATGGACTCCATTATTTTAGAAAGCAAAGAAGTGATGGCTATTGGTCGATAGTTCAACGGCTCTGAGCGGTCACGTTTTTGGGGATCGGGTGCACATAAGCAGACTTCCAAGATACTGGGTACAACGCCTCCAGGATACTGGCACAACGCCTGTGGAATAGGAGTGCCGAAAAAGACGTGCAAGAACTGGTGTCAGTTCCGGAGCACATGTCCTTAGCACGATTGCGGAAATCCCGTCGGGTCCACTCGACTTGTTGATGTCTAAGGAGAAGAGCTTTTTGCGTATATGTTTTTGCAAAAACTGCACATTAGGCATACAGCTTTATGATCGGCGGTGAATTCCCCTTGTCATCTAGAGTCGAGTTCGATGCTAAAGGCAGCCCAGAAGTTCGGCTTTATCTTTAGCGTCGTAGGCCAACGAGTCGTCTTCCTTCCGCAGTGGTGGGAACGATGGCCGACTGAAGTTTCCTAAGGTAGCTTTGGCGAGAGACCAGAATGCCAGAGTTCCAGAAGGAAGACGAACCAGTCTCTCACCAATTCTGCCAATGAAAGTGAACATTGCTGACGCTATTGCCTCTTTTGTAAAACCTAGAGGCAATGTTATACTCCTTTTTGAGAACAAATTTTGCTTCCGGCGTTTGGCCATTCTGCAAGAGTGACCAAACCAAGGTTGAGTTTTGCCTCCGACGGGCACCACAGAATTAGGGATAAATAAGTCCATCCCATGTAGTATGGTGTCGGTTACGCCATTAACGACAGCGTCAGGATCATCCAGTGAGAAGCAAACTTGCCCCCAGAGGAAGGATGCGAAGATAGATCGCATACTATCCCAATCAGCCAACCTATAGTGCCAAACTCGGTAGCTGCCCGCTGACTGTGGGCGCAACGGGCGCGAGAGAGATACTGCACACTACTCCGGATCAAGCAGTGGTCCGAAGAGCGTAAAGGAGCATCAACGGTAACCAAATAATTATCGGGATGAGAGGTCAGCAGAAGGTCCAAAAGAGAAGGCGTATGTTCCTCCACATCTGGTACTCGCGTAGGCGAACTGTGTTAGGGAATACGCCAGAGCAAAGTCGAAAACAGATCTTCCCGCTTGATCGGTGGTGCGTGAGCCTAACCATTCGGCATGATGGGCGTTGAAATCGCCAAGAACTATGATCAGCGGATGGAAGTTGTTGAAGAGCTATGTCAGTCGCCATTGTGGATGTGCTCCATAAGGCGTTCCGTCTCGGCATTACCGCTATGTGACCAGTAGAGACAGACGCAGTCCACACGGAGTACAGAGTATTGAGAGGTCTTTACCTTCAAGATTGGCAAGGCGACGGAAGCATATATCCTCACTGAGGAAAACGCAGAACCCAGCCCGAGGTACGAAAGCATGCTCAATTTTGTAACCAGGATACGGCGACGTCTACAGGGGGGGATCTTTGCGTCTCAGTTAGAAAAAGCAAAGCTGGCCTTTCCGTTTGTAGGTGGTGGTGTATGGAGTTGATATTTGAGTGGATTCCCCTTATATTGCGTCCACGCGAAGCGTGGGAGGAGGTGCCGGTTTTTTCCCCACAGCCTTGACAAGCGGTTTATTGCCCTCCCCAGAGAACGGGGCAGCCAGATCTTATGTATCGTGCGTCACACAGATCTTATGTATCGTGCGTCATACAGATCTTATGTATCGTGCGTCATACAGATCTTATGTATCGTGCGTCACACAGATCTTATGTATCGTGTGTCACACAGATGTGTCGTGCGTCACACAGATCTTATGTATCGTGCGTCACACAGATCTTATGTATCGTGCGTCATATCCCGTATCACATGACTTTTATGTATCCTGTACCACACGACTATTATGTATCCTGTACCACACGACTTTTATGTAGCCCTTATCACACACGTCACCCACCTGGTCAATCGTGTGAAGCCACACCTTGACGTTACTCGATTTTTATATTGTAGGAACGTTGGAACTACCTCAGCATCAGCTTGGGTCACACGTCGCCTTTTGAGTCGAAGAAATCTGTCGTTCTCCTCGTGGTTATACGAAGAAAAGAAATCCAAGTTTTTTGTTCTTCATCCGTAGACATTACTTCGTGACGTCACCTTTTCTTTCCCAATATAATTAATATATGGGCCGGACATATCCCACTTCCAAACGGCAGATAATCAGGATAACGACTATATAGAATACGATTACACTTTTATAATAATTTCAATACACTCGGGCAAAGTTTCCCCATACAACTAATCTTGGCGGTGGTTACGACACGATTCATCCTAAACAATGTGACACACCGGCTTTTGTAGACAAATCATAACGAACTATTTAATAATTTATACTGAACGCTAATATTACTATTTATACTGAAATACTAATCAATGGAAATTATCATTAATTCTAATGAACAAAGACTATTTTTATAAATATATAATATAATATATAATATAATAAATAATATAATAAATATATAAATACTATTTATAATTAGTACTTCCTGTGCCGGAAGTCTGTAACAATAGTTAGTAAAGTACAGTTAAAGCTTCAGTGATATTGTGTTTTAGTAGTCCGGTGGAACTGTAGAGGCCTTGCCAGGCTAGCAGTGTAGGTCAGTTCAAAAAAAAAAATTGTGTTTTAGTAAATAAGTTTTAGTATTTTATATATCTTTTTCTTTAATTGTCCGTACATTTTATTTTACAATACTCAACATTCGTAATCCTATTTTATGGTTTATTTGAAAATAATTGTTTAATTATTAAACAGAAAAAAAATCAGTGAAATATTACTTAAGAACGTGTTATTATTACATTATTCAAAATACAAATAGTCATATTTATTTCAGGCTTTTTACAGCAATATAAATGATAAATTCGTATTATATATGTGATATGAAATATACAAAGTAAAATGATATGTATATTTTACAAGTACACGGAATAGTTTTATTACAATATAACTATTAAAATTACCGTAGCTTTCTATCAACGAATGAATTTTTTGAATTAGTTCAGTACTTCGGAAGATTTCTTCCTACAAAAGTATTTTCAGATATTACCTCTTAATAATTCATTTCCAAATGCATTTAGGTTTTGAAATAATGAAGAGGCAATTTCGATTACTTTACTAATGTAACAAATAGGAATAAGGCAGTAACCACAAGGCAGCGATTACACAATATCTGGCGTATTGCCAACTACTAAACGACCTTCCGTTATTCAATAGTCGATTACCTGCTTCCAAACCAGACAAAGGGCGAAACCAAAACAAAAACTTTCAATTCTATAAACAAATAGAACCACTAAATATATTCGTCAGTAATTAAAAATGTCTTTATAGAAATCAGATAGAACACAATATCTTGTTTACTTCATCTAACAAGTGTACGGTCGTAAGTCAAGATACTCGTATCTTAAGGGTAAAATTACTTTCGTTTGTCTTTTTTTAGTTTCTTTTTTTTTTATTGTTTAATGAATACCAAGTGAATGTACCCCTTTTTCACTATCTTAGGGGTTGAATTAAAAAAAAACATCCCTAGTGCTCATCTAAAGTGTAAAAGGAACCCAGGTGCAAATTTTCACGGCCCAAGCCCGAGTAGTTAGGGTTGTGCGTTGTCCGTCAGGCAGTTAGATATTCTTTTTTTTTAATGCCAAAAGGCAGTAAACAAGTATACGTCAATGAATACAGTCATATATAGACAACTGCAATACCAGGGGTATGTATCACTGCTGCGTTGCCGGCCTTGACGAGCGTGTTTCAATTCCTTTATGAAGAGCCCCATGTCATAATTCTAGGAGAATACCGCACAGGGTAACCCATTCCACAACGTTAGCGTACGCATAAAGAAGGTCCTGGAGAATCTTACGGTTGTCGCTACTCTATTCGGTTTTAGAGTGTGCAAATTTAGAACGACGATAAGGGTACACTATCAAAACGTTCTTCAGAACAATGCTTATTACCATACATGTGGTAAAATACACACAGAGATTTAATTTACATCCAATATATATAGATATATTAAAAACTAGCTGACCCCGGCGAACTTCGTAACGCCTAACAGTCGATTTTTTAATACTTATTCTGCTATTCGGGACCATCGTATATATATTGACATTCATATTTTTACGATACTAACGTCACTCAATTGTTTTTTCTTCCCGGAACCTCTCCACTAAAACTTAAACTTTATGCTTTAATAGTATTAAAGTTCAAATTCAGTTTTAAGTATTATTACGAATCGGTAGTATGGGAGTATAGAAAAGTGTAGTTTTTAGACTTTTTCAGATAATTTTTTTAATTTTTCTCTCCGTAAGATCCATCCTCGTACTTCAAAGAATATTCTAAAAAAGAATTAGCGAAATCGGTTCAGCTGTTCTCGAGATTTGCGCTTAGCAACATATTCAGCGATTCATTTTTATATTATAGATAATGGATTATGTGCAAATCTGTTTTAACCAATATGTTATAAATACTTATCTAATTAAATGTCAATTGCCTTGAGGAATTTAATGAAGATTAAAACTATCCTTTCCAAAATAATTAAACTTCATATAAGATATCACAGGTTTAAAATTACGAATAACGATAAAAAGTTATTCGTGTGATGAGACTAAAAGGTTATTTGAATTGGATAAACAATGGATGTCAAAGCGCTAAATCACTTGATTACTTTTGACGACATAATAAGCACATTACACCCGTCCGCAGTCAAAGGGAGTCACTAGTATATAATAACAGATAATGCTAAAGATGCTTTCTTGTTGCGTAATTTTATCATGAATATTTTAAATTGAATGGGTTCTTCGACATCTTATATATCACAAACATGAGATTTCTGATACGAACGACATTACTTGACCTTTCAAATTAGATACGTTGGGAGGTTTTATAGGTAAAGAATCAGACGATCGTATTAGTTTTATCTATGAAGTATAGAGGTATATAAATTGTTACCAAGTTATGTTTTTTTATTATTTTAAATATTACGATATGTAATAGGTATATTGTTTATTCGCATGTGCAAAAAAAGGAAGTAAATTCTTAGTAAGTTTTTCATATTTCATTAATATAAGAAACGCACACCGCGAGAAAATGATTATTTCTGTTTCATTAAATCTGCATACATAACAATCAATTGCGCATTCTAGGCGCATCACTTCAGGACGATTGTCCTTTGACGATCAAGACATTTGATTAATTATTTTTTGTTGTATTTGCACAGTCAGGGCAAGGTTTGTATGGAAGAAAATGTTTGAAAAATCGTACAGAAAAGCGAAGAATGTATCGTGTACATTATATATATATACAACAAATAACTATATAACAAAAGGAGCGAATAAGTGAGACAGGACACAAGTGAGATAACTTGAAAAATATTGACAGAATGGACTGATTAATGTTCAGTCGTTCATGTCAGTTCATTATATGGTCGCCCTGTAAAGAGAACATTCGGTTACTTTTTTTTTGGTACTATGCACTTGTGAAGCCGGCGGGCAGCTATTTCGTATATATATATTTATTACGTATACCTATACCTATATTTGGATTAGGTTTACTGGCATATATAAGATATTTTAAAGTATTGTATAGCCTGTATATTGCTGCATTATGTTTTTCCATAGAAGCAGAACAATTACTATGATATACATAGTTTAACAAGGGTGGGTATCTTCAGTTGATAAAATGATTGTAAGGGTTAAATGGTCGTAACAAAGCTAAAAAAATATAAAATGTACATTAATATGTGGTCAAAATTTGACCTATAAATAATAAAAAATGTATCCGATATAAATTATCCAATTAATTAACGCTATATCATTTATTTACAGTACTATTGAACATATTATTTAAAAAATCAGGTTCTAAACTAATTGTGTATGGTTAATATACATGTTTTAATGCAAACAAAGGTTAATTGAAGACAACATACAAAAAACGTAATTTTCTATTGGCGTAGATGGAAACAAGGGATTAGAGAAGAATAAAATTCAGATCGGACAAAGCAAGAATAAAAAAAAAACAGAATTTAGAAGTTCATTATTACACAAGTAACACAGTATCACATGTTCATAACTACTTACCGTGTGTAAGAATGTTGATGGTCTCATTGTGAAAATAGAAAAGGCTCCGTACACAGTCAGCCCAACCTTGCAGTGGCCGATAGCCGGTCAACACGTACGGGTTGAACTGTAAATGTTGCGGCATGTCTCGCCAGTGCAGTAGCTCCACACCGCCGCTATTCTCCGACGGTTTCACATCCCTTCCGCTCTTCTTCGTGTTCTTACATGATTTATCCTCATTCAACTCTGACCTCTCCCGGCTACTATCACAGATTTCCTCTATAGACTTTTTTCGCTTCTTAGGCCCTTTCCCGTTAACTTCTTGAATTGACGTATCGAACATTTTTGTACACGTGTCAGGTACGCTCTTTACTTCTCTCATAACCATGAACCGGACTGCTTACGTTGCGGAAGCACAATGTACTCCGGCTGGATGTGCAGCAGTATTGCGCGTGCTCGCATGGCCGGCTAGGTCCACGGAATTGAAAAAGTTGTATGAATATCACAGTTATGGTGTTCCTTTCGAGAGACTTAAGATTTGATTCAAGTTTATGTTACAGTCCTATATTGTGGTGTCTCCGCTATACTCGCTTTAAGCGACAGCGAGTGGTGGACGGAGCGATCGCCGCGCAGGCAGAGCGGGCGGTCGCGGGACCGTACGACTGCCGGAGCGCTGTCGCACGCCCCGGCCGAGAACCATACACCCCCGCCTCGCTTACTTTTGCGCACTGCGCAATCCCGATCAGCTGATTCCCGCCAGAAGGTCGGCTTACTGCTGATCAACAAATTTCAGTCACTCCGTAGCGTATACTACCCTGGTGAATATTTTAGAAGATTCCATTTCAATAATGACCTGATCATAATCTGTATTAGTAAATCTGTAATCCTGTTCTTATTTTGCGCATTTTTACTCAAAAACGCCATCACCGATCTTTATAAAATTTTAAACACTATAAGTACCTATATGTAATTCCAGAATTAATAGCCTATTTAAAATATCTGTAATATTTAAAAAAATAATAAAATGTGTGCAAATGTTAATAAAGTAATATAAGAAGCGGAAAATGATTACCACCAAAAAAACGCCTGCAGAGCCGCGGGAAATTGCGAGTAAGTTATATATTTCTACAACATTATAATTTACATAAATACTTTATACTTAAATGCGGTGTTCAAACTTGACGCTCTATGCACCGTGTAATAAGCAGTTATTCGTGGCGTGGTAATGTCGTATCACAGTGGTATTAAAACGCCAATAGGTCCTGAGTTCGATCTCCGCACATGACTGACTTTTATGCGTTGGGCATAACTGTCAGTTCTGTTTTTACGTATTTTTACATTTGTACAGTTTACATTTCGTTTCACATTCATTTTCTTTTTTAAGCCCCGGATTTCTTAAAATTTGAGCGCGGTTAAAATAAGTCTTGAGAAAATAATTAAAAAATCGAAATAACTTTATATGACTTATACTTTGACACGGAACCTGGCAGGAGCGCTACGAGGCCTCTGCTATGGGGGAAGTGACGCGGGCCTTCTTCCCGTCTCTCGAAGAAGCCCACTGGCTTCTCAGGAAGGTTCGCCTGGCGCCTTCCCACGTACAGGTGTTGAGCGGCCACGGAGGCTTCGCGGCGTACCTGCACAGGTTCAAGCTCAAGGATAGCCCAGCGTGCGCTTGCGACCCTAGATGCCGCCGAGACAGTCCACCACCTCATTATAGACTGCCCTAGATTCGGCTCGTCCTGCAGCGACTTGGAGATCAGAACCGGGGTGAGGTTGAGCATCTCTACCCTCCCCCAACTTCTTAGGAAGGAGGAAAATGGATGACGGAACTGGCCTTTTTGGAATTAATAGCAAAAACGGCAGGCATCAGAAACAAAACTTAATATAAAAATGTTATTAAAACAAATAAAATTCAACAAAGATAAGGACTAGGGCATAAACGGTTTTAGGGTAAGGACATAGTTATAGGAATAAGATAGTTAAGATAAAATAGGAATAGTCAAGAATCAGACGCAATATATAAAATGTAAGTAAGCATAATATAATAAATAATATAATTTAATAAAATGTAATATAATAAAATATAAAATAATGGAATAAAGTAAAATAAGGAACATATATATGCCCAAGAGAAATTAAAATTATGGACTCAAAATAAAAGAAGGAAAACATCCCATAACAAACAGCACTTAAAGAAAAAAAAATACCTTGACACATCTATTGAAATAGATTTGAACTATAACATATACTACTTTGTTTTTTTTTTTTTTTATTAGAAGTTTGATAGACTCAGTAATAGTATTTTATTTAAGTTATCGTTCCACTAAAGTAAGACCTGATCATTTTTATAGATTGTAACGTGACGATGCCACGACTTTGTATCTGAAGGCACGCGCTCTGTCCAATCCAAAAATAACACGAACCATATACAGTCGTTGCGATCATGCTATCATGCAAATGATTTAGTAGCTACATATACACTTGGTTATCCTGGAACGCGACAACCTTAAAAATAGTTACTGTGGCCTGTAATCACAATGAAATTTTGTATACGGAAAGTTATGTCCTTCCACAATTAAAAGCCTATAAAAATTATCAGTAATAATTTTAGAATTCATAAAATTCACCCATATTTTTATAATATGAAGCCCAAGAACAAATCAAATGTAATTACTGCGTAAGGTGTAACTGCAAATGCGTGCGAAGTAGCGAGCAAATGCTAGTATTATCATTAATGTAATTAGCGTGTCACGTAGTCGAATAATGTTATTAACAGCAACAAAAGCTGTTAAGACATCGTGTCACAGTGTCACCGTAATAGAGGAACTGTGAACAAGGCAACTGTGTCTATCTGGATCGCGAACACAACATACTAATGACAAGTTTGAGCGCGTCGCGTTTCGGGATCACACAGGTACATCTAGTAAGCAAGCGGTGTGGTAGAGTCTCTATATCCTACTGAATCGCAACCACCATGCACAGGTGACGTCACAGTGTCTCTTCTAGTTTGTTACGTTTCGAGATCACTTAATGTACATTCAGTAAGCAAGCGGTGTGGTAGTCTCTATATCCGACTGAATTGCGATCACCATGCTCAGGTCACGTCACAGTGACTCTCTTTACTTTGTTACATTTGGAGATTACCTAACGTACATCCAGTAAACAAGCGGTGTGGTAGAGTTTCTGTATTCGAGTTAATCAAGGGTCTCGATTCGAGACCACAAAACTCAGGTGACGTCACAATGACTCTCTTTAGTTTGTCGTGTTTCGAGATCGATAGCCAAGAAACACGCTATTTATCATCTTGGACCACAACGTCATTTTTCGTCAGGTGATATTGTGGTCAACGCTAAAAAAACCTAAATGTATAAATAAAAAAATGTATTCTACATTTAGTTGGAGTTTTGAAGGAACCAATGTAAGAAAAATTATGTAACAGCCAAAGAAAGATAATAATATACAACTAGAAATACTTATATATATATATATATATACAGCTAGTGAGTGTCCTTTCTAGCCTTAGTAAACTATTGGAGCGATAATATTTCGGCGATAACAGTCTAATCTCTACAATACACTGGAACATGCTGTTATAGAACACACCGTGATGTAACTACCATGAATAGGTATAACTCTCAAGATTAAAATCTGTGGCCAAGCACCCTATAGTGTAGTTGTGCTATTCTTCTTAGTTTAGAGTGATACCATATTAGACTTTATCGACATCATGTGAGATTATATTGAAATATTGAGAAGAAAAAATACATATTAAAAATCGTGTTTAACAGCATCTTCACTTAATATCAGACACGATTGTAGTGAAACGATTGTCTACAGAAATTAAATTTTTTACGTTACATTTGAAATTTTTGTGAAAATAGTTTTGGATAGCACCTATATAACCTTAGAAAATAATTACCCTATATATGTATATATATCAAAATTGCAATTTGCCAATCTAGCTTCACGTATAAAACCGAAAAAAAACAATCGCGAACTGGTACCTAACCTAATTCTTGATAGAATACACAATATAATTATTTTTTTTAAATAATGGTATTTTACCCCTTTTACTTTATATTATTATAAATACACTTGTATGTATTAAATACTATTTGTCATCTAAATAAATTAAAAAATATATATAACTATACTATATAACTCTTTTTTCCATCTGGGTCGCGACTATTATGGTGATAACCATATATACAAAGTATTATTTAACCTGACGAAACTGTTCATAGCAACTGCGCTCTAAAAAAAGTTATGAGTAATAATTAAATTATAAATAATTAATAATCCTTAAAACTCTCATGGAACTGTAGACACAATAATATATGTAATTATATAAGTTTAATGTAAATGTAGTGAATTACTTATACAATGTTAAAGTAAGTTTTAATATGTTTTCATTTTAGTAGACACATTTTATAAAAAAATATTATATTTATTCTAAATTTGTGGAACTTGAACGCATCTATATTATTGTTATGTTGGTAGAATCCATCACAAGAGTTGCAAAGCGAAATTGTTAGATGGTAGTAGTATAGAAACCACTTCCTATGATTTATATCCTTTTTATTATTGTTAGCAATTAGGAGTATTACTTTTTTATTGTATTTACATATTAATAATAAATCTTTATTGTTTTTTTTTTATATAAAATGTAATGACGAAAACCGTAATTTATACGTGTTAATTTTAACTTTTATGAAGTTTTAATTCGACGCCATTGCTCTGCGTCAATCAACTGAACCAACCAACAAGCTTCTGCATCGGATTCGGATCGATGTTCGGGCCTTTACTGCGAAGAAGTATTCTTCAAGGTTCAGCATCGCGTACTTGGAATTGTGTTACTACTTTTACTCAACTTCTGTGGTGTAAACTCAAATACTTACGTGAATTGAGGGTAAGTTTAGATTATTATGAATTACGATTGGAAAACGAATCGTAGGGCTCCAATGGAGCAATAAAGAAACCAACATGGCGTCAGAATGTAAATAATTATGACAGTTGCTGTATTGGTTACAGAAGTGATACAATTTTTAGTCATATTAGATATCATAAAGAAGTGTAAAATAAGTGATGCTTTTAAACATGAAAATTGAGTGGGAATGTTGATATAATGGTGGTTACAACGCGAGTTTTATGCTAGCGTATCAGTTGGAAAGTCTTAACATTTCCTAGACCTATGGTATAATTACGATTTCTTGAGCATATTTACATGATTAAACTCAACTTGTCGTTTAATTTGGTACTGGGGTATTCATTGATTTCAGTAACATCGTATGATTACAGCTCCACAAATGAGTCCATTAAATACTTTTTTTTCTAAACTTTATAAACTGGTTTCTAATGCTTTTTACAATTATTACTTCTTTAATATTATAACACCTGTTTTTGTGTTACACTTGAGCTTACTATGTTTTAGGAATTAAAGACTTTATATAATGTGACGATTTTTAATTGAAATTTTAAGAGGAAAGCATGGTCTATAAAATAAAGGCTGGCTAAACCAAGTCACTTGCTTTTATGTGTCAAATGCTATTATTTCATACTTAAGAAATAGCTTTAAAATCTTTTAAAATAACAGCTGATTTGATATTTTACATCACTACGGTCAGCTTATTAGACTTGCATGCCTATTTAATTCACTACACCCTTGACTTATTGTCAATGGTCTAAAAAATTTATGTTTTTCAGCTTAAACTGCTCGGATACGCGTTTTGGTATCCTTGTTCATGGTAAGTGGAAGTACTTAGTGTACTTTCATAATTATGTGACTGTCAAAAATAATTTAATTTTATGAAATTGTAAAAAGAAATGTGGCTAATGAGGTACCAATGACTTATTTGGGTTCATTGTCACTTCATAGTGTTATTCAATATGTTTTTTAAATATTTATTCTGTAATATAACTTATAATTATGATTTTTTATGACAAATAACCAAATTAAACTTATTTATGTAAGTTGTTTTGTGAATATTTCTAACTTTTTTACTAAAGATTAATTTGAGGGTTAAAACTTATTGAATCACTAAATTATTAATACACAGTTTTAAAATAAACTTATACTATCTATTAATTTCTGCATTTCATAAGTATAATATTTAATTCTTTTTGGCAGACACTACAGCATGATTGATGTTAAAAAGAAAGCTTTACGCTATTACTTTTTCTAAAATAATAACATACAATTTTACATTTACTATACAAAACCTTGGAGCTCTGTATATGTAGACGTAGTTGCCAAGGTTAGTAACTTTTAAACAAGTAAATTTTGCTGTGAGATTCTAAATTGAAATGAGACATCCATAAACACTATTTTTTTGTTGCTAACTCTTGTTTTGAATTCTATAATATTATATTAACACCTAACAATACATGCTACATTATTTAAAGAGTGTAACTATAAATTATATGCATTCCAACTTTAAATTTTACAATGAAATTCCCAATTTTCAATCTTTTTGAATTTGAAAAGACATGTATTTGTTTTTTTACTTGCTTTATTTTGAACAATAGAATTATATTTCTCTGACTCCTAACATTGATATTTGGGACATTATTCAGTTGTTAATTATAGATTGATTAGCAACTCATTACATTTGCTTGCACAGCATACAGTAACAAACATTTCCTATGGTACAGCACCTGCACTATTCCTAATACCTTTCTAAGATATTTTAGTATTATTAGCTGCTCCATAGCTTAATTAATACCCAAGTGGCTTTTTCATTTTGGTTAGCTACTGTAGTTTTTCAATTTATATGCTAAAGTAAAACACTTATTATAATTGGGAAGTAACTTCTTAAAATAAAATTTGGACATGTAGACTATGTTATGTATTCAATATTAAAACAAAATTCCAATTATATGAAATAAATAGTCTAGCTTTTTATTTGTAGGAGCTTTGTAAGGCTTAGTAAGTGTATATACAATAGAAAGTGCAAAATGCTGTGCCAGAAATGCTTACATTTCTGCTTATTGGGATGCTGAATATAATGTCTTCATTTTTAAACATTGTAAAATCTGGTTACAGATGCCGCGTACACGTAGGAAGCATTATACGTCACACTCGAGGTCAAGGTCCAGGTCCTATGAGGCCAAGCGACGTCGCCTCGATGATGGTTCCACAGAGGTTTCATACAGGAAGCGGAGCCGCAGCAGAGATCGTGAAAGGTAAGATATAGAAATTTAATATAATAAAATAGATCCTAATATAGTATTATTATATAAAGTTGTTTTTTATTATATAGTATGTAGAAATCTATTGCTTGGGTTTCAGATTTAAAAAAAACTTAAGATTGAGTTGAGTAATAGAAGAAATAGAAATGATGTTGTATTGAGAATTACTGTTTTTTTTTTTCTTTTATTAAAACATTTTATATGTAACATAATGCCCTGTTCTAAAGAAACCTAACAGTTCACATCTAGAATGTGGAATTATGTTGGAACACAATATGTTTTAGTATGCAAAGGCTTCTTTTTGTATACTGAAATGTATGTTATACTCCCTGGTTTACAGGGTAAGAGTAATAATGTTTGTCATAATTGTAGAATGAGCAATATGGAGGCACAGTAAGTTGCTAGGATTTAATTATTAAATGCAATATATAAACTGCATTTTTAATGACAATTAACTTTCAATTACTGTTAACCATTGTACTAGTAAATTACTATTAACAGCAATATATAAAACTAAACACTAAGGATATTAACATATGCAAAAGTAGACCTGGGTGTAGCTTAGTGAAGCGTTTAGTAAACTTCTATTATGAATGGGTTAATGTGGTTGTTCTAGAGACGAGTTACTGTTAAATATAACACAAAGTTATCATGGAAGAACTTTTCCCTAATAGTTGTAGGTGTCCACGCAGTAATAATAAAATTCAACCCTTTTAAATCTTCTCGAAAATGTAAACCAATTTCCTTGGTTTATTTACCTGGACTCACCTCTTCTTATATGCAGTCCATAATTAAATGTTTCGCTATCTTATTAGTCATATTAAAAAAAAATAACACACCATCATGTAATTGGAAATTTGTATGATCTGCCTTTGAATATCCACATTTGTTATTACTACCCTCATTGTTGTTATCAATGTTCAGTCGTGAATCATTGGAAATAACGACATCTATCGTTATGTTTATGAATACAGAATACGTTTATAAAATGAATAATATAATTGAAAAAACGATTATTGTAATTAAAAATTAAAATATAAAACTAATTTTATTATTTTACTTTTAAATATTATTAATCTCATCATTAATAAATTCCTTTTTTGTGACATATCGGAATTCAAGCTCCATGGTATTATTTCTCATCCACTTCAGTTGTGCACCATAACCGAAAAATATATTATCTGAAATACTGCCAAAATTACAAAATGAGTCAAATAAATTATGTGTACATTGAGATGGATAGCTATTTAGTTATACGTAATTTTAATAGATGTCGCCACGTTTGCATTCTTTTACACAGTGATACGCAAAGAAGTTCGGTAGCAGTCGTTAGATGGCACTGATATATAAAGTCTACCATGTGATACATATTTCGTTGCATATTGCTACACAATAGCAATAACACTGAATTTAGTTTTGTTTTGTAAGATCCTACGCATCAATTTTAAAGCAATTCATAAGCAAAACAATATTATATTCATTATTTATAAATATTCAAATATTAATAAAAAACATGCAGTTACTATGATTTGAACGCATTTATTTTAGGAACACGGGATCGGACTTATTTTTTTATATTCAGTATGTTGTAGGCCAGCTATTTTAAAAACTTGTATGGTGATGAAACACTTGTGATACACAATATATTTTACCAAATAACGAAAACGGCAAAACCTGGTTTTATCTTAAAGCCGCTCAATATATATATATAATATATATGGGTAATCCATCAAAAAAAAAATTTTTTTTTCTCCAAACAGGCTCAAAAGTTTCTTTTGGGCGTAAAAAAAAATTCTGTGAAAAGATGAGCCCTTTATATTAAGATTGGCCTCATTGCATCTTTTTAATTCCCATAAGAATAACATAGGAAAAAATTTTTTTGCTTCTGATTTTTGTACCGTTTAAACGACTGGTTGACTGATAAATCGTTGTTCCAAACTTTATAGAAAATTGAATGCTCTACAAAAAAGGTCTGATAACATTTTTTGATTTGTCCACGCGTTCAAAAGTTATTCAAGATCAAAGTTCAATTTTTCAAAAATTTTATCGAATTTTATAAATTACACCGAAACTGTTGTTTCAGTGTCAAAATAAAGATCAAATTTTTGTCAAACATAAATTAGACTTCTGATACATGTGGTCATCGGAAAAAATAGACTGAAAAAATAAATAAATAATAATAGTATTTATTCCATTGCTATAAGATATATATATATATATATATATATATATATCTATATATTTTTGTTTTATTAAGCGTCTACATAACTTAGTAACCAAAACAACGTATAAGAATATTGCATCGAGTTCAATCTCTTTTAATTGTTAAATGTTAAAAACTGCTTACACAGAGAAATATTGAGTTCTATATCTTTGTCTTTATTAATGCAGAATTTTAAGACTTCAGAATACTTACTGTCTTTGTAATTAGAAAAATAATTATTAACTTATTGTTTACAATTCAACATTATAATTATCAGTAATTTTGGAGATAGTAGAGGTATTTCTAATAATATACTAGACCAGAAATGTATTAGTTTAAGAGTTCCATAATACGATTTCTTGCGGAACAGACAAGCAATTCTTTTTGTATGGTTACGAAAACTTAATTATGTTGACAATATCTATATAATTAACATTTTAAAGAGCTACATACATATTTAATGTACACTTTACATATTACAGTAGATGGCGTGCGTATCGTACCTACAAATGTTTTTTAAAGAGCATTTATGTAATTGTACCTCTTTACACTTATTGTACATTATTTTATACAGTTTAAAAAAACACGTGCGGAACCGCGGGTAACTGCTCGTCTCACATAAAGTTGCAGTGATATCGCTGTAAATAGATAATATTGCATACGTTTGCAGTTGTCGGTATTGTTTTTTTTTTGTTATATTTAGGCTGGTATTGTTACGATGGATGTCATCGCAAGAGCTTAATGGAACTCTAAGGCGCCACGGACAACACTTGTAGCAAGGTATGTAAACACGACGACCCTTAGAGGTAAATCTGCAATAATTACTGTCAACCGATCTGGCAAGCTGTAGACAATTGAGCATGTCGTGTTTATGAAATAAAATAAAAATGATGTAACACAGTTAAGTGTCACCCGTATAAATCTGTAAATATTTCGTAATTTATAAATAATGTTACTCTCTTTCGAACTTTATTTACAAAATTGCGAAAGGAATATAACGGTCCTCGATAACCGTATACTATTGTCCAACCGAAGATAAGGGTTCATTGCATGGTCATAAATTATCCGCAAACCGTGTAGATGACCTTAGCACCTTTGTTACTTGTCTGTTTTATCACTTTTTGAACCTTTTTTTAATTAAATAACCAGAACTCGAACACTTTTTTGTATTTCGACATTCTTTATAAAATATATCTACTGGTAGGCAAGAAAACATAATTCAAACATTATTTTGAGTATTATAATGGATTTGTTGTTTCGCACACGCAAATTAATAAAACATTAGTCAATTATGTAATAGGTTTTCACTACTGGATAAACTTTGTTTTGAAATGTGTTACACGGTATGTATTTCTAGTAATATAGTTAAATGGATTTGCTCCTATATTCATCCAATAGCAATGAAATTTTGTCATTCGTGGCCTCATAGTTTATACGACCGTTAAGTTTTCTGAATTAGTAAAACCAATTGGTCTTAGCTGGCGTACGAGTCGTTTCATTTCCAAGACAATGGAGACGAAGTAGCAAGCAAAAACGAATAGGAGGAAAATTATAGAAAATATGTAAGCAAACTGTTTGAATGAAAAAATATACTAGGAACATTTCGAAACAATTTTTTATACTTTCAAAGCAGACAAAGCCGCCACTAGAAGCTAATGTTTTTAATTTTCTCTACATTTTCTATTAATAAAAATAAATGAATGAAATTTAATCATCATCATCATCTTACCCTTATCCCACCTAAGTAGGGTCGACACAACATGTTTTCCTTTTCCACTCTCCTCTGTCAAATGTCATCTCAGTATTCACACTTTTTATATACACATATAATTTTGCACACAATCCATCCACGCCTTTTTCGGTCTTTCTCTACTCGCTATATCCATCCACTTTTAAACTCCTTCTCATAATATGCCCGTACCATGCTGCTGCTAACCTATTACTCATCAACTTCTCTGTCACTGGTGTTATTTTCAAACTTTCTCTAATATATTCATTCTTAATCTTATCCATTCTTTACGAAGCCCAGCAGTCGGATCATAACACGGCTGGTCTTATTACAGTTTTATACACCTTGCCTTTTAGTTTCAACGGCATTCGTGGGTCATAAACCACCCCAGATACCTTTCGCCAATTCATCCATCCTGCATTTATTCTATTTCTCACGTCCTTGTCTATTCCACCCTCGTTTTGGATTAATGAGCCGAGGTACCGAAAATTGGAGCAGGCTGGTAAGAATACACCGTTTAAGGTAATATGACAAAAACTGGATGGGCATCCGAAGTCACAGAACAAATGTTCAGTTTTATTCCCACTAATCTATAAACCAACATTCTCCAGTTTATCTCGCCATTTCTCCAGCCTACTCTGGACCTCGGCAGCATTTTCACCAACAAGAACAATATCATCAGCGAATAGCATACACCAAGGTGCTTCCTCCTGTATGTCTGATGTTATTGCATCTATGACGAAAGAATAGATATACTATAGAAGGACTTAAAGCTGATCCCTGATGCAAACCTACGGCCACCTGGAAATTGTCGGTAAATCCAGCCTCGGACCTAACATGTGTTTTAGCTTGACTATACATACAACGGACAAGTTGTAAGTACTTCCTAGGCACTCCTTTCTTTTTCAGCGCCCATCGCAAAACATCCCGAGGTACTCGATCATATTCCTTTTCCAGACCAACAAACACCATATGCAAGTTTTTATGTACACATCTGTATTTTTCGCACAGCTGGCGAAGTGCGAAAATGGCATCTGTTGTCGCACGTCCAGGCATAAACCCGAATTGATTCTCAGTCACTTCAGTTTCATCTCTTATTCGTCTTGCTATCACTCTTTCCCAAACCTTCATACTATGTGACATAAGCTCTATCCCTCGAGAGTTATTACAGTCCTGTACATCACCCTTATTCTTAAAGATAGGCACTATTATGCTATTGTACCATTCATTTGGGATCTCCTCCTCTTGCAACATCTTATTAAAAAATAAAGTTAGCCACATCTACCTTTAGAAACTTCCCCATACTTCAATGGTATCATTTGGCCCTACTGCTTTTCCGTTCTTCATACCATTTACAGCTTCTCTTATCTCCTGTACAACGCCTAAATTTAATGGTACAGCCTAAAGGCTAAAGGCTAGAGCTAAAGCTCTATGGACCTATCGTTGTCTTTATTCATCAGTTTCTCAAAATATCCCAGCCAACGACTCTTTATATCCTCATAATTCGTCAAATTTTTCCTCCACCGTCTTTTATACATTTAACGTGTATAATATCCCTTGTATTCTTTTCTCTTGCTTTTGTTGATCGATACAAATATTTTTGTGTTTGTGAGCTCTCCAGTTATTGGTACAAATCATTTTGTACTTTAGCTCTAGCAATAGCAACCGCTTTTTTTGCTTTTTTCTTACATTCTGCATACATTTTTCTCTTATTTTCTTTAATCGTGCTATCCCTGTCATCACTCTTCCACTCCTTAAAAGCTGTTTTCTTTTCTTTCAAAGCCTCTTGTACCTCTTTGTTCCATCACCAAGTGTGCCTATCTATATTTCCTTTTCCTTTCGTTTCATCAAAGATATTCCTAGCCACGTTCTTTACACATGTCACCATATCATTCTAACATTCATTCACTGTTTTCGATTCCATATATTTCATTATTTCTATCATTTTGTTAACAACTTTTGTCCTAAATTCATTCGCATATTCATCTTTTTCCAACAAACACCATTTAATTCTGGTTGGGGGTCTGAACTTACTTCCGTTCAGTTGTAATTTTATTTTTAAATCTAACACTAACAAATGATGTTGAGTAGTTAATACCTCTCCAGGTAAAACCTTGTAATCTTTCACTATTTTGATGTTATTTCTTCGTAGTAGAAAGTAATCAATTTGGGTGGTGTGATTACCACTATTATATGTGATTAGGTGCTGATCTCTTTTTTGGAAAAAAGTGTTAACTATTGCAAAATCGAAAGCAACTGCAGCTTTTATGATACTTTCCCCTTCTTTGTTTTTATTACCAAAACCCCACCCTCCATGCACTCTTTCATAACCTCCATTCTCTTTTCCCATGT
Organism: Antheraea assamensis; assembly: GCA_035772565.1. Taxonomy (NCBI): domain Eukaryota; kingdom Metazoa; phylum Arthropoda; class Insecta; order Lepidoptera; family Saturniidae; genus Antheraea; species Antheraea assamensis. The sequence continues at coordinate 1,071,209 of JAQQSE010000160.1, forward strand.
GCGTATTAAAATCGCCTCCGATATTTACATAGTCATCCTGTGCAATATCCATCATCACCCCATCAAAGTCTTCTCAAAACTTCTCTCTTTCAACTTCACTACATCCAGTTTGAGATACACTATTATATTTACTGTTATTTTTCCTATCAATAACTTTACCAACATTAATCTATCATTCACTCTTTTTACATCCGTTACACATTTCTTAAACTCACTGTCTAAAACAATCCCTACCCCATTTCTCTTACCGTTACTCCCACAGTAGTAAAATTTATATCCGACATCAATCTCTCTCGCTTTTGTCCCTTTCCATCTCGTCCCTTGCAAACAAGCCACATTTATGCGTCTTTTTTGTAATACATCCGCTAATTCTCTGCTCTTCCCAGTCATTGTCCCAACATTCCAACTTGCAAATCTCAATGTTACATCTCGAATTCGTTTCTTACATCCTGAGGTAACTCTAGTCCACTTTTCATACTTATCATGTTGTGAAGTATGATTTGGCTTAATTTTTACGATCGGCCGCCTGCCTGTCATCAACCCTCTTTGGAATTATCGCGTACAAGAATGAAATTTCGTTTTGTATAAATTATGCAAAAGTATAACGTCAGAATAATAATATATTAAAATAATAATAAAAATGGGCATCTCAGAATTATTACTTTGAAGATTAATTTAAATTATTGCATTAATTTACTACCAACAATTATGTTACATTTGGTTAACAAAATATAAATGTATAACAAATAAAATCTTGTTGCATTTTATGTACGAGGATAATTTAAAGTTGACTTATGTAACAATTCACTTTGTTTTTTGTGTCGTCGACACTATTTCAAATGTAATCACAAATAATTAATTTCTCAAGTTAGTTTATATATATAGACCCATACATTTTTTATACATACGGGAAGGTGTTTTTTATTAGTTTATTTATTTTTTCTAGAGACTCTTGGTCCGCACCTTTTTTCTGAAATAGTTTTAAATCTAAATCATTTTAAAATCTAGCGCAGCTTGTAAGGTATAAATTAAAGTGATAATTGTACAATTCAAGTGTTTCCCGTTTATTTGATATGACTCCTAGTAATTTTATTTTAGTATGAGATTAACGCATCGACCTTGGAGGTGTGTCGCATCGTGGGAATACACTTGACTTTTTTTGTATTTGGCGGCATTAGCATTGACATTCGTATTGGTTAATACTTTATCTTCGTGCCGACGAATTTAACCCAGATATTTTTATTATTTTTACACAAAAAAAAATGTTCGCATTGTAAATATACTGAGGATGTAGAAGGTATGTACACGAAGGTCTAATTGGCCTGGGAGAAAAACTTGTTTGTACCAAGTAGTAAATTAAAATAATTGTGCGCTCACATATATGAAATTGTAAATAGAACTCGGTCTCCGCTTCGAGCATTGCATCGGAATCCAGTTTTGTCGTTCGTTTCTCGGAGGCGAGTTGCTTTCAGTCGGTAGGTAAGGTATATATTGGCTATGTCCACTAAGCGGCAGATATCTTTTTATGTTCCATTGTCCACTTTAAATACCAGCTTCTAAGTGTGTCGTAAGTTAAACCCACGTTCTTAATCGACGCTACAGTCGCGCTACATCGTCGTTAGCTGTCGGCGTAATAATAGTCTGGATTTATTCTGAAAAAATATAACATTCACCGCATACATAATTGAAACATACTAAAATTTATATAAACACTGTATTGCAGTTCAATTGATATAGAGGCCACATACTGCTAGTTATGAATGTTTGGCGTGTTTTAAAAAGTGAAAGATGTATTTGTTATGTAGTAATTTAGAAATTTCATACGGAACAGTTTTTTATTATCATATTATATTTTATACGGTGTTACATAACTTGTATTTTGTAAGAACAAATTAACTGTGTTTAATTTGTTAAAGATATTTATTTTAACTAGCTGTGCCAGCGACTTCGTCCGCGTGGAACGGAATTCAAAGCGCAATGATTAATGAAACAATCTGAATTTATATCTATATATCTTGTATATTTGTAATGTAAAGTGTCTGGCCAAAAACTAATAATGGTCACACCCCTCTGTCACTTCAATAATAACTCAAAATTAGGGCTTCCAAGTTACTTTGGTGTGTGTAAAAACCGTGGGCCTAGCTATCGTGCTGCATCTATCGTCATAAAGTCAGATAGTTCGTAACACCACGGTAATGTGTGCCCACATCTAAAGTTATTGCGAACATGGACAAAACTTCGTGACGATACGCACAGGTATAGGAGTAACATAACAATAATATTCTAATTTAACAACTGTAAAAACAATATTAACCTTTGACTGTCAAAAACCATAAATATTTAAGTTCTATACAAACGAAGGTAGACCTGAGGCATAGGTCAATATACTGTTGGCAGCATACGCTTAAAAATACCTGATTTATTACAAAACTTAGAAAAATAACAAATGATGAATTGTAAAATAATAATTTTCATGTAAAATGTATTATTAAATTATATTTCATTTGTACAAACTTTTTTTACTAAACTATGAAATTTACAATGTACGATGTAGTGAAATTAAAAAAATAATTGAAAACATAATCTGCTATTTTGAGATCTGAGTCTTCAAAAATCAGCCGAGAGCTTATAATATTCGTTGATATATACTTCACATAGCTCATTATTATTATTATTTTTATGTTATCCTTTATTTTATTTGCATTGCCTGCAGTCTTTTTTCTCCACGGTACCGCTGGAAGAAAATGCAAGCTCCCTAATGCATAAATCAAAAAGTATTCATTAATTCAAAGCGTAATTAAGACATTAGAACCAAGGTAAATTTATGAAAATTATAATTCGAAATAAACTTAAAAACCACAGAAATTATCTCATTGTTATCTATACTCTTCCTTGCAATAATATTCTTACGACAGTAAATCAATATAATTATAAGTTTAGTGCCATCTGTTATTGTCAAAAATGTAGTCTGTTATTGCTTCTAAAGATTAATTTTTCTTACATTTATGTTCAATGAACAATTTTAGACTCTTTATTTTTTTATTATAATAAAAAATCGTCCTAAAATGTGATAACGTTTAATAACTTGTAATATTTACAACACAAAACTAATTGGAAATTTACAAATTTAATCATAAACTTTATGCGATCGAAAAATAAAAATCATATTTTGCTTATACAAAGTTAGTTATTCAACTTATAGAAATATGTAATATTGTAATTGGCCATTTTTTTAAATGTACTCGTATATTATAATAGTAATAGATTTAGAAAATGGCGGTTGAACGCCATCTATTTGCAATAATGCATATTAATTAATTACTGAACTTCTTAGGTTATTAATATTTATTTATGTGAAAATAAATATTAACCATTTTTCTTTCGTTCTATGTCTTAGTAATGTAATACTGTGGTAATGTTTATTTATGTTATAAAATACCCTGGTTTTTGGATGAGGCTAAAGTCCATTTAGTTATCTATTTTTCTCTCGTACTTAACTCCCGTCGTCATTTAAAATTACAATAACTTTTGATAGAGTTAACCGATTTTAATCAAACAAAAAAATTATGTTGCTCTGGAATATGCTTGATTATTTTCTTGTGGGAGTTTTATCAGAAACCTAGTACTTTACCAATGATGCCTGTTCAAACAAACAGACAGATAGACATTTCTAAAAATGATCGAAATGGATTCTATTACTTATTCCTAGACACCTGCCACAATTTTTTTCTCAAAAATCAAAAAAGTACAGACACTTTGGATTTACATTCTTATTATATGTATAGATAAAATATCTACATATCTTACTTAAATCTATGTTGCTATCTTTCTTTCTGTTAGTGTTCTAATAATTTAAGTACGGCTTATTCGATTCAGTTGGATTTTTTAAAGTCGTTAGCGATTTTGCTTATTCATATTTTAAAATATATTTTCTTATGTTTTGATTGAAATATTAAAAAATAATGTTAATTGAAAATCAAGTCTGACAAAGAATTTTATCTGTAATTGCTTGTGGCTAAATAAACAAATCAAAAAAAGCTGCAACGTTATCTATACATGCCTGGTAATTTGTATTTATATGTTACCTTTAAAATTTAAATTGCAATAAGTGTTGTTTGTTTTGTGATCGTGGCCTTTGAAATAAGCGCTAGCGGAAATAATGAAGCTAACAAATTACAAAGAAATCAAAATAATGTTAGTAAGGATTAACGCTGACTTCAACTATCTTGTAATTCACTAGTCTGAAAGCGCGGACGCAGCTGGTGATACTATAAAACTGAAATATGTTAACATTAAATTACCTTTTTTTTACAAAAGCAACATTATATTAGAAACTTAAGAACAGACATTGTGACAAACGAATTTAATAATTATGAGGGCACTGAACTTTTGAGCTTTTATATACATTTATAAAGAATGTTTTCAATTCGCAGAACCATAAAATCATGATGTTATATTTCGCACAAAGGGTCGGCGACTGTAATTGCTGGTTCTCCGTCAAACGTGTTATGAAAATGATTTCTTTAATCGCATACTAGCGTTCTGTTTCAAGGATACCAATAGCTAGTATCGAACCAGTAATTTATAACAATCAACACCTCTGTGCCAACATAAGGTAATCGTGAGCGTTGAGTAACCCGCGAACAATATGTATATTTTAATCATACCTATATGATAATGTTCATTGTACGTGTGGATATGTTTTCATTTTCGTGTCTTTCGCAACTATTTTGTGCCAAGGACCTCTGAAAGGTCGCCCACTAAAACGGTAATCTTTATATTATCTGTGAGCAAGCAATCCGTGATTTTACTTTGCTTGACTGCGCCAAGTTATTTTTAAACAATCGGTAATTCCTATACTGGTTCGCATAAAATCTATACGTATACAAGTTTTTGCTCTTAAAATCAAGTAAAACAATACGCAGAAACGTTATTGTTTTGGATTAGTAGGACAAATTTACAAATAAGGAAGCGTCACATATCATTGTCGTATTTTTAAAATGCAACATCTCGAGGGGTATTCATTTTGAGATTGCATTACAAGCTTAGCACCAATTGTCGCAATATCTCTGTTGTTTCGTATATCAATTGAGGTGACAAATGGTGGCGAGCAGTCTCGCGGGGTGGGGGCGACAGACGTTGTTCTTGACACAGTAAAACTAGAAGTGCACCAAGTAGGTGCAGTGGTATGCCCACGCTGAGCTTTTTGCAAGCTGCTAACACGAATGTACACAGCTGTGATTACTTGATTTAGCTTCATTACACTCATTGATATATAAATTTATATTGTTTTTTTTTTTCAAATTTCGAAATTTTCGAATAAGATTATTTATGTGCGGCGGAATGTTGCCTCGTCGAATTTATACCTCGTAGCGCGAAGTCCAGTATAATCAGATAGGGGATTTATGCCACTCCGTTCTCGCGTACGTTAGCCTACAGAACCGGTCGCTTCCTACAACGTTTCACAACTTTATAATTTGTGTGCTGATATCAAACAATTCACGTTTTGTGAGTCGAAACAATAACGTCACGATATTTTAATCGGCCTTTTAGAAATCGTTGGGAATAAATATAAAACGTTCTTCCGCGAGGTGTTGAGCGCACGTTGTCACTATATTTTACGTGTACAAGGTAATGATCATTAAAGAAAATTGTTTCCTATTGGAGTATGATGGTGCGAGGTCACGGCTCATCACATCCTGCTATTTCAACAATAGTTTGTTATATCGGCATTGTCTTTGCATCGCGAGAACCCGCGTTGTTAACACATACATTTAAAAGATAATTTTGACTAATGAAATTTATATTTGCAATCCATATGATAATTAGTATTTTCTGTAATTAGCTGATTTTGCTAAGAAGTCCAAAAATTAGCAGCTATCTTTTTATCAGTGCTTATATACGTTTTAAAAACAGAATCCGACAGTTTAGCCGGTGTATTGTCTATTTTAAAATGGATGGTATTGATGTAACTAAGAAGCTTGAAAGCGTTGTCGAAAAATAAGATCTAAATCATACCGATAACATTTCATTATTTTTATTAATGTTGGTAAGTTCGGTTGAATAGTACAGCAGTTGTAGTGCGGCGTCACGTTGTAGTGACGTATAGTATAAACTTTCTCCATAAAAAACTTATAGATTTGTCTCTTCATGGATGATTAGTGGGTTAAACGGTGTTGAATTAGATAAAAAAAAAAAAAAAAAAACAATTTTGTCTATATATACACACATATCAACTACTTGCCTTCTTAACTTCATGTGACATATTTATGTGGAGATAAAAAAAAAATATATACTTTGCTTAGAAAATTTCTTTACTCTTTTCTAGTGACTAAAACTTTATATGAAATTAAGGTATCGTCATTATTTTTGTATTATATAAGAACAAACCGTTTAAAAAGTAAAGCTAAAAAAATGTACTTCAATCTATCGAGCTCTTTTTGCGAGATACTCACACAACGGCAGGCAGACCTTTGTCATTGTATTTATATAGATATCTATTTCAAATATATAGATAAAAAATATTCTGATTGGTTAATAATCAATATTAGTTGTGTAACGCCAACTCGACTTCTTTCTTTAAGGTTAAACGGATCGAATCGAGTACGACCAGACGGCCACCAGACACATAACAATCATGATACGTTACAGCACATTATTTATAAAAGCTGTTCCTTTAAATGGATTTAAAACCATTGTAATCGTTTTGCGCTTGTTGTTATGTAAATAAATTAGACCTGTGAGGCTTTATGAAGATGACAATTAAATTGTTACCTGTCCCGGTGCCGTCGGAGATCTTATTGTACGTGAAATGAGCGCATGTGACGGATTCAATGACCGTTTAGTGAGAGCTCGTCGATTTATTACACACAAACATTAAAGATGTAGTAGTCGCCTGCTGGGCGAAATTAAACTAGCCACTCGACGAAACATTCTCTCTAATATTAGAATTATATGTGCTGCCAAATTGATTGAATCTTTATATCATTTCGGTTTACAAAGGCGGAATATCTCTTTTGATATGTAATTACAATTATAGTAAGTAATATTAATTTGTATCAAATGATGAATATTTTATAAGTTATTGAATCATATAAATTACCGTTCTAGAGTCCATACTTGGTTGGTTTCTGACAGTCTAACGATAACAGCGCGCCTTTATCTGGGGCTCTTGTTTGTAACTAACGTTATATGATCCACATTATGCATGCGACTATTATGGCATTTATGTCTTTCCCCGTTGTGTTGCAAAGATTATAATCGTTTCTGTATTCTTTTATTAATTAAAGAAAACACTAATCGCTACAGTATTAATGTATACAGACTCATTTCAAAGTGTATTGCTTATGTTTGTATAGAATTGTTATTTTCTCAATTTTGTATTAGACCATTGAAATTCTTACACATATGTGTATTGTAATGCTTTACTTATGAATACATATACTATTTGTACATAATTCTAATATTTATAAAATAAACATATAATTTATTTTTTGTAATCTTTTACCGAGATTCCTTCATAGAAGAACAAGTAAACAAAATAATTATAATCATCAGTTATGAATCACTACACATAGTATAAAACAAAGTCGCTTTCTCTGTCCCTATATCCTTAATGTATGCTTAAATCTTTAAAACGACGCAACGGATTTTGATTCGGTTTTTTTTAATAAATAGAGTGATTGAAGAGGAAGGTTTATATGTATAATAACATCCATTAAATAGTGGAGAAATACTGTTATTTTTGAGGTTTCTAATGTGATGTCGGATATAATTACATTTTTTCCGCTTACATTGCAACAAACGCAGGCTGAACCCTACGAGATTTATCAAAATAATGTGTGCGGGCCACGGGCAGTAATGAATAAATCAAAACTACTGTACCGATTTTAATCATCTTTTCAGTGAATGACATAGGCTATATATTTTATACCCGTGCGAAGCCGGAGCGGGCCGCTAATTTTCTATAAAGAAAAAAATATCATATCATATGTATTACTTTGACATCTTTTAAAGATTCCAATTTGGAGTAATTAAAAGAAAATTTTCGGTTAAGTAAAATTTAGGCGTTCGAGTTAGATTTTAAAAAAAATGTTTTTATGGCAAGCACAACCATAATACCGCTGACGATTTAAACAATGTGATTATTGTCGCATCACAACCGTACCGATGTCCACGTAGGTAAGCACTTTGTTTAAGAAACAATGACACTATTGTCATGTCCGCAGAAATTGGTCCACACCAACGTCGAGTGAACGAGCACTCGTTTCTTTTAATTTAGACTGTTTGTAGAAAACTGCGGCTTGTTCCATGGATAGTTAGCACTGTCCATTTGCGTGACATAATGATTTAATAACGATGTGCGATTGATTGTTTTTACAGTAACGGTAATCGATACTTGTGCTTATTGGTGGTAGATTAAGATTAATGTTTTTTTTTACTTTCCGAATAGTAGTAATTTGTTCCTAAATACTTCCTGGGGTATACTAAAAATTGCAATACCTATGTAAAGTTTACATATATTTTCATGAAGTAATAAAGAACGTTAAACATGTAAAATAATCGTGCATTTTTTTTACTATTCTTTACTGTATATAATAATTATCAATTCCTGTTTTACAATTTGTTAACCGAATAACATATCCGCTGAAAATGGAAGCCCAGATCAATCATTGTTGTACATGATGTTCAAAAATGTTTAATGATTAATAATTTTTACATTACATTTTTTAAGCGCGTTGCTGTAGGTTTTATTAAACCCAAAAATATAAACAGAAGTTAAGCAAGAAATAATAAATGTATCTCTGATCTTTTTTTATTTTTTCTAGAATGTTGAAAGTCATGCTCATTTTCACGAAGTATGTCTCAGATCTGAACGGCAAAACTTATATAAAAATGGATGTTGGTATATCGCAGATTAAACTCAAACGGTTTGATGATTGTCCCAGAAATTTGACACACCTAAATGTTTTTTCATGGAGAATGATTTTTTGCTATCAATTTTACTACAACTATCGCTATTTTATTGTTATATACTTCGCACATTATATAACAATAGTTGAATACACCCTAAAATAGAGTTGTTTAAGAAGTGATGAAAGTGCACAATGTTGCTATATCTGGTTGTCGAGAAGCCGTTATTCGCGTTTAGATGCGGACAGGAGCGCAACCTAGCCGGTACGGGATCGATTAGTTAACCGGTTCCACAGTACGTTGCTCCCGAGGGCCAGTGGCTGCGCCTACGACCGCAAATTGTGCACCTCTCGCCATTGCACCATACTCGTACCAGCACCCCCCATCCCGTACCTCACCCTTTTTGCGCTGACGCAGTCGCATTCTCAAACAAATGCTATTATTGTTCTAATAATCCCAACATAGCTTTATAAAAAAAAGATTGTCCATTAATTAACGTTTTTACTTTTCACGTATAAGATAGATTATGTATGTGACGCGTAATAAATTGTTTACTGATACACGAACACAATGCGAGCTCGAGTCTAAGACGCCTTTCACTTGTCTTTTTCTATTATTTAAGTGCAAGTTTAAATGTTGTTTTGTAATGTAGCCATATATATAATAAAAATACACTTCGTTTTAGGCTCAATCTCGTCAAAACCAGTCTCAGCATAGGACTATAGCCAGGATTCTAGGCTAGTTATTTGTTGGATTCGTTTGCCCCTTTTACTATTTTTAATGCTCAACGAAGCTGGTGGGAATCGTTTAGTATAATCCTTCTTCAAGTAGTTGTAGACATAATAAAACATTTGTTATAACGAATTATACTGGCGGCATGTATTTGACTATGTGGTCATAATTACCGGCAGGTGTGTATGAGCAACCCACCATAAGCCCATTGTGGTAATTATAAGAAACTCCGTTTTTTACTATTTATATAGCATCCGCGCATCGATAAATTGATGTCAATAACACAGCAAAGGCGAGAAATCTTCACTTCTGTACAAGTACGCGCTTTCTTTGTACTATAAAAAAAATACGAAAGCAAATATTTTATACTTCACCTATCTAGTCATCTTTTCTTGAAAGTATAAATGAAATAATAGAGTTAACATATCAACATTATAATATCTGAACAATGCAACACTAGTTATTTTAGAAATAACTGGTCTAGATTTTACGAAGCACGGAATTCGTTGGAATAATAGCATGCTAGATGTAAATTATAGAAATGAATTGTTGAATGTTCAACTTGCATCAAAGTTTTTGATTTCACATAATTATTAATCTTCATAGGTTTTAGTTTAACATATATGCGTTACGTTTAGCTATTATATTAAAAGTTGAGGTAAGAAAAAACTAGACCGAAGATAACATCGCATAATTATATAAAACGTATTACTTCCATTGCATATTACTTGTTTGTCTTTAATAGAGCAATAAATATAGTAATATCATTGTTCATTTGTTATGTTCCATAAAACTAACGCGAAATGAGGTTATTATTACAAGTTAATAAATTGACATTTCCGCTCGCCACTCGATAAGGACGGATGTAATGTTATCATGAACATCTAGTGCCAAGACCCAACGCATCTAGGTATCTTTACCATCTATGGGCTAAACTACCTCTAGTGACTAGCTATATTATCTAGGAAAGGTAATACACAGGTTCCTTATTATTTATTACTCCTATGTCTTTAAATACAAGAGGAAAAATATAGTAAATATTACATATAGTTCTTTGCCGACTTACTAAATTAAAATGTGAATACGTACAAAACAGTATTTACGTATTTAACCATTTAGTTATTATGGTTTTTCCGAATGAATATAATAAATCCCGACACAAAATTTCATGCGGAATAAATGTTATGTTTTCCTTTTAGAAATAGAACAACCATGTAATTAATTAGTATAATGATCACTATGGAATTTTCTTGTTCTGGGTAACGAATGGTATTTATCTGGTGTAATAAGTAGAGGCTATGGAATAAGTTAATTGTAGCAGTTTTATTATTGTAAGAAAAATTAAACACAAGAAGCTTTATTAAATTTCGCTTTGCCAGTAAAGCCATATTGGTTAGACATAGCGAATATTAGTACCAAACTATCGAAGAATAACAGGAAATAAAAGTAATCGGTTGACCCTAACATATTAATTACTATATAATTAGAAAGATATGTCACTAACATAATTGTATTGAATAATGATTATGATGTTTACTTCGTTTGTTTAATCTTGAGTGTAATGTAAACAAAAGCGATGGAGGTTGTGATTATACATCATAAAGCTGTCTTGTCTGGTATTGTAAGGGCTCTGCAGGGCTTTGGGAAGAGGTGAGGGGACCGAGTCGGTCGTCGAACCCGCGTGGGTCGGGGGTCAGCGGCGCGACACATTCATTAGTGCATACGAACGCTTGCGCATTATCTCCAACGTCATAATACTAAATGCGTATTGTCATGAACGTACGAGTTGTTTTAGTACAGACAATATTTTTCGGCTCTGTTATTTTCCGTAATTAGTTCGTTTAGTATCGAAGCATATAGGTAAAACACGCAGTTTAATTCGTTGTTATATTGTAATGTTACTTCTTTTGATTTGTTTCGCGAAAAAAAATATGAAACATGTATTCAATAAATCCTCTCGTTCTTTTTCGCCAATAAAATTTTAAAATCTAAAGTTAGTTAATTTTCCTTACTTATTACAGGACCTTACACAGGGCATACTTAACAATAAATGTTAAATGGCTTTAATTCCATTAAATTAAAAACATCTCCATGTAGACGTCTTTTTTCTAGTTTTAATTAATAATTAGTCATAAAAGGAATAAGTATGTTTTTTTTTTTCGAACTGATCTACACAGTTAGCCTGGCAAGGCCACTACAGTTCCACCGGACTACGAAAAAGTATGTAGAATTTTTCGTCTATACTTAATAGTTATATCCACAAGAAAGTCTTAGAAGAAGAAAAAACAATTTGCATAACGTCTGGCGCACAGTACCGCAAATTAAGTCCAAAGTGAAAGTGTATTGTTGACATTATTCATCCGTTGAGTTTTATGTCCTCAGAGATCAATCTAGATCAGTATCATTAATCTAATTCGAAATGCTTGACATACAGAATGTATTAGTATGAGTCAATCGAGAAAGTAAACCAGTAAGTATTGTTCCGAGTGGATGCGCGTTGTACTCAAGTGCTGGACGTGGGCGCAGGCAACGGCGTGAATTAAAGCAGCTCTCTATTCATTACTCATCGTTATTGCTATCACCATTTTGGGAGACGAAAGCGAGTGTAGGTTTATTTAACCTACGTGCGTCTAATTATATTTTATTCTTTCGCCCGTAACAGTGCACATGAGAGTTTTTTTTTTTTTTTTTAATTAAAAAGGTTCTTGCTCAATGAGCCTTCATTTGCCCGTAACAAACGCGCAATGGCATAATTAATAAGTATTTTGGTTTTCTAAAAAGAAGGTAAACGTGTGGTCAGAAACATTTACGTTGTCGTTGATTCATCAGAAACTGTTTATCTAAAATATTCAACATGTTATTTACCTTAACAAATTTATATGTTTTGTAAGCGTATGTCGACCTGTGTTATAATTTATTTATTTTATTTAAAGCCTTTTATTTCTTGCAAAACAATAATCCTATAACTATGCTTAGTCTATTTAAAAAAATATATAATAGACTCACGTAATGATTACTAACAATTACAGCGATCTCGGAATACATATATAAAAGGAAAAATTAAGGTTTACTTTTACTAATAAAGAGAGAAAAGTGCAGATGTATGATGTTCTTTGTAGACACACAAGCGTATGTAGAAAGTGCATAGACGACGCGTGCTAGAACGGCAATTACCAACAGTATTGTTCTAGCTTCAATGCAGTTTATAGTAATTAAGTATTGCAACATGGGAAGATCGTTATGGATTGTCGAGATTTTTATATGTGAAATACAGTTAATTTATACATTATCTTTACTAAAAATCTTTTATATCGTTCCTTAGAATTTCGTTCAATTATTAGTATGATTTGTGCAATATTTTTTTAATAGTAACACTATTATGACACCCATATGGATATTATTGTGAGATATTAACTATTATACAATTAATCGAATCTTATCCGCATTTTTTTTAAACTACACATTTTTACAAAACAATCTGAGTAAAATTACAAGTTGTTGTGTTGCCAATGCAATATGAAATAACATTCGAGTAATCTACCAACGAATGTCAGGAAACCTACTGAGAGTCGTAGTCCGTGAAACTGTAGAAGCCTTGCCAGGTCAGCAGTGTGGTTAGTTCGAAAAAAAACCATCTGCCATGAGTTGTAATTTTACAAACTTCATGTAGTCATGTAATTTTGTAATATCACTATTAGACTTGATTTAAAAAAAAAAATTACAAACATTGTAATTTTATTAACTATATTTTTTCAAAAGTTACAAATATATATTGGAACTGAGATTAGTAAAGTGATTGAAAACCCAAAATACAAAATTAAGTAAAGTGCAACTTCAAACTTTGTCCTGTTATCAAGCAAGTTCAAACGATAATCTGAATCATACAAATTCAAGCTAAATTTTGTTACTTTATAATAACTTAATTCACCAAACGCCTCTATTGTAATTATTTTTCCTTGTATTATAGGCAACTGCACACCACTTGATTGCTAAAAAAATATAAGACCTTTGGGTTCCATTCTACTTATAGGGATATTAATTAGTTTTGTTTTTTAATAAAATTACTTTAGTTGTAAATATTTTACCTAGGACTAATTGATATCTTATAGAAAACCGTTTGCAGCTAAAATCATAACACTGATATGAGACGTTTCTATTGCAATATTTTGTGAAATTTTAGTGGCGTGTACCAAAAAATTTCACTGAATTTTCAATTTTCTTGTCCTGAATAGCAACATTCACACGAAGTTTAAAAATAATATGTAATATTACAACAAATACTTTATTTTTCTAAAACGGTTTTATAATTTCGTTTTTAGTCTCTTTGTTTAGTACAAATTCTATGATCGATAATTGAACATGTGTCTTTGTGATAAACTCTTCAATATTTTAAAAATCGAATGCAAGATTTCACACAAATAAGTTTGTAGAAACGCATTAAATTATTTTATTTTCTATATTTTTTCGGTGTCAGAGACGTCGTATATCTTTTTATTTAGATAATTATCACGATTTCACTTGGAATATATCACGCGTGTTGAATATTGTATTAAATTATATAATTATGTTATATAACTTTCGTATGATATATACAATTCAATTTTTTTTAAACCACAGTCGCATTTATAAAATCGTCATTCGCCATTGTCGATGATGGTCGAAAGGTTAATATGATTTCTTTTAAAGAATTCTTCAGTTCTTTGTTGAACATTTACGTCTTCGTATTCTATGGCTCCTTCCAGTCTATATACTCCATTTATGTCATAACAATGCATCTAAGTCGAAAATCCATCATATAAAAACTAAACAAGTGACGAATAATTATATATATATATGAACTAATTTTAATATTTCAAGACACCGACTTATAAAATACGAAACGGCCTTTCTCTCTCGAAATTATAAACCGTGACATCTCTTGACTTTCACTTATTATATCAATCAAATTCTGAAATAATTCATAATTAGTGGACACTAATTAACTACGTTTTTAAGCAAATTTCGTGGGTGCTTTGATAAGAGCGTGACTGTTTCAACTTTTCAAATCCACTAAACTGGTGAAAGCTTTTATACTAGTATCGTATCTGTTAATAATAACATTATAAACTTCTGTTATATTATCAGTTTAATAAAATTGTTACATTTTTATTGGATTATTTAGACGTTCGTCGTTATAAATAATCTAGTATGATTAAATAAAAAATTATTTAATAAAAATTAAATAAATAACTTATTGAATTGTATAATTATATATACTAGTTAATACATATTTATTCAGAACGGAAAATAACTGTTATTTTCTAACGATATAATAATTATTACATAAGTGATAATCGTAAACGTTATCTTTAGACTTGGTATCCTGTACTAGACGGTGTCAACAGTGAATTATGAGGAACTTTTACAATTTAAATTTTAACTCGACTAATACATTGGATCGGCAAAGGATTAGGTCAATTTAGTTTAAAAATAACAAATAAAGACGATAAGGCGATCTCTATTGTATTCGTATTGAATACTAATTGATGCGTATGTAAAATAAATTATGCGCATATTAGTTAAACCTTCCTTTTATCCGTTACCTTATGTTTTAAAGGAGTCAGTTTGTACATAACATTGTATTGTTGGATGTAGCCGTGTGGGTTGAAAGCATTATTTTAACGATATATAGGCTACGCATATATCTATAATATAAAAATGAATCGCTGAATGTGTTGCTAAGCGCAAATCTCGAGAGCAGCTGAACCGATTTCGCTAATTCTTATTTTAGAATATTCCTTGAAGTACGAGGATGGTTCTTACGGAGAGAGAAATTTAAAAAATCGCCTGAGAAAGTCTAAAAATAACACTTTTCTATACTCCCATGCAAACGATTCGTAATAATACTTAAAAGTCAATTTGAACTTTAATACCATACCGTAAAGTTTAAGTGTTAGTGGAGAGATTCCGGGAAGGAAAACAATTGCGTGACGTTAGTATCGTATAAATATTAATGTCAATATATATATATACAATGGTAACATTTAACATTATAAAGTGTCCTGAATAGCAGAAAAAGTATTAAAAAAAAATGAAATCGACTATTACGCGGTACGAAGTTCGCTGGGTCAGCTAGTACATAAATATAGATAATTAATTTGTCATATTAGCAGTGTAGTCCATTGAAATGTTACATTTTTTAGGCCTTACCTTGCGTTTTTTAGAGGACGCAATTTTATTTTTTTGATGTGTAGGGGGGGTCAGTGTAAAGCTAAAATCAAGTTTGTGGGGTCGCCACCCTTGTCCCACGGCCGCCATCTTGAAAATAGGGGTTGAAATGGTTATTACGATTTATCTCTTAAACTATTTATCTGATAAAAAAAAATTATTAACATTTTTTGTTGCAAATTTAATCCTCTACAACTTTGGTCCAGTATCTTTTTGTCGTAGAATTATAAATACAAAAGTTATAAGCGAAAATGTTCAGAAATTCGAGAAAAAATTTTATATTTTCGATATAACTTTTTTTTATCATTTTACGAAAAAATGATATCAGACCATTTTTGTAGATCGTTTTTTAAGTAATAACTTTTATAAGCAACATTTTTAATTAAGTTAATAGCTAAGGTTTTACAGCGCTCCGAAGTAAGTATTATTTTTCAGTACTCTTAACTATACATATATTATACGTGTGTACTAATAATGTGTCATCAGTTATTTTCTTTTTTTTATTTCGTTATTATAATTTTTTTCATTATTAATTTTGCAATATTATTAATAATTAATTATTGACTCTTTTCCACTCCATTACAGAATTTTACAATTATTGATTTTTAAAATAATTTTAAATTTGATGGCCGTTACTGAGAATGCTGTCCAGGTAGAAAATACTTAAAGTGACCATGAGGGAGCAAAAGAACATCTGCCTGCTATTATTATTATTATTATTTCTAACCTCTCTTATTGTTAGAATAGCTGATGATATTGTGTTGAAGTTGTCGTTCAACTTATATCTTTCAGTTGTGCTACATATTTCTCTACGTGCGGATGTATTTTATTCTGTTTTTAATTGTGAAGACGATTTCGAATGATTTTAGACACGATTTTAACTTCAGTGAAAACTATTTTTTTTTATTAGCATTTAGAATTTTTAAGCGTGCTTTTTCTATTATTCCATCATGAGAAAATAAGAAAATTAACTTAAATTAAGAAAATTATAATAAAGAAATAAAAAAAAAAGAAAATAACTGATGTCACAATATTAGTACACACGTATAATATATGTATAGTTAAGACTACTGAAAAATAATACTCACTTCGGAGCACTGTAAAACCTTAGCTATTGACTTAATTAAAAAATGTTGCGTATAAAAGGTAATCCTTAAAAAATGATCTACAAAAATGGTCTGATATCATTTTTTCGTAAAATGATAAAAAAAAGTTATATCGAAAAGTATAAATTTTTTTCTCGAATTTGTGAACATTTTCACTTATAACTTTTTTATTTATAATTCTACGACAAAAAGGTACTGGACCAAAGTTGTAGAGGATTAAATTTGCAACAAAAAATGTTAATAATTTTTTTTATCAGATAAATAGTTTAAGAGATAAATCGTAATAACCATTTCAACCCCTATATTCAAGATGGCGGCCGTGGGACAAGGGCGGCGACCCCACAAACTTGATTTTAGCTTTACACTGACCCCCCCTACACATCAAAAAAATAAAATTGCGTCCTCTAAAAAACGCAACCCCAAATGTAACTTTTCAATGGACTAGTGACGAAATTTATCTAAATGGACGCGACCTAAATGTGACATATGTGTTATTCTATAGCGGCAAGAGGTGTATGTAATGAAAACGTGAATTGTGTTTGAATGTAATGCGATATGAAAAGATGTGGGGAATTAGAGCAAGTGCGAACCTAGACCGACAACAGTTAGCCGATCTGAAAGTTTCTGACTCATCATTAGTAAATGATTACTTTAACCCGAATTGTCAACAACACTTACTTGTCTCTCTATGTACTTTAATTACAATAGAATCTGGCGTCTAAAATTATTATATGTAATTTGCTGTGAACGGTAAAAGATGACATTATGCTAAAATATTATTTACTTTAACGGACTCTAGATATCACAGAAAAACACACGGTAAGAATACTAAATACCAAGATTCTGATTACTAAAGATATTAAACAATACTGAATATATTTCTTTAAAGTCTGCCTTTTCGCAAACCTGCCTATTACAATTTAAGGCACGATGTAATCAACGAGCCGTTAGACCGGCAATGTTATATAAATCCGAGTGATAAGAAATAATGAAATGCGGGAAGAAAAAACGCATGCCGCGGAGATGAAAATGCACCTTTAAAGTGCCTTAAGTACAAGAAGTAAGGTTATGCTGTGCCATTATGCGTTATACAACTCTAAAAGTACGAGAAAATCGTCTATGCTGGTGTTAACACGTAATGAGCAGCTCTAACAGAAGACAAACCAGTAACAGGGTTTCCCACGGACAAGCCATGTACCATCCATAAAGGTATGCCGACGATAGGCTTAACACCAAAAATGACAATACTATAATTAAGCTAATTCCAGACATAAAGTTTAGGGTATTGACTAATTTTTATTCACCGACTATTTAACCTAGAAACCTTTGTCATGCAACACTACTATACAGTGCAGAAACCATAGTATGGTGGTGTAGCCTAGAAGGCCACCTGGCAAGTCACCCTCGAGTTGAAAATCTATCGCCAAGCTCCTATTTGTGTGTTCGGGCATATGCACTTGAGAGCCACTCCCCTCTAAGGTTATCATGTTTACCATCTTGGACCACACCGTTATTTCACATCAGATGAGATTGTAGTCAAACTTTAACATCTATGAAGTGTAAAAAAAAACTAAATCGTAAAAAAAAAAAGTTTTAAAAACTTATGTGCCCAATCGTTTTGACACGTTGTTGCACAGATACAGCACGTGTTCTATCGCCGACTGGCGACTTCTTGTAAAGGAAACACTTGTTCTAAGTAGAACTTCTCGTTTGTTTTTTATTTACACATCCCCTTTGTTCATCGTTAGGTTTCGTCTTAGGCGTGTTAGTAACAATGACATTGACCCATACGTTGTGACGTTAGCATACGATTAAAATACACATTATAGATTTTATCTCGTACACATTCGACGTGTATGGATATTTTTATTGTAGTGATAGAATATATTGCCTTTTTATTTCTCGCAATGCGGTTACGTTCACAGTATTTACACGTTAACTTGATTCTATTGCTTAGTATTCTGACCGCTCACGATTATGTAAAGCGATCCACTAATGTCCTTTTACGATAAACATAAGATATGTATACAATGTTGAATGCTTTCAGATATATGTGTAAATTGATACATGGGTTACGAATAGGAACAGATGGCGTTCACGACTGCGGAAGTTCAGTACATGATATTTAAATAATTTTTGTCAAGGACATACAAGTTACCGGCGCACTGTAAAGTTGATTATTAATTTCCGAATAATATTTCTCAATCTCGAAACAGGGTATAATTATATCATACATTGCTAATTCATCAGTATCGGCTATAAGAACTGGAATGCGTCGCCCGAATACTTTACCAAAATCTATCGGTCAGGTATCGGTGGATGTATCACATTAGAAGATCACAGCGAAAGACAATCCGGTATTTTTTTCTTCTGCGAAGTAGAAAAAAACAATCCTATTTCAAATTCATTTTAAGTCATAACTACTGGAATGAACATTTCAAACTTTTTGTTTTTAATTAATTCACTATATCGGTCGGTTGTCTATTATTAACTGAAGGGCACTATACATACGCGTATATATTTATTACCTTATATAAATTATGCACTAATAATGTTATTGAATTTATTTTTAAATAATTTTAGGTATGTATGAAGCAATTTTAATTTTGTCTTCGAGAAAGTTAGACATATTGTGTATGCCTTTTGATTGTTGTAAACACAGATTAGATAAAATACATGTGATACACGTAATACTGCGTATTAATTTACGGTTTATTTATTAGCTGTTGCTCGCAAGTTTCTTTGCGTAGTCTTCAAAATGTAGCTAGCATATACACGTCACGTGCAGTTCCGAAATCTTCACGGACCGTGTAGCATATCTCATCATACTTTCATCTTAAACGATATACAGTATTATTATATGTATAAGGTATAAACAAGAAACGTTTTTTAAATGATTTAAACAAAAAATCTGGACCTTGTTCTATCTATCTACCGTATCAAACTATAGCTAAAACCATTCAACCCAGTAGTGTACAAAATGTATATCAATATTAGTCAAACCCTTTAGGAGGAGAAGAGTTACAAATACTCGCATATCGGTAATTCTAGGATTAATTCACGGTCAAATTTCTAATTATAATTCGCTTTTCGCGATTTTGAACGAATCAATCTCCAAAATGTTTATAAGTTTATTGAATCAATTTATACGCATGTTTACACGACGAAGTTGGTATTCGGTGGTTGTGATTATCAGTTTACATTTTTAAAGATTAAATGTGATAATAAAATACAACCAATATTTAGAGGTGTCATCCGCGACACTTCAAAAACATTATTTACGCAAACACACTTTCGAAGCTCAGGTAAACTGGTAATAATCACTTTTGTTTTCATACAGCTTCCAAACTTTGTGATGACCCACTCTCAACGTCCTTGATTGTTATCCACCCGCGCTGAACATTGCGTCTGCAAACCGTCTGTCACAAAATATGATTTCCCTTTTATCGAAAAGAAAAGAAATATATTAATAAGCGAAAGTTTTACAACAGCCCCGAAGCTGCTACGAAGATTTATTACATGTATTTTATAAATGACACGTCGGAAAGCAACTTCAATCGTTTAACCTTCTTTTCGACCAACTGCAAGCTTCCGTGTTCGAATACGACACACAGTAATGTATCGTTTTTTTTTCTACGGTTGAGTCATTGTTCAGGTGTTAACAATGATCCTGTTTAATTAGTATCGAGATAAATGAAACACCTAGGGCTCGATGCACTTGTTTTGTATTTACAAGTCAAAATAACCAATATTTTATGAATCGGCCATTGTGTTCGAATAAGGTGATCATTACTATTAATTCCTTATTATTCCATTATTTTAATTAGTCATAACAATAAAGGCTCATTATAATTAAAATAAACAAAAGTACCTTTTTGTAATGACGACGAATTAGTTAATTGGCTATGAATGTCAACATAACCGTTTTACCAGGAAGTATTAATAAAACCGATCGGTTACCGAAGGGAATACTTTGTGGAAAAATCATTTGAGTTGTCTATATCCGTAACAAAATAATAAATGACATTTACGGTTGAAATACCTGTAAATTGTCTATAAATATTAGTCCTGCATGTTTTACTTATTGTAACATTATTTGTACGAAGTCACAATATATATGTACGATCATAATAATTGAGTATGCTAATTATATACTAATTTGGAAAAATTAAAGCACAATCATTTTGTCAATGTTTTAAAATCAAGTAAATATTTTTTCCATAAATAATCAATTAACAGTTAAAATATTGTAGTTGTATTTGACCAAAACACTCTTTCAAACTAATTTCCATATTGTTTTGAGTGAAGGTTGCTTGTGTATTGACACGACTTAGTTTGACCACCCACAGTGTTGTCTCTTTTTACAGCTAAATACGATCACCATCTCCTTTCTAATCTCACATCACAAGTGAGACACCGACCCGGAATATAGATTATGAGAACGAATAATTTCTTTTATGAAGGATGTCTGTCTGTAATTGTAGTTGGCGACACCTACACGCTTCTTCGACGAATCCAACTGTACGGAGCAACGTCGCAACGCGACTTTCTGCCCCAATTACACGTACTACGGTAAAAACCTGTGGGGCATATTTACTTTCTCGTTTATTAGAGTTAGGGGCATACTGAAAATCGGATCTATTAAGTAAGGGCTTGTTATTCAATAATTTATTCAAAAATATAAACATAAAATGAATACACAAAAACTAAATATTTATTATGTGGTTTTGAGTACAGCGATAGCCTTTTTTTTGTTTGTTTGTCTGGAGCCGAAGGCTCTACCGGAGGCGCGTGAGTCACTTACACAGACAGGATCTTTGTTATGCTTCCGAGAACCTCACCGAGCAACGCTTTTGTGGGAAAGGTATTTTACGCAGGTCGACGGACTGATTTCTCCTGTCCTGCTTTCCGGAAAAAAGTCAAGAAAAATTAATTTAATGGCTCAATTAATTGAAAGCTAGAAATAACGGTTTTGAGAAACATTATGTAAAGTCAATTCTAAACATGGTACCGGTTCTTTATTTTAAATGTAGATGTCTTTATTAGATTAATTGTAATTGTAGTTGAAATACTAATTCGTAAACGTAAATGTTATACAAGTAATTCTAATTTACTTTTTATCAACTATATTCTACGTTTTTCAGTCGCCGGGAGCTGTCGTCGTTATGGTTACAGTTTGTGGTCACAGTTTTAACGTAATCTATTCTTGTGTAATAGTTTATTGTTGTCAAAATGGTCAAAACATTTGTTAAGTCGTTTGGTTTACCCGACTAGCATTAGCTAAAATTCTATTTTGCACTTATGTACGTAATAGAATAGAAATAACGATACTATCAAAAATTCAAATGAAGATTGAAGATTTAAAACTAATTATAATATTACACTAATTATGTAATTAGTTTTTATATATTTTTGTTACTTTGTTGTTTATTACAATGCAGGTTGTTGTTTATTACAACAAAGAGTAATGTAAATTTTCAGTTATTTTATATACACAATAATTTAACAGACAGGAAACTATATTAATTTGATAAATGATTTTCCTTCCATGAATCATGTTACCATAATCTTTTCGTTCATTAATGGATCCACCATCGAAAAAAAGGTTCACGATGACGAATCAATAAAAGTAATGTTCTGTTATGTACGTACGTGTTTAGTTGTTTGACCGATTCTGACCTCAATAATAATTTAATGAGGACCGTTACTGTTGACTCAGTTTTTACTGCGTTATTTTTTGATGCACAGAACAGCATTGCTTTTTACTAAGAAAAAATAATTACCGAGAAGCGAGTCAAAGTCAATTACGAACATGCGATACGTGCTTCTAATATCCCGTGAATGTTCCTACGAGTACCTGGTGTTGTCGGTTGACACGGTCTATAGGAATAAATGATGCAGAATCATTTTTTTTAATAATTCACGCACAAGATGTATTAGTTCCGGTAAAGAATCCTAAAGTTTCAGGAAGTCTGTTTATGGAAGCTATTTTGATAAATAATTTAGATTGTGTTGTACTCGTGTCTGACAGATGAGGTTGTCGTGGGAGTTCCATTTATGGTGCCGGTATTAATTTGCTGCTAGCTTCACCAATGGACTGGATCGTCTATAATTTGATGTTCTCCTTTTGTCTTCACTATTTCTAAGGGATTCTTTTTAACTGTTCATAAATTATAAAAGGATACCGGATGGACCGGAGACGGATTATACTTGTTTGTATAATCTGATCATGAGTGGAATAAATACGTTATTGAAATTTGATTGTATTGGAATTTTGTAATTTTTGGGTTTTGTCATAAGTAATTATACCCGCAACTCCGGACGACTTTTCTATTCAGCAATTATTTTATTACTCGTTTGTGAAGACACAATCCTACAAATTTATTAATAATCAATAAAATAATCATGTATTAAAAGAATTACTGACTACGTCAAGAGCCAGCTCACACTACTTAAACTGTAACTGTTTTTTTTCCTTTGATAATTAGTCTAGCCGACCTAGTACTGTAATGGATCATTTGGGTCATTGGACCTCGCCGATTGTCAACTACGCGCCGCCTCCGTCACCATAATTTTTTCCATCATTTGTGCGCTACCAATTGTATGATGAAATGACTCATTCACATAGAATAGCAGCGGGTCAAGAAAAGTTTTTTCCTATGTACAAATGTATGTTTCACTGGATTATTCTTTTGGCTTTTATGCTTTACTTTAACGGTTCTTTTTGAGTTCTTGATCTCGCATGTCAAGTTACATTGGTTTTAAGTATTTCCACTTATCAAACGTAACCAATCGAATCCCTTTTATGTTACCAAAGATAACCCTACTAACTAAGCTGACAGTTATAAACCATTCGTGTTCATAGTTTAAGCATTTAGCAGTAGATATTTAGATTTATATACGAACGTACAATATTATTATAATAGAGTAATTTCGCCGCAAGATGACAGAAAAAAAAATTCGGTGAAAAGGAATGAGATTATTTTTATTTGCCGGGTTTTTATTTTACTCGTTAGTAACCGTCCAGTGGTCGAACTTCGACCATAACTCATTATTTTAATCTTTTCAATATTGTGATTTTCTTCTAAATAATGTACTACTACAATAATTTGACTTTATTAAGCACAAATTTATTCAATTTATTAAAATACTTATAATATAATCGATGGTATGAAGAAAAAGTAATTGTTTCCCATTTTTTTACCGATAACACTAACGTTCGTCAATAGCTACTATATAAATAAAACAAAGAAGTTCGATTGCGAAATAAAAGATGAAGATGTTCTTAACTGTTTTCCCTCTGTCTATTTATGTATAGAAGATATAGATTAAGTTATTTTAGTACTTACATTTATTCGAATCCATGTAATATATATGACCAATAATGTTCGTTCAACTTAATACAACTTTATTAAATATACTGTATTATGATTAAATATGAAGTGGAAGTAGGGTGTAAATGTTTAGAGGAAACAATTTGTATGTTTATGACTAATAAAGTTATCAAAAACTAATATTAATGTAAATTAGTTTTACGTAAGAATTGGCTGCTTGACTGCTAGCTATCACGTCCTTAGAATTATAGCGTGTGTTTTCTAAATCGTAGATAATTATTTTTAAATGCTTACTTAAAGATAGTATTAGAGAAATATTAAGCGCTTTTGAAATTATGGTAACAATCATTTTATAAAATCTATGTTCACTTTCATCTATTTACGGTGTGTTGACAGGTCAAGCGAATAATTGCGTCGATTTTAAGGCCTGAGGGGAATAAAATCATACGAGCATATAATCGTTGGCAGTGACACACATCACCACTGAATAAGCAATAATGTTCTAGTCTAGGCCATGTTTGTTTCACACATAAATAAATATTAAATGAACCATATCGTAATAATACATTTATTTACTATATTGAAGTAGAACTCGTATCGAAAGTTTCAAATTGGTGCCTTTAGGGTAAATAAATATCGAGTAGGTAGCACAAATAATAGACATAATATTGTTTATAAAAGTTTATTAATTTAGATTTATAACTCGCTGTATACTAATTTGTTTGGTTCCTAGTAACGCCACGTAGGTAGTAGCAATAACTTATGTTGAAACCACGACAGGTTATTAATTCAATTTGTTTTAAAAATTAACTCCAAAACTTTCTCCCGTACTCGATAACCTGAAAATTCACTTTTGATTTTTTACGATTGTGATGTTAAGTGAGTGGATTTAGTTTTAAATCCTATCAGAGAAGTCAGGTTTTTTAATAGCGATTCTTAAGTAAAATTATGTTACCAATGTGTTTAAAGATAATCAATAGATTAAAATGAAGAACTATTTTATTGATTTACAGGTAATTTAGCTGTTTTGAATCTTGAGAGTGTATGCAATTCACCTTAGAAATTAATGTATACTAGTTTAAATCCGAAAACATTTTTAGTTAATTTATTTTTAATAGTGGTTTTAATGTATACTTTAGATTCACATTATATTCGGTTAATGCAGTGTTGTTTCGTAACTCTGTCGACCTTCTGTGCCTCGGTTGGTCGATGTGTTCATGAGTGCTTCTCATTGAATAATCGTTTTTAATTTATTCTTCTACGCGTACTTGCTGATAATATAAGTATACATTTTAAATTATTCGATTGATAGCCTTCTTTGTGACTCTTTAATAATTAATTCTGTTATTGTTTCAGGTAAGTTTTAAATTTACATTTTAAAGAAACGTTTAAGGTGAGGTTTAATTATATTTATCTGTATGAGTATTATTCGTATAATTTAGAATGACTTTCATTTAAACATGACATTTTATTGAATTATTTTAGTTAAGTAATCGTTATTGCAAATCGTAGTCTACTAAATAATTTCGAGTTCCGGTTTTGGTTTAAAACTCGCACGGAGTCATGCTGCATCGTTCCGATGCAAGCAAGCTATTCGAACTAAGCTTGTCGGTACCAGTAATATCGGAGTCTCACAGTTGTAACGAAGGTCAGTGCTCCTGCGATTCGGCCCGTAGTGCTCTCACGTTAGAGTCACAAGTGGTAGACCGCAGGAGAGAGGCGGTGGCAGCGGTAGCGGTGGGGTCCTCGCGTAGGCCCGCGGGCCGCGCGTTGTTTCCCTTCAGTCAGTATAGTCGCAGCGGTGCACGCACACCGCACGCAGTTCTCGCGCGCGCAACGAGAAGGTATGCACGACCGGCTGCCTCACAACACCGTACCGCCTCGATACAACACGCATTCTCTTCCGGTGGCTGCTCTCCTTCTGACTAGCATTGTCGAACAGATCAACTCCGCGCCAATGTGTTATGTTATTATGAGTTCCCTGTTTTCTAACAGTTAATGTGTTTGTGCAGCCACTGGTAATGCTTGTGTGTTGGTTACCGGTGATACTTCTATGGACCCACTGATCGAAATTCCAGTGTTACCAAGTCCAATTGGAAATATGCTGAACAAAATTTATGACTTTACTGCATTCAATTCAACGTAATGCATATTGGTTTCGTTGTGAAGAACAAAGTATTTTACTGTACTTAGGCGTTTACATTAAAAAATGTATATGTAGATACCATAATTGTGATTAATATATTATTAAAACACAAAGAATTAGTATTTGACAATTTAAATTGTGGCATTATTCAGTTTAATGCATGAACTTTATAACATGTATGTGACAAGTGGCTCCAATAAACCCGTTCGAAACATTTTGTTTATATCAGTGCACCTGGCTAAGAGACCGCCGAGGATGTATCGGCCCCGGACCATATGGCAGCAGCGCCATTGGCCATATTAGGGATGTCACCAAGGCAACACTTGTTGCACTTATACGGCTAACTGTTCCATAAAACGAGTTTTTTTTTAATGACGTCTTATCAGTTGTAATACTGTATATTCCGAGAACTATGTTAAAGTAGTTTTAGATCCTAATATTTCTTTGTCACGTTAGATTCATTGTTTTAATTGCAAAAGTGATTAGAAGGGAAGTTGTAACTGCATTATATACAAGCAGGTGTGTTTTACGGCGGATGGCCAGATCACGGGGCGGTTCGTTGACCAGTACGTCGTCCCGTCGCTCCACCGCCCACCGCGAAGGTCGCGGCCCACAGAACACCGAACACTTCCATAACGTTCACCTTATATCGCAAACCAATATGTTAAATTACGTTATCATAACAACTTTAGTAGTTCAGCACGTTTTCAATTAATGTCATTTTCACAGGTAGAAACGATATGTGGTTATTGTGCTCTGTGCTATAATAAGTTTGTGATATAAGTTAAATATAACATTATCAAGGAAGTATTGATCTCAAAATGGTGACCTCAAGAATACCAGCTTATTCTCTGAGTTCAGAGTTTAATAGGGAGTTCCGAAGTTTCCGTATCACCCGAGCTACTCCTCGATCAACACTTTATGCCCCCGCTATTGTTCCTATACACGAGTACCCTAGGGTGAGCGTGCACGAGAGGCGAGAGGCGCTGAAGGCAGCGCTCGCAAAGGCGTGGTCCTCTAAGAGTAGCGAGCGGAAGAAACACGATACTTGGACCGCCCCTAATGAACAAACTAGAGCAGGTATAACAGCCGCAGAGTTTACGTCTAAAACGCAATACAAGAATGCTGATGTATCACGTGTTGCTCTCGTCAAACATGAATTTGAAAGTAAGGATGCAGGATTTATTGAGGCGATAGAAAATAAAGGTGAGAGTGGCCAGCCAACAAGCTTTACTTATACTCGGGTGAACGGTAATGGTATTGATATTCAAGATACTATCAAAAAAGGCTGTGATAATGGACTACATAATAAGGATTTAAGCTATAGCGATTACCTTAACAATGTTCCTAAATGTAAAACTAGTTTCGAAAATAGTTTCCTCAAACAGAGCTATGAGGAACGTTACAGTAAAAGAAACGGGTACGATGCCATATCGAAACGAGTCGACAGAGACATCAACCTGAATAATATCGAATACAGCAGCCTGAATGGCGACACGTATGATTCTTTGAAGTATTCGCACATAGCGAACGTTACAGAATCAGTGCAATATAAAACTTACGGTAAGATGGATACCGTTAAAAGTAAATTAACTTGTACGGATAGCCCTAAAAGCGTAACTTCTTGCAACGAGGAGAAATTAAATGGTTACGGTTGCTTAGAACGACGTATTGATAAGGAGCAACAGCGTCCATTGACGAGTGGCCCCAAAGCACTTGTAGATCAGAGGCTCGCCGAACGACTCGAGGTGAAGGTAGCGGAACTGCCGGCCCTTTACCGCGGTGTCGACTCGTGGACGCCAAAGTCTGCAGCATTTCAGAAGAACATGCGCGAGCATGAGTGGAGCGTATCGTATGTACCTTGACGACAATAAATCATTCTTTTTAGGCGTACTAACCTAACCCATTTCCTTAAAAAAATATCCGATACAATCCAACATAAGATTGTTGTGTGTATGCCTTTAAATGCCAAACAAACATTGTGTTCACTGAAGTTTGCTAAATGTGTTGGTAATCGGACTCATTTATAAAAATGAGAAAAAGCTTTGACCTCTTCTGAGCTTTTATAATTGGGTAGGTTTTTTATATCGCATCCTAACGTTACTTCAGCTCAAGTGATTATATAATTTTTATTAATATACATGATATCGTTTAACAAAATGTCATGTTTAATCCTTTTATGCTCATACCATAAACGGAGTGTCTGTAGCGGTCATATTTAATGTTATTTAGTTTATATGGTACCGTTATTTTCTTTTACGTATAACTTGAAACAACTTTTTAAAACGTTGCGGAATTTCTCTCGTGTAACATACTACCCTATATTCATATTTACATAGGACCCCGAATATATATGTTCTTGCTTTGATCGACAAGGATTGAAACTGAATGCTTTACATTTGTTTTAATTATTACTACACGGTACGACAGTAGCGTCGAGGGCTCTCTCGGGTACGGCTTGTGCAAAACTGTTGCTCAACTCGCCGTGACTCACCACCGTTGCGTTTTAGTCTATCCTGTTGCCGCTTGCTTAATGCCTTCACTCGTTATTAACGCTTGACTAGAGTATAATTATAAACATTTATGGCTTTCTCCCGAGCACTTATCTAGAATGCCCGTAGACATGCGGCAGTCAGTCATTCGTACATTTGTGTGCACACAGGAGCTGTGTGATTTGTTTTCAGATCGAGTAACATGATGTGGACGCTATTTGTCCGTGCAAACTGTGTTTCGTACTGTATGATTTCTTTGTTTGATGTTGATGCATTTCGAGCTAATATATCTTTAATATAACAAGTAAACATGGCAATTCGTGGGCGCACGCGACGCAGCCGTAGCTCAAAAGATTCGTCTCGATAGCGTTCACAGTGAATGTTTCAAGGTCCTGTCCTGGTTTGAACGCTCGCAAAGGATTTGTCAACCTGGTAGGCGTTATGACGTAATTTGAACTTCTTATTGTCTTTATGTTTTTCATTTCCTCAGAACGTCACAATATCTAATCGCAACCACTGCTTGTTAAATATGCATTTATTTACGACTTAATGTAAAAAATATTTTTCTTTCATGCAGCAGCAAGAATATTGTTGTTTGTTTATTGAAAGTCTGATAATGATGATAACGTTTAATTATGAGATGAAATCCCATTGCTATAGGCATTGTTGAGTAGTGTTCTTTACACTGAGAGGTGTTAGAAATCCATATAATTAACGAATCTTATCCTACTATGTAAATAATTTCCATACGTTGTTAATAGCTAAAATCGTTAAACATTCATCACGTAATATTTTTTATATTATTATACATCAATGCTCATGATATTATGGACATTCTTTTTACTATGTTACAAGCTATTTATTAAACTAGGTTAGTAATGAAATTCGTGATTTTGTAAAGATTTCATGTACGCAAGCTATTAATACATAGGATTCACTGACATACTTCACATAACACATACTTATATTCTAAAAATACTCAAGTCGAATGATCTTGAATTAATCCATTTCACTATATTAGAGGCGATCTGCATTCTAATATAGTAACAATCCTTATTACCATAGAGATAGTACAAATCCATTGTAATGATTTAAATCCCAGCAAAGAAGATTGAAAATGTTATTGAACAAAACTTTGTCTTACCTTAAATAATTATAGAAAACAGACACGTAATTACGTACACCTAACGTATGAGATGTCTATTATTGAATAAGCTTGGTTAAAATCTATATGTATATATTTTATATCGAGGTACAAAGATATGCATTTGTTGATGGTAACAAAAACTCTTTACAAATGGTATTTTTAGATTTATCATAGAAATTGAGATAGATAGATAGATTTTTGGTTTTTCTTTTAATTCAAATAATCTAAGTGTGTTTACCCGTACTTTCAGTGCTTTACACTTTGTTAGCATAGTTACATTTTAATACTGTCGTTGTTATAAGTATACACGAGTGGTGACTAAACTCTTGTAAGATATTTTGTACTACCCCTTTGGATAGTGTTTTTAGTTAAATTTCCTAAATTTGGAAAAATTATAAATCAGTTGGTGCAAGTTGTTGTTAATACGGTGCATGACAGAGTGCATCCAGCGCTAGTTCTTGTAGCTTGATGACGCTATGATGTCTTGTGAGGTCATCCGTTGTTCTACAAAAGCAGCGAGGAAGAGTTATTGATCAAAGCTGCATGACAAATTACGAGATCTTTAATCATTGTATTTAATTCTTCATAGTGTATATCTGCAGTAAATATCGTACCGTGTATGTAATGAATCTGGGTTTGATCCTACCGGTGGTACTACACAACCAAATGGTAACTAATCTAGGGATATTTTTTTATTTAGAACATTGCCTACATGCACTTTTAGAACATTGCCTACATGTACTGATTCAATGTATATTCAACAAAATGAGCGATTGTGGTTATAATTAATTTGTCATCACAATCCAATTTGACATTCCTTAATTTCTGTACAGACTGAACAAAAGCATATCTCCACACGTGCGTCACGCTAGCAATGACATGCCTACTGCATTGCCAAATTATTTAGATAATTTGTACGAAATTGACCAATATCGTGTTTACAATAATTGTGATGATAGTCTTGTCGTAGAATGTTATTATTAAGATTCAACAATTGCCTATTATTAGTCTTAGTCGACCGTAATCTCCAGGTGACCACGAGGTCCATTTTTCAGATTAATATCCGGAATAGAAGCGTTCAAGACTAGAAACGAATCATGAGTTCATTTGTAGCGTTCTTTCTATTATACGTTGTTAACGATAAGTTTTATCTGCTCAGCGTTGTTTTCACGATATAAATCGTATTAAAAAAAACGCATCTATATTATTGACAAAAACGATTTGGATATGAGGAAATACAAATAATTACAGAACGAACTGAAGATCACTAACGATTAAATTCGATTCTACATAAGTAAGATTTTCAAAGTGAAGGTTGTTTAAAGTTAGAATTGTCAGTGAAATGTATACAAACGGTAATTAAAAACGATTGATTATAACGGTAACTCCCTATTACTAGAATTTTAAGTAAGTTAATGCATAAAACAACTACTAGAAGCTGTTATTGCGTGTCCAACGCGGTTAGAACTCCTTTTTTTAAAGATAACGTGTTTACACGTATTTCAAATATTTGATGTAAATGAGATTTATTGTTTATCTGTCAAACATGTACAACAAGTGCAGCGAACGTGTAGATATCAGAGAAATGTTCGCTATTGATACGCGGAATAATTAACTTTCACAGTCGACTATTCGCAATTGATTGTAATGCATACGTCATAAACTGTTACATAGATTTACATGTATGTCCCAATCATTTACTAGTGGACTATATTATTATAGAAATAATTACATGTTATGAGGATTTCATATAAAGGGGGTCGGGTGGTCTAATGGTCGAAATTCGTTCATAATAAGGAGTACAATGTAGTTCTATAACCATAAACTATATTTTATTATTCGTTAATATTAATGATATTTGCAAAGTATCTATGACGCAATTATTCGTATAAAACCATCACTTACAAATAGAATTTTTAGGAACGAATACTCTTATAAATTGAT
Source organism: Antheraea assamensis (assembly GCA_035772565.1). Lineage (NCBI taxonomy): Eukaryota > Metazoa > Arthropoda > Insecta > Lepidoptera > Saturniidae > Antheraea > Antheraea assamensis. The sequence continues at coordinate 1,103,230 of JAQQSE010000160.1, forward strand.
GGCTCTTGTTATTTATATCGACTGCTAAAGAGTCTGTTATGTCTACGTCAAATACCTCGAAAATGGCTAATCGTAGCTTCATTATAAGCAAATGTTTCCCGTCAGGAAAAAAAATTGAACTATCGATTCTAAGTTCTATGAGAATAATAATCGATAATCGACTAGGTTCATTATCAGTTAGAGACTACCTCGTCCGTATTGTGAACTGTTAAAATTATCATTTTAAATTTCACAAAGTATAGGTTTTCACAATCGTGGCCCGGACATAATAATTTTATATTATAACAAAATTGTTATTAATATAAATACATGATAGATATTTTCAGTTGTATTTTAAAATATGGAATAGAAAGTCGTTTCATAGTGTGTTTGTAATTTGAAAATAAGGATATGATGATTGTAGTATGTGATTGCTTAAACTTTTGAAAATTATATATTGATAGTCAACATTTTCATCTGTTATCGGAAAGTCTAATACAAGTAATTTACACTAAAATTGTTATATTTTTTACACTACACCGGAAGTTGTTATGAACATTAGAGATAAGAATATTAAAACCTTAAAGCAATTTTGAAGTTACTTCGATTCCAATATAATTGTATTATTTCTAAAGTACGTTTTGTATAGATTTTAAGGACTTGATATCAATCCAACTTAAAAAATTATATGTATATTCGATTTTATTAATTGCAATACAATTATGATTAAATTATTTCATATTGTGTTATTTTTGGTCACTAAGTAAATAAAGAAAGTATTGGTTTCTGTTTCGAGGGCATTCTGAGTGGATGCGATTTCGCTATTACTCGTCACTACAGTATTGACACTGAACACAGTAGTAGTAGTAGTTTATCTATCGTGACGTTGTTTGTCAACAGCCGAATGACATCGCGCGTTCGTCATCACTTTTATATTATACTAACGGTTATCAAATACCCTACCTTCTGGACAGGCGTATAAAAATATTACTATGCCACAGTACCCATAAAAACTACGACCTAAATATGGAATAAGAAAATGCATTGTTGAAATCAGATGCTTTGTTTGCATTGCAGCGAGTTCGCATAAGTTATGACCAACTATCATTGACGGCGTGCTCGAAAATAATGATAAAAAATGAACAATTCTACGAGCCACGTCTGGTGCCCAGTGGATCCTTGACCGGCCTCTGATCGTGTCACGTTTCAGACTGTGGCTTTCAATTTCATAATCGAGTACGCAGTGTGCACTGACCGACCTACCGATTATGGTCATTATGCCACAGGCGTTCCATTCGTCGTCCGATTCGACTGCACTGTTGCCTGAATGACTTTTGTACACTTTGTCATTTGTATTTATTTCTCAATTTGTATATACAGTAAAGGTAGCATTCATATCTTAATCTATATAAATGAGCCGAAGAAAGTAATATTACGCAACAAGGCGTTAGGAAATACCAGCTGAACAGTAAACAGATGAGATGATTCAATCCGATACACGTGTTTAGTATTCTAAATATAAAGAACCGTTGTGTGAATACCGTTGCTTGTTGAACGTTGACCGCATTGCAAATCGTTTTCTTTCATAGCTTTTCAATAACCGTATTTGTACAATTACCTAAATATGCTATAATTGTTAATGTTCAGTTACTCTTGAAACTATGAAATGAATTTAATAAAATTTCAGTCATTTTATCCAAATATATAAATTAAAAACCATTGAGACTGTGTGAACTGGTTATATCATGGATTTTCTACCAATATTGACACTTGATTAGCTTAAACATGTTAACCATAGTTAACAGAACCCAAAAAACAAGTTAAGATAACTTAAACGTACATTTCGCGAATAACACTCACACGCTTTCACTTTCTCGTCCATCGCGGATTGGCGTAATTAAAAGCGTCGTGCAGATTACCGGTGTGTCCACCGAGAACGAAGTCGACACAAACAAACTAAACAAGATTTTCACTTTGCAATCGTTAAGAAAAGATATGGTCGTATAAATTAGTTACTAGAAAAGTAGATAACTTAGTTATATTATGATTGCTACTAGTTTGGCAAGTTCCATACATTTCATACAACTGCCGGTTTACGAAATAGCGTAGAACATAGAAGCTCTGATAAGTCCTCGATGTCGTCAATCGTTGAAAGTGAATGTTCCGGTGTTTGTTATTCGCGACGTAGATATCGAACACATCGTATGACGTGCGACGCTTTGTCGAACGCATTACCTCCACCATGGATGACTTCTCTTTTAATAACACTGTCACGTTGTGCACTTATTTTATATTCACGTCATTGTGGATCACTTCCAGGATCGGTTGAGACAGGAAATTAATAAATTTTATTGTCACTTGGCGCTTTAAAATTATTTGTAACCTTATACAGTTTTGTTTTATTAAATAATTTATAAGAAGAAAATGTTAACAATGAGATGTGAAGTGTATACAAGCTGTGAAGTTTGTGAGATTAATATTTTACAACTTCATATTTGTTGATATTCTAAAAACGTTCATGTTTGTTACGTTAAAGCTAAAAGTCATGATACTGTTTTCGGCAGTAACGTTATATATGCTTGGCAATATTACTATCTAATGTTTGCTATATAGTCTTTCTACTAACGTTTTTGAAGCCAAAACTGCTTGTAATAAAATAAATATTCTTTTTTGTAACTGGGTTTTCCAAGTTACAAATAAGGTGGTTCATTGGTGCAGACTGACTGCCTAGAGACACTGAGGCGTGTTCAAGTTCAACCGCTTGGTGCTAAACAATGTGACATTAAGCTTGACACACTACTGATATATCAACGACGCCTGCGCATGATACCGCCATGTTCTTTTTATATTGCCAACAATACATAAAATACGCAGAATGTCTCATTCCATAATATAATTATATTAAGTCAGATGCGTTGGCAAACACTGACAAGATTTTCAACTTACCTACCTACGTTATCACCGAAACGTGACTTTAAAGAAAATAAAGTATTGCTTTTCACCTTTGGAGTTACTTGTTAACCGAAAAAGTTGTTTCGTAAATAATGTACAAATTTGCTTCGTTAAAATTAATGCAATAAATTACACATTAACACAACGATGTAAATGTCAGGTACATACATGGTTTCATTTATTAAAGGAAATATTTAAACACAAATATAAGATGTATATTTATTATAATAGTTTAATAATTATTATTATTTACTTCACATAACATTAAAAAAAGTTGTTTAACCCTGATGTGTGAAGTAGATTTACTTGTCTCGTGTGCTTACATAGTATCTTACCAAATATTTTGTATTACCGTTTTAAGTGCTTAGAACTCCGTTAACTTATCAAGACTATTTTAAACAAAGAACGCAAAAATATTAAGTAATGTAGTGGCAAGGAAAATGCATAAATAATAATCATATACTTAGTAACCTAAATGTATTTTATACATATGTAAATAACATTAGTCGTTTCAATATAAAAATAATATTTAATTGTCATTTACATCGTATATATACTATTTTACATTCACTGTGCCTAGGTAAACCAATTATATGGGAGTTAATTCTATTAGTCGTGGCCGCGTCCTCCCATGGTTCACTGTATTCTTATTGAAACTCGGTTACTAGTATTTTCTCTTGAGTTACATGTGACGGAAATTATGTAGTTAGTTACATTTATAATAATAAATATGATACTTTCTTGTTATGGAAGTAAAAAGTTCAAGTTTAACTAGATTCACTGTTGATAACAATAATACGGTATTAATTCGACATGGATTGCGGGTTTCTTGGTAAGTTGACCGTGTAGCTAACCATACTTCACTATTGTCACTTAAGGAAAAATGAACCAACAAAAGCGTTGTTTGTAATTTGCTTCGTTTATATAAAATTTTATGTTGTTGATTTCTCACAAATGATGACATTGCACAGGTGACGTTGAAGGTTTTGATTGTTCGTTATTGTGACGGTTGTTTAGTAACGATCATTTTGATTTGATTGTATGGCGCTTTAGTTTAGCCAGTATCTCATGCGCAAACGGCGTGTCGGCGCTGGCAGTGCGTCCGCGACCGTAGCTCGCGCCGGGTCCCCACAGAGTGGTCAACTTGTGACATAACTACTATTCGATTCCTTCTGCACTCTCTGTTGTAATACAACTTAAGTTTTCGTCGACTGTATCTGGTTATTTATTGAAATTTGAAGTGTTGGCTAAACGTGATCCACACGTCACTTATGTAAAATAAATACTTAGATTTAAAGGCTATAATTTAATATTATGTCATGTAATCATGAATCTTTAGGTTTGCATTAATTTGATTCATTTACATATTCAAAAATGATTTAAAAATCGAACAATTTAGCGAAATCGCAGAGGCAGATGCAGGAGGATGCTGGCCTAATTTTTATGCGCTCCTCCTCGCCTGCTGCTTTCCGAGCTCTGAACAGCTAGTTCAACTTGTAGACCCACATTCCGCTTGCGGAGAACGTTCACCGACGTTAGTAAACTTCAGACACAATAAAATGATTAAAAAACCTCACGTAAACGTTTCTTGCATACATTACACTATCTTTTCCTGTTCACTAACCCTACAGCCTTCCTGTCAATGATTTCACAGCTCGGAGCATTCGTGGAGACGGAGAAATGAACGTTCGAAACGGTCACATCACCGGCGTTCACCTACATCTCACAGACGAAGGAGACATCATCGCGACGAATCATCTCCGCGTTCTCCCCCAGAACAAGTGAGTCGCCCCGTTCTATTTTATTAAATAAGAAAACGCGTTAACGGTGTGCCACCATTCACTCCTGCAATATCCAGTCATAAAGAAGTGTCCACCTGTAACCTGTCTTCCACTCCTATATTTTTATATGTATATATCGTAAGCAAAATGCGGAACCAGAATAAAGCACAAACGTCACCGTGCCTGTTTGGAATAATATGCGGGACGCGTTTGGCTTGCCAGTGCGCGTGCGCCTTCGCCCGTGAAGATGTGCGCGAGAGACGGCGACCTCTTCGCGCTTGCGCCCGTTCTATTTGTGTTCGCCTTCGTCACTCGGTGCGCCTTCAGTCAGTAGCGAAGTTCAGCCGGCCGCCCGGCGCGTGTCTGCCGCCCCGGACTGTAATACTAATCAGCAGTTCAAGCCGAGGGCGGCTAGTGCGGGAGCCATGGCTGCCCAGCCACCGCGTCAACCCCCAAACAATTTACTTTTTCGCGGTCCACCGCCTACATTACCTCATGTGGTGTTGTTGCCAAGCGACGTCGTATTCAATACCGGAATTGTAGCACCTGCATCGGACACTATCAGCCAAACAAATGTTGCTGATGATTTACACGAAATAAACAATGTCGGTGTACCTACCTATGAGAATATATTTAACAATGAAACAGAAAGTACCGAAGTGAATAATAACTACGATGTATGTTGTCCGATCCCAGCGGAAAATTATTTAAGAAGAACTCATAGTTTTGACATTTCTGATATTTACAGTGCTAACATGCTTACTGAAATCGACTTTCGTGCATTTCGGCATCGGCGGTCTGAACCCGACTTATCAAAATATGGATTGTTCGTTGAACCTGTGGTTACCATGGAGTGTAGACCTGTGCAGCCTCCTCCTTCATTAGTACTTAATAACCCATTTTATGATAATTCTTACGTTCTGGATTCAACTCAGTTCAATCAAAATTTGGTAGTTTTACCGGAAAATTACCTCGCTTTCGAAGACTCCTTTGTGCCAGCTTGGAATGCTAAACCAGAATTTTTGAGTGATAGGAATATAAATAATGATTTTTTTTACGAAGGATTGCCATTGATCCCTTCAAACGATCCGTGGTCAGTATACTGTAACGATAATGCAGCCTATGAATTCTATTCTCCGCATATAGACATTCCTATTGAGGAACCAGATCATGTACACTACATGCCGTTGACTGACCTTGATTTTGCATTACCACAGTATATGAGTTTACCCATTGTGGATGATACCAATATTGAATCATATAAAAACTCTATACAGCAATCTGAACAAATTCCGCCATGTGTTGACGTTCATAGTGAAAATAAAACAATTAATGAAGACAGTCTACCTTTAGAAATTTTTCAATCATCAACAGTAGTTAGTGATGTAGTTAATGTAGAAGAAAAAAATGTTGCAGATCCGTCCACGAACAGAGAATCATTTACGCAAAGTGAGGAATCATTTAATGCGGATATTTCCAATGATGTTACATCTAGTTTAGCTTTCGTTCCTAGCAGTAAAAGCTCACAGAGACCTGATGGTAACGATGATACAAGTGATGATACGTGCTCTACCGATTATCAAGAAGCATCGGCACTTGATTTAGTTCAAAGTTTGGAGGAACTTTCTTGCTGTGATAGTACCGATTTCTCCCAAAGTAGAGAATCCATTTCCCCTGTTGCTCCTGATAAATTAAATACAGTTGTAGCAAATAATACAGATTCCTGTCAAATTGATAACCCTGTACATGAATCAGCGTCAACAGAATTGAAGAGTTGTGTTGCATTAAGCCCTTTACCAGCCATTCCAGTTCCTAAAGAATTATCAGTTAAATTAACTCCTGTGGCAAATGAAGTATCTGTGAAAGATTTAATGAGTTCAAACACTCAACATAAAACTGATAGCTTTATGTTGACAGTTGCACAAGTAGAGAATTTTCAGGAGCCAGAAGCATCGAAAACGGAACAATCGGCAACATGTATTAATGATGTGTCGTCAATGAAAACCTACTTTCCCAACGATAATAATAAATATAATAATGTAGTAAAGATAACACGACCGGCTCCACAGCCTCCGGATGTGCCTTCTTCTTGGTTAACGTCCAAATCATCTGTCAATCAGATGAATTTAGAATCTTTGCCCCAAATTTGCATTCAAAATACTGAAGGTGATGAACAAAAATTCCAGAGTTCCAAGTCTAAATCATCTGTAATGATCCAAGAGTTACCTGTGGATACTCAGCCGAAGCCTTCGTGTTCGTTTACACAGCCAATGCTGACCTTGCCAAATCATGTGTCTCAACTCAAACCAGAAAAGCACTCAAAAGAAGTAGAGGTCAGCCAAAAATAATTATTTCACCATATGACCAATTTCTGTAAACATTATTATTACAATGTGTTAGCCTTTATTTCATAAATAATGGATATAGTAATGAAGCAGCAATAGATTTTATTGTAAATAATATGTAGCTTGATGAAAAGTAACGCGCCAATCCGCTGCCAACGTGTATTGAGAACGATGTGCATCTATTTTCGCGTATATTATTGGGCCAAGGATTTAATTTATCGTCATCTTATTGGCTTTTTTTGTTACTAAAATGAACATTAACATTCACTTTTCAGAATTTCTTTATAAAAATCTAGAAATTTTCCATTAAAAATAAGTGTGGTTTTACACTATATTGAATGCTGAACTCATTAAGAAATAGGTTACTTATTATAGAATGTATGTGATTTGTATATGCTCTGCACTGAAAATATAATTACTAACAACATAATTTTCCGTAGCAAAAGTTTAAAAAAAAATACCATACGAAACAACATTGAAGTATTAATGTATGGCACATATCTATCTGCTATAAACATTCTTAACTGTACGTGTACGATAGATACACGAAAATAGTATCAGCAGCTGGAATTGACGATAGGGTTCCAATGGTGTTAGCTAGATGGCGCCACGTGTACTATTCACTAGTGTTAAAAACAGAGACTACGCATGCGCACAAAAATAGTCCCGCGACGATCACCTTCACCTAGGAGAAACCGCCAACATTCCCACTGTGTTATGATAACAGCCATATCCTCGATACACGCACCGCCCACCCATCCAATATAATAATTATTATAAACTAACCGCTAGCTAATCAAATTTCAATATTTATTGCTGATTATTGTTTTTAATTTTGTTTGCAATTTACATACGATTTTCAGTGTCATAAAAATAATAATCACGTGTCGGACATGTTTTAAATTTCGCGAAGTTTATTTAAGACAACCTCGGCCGCAATGACTAATAGTGAATATAGCGTTTAAAACACAAATTCATGTGTAAATGCATTAAGGAAATGCATGCGTAATGGGTTCCACACCTAACATATTGTTTAAACACGAGTCAACGAGAAACGCGCTGGTATCAATTGTTTTCAATTGAAGCAGCAGCAAATCTATAAATTGAAACTAATTAAGGCTGGCTAGAATTGGATGTTCTGGACAACACAAAATGTTGGAAGGTTTCATATAGCCCAGCTTTACACATTATTTAAAAGAAGAATTTTATTAGAAGACGTTCTATGTAGGTATTGAAATGCAACTAACAATTATTGTATTATCGTGACACAGGCTTATGTTTTGGTAATCGAACACATAATCTGTTAATTCAATAGTACTACAAAAAAAATGGGGTATTTGTCATCATACCGTATTTATATAACTGAAATAGAAAAAAAAAACGCGTTGTTGGTTTTTCGGTGGCTAAATGATGAGTGGACTAAGGTTTCCAAGTGTAATTTTCAGTAGAAAGTTTAGTGCGTAAAATCGCATGTAATAAATAACTGCTACATGTGTAACGCGCAAAAAGCGGGACATCTATCGATTATTATATTGTTTTTTTTTTTACTATATTTTACTCGAAAGTAAAAAAATTCATCCTCGCCATTTTCTCTTTTTACAATATCTTCTTTTAACTCTTTACAATAAATTTTGTCACTATCATCCTAAATACACTTTACATATAACATATATTCACAATCATACATACTTACGCGTAGCCATGACATCGTAACTATTTTCCTCTAAAATCGAAACTAAAAAAAAACATTTCGAAAATAACAAAGATAAATTCTGAATTTATTATAGTTAAGCCTGTCTATAACAATTCTAATATTTTTGCACTAAAATCTTGTCATAAGCATATAGATACCAACCGTGAACCAATCATAAAACTCGGTCGTACTTTTTCTGAAAAATCGCTAACAACCCAAACTGTGGGCTAGCCTACAGAGAACGCTAAATACTTATAATAAAATAATGACACATGTCTCTCAGTAGCTTCTATGACAATTCTAATATTTTTACACTAAAATCTTGTCATAAGCATATAATATTCAACCGTGAACCACTCATAAGAATCGGTCGTACTTTTTCTGAAAAATCGCTAACAACCCAAACTGTGGGCTAGCCTACAGAGAACGCTAAATACTTATAATAAAATAATTACACGTTTCTCTCAGTATAGTATATACATATATTGTGTATTTTAATGATATAGTAAATTAATTAATATACAATGTTTTGCTTACAAATGATACTATTGAAACAGAATCTTTATCTCAAGTCTCTTTTTCGTTTCGCAATAGCGTGAGGGCGTATTTTTTATTGAAGCATAGTTACTTTGAAGTTCAAGTTCACAGGTGTTATTACTAAGGCTAACACTAAACACTAACATGGTTGGCGTGATTAGCAAACTGGGGCGGTCTGTATATAACCTGATAACTGCGGGCAGTCCGTTGTTACCCGCCAATGTATTTGGTAAATGCCTAGTTCCTTCCGGTGGACCTTGCAGATATCCAATATAATGTTGAGTAACACACGCAGACCGCGCTCTGTTCTTCAATAACACAAATAGTGGACATTTTTTAATGCATGATTACGTAAATACATAAATCGTTAAGGTAAAAAGAGAAATAACTTTTGTTATCAGGTTGATATACAATTGAATCTTTACAATCATACATACTAAAATTAGCATAATTATAACATATTTTGTTATCTATGAAAATTCTAAATTATAAATACAAGGGCGACGACCTGGTACATCTAGAATGCATCATATTAAAATGCATATACGTAAGAGCAATGTTAATGCTTGAATAGTCACGTTTCAAAGAACAGGCCAATTAAGAGAAGCGTTATCTGGTTGGAATCGGCTATATTCTGTTTCAATCAAAACCTCTTCAAATGATTTGCTTCACTTGTTTGTCGCACAACATCCTTAATTGCAATGCTACATTTGCTCAGTCATTCAGTTGTGCGCGGTAAGACAACTTGTATAAATGGTGAAACTAAGTCATTCTAAGTTTGTATAAATGGTGAAACTAAATCATTCTAAGTTATCTCTGTTATTTTTTATTGTATGTGTCGGCTCGTACGTACATTAGGAGACGAATTGTATTCTAGTGGTATCGCTCGGCACAGTTGTGTAATAACCGGCCATCAGTCCGGGCGTCCCACGACGCCAGCAGCGTCTCTATTTCGCTTACAAAACAAACTGGATCGGCGTGTAGTGCAGTGTGGTGCAGTGCATAATGTCTGAATTGTCTTTAAAACAAGAAACTGTGCGTTTGCCCCTCAGGCTAAGCTCCTTCTATGATCTCTATAAACGTTTTCTCAAAGAGCACGGTTGTAAATGGCACGAAGTAGCTAAATTACTATCTGTTGTTGCGGAAATTCTTTTCGATGTGGACGGTGCGTGTAGTCGACTTGTGGGCAAGGTCAGTAAATGCATTGAGTACGCGTCACTACTTTGACATGTTATAAGTTTTTGGCATATATTTGTATGAAATAATTCATAAGTCGTCGTTAAGTGAAGACTATGTACAATATTAATTTTTCAATACATTATAATTATTAATAGGCAATATTATCTCTCTTTTGTCATTATTAAAGTTCCCTTGACATATACTCAGTTTTAAATTATTTCGGTTAAAAGTGTTTCTTTCGTTATCTGTGGTTAAAACCAGTTTTGTCGCTGTAAAATGTTTGCAAGCAGCTAGACCCACCCGTTAGGGAATTTTATACCTGCTCCCTATGGTTAATCGCACTATGATCCCAAATTCATCTTTAGTGAACAGCTGTTGTTCATGTGATCTTGTGTTAACATTCATTACATTTACTATGTGATAGTTATGATTTTATTATGATCAGTCTAAATGTAATTATATCGTTTATCAATATATTAATAATTCCTCTGTATCTTACTCTTAATCTATTAAGAAATGGTAATATATTAACAATGTTTGAAAAAATTGTTAGATACAACTATCCAATATCATCACACAACTATATATTTTCTCAGGTATGTGGTATACAAACAAAGAACTAAGTAATAATCAGTGAAAGCAAATTAATTTTACCTTACTGTAAACCTTTGTTGCTTTTGATGTTATATCCACAAGCAAATAAAAAAGTACAACTATATGGTAATTGTGAATACAATATAATTATATTACTATGCGACTCATACTTCATTGTATCGTTATGGCGTTTTATAATGCTGAATAATATATACAACAACGTGAGAACAAGTAACCTATAACTAAGTGATTCAAATGCACATTCTTTTACAGTTCACATAAGAAATGATTATAAAGGGATTATTAAAACTGCCTTACTAAATCACTTTTAATATCTACGATATAGCGTTCTATTTACAACAATATGCTCTAAACATCACGTACGATAACCAAGTTATGTGATGTTCTTTTTCAATATCAAACTCACTTTATACTGTCGTCCATCATCTGTCCACTATCACACACTACTCTGTAAGAAAAATAATTTGAATTATCTACAATTAGGCCTTATTTCATTTAGATAAATCGTGACCCGTATAGTCGGGATGCATGTTAGTGGTGTGCGCAGGCGGCGCGCGGCGAATACCTACTGTCCGTCGACATTGTTCTGCACTCGCTCTACTGACCCAATTATATACAGCTTATTGACAGAACTGTCTTGGCTCTGCACCTCACCTTTCAAAGAAAGGTGTCATTAAAGAAAGCACCATTATGAACACACGCGTGAAATTTAATATTTGTTTACTCATGCGTTATATTTTCGATGACGGATATATCCCTATATGTAGGATATAATTTTGTGAGTTACCAAAATATTTTAATAACCTTAAGAGTGTAAATGTATTAAAAGATATCTCGATGTGGGTGGGTGGTTTGTCCTTGTAAATAACATATACAGGTGGTAGGGTCATTGACTCTAAAAGAAAATATAATACCAAAAATAATAAAGCATTGCATGTGCAATATCTATATAATATGTTCCTCATATAGTAAAAAAAAAATTAAGATCTACGTAATGAAGTGTGTAATGCGAAGAAAAGCTTGCGCGTCGGGCACCTCGGAGTGCGCGGGAGGACGCTCCCACGGGTTGCCGATATTTTTAGTCCACGACCATTACTTGGCACCGGCGGCCGCACTCGCCTGCGCTAGTGATCTTTTTGAAATTCGTTCAATTCGCGCATAGATAGGTACGCTCTCAATCTCGAGATAGAACCAGTCCGATGTCCGGGATCGAACAACACGTTGTGTAAACCAGCAACAACACCGATGTTTTGGATATATGTGAAATTATGATGTTTTTGGAGTATTATGTGATTTATCCAGGATAAAGTGTTGCTGAACGTAATAAAATTAAAAAGTTGGACGAGATGGCCAGCGTGACGACCACCGGTAGTGGCAGAACAAGCCCGCGACGTCAACGTTATAATCGCTCATCCACCACTAGTGTGACTCAATTATTATCGGATGGCTTACTCTAGCTTCATCAATCGTCTAACTCGACGAGGACCATCAGAGAAAGGAGATCGTGTTGTGGACACAAAATTATCAACAGTGCGCTCTCGTTTCGACGACAAATTGATGTCAAATAAAAACTCCACGTTGACAAATATCCGTCGCTATGAGAACAACTGGTCACATTTCGCCGTACGCCTCTATAACTTCAGTAGTAACGGCACCAACTTCCAGGAAGCTGAACGATGATCGTGCGTACTCAAGTTACCAGATTAGTCCGAAGTCCAGACTTGATACCTCACCTTTACGTTCTTCCTCTGGCATTAACGCTCTAAACCGTAATGACTCATTTCGTAAAGCTTACATGAAAGATAAATCCTCACCAATGAATAAACGTTATCCACTTAAAGAAGCCAATAATAACATCGAAACTACAATATTTTTGGGCAGCACGCGTAGTCGTTTGGAAGACAAATATTCGTCTGTGTTGGACAGAATAGCTATACAAAAAAAAGAAAGGGCTCGTATAGAAAAGATAGACCGCGATAAGACATTGGAACCAGAACCATCCTTACCAAGAGGGTTAATGAGAAGTTTAACAACGGCGGTTTTTGGTGAACAGTCTTTCAAAAGAAATATTTACTCCCGAGAAAAAACAAGGGATAAAACTCCATACAGGAACACGGCTGATCGAAAACTATCCAGTCATAAACTGAAAGATAAAGAGGGATATAGAAATGGATTAGAAATATTTCAAAAAGATCACATTCCCTTCGGAAAAGATAGAGACAGTGTGTATCGAAGACATCAACGAAGGTCGCTAAGAGCCGAAAAAAGCGAAAATACTGATAGAAAACTGGGAAAAATATCTTTACGACCTGTCGATATTAACATACAGTTTGGAGCGCGCGATCTGATTTCACCATTACAAGGCGTCAATGAAATAAATTCTAAACTAAAGAAAACAAAAACACCCGCTTCCTCCCCGGTGAGAGAGATAGGCAAACAGAGACAGATCTATTTCCCGTCGAGTGACGAAGATGACGACAAGACACCAGTCGGTGATCTCGTGTTAAGTGAAAGGGAAACCAGACGGAAGGAGATTCAGGGTTTGATAATGAAGTATGCCCATCTTGACGAAGTTTACGGTCGAATCGGAGAGAAGGAGCCTATTGAAGCGTCAAACGTTGCAAGTGTGGTTCGGAAACCGGAGCCGCTAAATGTGGGCGATGTGGTGGCTCTCCCGCCGGAGCTTCGCGCCAGGCATCGGCCCCAGCGACCACGGCACCTCATACGGCGCGCTGCTACGCCGCCTGTAAGCACAAGCTAACCGCCTGCGCCTCTGTGTGCCGCTAACAAACAATGGTCCGTTTTATTTCACTATTAAATACAAAATCGTATCAGTATTTCTCCATGACTTACTAGTATATTTGATTATTGACAGCTTTAGAGTGACTAGGCGCGATAATACTTGTATTCGTGGAAGAACGTTACATACTTTTTTTTCTGTACACAATACCAGCTAGAACAGGGATTCACTAATCATCATAAAAAAAATGTAAATAACCGTGACCACGAATTTTGTAGGCTTATTACAATTTCATACAGAATGCTAGCTTTTATAAATCTACACGATAATTAGATATATCCTACCCATCGAATTTGCAAGGAAATCGATACCTACAAAAATATGATTAATAACGCCGAATGACCATGATAGTTCTCTCAAGTTCATATCACGAATTATATGTATGATGGCGTACGTGCTCAATAATTTAAAAACCCTAAAAATTAGATAAGTTATGTTACTTACCAAGTTGTAAATGAAACAGAAAAATGTAAACCGAAAATATACATTGCTTAAAATTTACTTTTTCCGTTAAAAGATAACAACACGACTCGGAGTTATAGTTAGGATCGATAATTTTACGAACCGAATTACACTCAATACTAATATTAAACGTCGCTAGGTGCATGTAGTTTAAAAAAAGTAAAAATACTTATTGAAGGTACACTCAAATAAAATTTGCTTGTGGGTATGTTAGTTAGAGAACTGCTTTAATACACTTGAATGTTGTTTCGTTAATAGTTCAATATAACATAGAATAAAATAGATAAGTGCAATGATAGTGCATGTATTTAACTTCTTCGTGCGTGTTTTCAAAGTTAACATGCCATTGTTTTGCCTTAAAATATTTCCAAGTTCAAAAAAACATTACTTTAACGAAGATAAGAAAAGTTACGATTCTTTAATGTGTTCCGTGAGTAATTTGTTTTATGTATAGTATAATATGTATATATATATATATTTACATTACTTATAAAGAACAGTTCGGGTGGACACTATTTATATCCTGATAAAAATGTGCGTGAGAGGTTTTTGTGAGTGTGAGGCATGCATGGAACCAAAACCTATCCCGGCCGATCCCGTCCTCGGGTGCGTTGGAGCCGGCTCGCTCCGAAGCGCCCGCCCGCCCGTCCGCCTTACAACAGCATGCACCCAACACACCAAACCAATTGTCGCTTGTCTGACGGGCAACCGTTCCATTGTCTGATTGTTGGGTACAACACTACTCGGGTCGTGGCGATCGTGTGGCGCGCTCTCCGTGGCATGTGTCCGGTCCGTGTGGTGCGTGGTGCATGGCGCGTCTGCTGCTCTAACGGCGCGGCTCTCAACGCGGCTCGACGCGCTGGTGGACGTGACAACGCTGGCGCTTGCAGAGCTCCCGGGCACGCTCCTCCGTCAAGGACGACAAGGACGGACATCTGGTCTACTGGCCCGGATATGTCATGGGAGCGAGATGTTCGTGTCTTAATCGTCTGCATTTCGTATACACACTCACACATTAACTCCGTTACCTTACACATTTTATTATAATATGCTGAAACATTACATTTAATATTATAAGATAAAACTGTCAGATACACCCATGAACTTTTAACAAGATATCAATCACAACAAGACAGTACACGCGATAACATAGAACATTATTTGTATACACGATACTACTACACCCTACAGTCAAGAGTCCCTACTTTTCAGTGATTCGTGTCAAAGAAGATTTAAGTATTTAAAGTTATGCATTTTTATTTTAAATTTCTTAATAAAACAGTGACAACGTTGAAGTTCGTCTCCGTCGAAAGCAAAGTCATGTTGGAACTACATTCTGTTGATTCTAGTCTGTCACTATTTAACAAGTCGATATGTTAAAAATTTGATACTGAGTGCGGTCGAAAGAGTGATTTTAATAATTCTCAAGATTCGCTAATCGTATCAATAAATCTGTATGACAGTGGATTCAACAACAACATTCCACCATGACATAAAGTGTACCGTTGATTAATGTTATTGTGTTGGTTTAATTGCAGACAAAATCATCGACACGCTCGGTGAGGGCACCTTCGGCAAGGTCGTGGAGGTGAAAGATTTAGAAATGTAAGTATCCTTTTTATCCTTATATACTCGTTGAATACTATAATTTAGCCGGAAGCGAGACAGCAGCCTACGGAGCCAAATGCCATAAAATATGCGCTGACGACAACTGCCATTGTCAGATTGCGTCAACGTTTTATGATATGTATATTGCGATGTTAGAATATAGAAATACGGTATTTATTTGGTAATATATGTATTTACGTACATTTTGAATATTAAATATTCTTATAATGATGTTGAACTCGTTCACATCTTGTACAGCGGATGATGACACACATTGTTTGGCAGGGCGGCACGCTTCGTGTTAATTATTCATGTCTATTTTCATTTGTTTATACTAACTAACGCGTCAACTTTCAGTATGTATATGAAGAACATTTAGATCTTTTTTTTTCACAAAAAAGAAAACCGTGTGACACATTTTCAATGTGTATACTTTTCAGGGAGCATAGGATGGCTCTAAAGATAATCAAGAACGTTGAGAAGTACAGAGAGGCTGCAAAACTTGAAATAAACGTGTTAGAGAAGTTGGCCGATGTGGACCCTGATTGTAAAAAGTGAGTAAATGGTTATTATTTAAAGATTTTATGGATAATTAGCCTTTGCACGCGACTTCACTCGCGTTAGCATATATTTGACCTATCCCTTATATCCTTTTTTTTCTAGATAAAAGGTAACTATGTCCTTTTCTGTATCCCTGACAACGTGTATGCAAAATTGTATGATGATCTAGTTAAGGAGTGCAAGCGTAATAAACAAACAAACTCACTTTTCTATTTATAATATAGTTAGGATGCAGATTGAATCGGCTTCAGGTCGACGAGTGTGGTGATATTTGACCTTGCACGTTTATATACGACGTTATTATGGCCGCTGATTGGCAAACCGCCAACGAAGAACTCGATGTCAACTCTCCACACATAAAAATACCGACCTTTGCTTGCTTCTTGAAACTTTCCTAATTCTCATCCGACTACGCTGGACTAATAATAATATAAGCCTTAATCAGACACTTACTGTAAACAGTATAACATAAATCTTAATTATTTCAGTAGATCGTTTTCGACAACATTGGCAAAGGGCTCCTCTATTTCTTTAAATTCTGTTTTCTTTAAGGCTTTCCTAGTCCATGGTTTTCCTTACTATTGTTTATATAATTTTCCTATCTTCGAAACAGTTTTCCTTTTTTTGTTTAGTGTTTTTGGGTTACCAGAAAACAATAATTTTTTGTTTATTTTTCTGTACCTCTTATGAAGATAAGTGTACCAATTTAGTAATTACACGAATCGCTTTTATTTTTAATGCTTGACTATCTTAAAAATTATTGTATATGTTTTTTTCAGTTTGTGCGTAAAAATGTTGGATTGGTTCGAATACCACGGGCACATGTGCATCGCATTCGAAATGCTCGGGCAGAGTGTGTTTGACTTCCTGGTGAGTAACGATTTCACGTTTGGTTTAATGATCCCCATAAAAATAACATTTGAATTTCCTTTGCAGAGACTTGATACTCATTAAAGTGAATTCAGTGATATTAAAATTAAATAGGTATCCGCGATCGGTCGTTGTCTTTTAAAAGTGACTCGAACTTTTTTATTACTTGCTATAAAATCATGTTTATATCCCTAAATGAAAGTTGAAACGTTACGTATTGGTTTAAAAGTACGAATCGAGTTTGTTGTTGCATTATAATAGTAATCCTGCTTTGCACATATTGTTTATTATTAAAAAAAATCAATTCAATAATTGCCCAATATGTATTTTACCAAAATAACTGTTTAATTATTTTGATAAAATACATATTCGGTAAAAATTGACTTTTAAAAATCAAAATAAATAATCAATCATATGAAAAATGGTATTTTATGGCGATCGATTGACGAGTATAGAAATGAACATATTACAATAACATCTAGTAGCGAGTGATAATAATGTAAATAACCTTGTCCATAAATACACTCGGGTATGCCAGCTTTCATGGTGCTAGGTGAAATCGTATTTAAGGTTATCAATGGCTCATATAGAAATGGCCATCCTTATATACTAGTGATCGGCGAGTCTAATACATTATTTTTCAAGTTTCAATATAAAGGGAAAAAAACAATTTCTTGCTAACATTAAAGTTTGTTAATATCTAGGCAACAAAAAAAAATAGAAAACCGTTTAAGAAACAGAGAAGGAAGATGTACTTAAGGTGTTTTGTTTCTGCCTATTTATATATAGAAAATACAGATTATAGTCAGGTCTCTAACAAAAAGAAAATGGTTCATTATTTATTATTAAATTGTTAAAAATCAACTATAGAATAAATTGATTTATTAAAAGATATTTTAATACTGTTTATATCGGGTTTTCCAGAAGGACAATAACTATCAACCGTACCCGTTGGAGCAAGTGCGTCACATCTCGTATCAGCTGATATACAGCGTGCTCTTCCTGCACGATAACAAACTGACCCACACGGACCTCAAGCCAGAGAACATACTGTTCGTCGACAGCGACTATGAGGTCGTCAGTGTATATACTAGTTCTAAGAAGGTAAACCAAACGATTGGTAATTGAACATTGCGTGAATGAACAAATGAAATGAATGTGAGTGAATGAAAAGATGATACAATTTGTTTCATTTCAAAATCGAGCAAGTCCAGTTTAACTTTTTAGCTTTTTTTTTTTTGTTTTTTTTTTTGTATTATAGGGGGCAAACGAACAGGTGGGTCACCTGATGGTAAGTGATCACCGCCGTCCATAGACACTAGCAACACCAGGGGAGTCGCAAGTGCGTTGCCGGCCTTTTAATATATGTGGGCCTCCGGTGCTCTCACTGACCGAACGAAACGCAACAGTGCAAGCACTGTTACTTCACGTCGGCTTTCTGTGAGAGGGTGGTACTACCCCGGGCGAGCCGACCCATTCATTCTGAAACCAGTAATAGTTTCAGCGTAGCTCTACCACCTAGAAAACCTAATATACTATATTTTATACACCTTAAAGTAAATCCGAGAATATTTTATGTCTTAATATTTATTGTAGACACACGACTTGCGTCGCGTAAAGCGCAGTGACGTACGTCTGATTGATTTTGGGAGCGCAACTTTCGACCATGAACACCACAGCACCATAGTCTCAACCCGACACTATAGAGCACCTGAAGTCATATTAGGTGAGAGAGGTCTTTACGTTATGTCTAACCATTTTAAAAATAACCCGTTGAAATATGTAATAATTTTAGTTCCAAATGATAAATTCAATTGGTGTATAAAATATTTGTAATTATTGTAGCCGAGGTTGTCGATTTCCTTTTACTTTTATTTCTATTTTTATTACCTCAGAACTCCACCATTTATAAACCGATTTAGATAATTCATATCTTTTTTATTGGAGAAGAATATTTTCATGGGGTCCCATTTTCATTTTATTGGCATTGGAATCTTGGATTTTGCAAATAAACAAGGGGGTACCCTTCAGTTGAAGTCGTATTTTATTTTATGTTAAAATTTTATACTTATTGATATTTTATAAGCTTTAGTATTTGCATCTTTACTTGATATTTTGTGACATACAACTTAAGATAGTAAATTGCTGAACTAAGAGCTTACTAACTTTCAAGTGGTGCTATTGTAGTAAAAAAATGCCCTATTATTATCACTTATTATTATATTTCACACAGGAGTTTTATATAATGTAGACGAGTAAGACAGTTGGATTTTTGAAAATCTTTTCCCTGGTCAGATCAAAATTAGGTGGATCCCTTAGATGTTACCGATCGAAAATCCCATTGAACACATGGCTACTAATATACATTAATTAATTTCAGAATATATAATAATATATTAATTTCAGAGTTGGGTTGGTCTCAGCCATGCGACGTGTGGTCAATCGGCTGCATAATGTTTGAACTGTACCTCGGAATCACACTATTCCAGACGCACGACAACAGGGAACACCTCGCCATGATGGAGAGGATCCTTGGATCCATACCTTACAGGTAACATTAGAAATATAAAAAGAAAAATGATATAATTATAATATGAAATAACTAGCAGGCCCGGCGGACGTTGTCCTGCCCTGATAATAAAAAATGTATATTTATAAGCATTGAATGCTTAAGGTGACGAATATATTTTATTTGATAAGGATTAATCCTGTATCCGTCTAAATAGCCTTCTAATCATATGTGATCATTTTTAGAAGATAGATGAATATAGTAAGCTATCCTAAAAAAATAAGTATATGCCATCATAATATTTTTTGTAGATCTGTAAAAGAGAAATATCTCAGTATGCATTGTTTCGTTATATCTCAAAGGGATTAGGCAGCGTTTTCGACGAAAGCTCCCAGGCGGCTTGACTTTTTCTGATGCTTTCAACAATTATCATCATATTTCAATCAATTTACAAAAAAAAAACCTTGACAAATTATATATCTAAAGCCCTCCCTGTGAATTACTCTATCTATTAAAATCCGTTCAGTAGTTGTTGAGTATAACGAGAACATGCAGACATACGCTGCGGACGACGTTGTATTATAATATGTAGTGATATTATGTAATGAAGAAATATTTTTGCTATTTAAATAACGTTCCGGTATTATTACTAAGCACATTTCTTTTATCTTCAATTTTCGACAAAACTTAAATGAACCGTGTGAAAATGACATCTATTGTTTACACTTTAGCAAGACTATGTATATGATTTATTTAAGTACGACGTCGTTAATTCTAATATTTAAAAATAAGACGGTTTTTTTTTACCTAAAAATAAGACAATAGATGTACCGAGTGAGTTAATGTTGGGAACCATGTCATTAGACTACTTTTGTGTTTGAATTTTGAAACTGTATTTACTATTTTGTTCCAGAATGGCACGAAAGACAAAAACAAAATATTTTTATCATGGTAAATTAGACTGGGATGAAAAGTCCTCTGCGGGTAGATACGTCAGAGAAAACTGCAAACCATTGTTGGTGAGTTGTATGTTCACTTCAAATTCTTCGGTTTTTTTATTGGAACTTTTCCAGTTTTTAAGTATTTTAGGAACTGCTAGTGTAGATTATATTAAATTGAAAATTTCTGAAAACTTTCAATTATTAGTAGAAAATATTTTTTAAAATTAAAGTTCCATATTATAGAATGGAAATAACTTTGTAGGGAAGTACTTTCGGAATAATCCCGGGAAATGTAGTTTAGAAAGTGTTAACATCCACGATAAAACTTTTTTCTTATAATAAGTACACATATCAGATATTTCACATAAGTCATAGGAATGTTTAAAAAGTGTGAAGCTTATTTCTATTTAAAAAGTGTAAAATATTTTATCATTAGTATGTTGATTTACGCGTTTCATGTAAGAAGATAATGTATCAGACCGCCATACAGCTGCAATAACATGAGTGCAAATTATACTGTATATACCTTGTCCGGATATACTTTGACCGGTAATAAATTTATAAATATAAATACAAGGACTTTTAACTCGATTAAAACTTTACTCGGAAACATAGGATAAAATTAAAATATAATTGACACAAGACCTTGTTAATATAATAGTACTGTGAACATAGACGAGTCTTGACAATGTCAATCTAAAATAAAGTTATGAAATATATATTAATTACTTTATGAATGCGTACATAATTATAACCTGCATTTTTCTTCTTTCTTCGATTTAAATTTGAGTTTTAAATTATTCATTTGAAAAAGTAAGATGTAAATGTAAAAAAAAAAATAGAGAAAGATTAAGATTGATGTTGACGAAAGGATGTTATGCAGAAGATAATACACCTCGCTACTAACTTCACACGCTAGCGAACGTATCCAAATCATGTAACCCGTACAGGGCCGGAGAGAGATCTTCAAAGCAACACGCTTGTTTACAGGGAAGGTGGAGGAAGGGGGTGGGTTGTTGTCACGTAGTCAATCTCGCGCTTTTTCGAGCTGTAATCAAATATGGCACGTAGTATTTAGGGGTTCTAAAACTAAAAGGTGTCTACACTGATGCACATATATCGGGAAGTGTCAGGTGTTCGAAAACTAACACTTTGTAGTGCAGTGCGATATAATGATGTACGATCGACTATACAATGCATTCATTAAAAGTTATAAGGATTCCCTATCAATGCAAGCAATACAAAAATGATAAAAAATCGTATTTATGAATTACTACATGAAAAATAGAGGCGGGGGAGGGAGGGTGGTGTCTTTTCATATACTAGTCACAAACGGATCACCTTACATCGTCTTATTACCTCTATAATATTAAGATATTATAGAGATTATTCAAAGTAATAATATTAGATATAATTATTAATAATATCAATTATTATTAACTTTGTAATATCAAGATATTATAGAAATAATTAAATTAACAATGTATTATTCATTTAATAATCTTTATAATATCTTAATATTATAGAGTATAGAATTTAATTTGTATTGCTGGCATGGATGATATATTATTATGACAGTAAAATTTAGTGCAGTAGGGAGTGAAGTTGGCGTTGCGGTCTTGATTATCTTCTAATTTGAAATGCATGTTACTTATCATCTACTTATTGATAGATTACCCTTCTTCTAAATATTTTGAGTAATATGTGTGAGGTTTATAGTTTTTCTGGAATATTCTCGGAAGTTTTCGATGAGTTAGAGTGAAGTGATGGTGTGTATTGTTGTGTGTGATCAGAGGTACCTGCAGAACAACAGCGAGGAGGCACGCCACCTGTTCGACCTGATCGCGCGCATGCTGGAGTACGAGCCCTCGCAGCGCATCACGCTCCGCGACGCGCTCAAGCACCCCTTCTTCAACAAGCTGCCGCACAACCAGAGGCTCGGTCAGTCTGCACCACCATCACACTTGTACAAATATATACTGGCTTCTGCTACTACTACACCTCATATTGAGACTCAAGCACGTACGACTGAATAACACATATATCGGCTCAATTATAGCCGACTTCAAAACAGAGAAGATTCTCAGTTTAATAGAAATTTTATTTATGGTGGTTACCTCGGAACTATGTCATTTATAAACCGATTTGGAATTTTTTAATATTCCCTATATTGGAAAGGGAATATTTTATTTCCATTACTATTGAATCTTATATCCCAAAGAAATGGAAACTCCTCAAAATCGCATAGGAAATGTAGAGTGATTTAGGTTTATGACAATCCAAGACTAAGTAGTCACCTAACTACAGTCAAGGACGATCTATGTCCTGTTTTCAAGCGTTACAATATTACGCCTCGGATTACAAATTACTACATTTTTACAATAATGCTTTTATCAAAACTACACGTGTAAATTACGAGCTAGAAATGATATTTCACACTTAGGTGCTTCTCGTCAATAACTTAATGCAAATGTGGTCCAATGACTCTAATACGAATGAAGAAGTTAGAATATGAGAAAATAATAGATTATGATGTTCGAATTAAATCAAAGATATGTGTTTGAAACCCATTTGAAAAAAAAAGAGAAATAAATCACTGTTAAAAAAATATTTGAAAAGACAGCTTTGTTGTTAACATTAATTTGACTAATTATTGTACCGTAATTTCTATTTTACTGACATATAATACAGCCGAGAAAACATTTAACAATTTAGCAAAAATGATGTCTTGTAATTAAAAAATACATGTTTATACAATTTAGAATTCGTGTAATTATTTTGGTAAACGTAATTTATTAGAACTTATAAAAAAGTTCTTGTAGCTTGTGAGCCTGTAGACTTGTAACGTTTGACTAACAGGGCAAAGACGCCTGTCGGTTATATTATTTGTTAAAATGTTATATTGTCAATTTTGTAATTAATTCATAGCCGTATTGCAATTCACGAGCAGTCGGTGATATATCCAGAAACCAAAGGTTGCTAGCAATATAAAAACATGTTACAGTGACTCAATTTTGTGGCATTTCTGGATTTGAATGATTTCAGTACCTAGAGTTGCGTAGAGGTTTGCAGGCTGGCATTATAGTGATGACCGGCGATGGATTATAGATATCTGAGTGGTCGCCGTTGTTTTTCACTATGCTGACATGTTAGGCGCAGTGCTGTCGCTCGTTACAAATAAAAATGTTTCGGGTTTTATAATAATTGATTTTACTACAGGACCCCCATGTGTTGATCTGACAAGTGATTTTTTTTGTTATAGGATACCAGTTTACAAGGCCATCATACCTTAGGTCAGGCCCAATTCACAGCTCTTAGACGCTTAAAGCTTTATCTATACTTTTATTTAAAACACATGTTACGACATGAAAATTTTATAATTCGTTCGTTTTCGATTCATAACTTGTGATTTTTTTTTGTTAGTGGGCAGTTTTATTTTGCTTACTGTACGTATTTCTGTTATCTGTTACAATACTTGTTTTTTTTTTTATAATTTTTATATGTGTAACTAAGTTAATGTATTATATTGCAAGTCGAATCTCTGAAACACGTATTGTAATTTTGATATATAAATTATAATAATTTTCAACTGGCGGTACTTTCAATAAAATAGAAGAGATTCGCTCGCATCACTTAACCGAATGTATTTTATTTAATTAATTAAAAAAACGTGTGCAACTCATTTACACGTGGTAAAAGTGAAAACTTCTTTTATCGGTATATAAATAATTAGACTTTGTTTTTTTATATTAATACATTGTATTTATGATTTGATTTCGCACGTTACATGCGTGATCGTCTATCTCTCTTTATGAGCAATTTATCCATCCTATTTGCGTTCGATGCACTTAAAATTAAAACAGAATTTATTCTCATATCGATGAATTAAGTTTCACTTTAAAAATAAATAGTAATGTGTAGTGTAATGAGGGAATTTCAGCATTGGTGTAATTACAGGCAATGACCGCGCGCGGTGCAACGGGGAGAGCTCGGGGTCCCGCGAGCGATCGCATTCGCTCAGCAGGTGAGGAGGTCCCGCCCGCGTCGCAACCCCACGTGAACGCAGCCCCGGACCCCCGGACCATCAGACCCCCCGGACCACCCGACCCCCCGGCCCGCTCCGGGCTCGTAAACTAGTTCAAGTGCTATACTAGCGCAGGTGGACGCTCCACTAAACCTATGATGAACTTGTACAGTGGTTATGATATGTGATAAGTGATAATTATTTTGTCGAACACTTCTAATAAATCTAGGTCTTTGTTGTGAATCGGTACTTCTCAATTTGTATTTATAATGTAATTTTATTGTACGAAATAAAGACTGTTAGTCTGAATTTGTATTATTTGTATGTCCATTATTTGGTGAACAATTAAAACAACGTTGTCCGAAAATTTCAGATTTATTTCAGATATACAATATATTACATCGATTCTTTGTATGAAAACACGTTAAGTTAATTTAAAAGACAAATGTCTGAAATCGAACAAAGCATAAATGTATATGAGATTTCGAAATATGAGGCACAATTTTTAATAAATTACACAATTAAAACAAAAGGTTATGTATTATAATTTTAAAATCAGTAAAGTTTTACATAGATTATATTTTAAGTACACAATAACTATCAAATATTTTTGGAATGATGAATAGTTTTAGTTAGATTACTTGGCAATACTATAAATAACTTCACTCTTTAAAAAATGCATTGTTATTATAATAGATAGCAAAGAAGCGAAACTTATATATACTGTACATAAAAGTTTTAAATACATTTGAAATTTGGTATTTTAATCTCATGGGCTAAGTAATGTTTTGAACAAGCCTTCTCCTTCATTTTATTTCATAAAAAATACCGATTTCAAAAGTTATAGTAACATTTACGAACAAGTACTAGCAATTCTAAATAAACACAAATGAAGATTTATTAAATTCAAAACCATAGGTAATAACATTTCACAATAATTTGAACCGGTGACAGTTTTATTCAAAGATAAGTATAATATGAAAAATAAAGTAAAAATTTTACAACGCTATTATTAAAAAGTCATAATATTCATTATCTTCAATTTCTAACAACTGAAAACAAAACTAAGCAACGATATTATTAATCAGAACCTGTAACCATTTTAAGAAAATAAGAAAAAATCTAGTTCATGGAGATTGTAAAGCAGTAAAAATAATGCAACTTGAGCATTTGGAAGTGATCTAGTCATTTGCATAACTGTCCGATGGTACGTAAAAAAGAAACAAACGGTTTGTGTTAGGTACTTAACGTATTCAAATTTTTCTGGGTAAAAACTGTCAATATGGCCGGCCACTCCTTCACGAATATAAATATAACGAACTCATTATAACATTTTTTTAATAAATAAATATTAACACCATTTTAAAATAATCCTGAGCCCATATGAAATAGGTGTTATTGCCCAAGACAAAAAGTTGATTATGGATGATTTAGAGCATATCAACGCGAGGATGTTCCTCCGGCCAACCATATACAGGCGGTACTGCCGGGACGTAGTTATAGTCGTACATTTGCGCTCGAATGAACGCCTCCGTGTCCAATGGCTGCGGTTGCACTGACGCTTTCCCTGAAAATAGAACGTTTTACAGACGATCTCGAATTAGAAACTAAGTGCATTCAACGAAGAATAATATATTTTCGTATTACGTGAACTATTTGTTTTCTTAGGATAATTTACCAAATTCTTCAGGTAAAAGTCGCAATTACTGTTAGTGTTTTATCAATATTAACTATAATATCGAAGGTTTCATAAGGTATGCCGTTTTACACTACATACAAAAACAGCAATAAAATCTAAACTAATTTGTATTTTATATATTGCTACGCACGGGTGTAACGTTATAATCTCTCGTCATAAATGACCAAACGATTGTACACTTTGACGTTTACATAATGACAGTTTATCAAGTAAAAAAAAGCTTCGTAAGTCTTGTCAACCTTTCACCGAATTTCTAAAATATTTTTTGCATTGATATGCCGTAAAGCTTAATTTTGATCAAAATTGCCCAATTAAGTACATTATTTATATGAAAAAGTTTCGAAAATGTTCAACTTTCTATTTTTTTATGTATCTCCAATAAATATTTTGTACTTGATTACAATATGTCGATTTGTCTCTGCTTTCTATAATATCATGGCCTATTTCGTCTACGAAAGACGATTTACACAGCGTTATGAAATGTTTTTTCATGGCTATATAACCCAATACGAGAGTGTCAGCCTCGCCCGCAGGATCGGCAAATCAATATCGAGTCTGGGGCCGATTGGTCATTTCTTGATGACGTCTACAATATGATAGGTACATATAGACTTTTCGATGAAATTCAAAAAATGTTAGTGAAAACCATTTCTACAGTTTAGAAAATCTAAGTTCACATAAAGACACAGCTAATCCGTTTTTAGAGCGTCAATTAATTAACCTATATTTAATAAATACAGATATTTTGCAAAATACCTATGCAGATAGATCTTTCGAAGTGTTGTCTATATATTGCTGGAATCTCTCGAAATGTAAGTAAACGATTTTACTATCAGAAGCTTAAACTAGATGAATTCTGCTCCAAATCAAGAAAGGCTTCGAGATTTCTACTAAAGGCTAGGCAATTTTATCTATGCTTCAGGCTCGGTGAGGTGATAAACGGAAATTTAATTAGTAATATAATAAATACATTTAACAAATAAATATTAAAATGGAATTTGCACAGAATTCAAACAAAATAAAATTGAACGAGGTTTATTAAATTTAGGGCAACTTATTATTGGAATATAACTATTATATTACAAACCATATATGTAGCTATAATGTAAACTATTTGATAATTTGCTAGTACAGTACAGAAATCGATTTAATGACAAATGAATAATTTATTCGCGAGATTCTGGTAATTTTTGAATGAAATGCACTTTAGGGATAGCTGCTTTAAACAGAAACCATAAAATAATAGGTGAAAGTACATACCAGTCGCATAGGCATGTTCAACAAGCTTCTTAGCTATTCTAACAGAACAGTTCTGTATTTCTTCGAGCGGTGGGTACAGGCTTCCGTGATCTAAGTCATCTTGAGACACGATCTCGGCCAGTGCCTGAAATGTTAAAATGTGTAAGAAAATGACGAATAACATAAAATAACACCCAGAGATACGCGTCTTACAATAACAAGACTTCACAATACCTTACAATAAAATTAGACGGATCTATTTGAAACAATGTGACATAAATACAAGAACAATAAAAAACAAAAAGTCTAAGTAATAAGTGCAAACCCCACTTTTTTTATTCATATACGTTAAGGCGGGAAAGCATAACAAATTCACATTCCCATTTATATTATTAGTAAAGTTAAGGTCACTGATCACTCACATTTCAGATGAATCAAACTAACCATCATATGTTAAAATTTATCAAGTCGTTTACGCTTTAAGTATTTTATGAATACGTTATAAATCCTAGCAAGGAAAAGTACATATAAAAAATATTACAGTACCTCAGCAGCAAGCAACATAAAGTCATCGGAGATGTCAACGATGCCTGCGCAGATGATGCCGAGGGCTAGCCCAGGGAAGATGTAGGAATTGTTTCCTTGACCGGGACGCAGTATCCGACCATCTTTAGTACGATATTCTGGGAACGGTGAGCCCGATGCGAATATAGCACGATCCTGTACAAAGGTAAGGTATTTAAAGAAATTCATTACTCGCCGACCTGTTCCTGTAGCACGTGAATGAGGTCCAAAAATTATTCATATATTGTAAAGTTTTAGAATCATGCAGAGTTTTATCACACACGCATAGTATTTTATTTCCGCGTTCTTTTTCAATAATAAGTTACCCTAAATTTAATAAACCTCGTTTAATTCTATTTTATTTTAATTCTGTGCTAATTCCATTTTAATATTTTACTATCTTTTATATAGCACGACTATTTTGGTATGGAGTACCTTTTAAATCATATATGCATATTTTTTATAATAGGCAAATGTCACACATTTTTTTTATATAGTCAGTTTTCCTATTATAAATATATTTTGTGATACATGTTGATATTATTATATTATAAATTAATAAATAAGTTCAATTAGGATATACCAGTGATCTGTTTATTTAAGTACATTTAAAATATATTTAATACATTTCCTCTCATCAAAAATTAAAACGAATGGATTAAGCGCCTTCTGTTACTTACTGGTTAATTGTATTTGAAAACACATTGTTTCAGACATTGGTAAATATTATTCTACTTGTCTAAGGCGACTGCAATGCTTTCGTCTTTTGCTTGTTCGACATTTTTTGTTAAGATGGATTGAGCTAACGTTCATAAATATAATTTAAAAACAATATTTACGTCTGTGTTACTGTAAGCCTCCTCCGCGGTGCATTCTGCTTTGCTGGTGGGATTAGAAAGAGCAAAAATAACTGGTCTATCGTTACAGGCACCCATTTTTTGAAGAATTGCCGGAGTGAATGCACCGCCTATTGCAGCTGCGCCTGTGTGCAAAAGAAACGAAATATTGATCTTCTTTGTGAAAAAATGCCTGTGAATATATTAACATGTTCTTGATAGAAAAGTATGATAACAAACAAATTTGTATCATTAGACTTAATTTTTTCAGTGGTTCCTAGCATACATACATACATAGCATTTCCAAATAAAAAATCAATGCTTAGGTATATATCTATATACCTAAATAGTTTATTATAATATAAAAATAATAAGTTCTTGATGATCATTAGGAATTATTTGTAAAACATGAAAAAATGACCGACAAAAGAAAAAATGAAATATATTGGAACGTACATAAATAATTACAACGTTCTTTAATGGCCGAATAAAACAAATCAATATTCGTTCTTACCAATAAGAACCGACTGGTCTTATCAAATCGACGACCTCGGCGAGTGTGCGCACCGGAGGGTGGTCTTTTGCAAACTTTTCCTTGTGCTCGTTGAGGCCGCCTTCTGGCCTGTTCTTAACTATGAGGCCTCTCGAGTCAACCATCCAGATCCGGCCGCGCGCCTCCGCGTCTGACGTACCCTCTTCCTTCATCGCCATCACGCACAGCTCCGCAATACCTAGTGAAGCCTGTAATTGTCATGTATCATTAATCTTATGCTATCTATCATCGGACAAAATAATTTTTAATAAAACTTGAACACGTATGGAATACATAAACTTCTTCGTTTTTAATTTTCTTGCATCATTATCCAATCATGGGCTATGTTCATAATTCAGAGTCTCCAGTTCATAAGAAAATTATTCAAACAACTTCAAAGTTACACCCGAACCATTAAATTATTTCATACTAGTACGTAATACAAAATAACCATTGCGTTATCATGTACTAGTACGTAACACAAAATAACTCAGTAGCCCGAATAGACATACAACAAAGCGATATAATAAAAAATTGATAATATAATGGGATGAAGGTACCTGCTTTACACTAAATGTGTGAGAATTACATTTCAGTTACCTGTCTACTGGCAAACTGAAATAAGCTAATGGGTATGCAAGTTCACCGAATAATCTTCTTTGGTTCTCGGACCGTTCAATCTTTCGTTGAATTAATTTTTGAACAGAAGTTTAAAGGTTCGTTGAAATTAAAAAGTATATAACATTATAAAATATTGTAAAATCGGATGACTAGTAAAATTAGTGTCACCTCTCCGGCGCCCTGGAACACGATAACGTTCTGTGAGAGTTTTTTGCCCGTGATACGCAGACTCGCAATCAAACCGGCCACCGCAACAGCTGCCGTCCCTTGGATGTCATCGTTAAATGTGCAGTATCTTGAAAATGGAGGAAACTATTAACTATATAAACTCGGTTCAGAGTACGGAAGTAATCGAGTTGTAAACACAATTATAAGCGCATTCGAACATTCACTTTTCAATGGCAGTTATTATCTTATATCTTGTAAATAAATAAAATAATAGAGGTCTACCTTTGTGCGCGCATCATGCAAAAAATACTGGATAGCTATTGATCTTTTTTTTTGTTTTACATCCTAGACACTTGGTTCTAATCTAGAAGAAATAAAGCATATTTTTGCCTTCTATTTTGTATGTTTTTTCTTCAATACGAAGACGCAATTCTTCAGACGCAGTAGCACATATACCAGCTAGTACTTAATAACCGTGTTGTTTATTAGGAATTAAATATATCATAATTATATATTAAAAATATACACACAAAGATACAAACTACATTTTTTGCCAATAGAAAAACAAGTAACAATGTATAAAACATATTGCCGTGTAAAGAAAGAGAACACATTTTCGCAATATTAAATTTATATATATTCGGGATCAAGAAAGACAGTGCATATAATAGTTATTTTTTTCACCTTTGCGCTTCTGTTCTAAAATTACAGTTATAAAACAAGTTAAAGGTACTTCGCTAAATGCCCAGGTTTATATACTTCAACTCTTCGAATTTGTGTCTTTGTTAGATACACATACATAATTTAAAATAAACTTTTTTGCAAGGCGTCAGTTATAATTATCCACAACATAATATATACGCATACGAATAATAAAATCTTTCGTCCATCCAAAGATTTATGCAAGAAATGTCCATTGTCCAAAACGATCAATATTGCGCTTTTCGCATTCTGCGTATACTTGTAACCTTAGCAGGCTTTGGGTTGACCTTGTGAAAATTCTACCGACTGTCGGGCCTGGCGTGTGATTTTCGTTCCAGAACTCCTCACCACAATTGGTCATCAGTTCTATGAATAATATGCCTCACACATTGCTACATAAATTTAGCAATTTTAATGCTATCCCATGATGGCTTTAGTTATTGTGAATTCTTCTGATTAAATTATGATTTGAAGTAAAAGAACTCTGAGCAAATCCCTCTTCGTTGCCCTTGAGTATAATTAAAATTTCTTGTAATATCGTATAGGATTCATGTAATTTAAAAAATGTTGAACAAAATTAAGTAACGCAAATATTAAAAAAAAATGCCCGAATGTCATACACTAAGGTAACAGAAATAAACAATAAAGATAAGTGATCTTGACACGAATGGATTACTGAAATTGGTTGTACTCACTTGCCACGATACTTTGCGAGCAGCCTAAAAGCGTTAGCATTGCCAAAGTCTTCAAACTGTATGAGACAATTCTGTCCGAAGCGTCTGACTACAGCCTGCATGAACTCCTCTATGAACTCATCGTACTCTACGCCACGGACGCGCCTCTGTCGCAGCCCAATGTACAGCGGATCGTCCAGCATCGACTGAGTGTTGGTACCAACATCTATAACAACAATATAAAACCGTGAGAACGTTCTTGACTAACATTATTCTTGATATTTTTATATTGGTCTATTGTGTTGTCTTTTTGATCATTTAAATTTAAGGCATGATGAGAAAATCCACATAAAAAAAAATGATAGAGATCTACGGTTGTGCATACATGACACAAAAACTGCTGGATAGATATCGACCAAATATTTGTAGTTATAAACAGGAAATCTGCATATTTTCTGGCATTTACACGATAGTATAAGATATTCTGGAACATCACAAAAAAAACTGATATGCTAAATGTGTAGCCGACAAAAGATTTTGAAAGGCTTACCTAGTGTGATGGGAAGACACTGATGCGGTTTGATCCCCGCGAGTGCGGTGTAGAGAGCGAGTTTCCCCACGGGTATGCCCATACCGCATGCCCCCAAATCACCTAGGCCAAGAATGCGCTCTCCGTCTGTCACCACGATCGCTCGCACATCCGTCTCAGGCCTATTATAGATTTAAAATATTGAATCTTAGGGCTTTATTAATTTCAGTGATTAATGTTAATTATTTTACCGATATTTTATAAAAAAAAAAACCATTTCCGACTTCTGTGACCCTGTTGCTAATGAAAGCAAATTACATTATTGTATGAAACGTGATATTTTTTATTATTTTTTTATGCATCAAGAAGCATATTGTTTTATTGCAGTACGATAAGTTGCATCGTATCTAATAATACGCTTAATGTATTCCAGAAACAACGACGAGCGTCAACAGAACTATAATCCATAATTTTGGAATTAAGTAAATTATCTTTATTTGGTAAAAAGACTTCAATAATATGAAACCCAAAAAATTAATTATTTGTGGTCCATTAATTTTGTTATAAACGGCATTCTTGTTGCCTAAATGTTGTTCCTTTACGGGCCTGTCTGTAGAATCATATACTCACCAGTTCTTTAATACATCGTATACGTGTCCCTTGTCGTTAATAGTTATGAATAGTCCACGAGGGCGACGGTATACCAGTCCGTATTTCTGACAAGCGAGGCCCACTGTCGGCGTGTACACGATGGGCATCATCTCGGCCACATTTTCACCAACGAACCGGTAGAACAAGTGCTCGTTGCGATCCTTTAATCGGAAACAAATATAATACAATAATTGTGAATGTATCGGTCTTAACACTTTGGACACGATTGACACTAACCAATAAAATATTCTTCTATCGAACTGCATGAATTTAATTTTATAAATGCGAATATGAGTTTGTTTGTTATACCTTCACGCCTTAACTGCTCATCCATTCATCATGAAATTGTGCATACACGTTCTCAGGTGTACAGAAAAGAACATAAGAGTACCTATCATCCAAAATAGTACTGTTCCCGCAGGATAGGTCAAATCTACATAAACAGGTTGGAAGTCGCGGACAAAACTACTGTATAATAATGTAAATCATTATAAACATAAAAATGTGCTCGACCTACAATCACGCTTGAACGCCTAGACGGGGTTTTATTTATACTTTGTTGGTTAGCGTTTTGAGTACAATCCCATCTGGTGTTAAATGATGATGTGGTCTAAGATGGTAGTCACGTTAAACCTAGAGGGAGACTGGCTCTCAAGTGCATCTGCCGAAATACACCAACAGATGCTTGACCACAGATTCCCAACTTGAGGGTGGTAGCTAGCCAGACGGACTTAGAAAAAGCTCTACCACCATGCTATGGTTTCATCACATTATTTCCTTCACCGAAAGGACCGACTCCGTTCCTAGAATTACGTCCTTCGATGCTGTGTCCGAAGACATTACCAACTGAGCCATCATTGCTTCAGAACTAATGAACTAGTGTACAAGTCAATTATGTTCTGGATACTTTTAATACATGAACTATTAACCGCCAATAGAGGCGACCTAGTTTTCTTTTAGATTACAATAGTATAAAATTTTATAATAATAAAATACAGTCTAGCGCCATCTAGGAGCGAGTTATAGTAAAACGGAGAGCACAAATACTTTTACCATGAACAAAATAATACTTAGGTGTTCCAACATCTATTATTAAATATCAAACCCTGGAGTGCATGTGTTCCTAATTCTTCACGTACTAAACGATTTGACCGATTTTGATGAAATTTTCTTCGTATTTATGGAGTCATCTGGATAGTTCTTAGTTTTCGCTGGATCCGGTAGATGGCGCGGTCGGCGACATTTACATATTTTTAGATTTTACGACCACGGTTTGTTTTTTTATTTGTCACATAAAAACACAAACAAAAAATTTCCACTTCGCAACACCTATCGATACTTTTTAATTCAATATTTAAAACCTACTAGGTCGACTAGTAACTATATAGTATAGTTAAATTGTTTAATTTACGGCGAGGTAATCAAAGGGGTAACAGATAAAACCTATTTGTTACGATTACCCTGTAATTACTCACCAAAAGTCCCATGAGATAAATATATTTGTTCAATGGGTTCTCGTATCTTTCAATAGACAACTTGCACAGCTGAACTTGCTCTTCTTGAGACTTGACCCTGGCAGGGAGCAGCCCGTGGATGCCGAGAGTCTGACGTTCCTCGATCGAAAACGCCATACCCTGAAATTAGATAACATTTTTTATGCATTAAATAATCGCCAGATGTGGTAAGTACTCGGATTGGTGAACGCCTGAGAACACTATAGGATGTTGGCTTTATTCAGAATGGACTTTGGCAAGTAAATGGACTAAGATAGAACAATGTGCTAATTAAAAATAAATGCACTATCAAAAGTTTTTTCATTAAGTGGTAGAATATTGTTAGAAATAACCGTTACAGTAATAATTATGTTAATTTCATACGATGTCCTACATTTCCAGATGTTATCGTTGAGTTGTGATTAGATAGTGCATTGTAACACCATAGTGGTTGTCTTTTAGTGTGACTAACAAATATTTGATTATAACAATTTAAATTGCTTCAATACAGAAGTAAATTAAAATAATATCATATGAACGAAGCAAATATGCAATAATTCAATTTTGCTTAAAAAGCAACGTTTTTTACGTTATCATATATATCCAATATTTATTTATTACAACTAACGAAGTACGTTTCTTTAATAACGACTGAACGGTCTCCAATAATATTTGACATATTCGTCATAGAAGTGGACTGTATCTTCAAATCGGTCTTTAGATATTTTTTATATACTAAGTTGAATTTGCGTCCAGAAAATTGCCTATGCTAGTGGAACTAAGCTTATTAGATTATTGAGGCGTTATTTCCTTAAGGAATCTACTTGAAAATGTACACATACAATATACATTTATAGATGACAGTTATAACTTCCCCGCTTGCTATCTGAGTCACTATTTGCCTATTGTGAACAACGATGTGTCAAACGTTGAACAATATTTAAAAGTTATCCTTCCCTAGCGAGTGACATGATTTTATATACAAAACCTTTAAATTATATGTATTATATAGCTATGATACCATAACACAGCCGCCAGTTGGTTGAAAGAAACATTTGATACATTAAGCTTGTTTACGTACAAAGTGTACCTACATCTACAATACATTTAATAAGCAATAAGATAAACTGAACTTTATCCTTAGAATAAAAAAAATACCAATGAAATATGCAAATATTGCCTACGATAAATAATAATATACTGGCACTAGGAAATAACTGCTCATATCGCCGTCATAAAATCAGCTGTGAAATAACGTCATGAAGGTCATCGCTTTAAATTATGACTACGAGGACTGTTCAATGTACATTAGAATTTATACAGTTGGAATAAATCATATTTTGAAATCTTTAATTGGAAATGTTTTTTATATTACTTATAACATGACATGCTATGTACATTTCTACTCTACGCTATATTAGTGGTAACCTGAAACATTCACAATAACCACATTAAAAATATTGGGACAAAAAACAATACAAAAATAAGGATAAATCCGTTTTAGATTTAAAAAAATACTAACTCTATTTCGACCATTGCGACAGGAGGACAATATAGGCAAGATCACCAGGCATTGTCTCAAAATAATGATGTTACCAAAACAGATCATATATAATTATATTAGGCTGTTGATCGTTGTGCACTGTCGCGAAGCACCTTGTATAAGTTGGTAAAAGCGTTACCAAATATGAGGTGGGTTCGGTCACGGTACAAATCCGAAACGGTTGGTATCATCGCAACGCGAACGCGAAGCAAGGTGAAATTTCAAAAACTAAATAATTAAAATAACTATGCGAGAATATGGTAAAAGTAGTATTCTATAATATAGTATCAACATCAGTTTTCTCGTAGAGACGTAAATGAATCTATTTACGAAACTGTAACTCGTACTTAACTCGTTTTAAACCGTCGTTTGGAACGCAATAGCTTAACGTAAATTAAGGAAAACTTAAAAAAAATATATATTTTAAGAAAAATATCCATTTATTAAAAATTAGATATAAAAAATGCTAAATAAAAGTAAGTTACAATAAAATGTCATTATTGTGGTTCTACAACCGGCAGCGAACGATGATACTTTTTGGTCGAATTTCAATACATGCACGCATGTACACACTTTTTTATACAAAACAAAGTGAGGAAAAAGTCGCAAGGAGGCATAACGCTTTTTTCCTTACGGGGCGATTTCTGCCACTCGACTCTTACCGCAAGTCGCGTTAAAGAATTTCATTCCAATAAAAAAAATCAAAGTATCACAGTTGACAATAAGAAGAAACGTTTCATATATGTTAGCCCGGTGAAGCCGTAAAAGCCTATCAGGCCAATAGCGTATAGTCAGTTCGAAAACAAAATCTGGTTTGACTTGCAGAATAGCAATTCGATATCGGTGCATTCGTACCACAAAATGGTTCTACTAACAAATTTTGTCGTTATCTGCATACATTTTATAACTTAAACTGACAACATGATCGTCTGATGATGAAGAAAAGCATCGTGGACGAAATGTGAACATGAAAAATGTTCTTGTAGTATTAATATATCTGACAATACATAGAACAGTAAATTGAATTGACCAAAAGGTCGTGGGCTGACGAGATGGTTATACCCGTATATACCACCGTCTCAAGTATTATAAAATAATGAACTAATGTCGAATTATAGTGCTGAAAAATTATTAACAACAAACCCGAGAATCAACAGCAGCCAAGCACTCGGGCACCGCGTACATCTCCCTGCGCGGAGTCAACTGC
Source organism: Antheraea assamensis (assembly GCA_035772565.1). Lineage (NCBI taxonomy): Eukaryota > Metazoa > Arthropoda > Insecta > Lepidoptera > Saturniidae > Antheraea > Antheraea assamensis. The sequence goes on from JAQQSE010000160.1 coordinate 1,140,544, forward strand.
CACCAATCCCGATCCATGTTGACACTTTTACCACTTCATAATACATTAACTTCGAGATCTCAGTCTTAACACCATTAGCTAATGCTAAAAACTAAATTGACTTTTAAATTTATAAAGACAGGGTATGAAATTGTAGAATTTATTTTGCTTTTAACGCGCGAACTAAACATTTAATAAATTACGAAAAAACGTTATAATCGACTTACACACGAGAAAGATGTAAAAAATCACGACAGAAAGCTTTATTGTAACAGGAGACTGAAAATGTAATCATTTGTTTCATTTGAAAAGGCGCTGGTTCGACACGTTTTCATAATGTAATAATCTATAATATCCTATATAAAATAATATCATTAGAGTTATATTAGGATTTAAAATACACTAGTTATAGAAGCTTTTTAACTTATCCCGATGAGTACATATTTTGGATAATTGGCACAATTTTAGATTTAGTAAACTACTCCAAAGAATGTTGTAAGAATGATGAGTAATAATTATATGATGTAAAAACACTATGTACTGTATATTTAAAAATATATCGTATTCAATAAAATACTTACAATTACATTAAATAGTAAAATAACTTACATACAATTGAGCCGCGACCGATTTATGTATTTACAATACAATGTTTACAAAACTTAATACCGTTGTCATGTATTCGATATGTTCTTAATTATTTCCTACGTAAAAAAATGTTTCAGTCCTTTCATGCAAAATTGCAATGTTTTGTATTTATTTCTTATAAAATTTTATTTCTTGATTACTTTTTGCTTTAATGTATAATTATTGTACAAATAATTTCTACTCCAATCACCCACTATTAGTTGTTAGCACAATATTAAAGATATTATTTTTGTCCGTATTTACTTAAAATATATATTATATATAATTTCAAATAAACTTTAAATTTAAATGTTATTACATGACTTAATACTTTGTCACTTTCTTTAAAGTTAATATTGTAAAGAAAGAAACATTTTTAAATTTTTCAGCACGGCTGTACACTGTAACTGAAGGCGAGGACACTGCATCGTGTGTGTTCGCAAGAAATAGCTTATTATAAATTTATTAGAAGACGCCATACTTCGGTAGTTAGAACAATCAATAATATCTGTGTAATATATGGGACTAAACCCTTTAACAAAATAAAGAAAAAAAACTATAATATAATACCTACATTGCTATAGACATTTACGGTTTTGTTGTCAAGCAAATCATATAAACGACTTAATAAACCTTAACTTTTATAACATAATATGTAGATATATTTACGTAAAGAATCAAAAAGTGAAATTGATAAAAGAGATAAAATATTTTTTAGAAAGATTCTGTTATATAGTCTTAATTTGTTTTCATAAACTTCGGTTATTTCACCCTAAATTATGTAATATTGCTAACTTTTAACGTAATATAATTAAGTTATTGTGCACTCGTGAAGTAGATTTCAATCAGTAACATTGTATAAGTAATATAAATTATAATAGGATACAAAAATATCCTGATAAGTTCTAAAAAATTATGACTATTTTGTTAGAAAACCGAAGTCATCTGAAGGTGGAATAATTACCTACTCGATAATAACATTAATAACCTCCCATACTGATGATTAGCTGCCGAATTATTATAAAGAGAAAACAGGCGATTCGATAAATAGTAATAGTATAAGGCTTCATAATTAATATTAATGAGATAGATATGTATTATTGAAAACTTTAAAAACTATTATAAGATTATTATTAACTCCACGTATTCTCAGAAATTTGTCTAATTATACAAAGTCAAATAGTCATTTATCAATTTGCAGTATTTAGTCAAATATAGTAAATACTACGCAACTACTAAAATACGCAGATCTGAGTGAGGTTTCAAGGGCTTCAAATCAAGGATTTTTTTCCGCTAGATCGGAGATTTCCTCTGATTTCGTTCTTAAGGAACTTCAACAACATCAATGAATGCAGAATTAGTAGTAAATGTAGTTCACTTTTAACAATTAAAAAGATCTCGCATTCTTCTTTTCTCTTCTTATCTTACGGTTCCTTTTTTTACAGTTTTCTTTTGGTTGTGTTGATAGTTATAATGAATATACCAAAAGACTTCACAAAAGGTTTAAGCCGCTTGATTAACTCTAGTACGATAAATAGCTTTCAAAATATACTTTCTCTTGTTCTAATGTTCAGTGGTACCTAATGCGTTAGAAAAAAATTAATGGTAAACAAAGGAAATTTATTCGGTGGATGTGTAATTACGTAGAGGTAGATAAATTGCTTAAGTTTACGTGAAATGGGCTTTCGCTTGACGACCTTTATTAACCTTCAAAAAGGAGAAGGTTTTCAATACGGTTATATTTGTTATTTATATACCGATTTGGAAAATTATTTTTTTATTGGAAAGGGGATATTTTCAAATTAGCATTTGACCTTGGATTTGGAAGGTACACCAATAAACTCTTCAAAACCGAATAGGAAATGTATAGTGTTTGAGATATTGGCCAGATTTTATACAATCCCTAGAATAAGTATGTACGTAACTAATAAAGATATTATGTGACATTTTTTAAGTCGGTTTTATATTTTCTTAACATTTTAATTATATATCTATAGAGTTCCCACTAAATATAAATTTAATGAAAAAGAACGCATTCCTCATATAATATTTAACATCCCATTGTTCGTATCAAAGCTTGTACTACGATAATTAAATATAAATTTAGTTGTCTTACGTAATGGTGACTTGCATATCTAATTATGCATATCATACAAAGAACTACATTGCTTTTTATTTATTTAATGTCGTCTTATTAGAGTTTTCCACTAACAGATAATCTAATGTAAAATTAAAGTGTTCATTTATATTATCCTGTCAATTAAATTCATTGTATATTTAAGTTGAATTAATGCTTCCGGCATCAGCATCATATGTCTGGTCCACAAACTTCTACGTTATCGATTATAAATGTACCTATTCCCCGAAAATTTTAAATGTAATTATTTATTTTACTAAAAGATTTATTTATAATTATACTTATTTCTTTTATATGGAAAAGTGTGCTATGAACTTGTTTCATATTTGTTCTATTCCAATAAAATGAATGTAATGAATGGTAGTATAGTGTTTTAATGGTAAATGTCCATGGCAAAAGAAAATTTTGCGTAGTGGTTCGAAAAATATAAAAGTTTACTGTCGTTATACCGACACTTTCCCTTTCCTGTGTCCAGCTAAACTCCAAACGTTTTAAAAAAGCTGGAGGCGAATCATCTCACATTTATAACAATATAAAATAAAACCTAGATACATTAACATTGACCCGAGTAATGAATAACTACGCTTTTTGTTATTACAAAAGTCATGGACGTTTTTTTAAAACTGAACCGAGTCACGTCCTATTTATTTTATAGCAAAGGTAAAGATCATTATTAAGTTAGGTAACACGATATTTAAATAAAATACCCAGTATAGGAAAAAAACAAGGTCCGTATGTCCAAAGTACGTATACTTTGTTAAACTTAATTTATGTAAAATTTGAATCTTATTAAATTTAATATAGTTATTTACACAGAAACAAATGTATAATGGGAAAAACTACATTGGCTAAAATAATATAAAATATTGTATTATAGAGTTTTAATGAAAACAAAATATTTATATTATACATTATATATATGTAATTTAATTATATTGTCAAAAGTTTAAATAATTTCGTAATTATCATTACGTTTCATTATTATACAATAAAAATAGCATCATAGTTCTCATCGTGCCAATCGATCAGTGCGCCGATCTTACAATGAAATCTAAATTTCGGTTAAAGAAAGCGAAGGAAGATTAATTAGTATACCCCATTAGCCCTTTCCTAATACTCTCGAACTAATAATATCCTGTCGCCTAACATGTTACGGCAACTCAACTTGTTAACCTATTCTATACTTAGCTGTTATTGCCTCCAAATATAGCATTAATCAACACCACTGAGATATATTTACACAGTAGGTTCCGAAATCTATCCTAGAAGTTTTATCTGTTTCATACAATTGTTAACACATATACGTACCTAGTTGTCTGTTTTCGAATTTATTACTCGTACACTACAGCGACGCGATGTACGGATCAATTAGAGTCGCGTGTTGTCATATTGATAACACATGGTTGATAAAAACTGAAAACGCACTTTCAACGCTTCGTGGGTGTAATAATATCCGTTAAACTGACTCCCAAGAATTTAAAGAATACCAAAACATACCGTAATAGTGCAAAAACAATGAATATTCAATCTTTAAATTTTACGACCCTAAATGCATACTACGGTAAAACGCAAATTTTGTAGGGTAATTTTTATTTTAATAATAATACAATTTAGCATTTCTTAAGAGAAATTAAGTGGGCACAAATAGTAATATGATTATTACAAATGCACGTTGCATTGTTTTATCGCTTTTTGAAGTGAAACTTCTTATGACGCGGTATGGAAAAAAATTCCTCACGCGTTACGGGCATTTGTGTTACGTTATTACGCATTATGTGTTAAACGTAAGATAGGTATGTATTTGTGTGTATGTGTACTTGGGTGTAGGAGTATACCAAAATGAGTAAATGTATAGTTAAGTATTTATATTTCGGGACTTTTTATAGTATATGAGCGTTATCATATATATATAAAGTCAAAGAATTTTCCTCCACGTATACACAATGACACACGCGGTTTCTTTTTGTATATTATTTTCTAAGCATTACATCACTGAGTTTTATAATATACAAACTTTGGTTACCAGTAAGAAAACTCGTATTACTCATTGTATGTACTAATAGAATTCTTTAAATAATTAATAATTTGTTACGTATTACTTTCAAACGTGACAAGGCAAGGATATGTCGAAGCGGGGCCAGAGAGGCGGCTGCTAACCTAGCTCTTAGGACAACCAGATGTATTCGGATCAAGGCACGAGGTCGTATTAACTTCCGATCTATATACACAACAACCTTTAAAACAATAACCCGCTAAGTATTGAGCTTTAGGTACACTAGTAATACAATTCTTTTATAAAAGAAACAGGATGTTTCGAAAAGACACACGATAGAATTAAAAATTTCGTATTACAGACAATCATTTTAATCTAAAAAAATGCAACAAAAAGCCAACGTCACATGGTGTTCCCGGGCAGACATCCATCCAATTACTGACCGCACCCGACGTTGCTAACTTCGGTGACCGGACGAAAACCTCTGTTTTTAACATTCTCCCCGACACAGTGTTTACTTTCACCACTTTTCGTCACACAAAAAGGTTACGGATCAGAATTTGAAAGACCTCCGATAAGAACTTTGACTTCAAAATTTAAATATCTAATAAAAAGGAAATGCTTTGGTTTCAAATAAATAAAGTTACTTATGCAAGATATAAACTTCTGATATCGGATTAAATAATTGCAACATTCTAATTTCATTTAATTGTAATAATGACCTCATATCCTTACATATCTAATGTCTGTTTTAATTATTTAAAGTCAAAATAAAGATAAAAATAATTACCGTGGCTTGCCCTTGAAACATAGCCAAATTTTATTTTATCAAGGAATTTTATGTAAGTAATTTTGAGATGCACAATTTCGTAGTACATTATTTTGATATAGGTATCGCATAAGTTTTTTTAACCAGCGTTTACCGTATCAAAATCCGTTGCGTAATTTAAGAAAAACTAAAGTTGTAAAGACCGACTTGAAAATCGATTTTGTTTTACGTTTATAAATAGATAAAACACTTCAGACAAATCACAACCCTTTACTACGTAAAAAAATATTACGTATCTCAAGCACCCGAGAAATGTATTGATAATAACCTATCTTTCACTGAAGATATTAATATTATGAATGACACAAATAAAATGTTATATAAAAGCACTGTTTATATTGTCGAACTTTAGAAACACTCTTTATTGAATCCTTTGTTCGTAACGTTATAGGGCGTTATCTCGTCTCCGTGGCGACGTTAATCTCTCCGCTAGCGTTAACGCCATCAATATTGAGGCTTGTATGTTTTCCCATACAAAAGCCGATTAACATACACATGATGCGATACTATACTTTCTCTGTTTGCGATGGGCGGACGGTTTTATATTGATAGCGTTTGTTTTTGTCAGGATTTGTGTACTCAACACTCAAATTCGTCGGCTCAATTTTATATTGTACGCATAGTAAACTATTGTAACATTTTTTATTAAACTATTGCAACATTTTTTATGGTTTACTGGTTGCCCGCCTCGGTTTCGTTCGGGTGTATGAAGAAAATGAAACCAAATCTTTCCTTGTAATCTTGAGTACGATCATGTAATGAAATATAAATGGCAATTGATTTCTGTTAATGTTTTTGAAGAGCTCCCTACTATTTTCTGTTTCAGTAAGTTTTTTTATGAAGATTTTTAAATCCCAAATTTTTCACTCTTCCTTACGATTTTTCAAACATTTTCTTTCATGTAAGCCTTGCACTGCCAATTGCACATAACAACAAAAAAAAAACAAATAGGTGCAGCATTTCGGACATTTCGGACGTGATGCGCTTACATACATTTGGCAATTTATTTTTTTTATAGATAGAAGATTTTACTCCAATCGCACTTGATATTAAATGACGATGTGACCAAACATGATAATACGCTACACCTAACTAGAAGAACCCTAACTCTCAAGTGCAACTGTCAGAACAATCGTAAATCCGTTTGACGGAAGATTTTCCACTCAAGGGTGAGTGGGCACTAGAAAAGCTCTACTACATCTACCCTTTTTTCATGTTTTTTGTCACCGAAACTTCCGGTTTAACAAAGGTTTCGATTCTATGTCAATAGACTCAAAATTCAAATACATTGGCACTGAGATATCATTACTACTGTTGTCCTATCCACTCGTCACTTCACACTTTCTTAGACTTTCTCGTTTCAATCTTAATAGTGAAAAAATAAGTAGAAAAATACAACGCACAACCCAATATTATTCGGGCTCGGTACGGTGTGTTCATTGAAGTACAAACACTAAATAGCTATGCTCCCACCTAAATTTTGTCAATAATACATTATTAATTGTTTTTGTTTCTTGGGCCATACGTTTTTATCTGGATTTATTTTCGATTTTTTTATTATATTTATTTTTTCCATTATCTACTTGCATAGCCCCTACAGGAAAACGTAATGATATATAACATAGATAAAACTATGATAAGTTTTCCATCTGCCAGTAAAAGTTACGTGAAAATCCGTTCAGCCGTTTCAGAGATTATACTGGACAAACCACAGACACTACAATTTTATTAATATACACATATGTAACAATCATAAGAACACAATATCATACTCGACTGCATTATGGTAATTTAATAGTAAATTATATGTACTCGTGTAGATATTTAAAACACCCAGACACATAACTATTAATTATGGTCGTCATAGAAAATTCAGTGGTGTGAGGGGATCGAACCTGCTAACTTTCGCCTTAGCAGCAATGGTTAATACCACTCCTCGCCAAGACCTATCATATTAGTTGCTGCTTATACATGTATGTATACATACATATGCATGTATATCCATAAACATAACCTTATTATACGTGTAAATAATCAAAATGTCTAATTAGTATGTTTACTTTAATAAATAATGAGAATTGAATTTGATTGTATAATTATAAATCAAATAGTGAAGATAACAATATAATTTGTATAGGTCGCTATGTAGTTTTAATAAAATCAAATTACTTATAAATGCAGTTACATTTGTCGTACTATCATCAAACACCAACACGATGATGCTGTTATGTGAATTTTTATCTCTATCTGTGACGCTAATGACCTATACTTTAGAGTCATACTTAATAGAAACATTTATCGCAATGTTTATAACGTTGTAAGCGTTTTGGAAAACATTTCAATTTAAATATTATCTATCTAAGTTATGTTCTATAATTTAACGGCGAAAGTATAAGTGGTAATTATTGCAACAACGAATAATGTAAAGGATAACTATATCTACATAATATGTGTAGTGTTCGGATACCGCGTCTATTCATGTAGGTTCAAATTCCGGTGAATAAGCCAGAGCTCTCGGTGAAGAAAAACACTATGATGAAACCAGAGCATGGTGACAAATAAGCTCGCCTAACTAGCTACCACCTTCAAGTAAAAAATATGTCGCTAAACACCTATACATATTATGTTCCGGCAGGTGCACTTCAGAGCCACTCCCACTCTAGTTTTAGCGTGTTTACTATATTGGATCACATCTCATCATTTAACATCAAGCGAGATTATGGTGAAGCGGTAAAACCTATGAAATGTATAAAAAAAAGACAATTATTCCGCTGCTGATTATCCGTTATTATTACTGACAACGATAGTGGTGTTATCGATATTACTTGCCGTAAACAAGCATTACGCAATAACCAATAGATGTGAAAAGGAGAGTAATTTACTTGTTCACATTGAAAATCATTGTATATAAAATCAACTTTAACAATAATTACAGTAAAACTACAGAAACATTTTTTTTGTTATTTAGATATTATTATAGCCGTTATTGCCATTTATAAGATTTCATTCAAGGAAAAAAAGCATTTCTTATTATATTGTCATCAAGATATAAAATCACATAGCTGTAGAAGCGCAATAATAAAATTTAGTAAAAGTCAAATGAAACTACAATACCTAATAGTTAAGAAATAGACATCAGATAGCCAACATTTCCGTAAATAGGAAACATTTCCCCTTAAGGACCGTCGAGAAGATGTAAGAATTCTTATGTCAAGCACTTTGAAAAAATACTTTTGTACTACATCTTCTTGGATGGCCTTTTCTTTTTTACTTAAATAAAGTTTTGTAAACCGAAGATTTGTACTGTAAAAATAATCATTATAATGATATCGTAAGTGTATTAACATATATTTAAAATATACATATATTTTAAAGATATTTAAACATGTTAATTGGAAATGTTAATTGTATAATGGACAATGGAAAACTACATGTCATATTTAAAAGTAGTTTTTCTCTCGGTTACGTGTACGTATTTTCTGGTATATTCTAAATGAAAATTAGCCTACGTCGTTTCTATATTCCATTTACAGTTATTAGTATCGGTTTAAAGTTAAAACAAAACTTAAAGGTAAGGTCACATAGGTACATACGTAGACGGGGTTGTATTCATATTTATCAAATTAGGGTGTGGATTACAAGTCCACCTGAGTTATCATAATCCAAACAAGCGTTTCAGCCATTTTTACTTCTGTTTGGCCGAACTCAACTTCAAGACGTCGTAACCGATTTTGAAGGAAATTTTATAGGCAGTAAAATTTCACAAAAAGCAATCTACGCTATATAATACAGAGTTCTCGTTTGTTGGAAGGTAATGTGAAGAAGATGTTGCCATCTAAGTTACACCTTATTACACTTACATTTACTCATTGGTTTTTAGATAACCTAGTTTATTTTTATTTACTACTAGCTGACCCGGCGAACTTCGGACTGCCTAATAGTCGATTCTTTAACTTTTTTTAATACTTATTCTGCTATTCGGGACGCTATATAATGTTAAATGTTACTATCGTATAAATATAGACCAATATTGACATTAATATTTATACGGTACTAACGTCACTCAATTGTTTTGCCTTCCCGGAATCTCTCCGCTAACACTTAAACTTTATGGTATTAAAGTTCAAATTGACTTTTAAGTATTATTAGAATCGTTTGTATGGGAGTATAGAAAAGTGTTGCTTTTAGACTAATTCAGGCACTTTTTAAAATTTTACTCTCCGTAAGGACCATCCTCGTACTTAAAGGAATATTCTAAAAAAAAAATTTGCAAAATCGGTTTAGCTGCTCTCGAGATTTGCGCTTAGCAACACATTCAGTAATTCATTTTTATATTATAGACTAGGCTGTCAAATAGGGTGTTTTATTGATTAGGCACGATGTATAATCAGAATACAATAATTACGAATAATGTTATCGACATGTAACGAAAACGCGGGCTTTGTGACGCTATATAATAATGTCTAATTCTAGGACAGAAATAAACGTACAGAACAAATGTTATTTGAATTAAAGACACTGATAGCGTTGAACACAATATTGTAATTGAAACATATCCAAACAAGCTCTTAATGTTTGCACATATGTACAAAACACGTTATACTTTACGCAATGTACTTGATATTAACCTCTACAACATATAACCTTACAAATATACACCTTCAATTCTATACCTATAACTATATAACTCAAAATATATTTTAAAAATTCATTGAAATTTGATAATTTAGGAAAATACAATGGGTCAATACATCTTTATATATAATTCATCTCTACGTGTGTATGTGGTTGAATTCCTCCTAAACGGCTGGATAGATTTTGATGAAATTTGTTGTGTGGTTTCCAGTGATTACAAAAATGTTTTAGATTGACAATTAGACCCAGTAGGTGGATCTGCAATTCGAGGATTGTTTATAATTTTCAGGGCCCGATAGTGTTACAGTAAAAGCAATTGTTTCACTTGTTTCTATTTTCTTGATTTCTTGAATTCTACCAGCAAATTGAATTAAACTATTTCATAATACAAATTCGTTTTCATTTAATAATATATCAAGGCAATACAAGACAGCTTCAGACAAAAATTCTGACGAAACCAAACCAGAAACTAAGCTACTTGTCATCAGTCATAATTCTCTATTCATAATAATAACAAGTAACAACACTTAGGAATTAAATATAATAACGGCCAACAATAAATGCAACACAATTTATTACAATAATCTCATCATCTTTCAAATTCTCTATTTTACACATGAATTCTACAACCAAACGTCTGGAAGTTAAATATATAAAAATAGTATTTATTTACTTTGAAGGAGCCAAACAATGTTACTAAAAATGTCACAGCTTCTAGAATAATTGAAATGGAAAAAAGTTAACCTAATTGCCAGAATGTCACTTGTCCAAATGTTATTTATACCGTACCTTTGTTGCGACCTTGTCGAATACGTGGTAAGCGTATGACGTCACACCGGCGATGACACACCCACCGAGCATGATTTTAGTATAAAACATGCCTTTACAACGTAATCGAATTCAAAATTGTTGTTTCAAATACGTATATAGATAAGTATAAAGAAAAAAAAATGTCTTCTCAAAAATACACAGCGATGAAAAACCTTTATAGAATTAATAAAAAAATCCTGCAACATTTTATTTCATTCAACTATAGGTCATAAGGAAAATGTTGAATCAAAATTTACTTAAAATGGATTTAAACAAAGTTATCTGTTGAAAGCCTTTTACCCTCTTGATAAAAAAACTTTTAGGCACCACATTAGAGTGTCGATTTTCCCAAAGGAAGGTGACTAAAGTTATTTCGAGGAATCTATACTAAGAGTGAAGTAAATTTATTGATTACTACTCTATTAAAGCGAAACATAGGACAAACTTGTTCGAGTAACATTTCGATGTCGTACTCAAACGGCTTTGTGTTAGATATTGACACAATGAGAGACGATAAGCTTTATACAGAGACATCTATCTATAAAATAACAAACCAATAGTCAAATGTATGTAAGCGCATCACTTTAGAACGATTGCACCCATTTGTCTAATATATTATTTTAGTTGAATTTTCTATGGAATAAAATTCTTAAAAAATCGTAGTTAAAAGTGAAAAATTTGAGTTAAAATATCTCCATATAAATTGTGAATAAATGAGACAGAATATATTAGGGAGTCTTCAAAACTATAGACAAATTTAAAATTCAGTGTTGTAAAGGAAAAGCTTGGTTCCATTTTTCCCCTCAGTACACTCGTGCGAAGCCGGGGCGAACAACTAGTATATATAGAAATGTATGTTGACATATATATATTTTAAATTGACCAACTTTAACACCATTTGATCAATCACCATAAAAGTTGGTACACCTAAGGACTTTTTGTAAATAACATTTCTATGGTATTCATTTTATTATAACTCGCCACTAGGTGGAGCGTATACCATTACGTTGTACTTATGTGGTACAGCACCTTTCAACCGATTGCCATGAAAATTATGATAATAGCATAAAGAGTAACAGATAATAACAAAGGCGTGCGCAGCCGCGTGCACATGCAGAGTAAAAGATAATAATCATATTAAGAACAATCTTCATAATATGTACATGATTTCATAATACAACTTCGATGTAATTTTAAGCTATGTTACATTTTAGTTTTAAGCCATGTAACTAGAAAAGTTTTAAGTATGAAGGTGGATGTATATAAGAATAGAGGAAGGCATAAGAAGATATGGATACCGAACACCCCACACATCACCGATCACCCCACACACGTGCACATACACACATGTAGGTACACATAGTGGTTGGGTTTGTTTTTTTTTTAATCTCTTTTTCGAACGGAGTTAGCTTACAGTAACTTAGTAGTCAGATTCAAGATACATGTATGAGGTCGTGAAACATACATGTTTGGTACACGTGTATGTTTCACGAATTTATATATGTATGAAATAATAGTTAACTTAGTTTAGCTTAGCTTAGTCAGATCGGGAAATTCGGCCACAGATCAAGCCGAGGCGCACCGAGTGCTCTTGCGCTGATCGCCTAAGCAAATCGGGTGAGTGCCATAAGCGCTCCCCTTAGTAGTCCGGTGGAACTGTACTGGACTTGCCAGGCTAGCAGTGTAGGTCAGTTCGGAAAAAAAAGATATGGATAATTTGTATGAAAAATGATATGTGTATAAAAGGTGTCAATAGTGAGATGACGTCTGACAGAGGAGAGTGGAAAAGGAAAACATGTTGGGCCGACCGACCCTACAAGGGTAAGAAAATGATGTTGTTACATTTTAGTAGTTCTACACGTAATGTGAACTAATTTTATACGAACTAAGGTACCTGTATCTATTTAGTCATAGTAATTTAGTTGGAGTATTAATTTAGTTGTAATATCTTTTTCCAAACTCTCTGAAAAGATTTACTGTTCGGATTACTAAGATTAATTTGCACGTACCAGTCTTACCTAGTAGAAACTACAGCATACTTTATAACTCGATTGTTAAAGCGAACTACATGCAAAATTCTTATTATAGTAGTTTATAGTATAAATAAATTGGTAAGCAATCTGAATGTAGATCTACTCAACACAAGCGTACAGAGGGTCCTATGTCCTATGTCTTCTAAATTCTAGATTTTTTTATTTCTTTCTTTGTACTCTATATTTTCTTATCGCTACATGCGGAAACTTATAAATGGCCTTCATTGATGTCTAATATACTTTGATTATTTTTTTTCTTTAGCTGTAAGTTTTCCTAAGAGTTTAAAATAAAATAAAATATTTATTTAGGGGTATTTAGTTATACTGATTTACTTGTTGTATCTAACTAGAGATATTATTTTAATCGTGAAAATGTGGCGATTTATGTTGCTTAGTGGTCGAAATTCGACAGTAATAAGGGGTACATAGTTTTTTCTTCCCGGATTAATAAATTATAGATATTAATGACTATTTCTTTTTCTCAATAATAAAAACTGTATTGAGTATTGTATGTATAATGTATAGGGCAGACGTGACGAGAGTTAAGTATGAGGAATAGAGACTTCTAAATAAGGGTTTCATAAAAACACTATTTTCGTATAAAAAAAAAAATATTTCCTCTTTTATTCACAAGCTAAAACTCGTCAATAGTTACGAAACAAAAAACAAAGAAAACCAGTTGATAAACAGAGGAGGAAGATGTACTATTTTGTTTCTGCCTATTTCTTTACTACATGATTAACATGAATGAAGATTTAACACAATATTTTAAAATTGTTAAGAGTCATAGTAGTTTTCTTTTTTTAACTTTTTTACCAACAGCTATACAATATTCCGATACGTAATATACATACAACAAAATACGCTTGATGTACAAACTAATTAAAAGCTAATATGAAATGCTTTCCGTGTATATGCTAATTGCGTGATGCAATTGCATCTACAATTAGCTCATGGGTTACTTGTAATATTTTTTAGCAATTAAAGTATTTTATTTATTTCGCCATAATACAAATTAATCTAAGAGTGTTAAAATTTGTGCAAGGTTCGATTATTAATATCCCCAAATTAATTATTTCCCCAAAACAGCTGTGACCGCGGTGCTACGTATTAGGTTAAAAGGTGCGGCTGGCAACACGCACAACCACTTGAGACACTTATTCTTCAAAAGTAGTAACAACAACAACAATTGTTTACTTTCCTATTCCTTTTTTAGGTTGGTTATAAAAATTCTAGCTTTATTCTGTTTAGTTCATTAATGTCTTTTGTATTCTTCAAGGTTTTATTGATGTCTTTCGTATTGATTAAAGTCATTTGTGACACATACGATGAATACTTAATAAACTATAATACGGCAAACAGAACGTCCGTAGACTCGAACAAAGACAGAGCGAATCGATACAAATATAGTTTTATTTAGACTATATTATAATGTTATTAATACACAATTTTACTTTAAAATCACTAACAATATTTATTACTTAACACTCACTTATTTTGATGGCATATTTTGTTAATGTAGGTATAGAATGAATTTGCTTTCTGTTCATCCATTTATAGATATTACTTATTAATATAATGTTCACTTTGATGTAGTATTCGGTCAAAACTGTTGGTATATCGTGGTATCGTTGGTAAATCGATACCAATTATATACGTACTATTACATATATATTATATACGTACAAATATATACGTAAAATGGGATTTCATCTTTCTGAAATTATTTTAGGTTATTCATAACGGTCTAGTTACGTCCCTCATTCTAATACCATTCATGGACAAATGTAAATACGCCACGCCGCGCCGCCGTCCTTCGCGTCTAGTCGCCACCGAGAAAGTATGAAATCATCAATTTGATGAAACTTCTATAGGTTATATTTCTTCAATTAATATTTGAAATTACCTTAATACAAGTTACAATATTTAAAACAATGACCGGTATACGGCAGTATCGAATGACTGATGACGAATGAGTATCGGAACCTATCTCCAAACCTAGTCCTGATCCAAATATAAATGACCAAACCTAAACTGGGGTGCGTTATTATCCTAAATATTTCAGAAATAGATGGTACATCCAAAAAATATGCTGTAAAACGCTTATATGTGCCCCTCTAATAATACTCTACATTTGTGATCAAATTAAATACAATTGAACAAAAAGGCAAAAACATAAAGTAGACACGCTTATATTTCAGTTTTCATTTATCTCTAAAGTTTAATTGTTTTTTTGTTATTATTGTAATTATAACTATTATTTAAAAATTATATTAAAGACAACGATACACAGGATATCTTCACTAAATTTTTTTTATACTATGAAATAGAATATTATTTAAATACCTTTGCAATATTAATACTTATTATATAAAACACATTTAACCAAGTTAAACGATTTGTAATATTTAATAGAAATTCTCTAAAAATACATTCGCTGCCAAATGACTATCGCATAACAGTACTATAACATGTATAGAACATCAAGCCACCCCAAAGGCCACCGCGCACCGCTGTTTTCACCCTTTGCTAAGTCTTTTCAATATATAGCTTAATAGGTTTTAGACCTTGGAATAGTTTCTATAGCCGATATTGCTGCCTTTATTATTTTTTGATTAATTGGAATACTTGAATGGCTTTAGTAGTACAATTTGAGTTCTCATTTACAACCTTTATATTTCTTTTAAAGTGCGCGTCTGTCACGCAAATCGTTTCTCGTTACAGATAAAATATATTAAAACTAACGACGCGCTCCGGCTTCGCATGGCTTCAATATACTAATGTGGCATCATAGTGTCTAAACGATTTATGTCCACTTTTAGCGCTTTGATATTTACAGTTCTTAAAATCATATACGCTACGTAAGAATCTTTATGCAAACAACTTTTGTTTGTTGGCGTTATTTTAAATCTATGATATCTCCTAAGGCATTTCCTTAAATTGTATGCTGTAGAAGGAAATTTTGATTTACATTAAATGTTCCATGTAACTAAAATATTTAATTGGTAAAGGGTTATTGGTTTTTGATAAAAATGTATCAAATAAAAACGATTACTGTGAGTTACCTTTAGGAGATATATATATACCCTTCAGGACTTTTGTTCAAACATTATTAATATGTACAATATCGTAGTACACTACTTTGTAGTATATAATTGTATACTTGTAGAATATAAGCGCCTGAAAACGCTTCTATTGTATATAATATAATCCTTCGCAAGAAATTCTCTAGACGATAGTGAAAATCGTATCAAAATCCGTTACGTATTTTAAAACATTAAAATTACGCAAGACTAATACGCGTGGGTGTGTGTGAGCGTACAGTGTGTGTGTGAGTTTATTACAAAAGTATCAAATATTACTTCAGGCTATGTCGGGATATAGTTCTCAGAACAAGGTCACCTCTTCTGCTTTTTGTAAGTTACTGTTCAGATATTTAAATTCATGTATTCCGACGTTTGAATTTGAAAAGATAGGTATGGTCTTTGCAAGATGATTTTATCTGCTAAGCAACAAAACGCTAGTGGCAACTTATAGTCAGCTATATAAGGCCAATTCTCTATAGTACCAAATTTGAATACACTGAACTAAATTGACAAATGACATTTATAAGCCTAACTGCGCCCACAGTGCACTTATTATTATAACTTAGTTTTATAGAAATGCTTAATAGTGATTTTTAAAATTGTTAACATGATATTGAATTGAAATGAAGATCATGAGAAGGGTTTGTATTGAACTAGAAGTAAGTAAACATTCGACAATTATAGTGTACTTCTTTTACTTTAGTGTACTTATAGTTTTCCATTAATAATGACGACATATTTGTAGATGTACTAGATATCTATTCTTAGTATAAAATAATATATTCTCCCGTATTGTTACTTAATTATCGCTTAGTGTTTATTATGAGCTACAATTCGTATAATAATTACTAGATTTGCTGACAAAACTTTCCTCAAAGAATAATCTGTCAAATGTAATAAGAATTTTTTAAATCTGCTTCTGACTGATGGTTTCTCAGATTAGTTCGTTTAATCCAAAATCTCTTGAGCTTTATAATATTACAATAGATGACCGATTAGTTTTACAAAAATATTATGAATGTGTTTCATATATATTAAACTCTTATTATAATGGACTATAAATTTATAACAATATAATAATTTAGAATTTCACTTATTTTAAATTTATTTATACTTTAAGATTATTCCGCGGGAGTTATGATTTTAATTTTTTTGAGTAATTAGCCTATTGATTAAAAATAAAAAATAATCATAAATATTAAGCAAATTTATATAAATGTTACCATGAAGAATTCTTTCTTCTCTTTATTTGGAGATGTATAAAGGAACTAACATTGAATATGGTAAGTAATCTTGTGTAAATACAGTACAGTTGTAACAATGTTGTTGTAAACTGAGAAGTTAGTATCATATTTATTCTATAATTTAAATCAGACTATGACAGAAAGTAAAATTAGATGCACAGTAACTGAAATGATAGACAATTTCTAGACAGGCGTCAGTAATACATTATGCATGAGTGAGAGTAACCTTGGTACCGTTGCACACAGTAATTTACTAGTTATTATATGAATACTTAACAACAAACTGTATTCTAAATAACTAATTGTGATATGTATATAGACACGTCACTCGCGGAAGGCAGTCGCCTTACAAACTGTGTATATCTCAACTGTCTGTCACAGGTGTATTGGAGTAAATAATATCACATTCTCGTAAGAACTTTTTAGGTTCCTCTTTGTCGTAATAGAGAAACACAACCGCTTATTTCAAACATTATGAAATAGAAATTCGACAACTAGCCCTAGAGAAAATAGGAGTTGTGTGTTCAACAAAAGTTTGTTGACATCGCACTGAAACCAAATCCACGTGAACTTTGACGCTCGGTGTACAAAGTTCAAAACAAACATTTGCATTAAAATGCGAAGCGTAAGGACCCGAGCTCCCAACGATGTTATATACACGTTTTTGGAATCAACCGGGAAGCATAAGAGGGTGATTCAATTTGACGTTAGAAACACTTCGGCGCTAAACCGTGCAACCATGACCTAACCGAATTACGTGGTCATCGATCTGTAAACTATGAATATAGTTTTAACCTATTTTGTACCTTGTTGAGCCCGGGATGCTTCAACCGGTCGAGTCCGGAGAGCTTGCTGTTGGATTGTCCGTCTCCGGAGCCCCATAGTCCAATGCGATCGCGCTCCATGACGTGCGTACACTTCCCTCCGCCGGTCGCTAGCGACTGCTTAGCTGAGGCGTACTGAGCGCTACTTTTGTCTCGATGTGCGGGGGGCGCTGGACTCATTGCGGTCTCGCTCCTGGGAAATCGGGAAAATTTTTCAGCGATAACGCAGATATGAACCGCCCTGCGGTTGCCGGCCACTCGATAGCAGATGGCGTACGGCCGTTGACCCTAGTAAATGATAAGAAAAATACTATCTAAATTTTCAATTCAATAATTTTATAATGGAAAATTTTTAATTCCTAACGAGTACAGTGAACTGATTTTTTTTTTTAATTTCAGAACTACTACAATTCCTAATTTTTAGTTTAACATCTATTAATAATTTCGTTTATTGAACTTTATACCGTATAATATATTGCATATTCGAATTCAATTCAATTTCCAAACGATAAGTATATGTTTTTCCTTTATACTACAGTAATGATACTAAAAATAAAATTAAAGTGTAACCAGATAATCTAAATTAACAAATACAATTATTTGATAGAATAAAGTACCCTTCTTCCTTACAAGCGCGATCTACAAGTGGCTACAACCGTCTAAAAATCTCTCACCACAATTTACGCACGACAAGTTAAGTAAGTCTACGGACTGCGGCCTACCTACGATTCACAATAGCGGGACAATCGTTGCCTTCCTTCTGACATGGACAGCTCATAATATAATTGATCACTATCTGGAAAAAAATCCAGTAGTTTAAGTATTGCTTATAAAAAATGTAGCTATTATGCACTGCTAAGTTTACGAAAGAACATTCTAAAAATGTTAAAAGCTACGAACGAAATATTATATTTTTACAATATATTACATTCTACTATTTTTATATATTCATTGCTATCGCTACTATTACTTTAAAGCTTATGAAATAACAAGTATACATGAACATGAAACAAGTGAAAAACTATTAAAACTATTCGTATGAAAAATAAGTTCAAAGGAAAATCATTATAAAGAAACTTGAAATTATTTAGAAACGTCATAATATACACAACTATTTGAATCAATTCGAAAAATATCTGTAACGAAAAGAATCACAAATGGTTTTTATTTTCATATCATCAACGTGTAATTTATGTATAATTTAATTTATCCAATTATATTAAATATTGTAGGACGTACATAAATCAAAATAATCATTCAGGTATATTATAAGAGCCGAAAGAAGCGTTAGCCTCAAAAAATGAAACAAAAGTTCGGACAATTATTTTCTTTAACAATATTTAGAAAAATGATCAAAATATTCATTATATATAATCTTAAAATATAACAAACATTGTCTTTATAGTCGTAATATTCTGCACATTTTGTTCACACTTTATATTTAAACTATCAAACTCATAAAATCTTAAGCGATATTTTCACTTGACAAGAGCAAATCTATTCAAATAACACTGGTTGCAATCATCTGTAGTGTGTTCACGTGACGCAACTTGCATTCGTACGTTTATAGTTGTTATAAATGATTCTTTATAACTAAATCAACATGTACAATTCAAAAAAAAGCATCAGGCTATTAAGGATCGTGTTTTAGCATTGTACAGAGATGTATTTGAATGGTGATAAACTATCAATTAAAGATGAATCAATTTTTTCATGAGATCAGGATCCGAAATCGTAGTAAAGTATTACGTATTGTAATAATGATGCATTTTATAAGGTATTTTTATCAATCACCTCCATGTTGGTGGAAATAAATGATTAAAAATTGAATATGAAAGTTATTAAAATAATAATTTTAAGATATATCTGAATATCTAGTTCGGTTTCTTTATTCCCTGTGTTATTTCTTATTAGTAGGGCACAGTACCATAGGATTATTAATTAAGTTAAACTATTTTAAAACTTTAAGGGATATACATTTGTAGGATTTTTATTTATAGCTAGCGTAATTAAGATTAGGCTGACATTACTTTTCAAATTTATACAAACTAATGGTCATACAGTGGTCTAAGTTCTAGAAGCTCTAAACAAGGGCTTCAACTAGTCGGCGATAATAAAAAAAAAAAAACAAATAAATCGGTTGACAAACTATATAGAAAAAAAAAATCTGAATTTTAACAATCCACGAATTGGCTAATTCGATTCTGACGATCCTTTTAGTACCAGACTGAGGATTTTCAGGCTATTATGCAAGTTACACATCAAAGCTTTTCCATCCAAAATTTAACAGAGCTAACTTAAAAATGGTAACATGCTTATAGAGGTTAAGTAGTAATGGTAAAGATGATAATAATAAAAAAATATATATAGCCTGTAATTAATACAGATAAAAACAGTACACAGCGCAAATTAAACTTTAAGTAGTAAACATTTGTTTAAGTTTTAATTACCCTGCAATAATATATAATGTCTCAATTTTTCCTAACATAAACGCTATACGATATCGCATATCGTATATACCAAGTTTTATTAGAAGCTGTTTAAGCGTAATTGACAGGCGAACATCTAAATAAACTAAATTATATAATCTAATGAAATATCATTTATTTATTAATAATTTTATCAGCGAAGAATAAATTTTATAATCTTTGTTATGGTATATAATACCATGGTGTATCAAAATAATCACTCGTGTTGTGAACTCTGAAGATATGAGGTATTCAATAAAAAATTGAACTCGACAGTGTGGCATAAACTTCGCAGTTTTACAATAAACAACGCGGATTTTTTTTTCTACTTTACGCAATATAATTGATAATAGGTTATCTTTACAGTTTTGATTCACATAAAAATGATTTTATTCCACAATTTTTTTTCGTTTATAGAAAGGGAGACTATTATTCATTTTTATTAAAGAATTATAATACCAAACGATGTGTATAAGTGTTTGTTTTATTTTAATTAGATGTTATTTGCCCTTATTACTGCAAATGATTTAATCTGTAAATGTATTTGACAGTTTTAATGAGGAAAAACATGATGTAATTCACTGACATTTTTTTTTAATTTATGTTGAACCTTCCTCTTTTAATATAAAAGCCCATAGAACTTTTACATCAGGAGTTTGTAAAGGAATAAATCTGTAATATTGTGTCGTGTGCTCGGTGGCAGGACTGCGATAAAAAGTGAAAATTGACTAAGTTTTCTAATAACGTAATTCCTATGCCATCGACGAATTTTGTTACTAATTAGGTATTTACGATTTTGTATAACATTTTTGAAATATTGTAATTGTGGATATTGACAAAGAACTCATTTATCTCTGTAATACGAGAGATAACCATGTTTAGCTAGCTGGCTGTGTACTTAGATCCATACCCGAAACACGCAGCGTTTGACAAGTACGTAATAAACCGTTTTTTACTTTTCATGTACTGAACCGAGCAGACTTCGAAATCTTTAAATGAAAAAGAACCAACTTTGATTAAATAAACCTTATATACGATCTAAAACTACACCCATATTACTTATGAAAAACTCATGAAAGTTCATCTAGGAATTTTGAAGATCAGTTTTCACGCAAACAAATAATTTTTTTAAATTTATTTGTTTCACTTATTATATCACTCTCAATTCAAACACTACAATTCTACTATTTTATTATAGTATTAACTTTTGCCCGTGGCCTATAAAAACGATTCCATATAATTATTGGCAAAATTGACATCCGCATTCCAAATGAAAGGTACAAGTTCAATCTCAGGCTTGAACAAAATATTTTGGAAAAACGTATTACATCTTTTAAGATACTGATGGTATGCGAGTAAATTTTTATTATTATTTACTATACTGTGGTCACGATTACCACCTACTAGAGTAATTACTAAATAAATATCTTATTAGTTTGGTAGATATTATTTCAAATTTAATCAAACATACTTTATTCAATTTAGGCACTGAGAAGGCGCTTATGAACGTCAAAACGGAAGAACCGACAAGAAACTCGATCTGGTTTGTCTTTTCATTATACATATTTTTACAAACATAGATAGTTACATTCATTTTTGCCGGATGCACAGAGAGGGGGGCGTCATTTCCACAGGAAGGATTTTCATTTTTCTACTTTATAATATCTAAGTACGAGCAAATCAGAGTTTATGAAATAAATACGATGATCAATAAAGTAAAACGTTACTAATATTGAGACTAATGTACTAATGTTAATATAAAATTAATACTATATAAAAATGCTTATTTTTTTTAAGTATATAACTGAACCAATTAATGAAAATGTTTACCGAATTCTCCTTTTGTTTATAGTTGTCCTTACTGCTTGCCAGATAACTATAACCAATACGATGTAATTTTTAATGCATTAATAGTAATTAGCCGTATTGATACACTCTTACCGGCTTACATCATAATATATATAATACTTGTAGTGACCCTTGACTTCAGACGTGCTATTTACAATATGAAAATAAACAAGAATAAAATATAACCTATTTAATGTAATTTATGTATACTAGAGAATGTTTTTTAGAGATCAGATAGCGTTATTACAGCATACAATTATTTGTATGCAGCAGCAAAAGCAAATAAACAAACGTTGTCTATTTGTAATAGTAACAGATATAGCCCTAAAAATATGTCATATTTGAACTAAATACACTATTATAGTAATATAGTCAAATTTATGCAAGGGTGCACCTTAGAAAACACATAAATGTCAAAGTGCTAAAGGTTTGTAATCGCGAAGAACCGGCAAGAATCTCGACGGATTTATTTTTATATTTCTTTCCTTATATACATGTATGCAATCATAATACACTAGCTTATACTTGCGACTTCACACGTGTTTATGTCCATTTTAAAAATAAAATACAGCCCATATTACTCCCTGATAATGTAGCTTTTCATAGGTGTAAGAATAAAATTTTTATTTGCAAGTATTTTTTGAGTTTATCCATTACAAACAAAAAATCAATACTTTTCTTGTAATAGTAAATAAGACTAATAATGGCAAGAAATCGTGGTCGAATGCTTCGACCGGTGGAATATCGATTCGTATTCGCAGATTCAGACACCAATGTGTATCAAAATTTTTTTTTTTACTTTGGACAGCTATGCTAATATAAATTGGTTGCACCTATCAGCTGACGGTAAAGGAAAACATCGTGAGGAAACCTGAACGCGAGAAATATTCTTGTAATACCTCTGTATGTGAGTAAAACATAGAAGTTTGAATTTTTAAGATCAACACGTCGAGGTTCTGGCGCGGTAACTACACATCTCTTGGAAAGAGGCCTTTCCTATAACAACAGTGGAGCTTATACAGGCTGGTATTATTTATTCATTGTATAGGACTAGTATTATTTGGAATTTAAAGTGTAGGTGTTCCTAACAAGATTCGAACTCATGACGATAAGTTTATAAATAATCAAGCACCTTGCCCTCTGAACTACAGACATGGATAATGTAAACTTGATAACAATTTCGGTAACGTTTTTCTCTGTATTAGATGTTGTCCAGTGGTGAAAATTCAACCAAAATACATTGCTTTTTAATTCTCAATATTATTGCTTTGTTTTCCAAACAATACACAATTATTGTAGATTAGGAAACGCAGGGATCGTGTAGTATAACGAATAGAGACTTGTAAGTAAAGGCTTCGACTAGTCGATGTAAAGGGAGGAATTAATAAGAAACCTATTAAAAGTAATAATACTTACTAATAAGAAAAATAAAGAAGATCGATTGACAAACAGAGGAGAAAAAGTCACTGAACTGTTTTATGTATAGGTAATAAGACTCGTGTAACAGATAAAAAAGAATAACGGCTATACATACGCTTTTTTATTATTATTAAGTTATATTGTGTTTCACGATATTTCCAACTGATGTTAAACGACGCTTTGGCTTAAGACGGCTAACAAAACCTAGAGGGCAACTGGCTCACAATTACAACAGCCGGTACACACCCATAGATACTACTTATCAAGAGATTTTCAATTAAAGGATGATAACTAATCAGACGGGCATTAGTATAATTACTGTTACCAGACTTTGATTTTACTACGATGATTTCCTACATAATGGGGATTCGAACCTACACAAATCGACACGGTGTCTAAACATGCTGCCATTGAGCCAACATCACTTTGAAATATTATTAAATCATTCATCGTCATCCATATATCAACTATCAAGTAACGCGCCCTCTAGTGGAGAGTAGACATAGATCTATAAATAATATTACCTTAACCGAAACTTGTGAAGGTTACTGTTATCACTACAATCACAATTCCTTAAATCTTTTGAATGATGTCATGTGACTACTTTTACTTATGACATATATAAATGATTATCTTCTGCTCGCGCCTTCAGTCGCAGTAGTGTACATTAGATCTAACCCTCGGGAACAGAACTTATTTTACTATATTATATATTTTTCTGTACCTTTGACAAGGTGTATGCAAAATAACATGATCAGTTAAATAGTTAAGGTGTGAAAACGTAACAAGCAAACACATTCACATATGCATTTATAAAGTTAGGACTAGCTGATAACCCGCCGGTTCGTCTGTGTCCTTTATTATCTAAACAATATATTTAATTAACAGAGGAAAAAACATAAACACCACACCGTTTGCCCCACTTCTCCGCGGCAAGAAAATCCACATAGCTAAACGCAAAAATTTTCTTTACATAAGGAATATGTGTCTAAGAAAACTACTAAAAGATAACGAAAAGCGAATTCAAACTCCGAGAAATCTACAGTTTTATAATTTTTCCCACACGTCATGGTACTAAACGAAAATTCTTCAGGTACGGGTTTCTTAACGATGTTTTTCTTCAAAATCAACCGATAACATTA
The DNA here is from genome assembly GCA_035772565.1 of Antheraea assamensis. Lineage (NCBI taxonomy): Eukaryota > Metazoa > Arthropoda > Insecta > Lepidoptera > Saturniidae > Antheraea > Antheraea assamensis. Next base: position 1,165,618 of record JAQQSE010000160.1, read on the forward strand.
CCAATATAAATCAATAAATTTACGCGAATTCCGAAGAATGGGCATCGAACCAATATTCCACGGGTCAAACCAATCAACCATTTTTCATAATGTACTCGTGTGTCGACCGCCACGACGTAAACATCAATATACCGTGCTACTAAAAATACATGCTCGTACGATACTATCTCTCAACTGTCTTCTGCCTTGGGTTTATACAAAATGAATTCAAGTCATATGGCACTGTCTTACGAATAGTTAGTATGTTTTTTTTTAATGGTAGTAATTCTAGTGTCGCGTCGAATACATCGCCGCTTATACCTTTCCGTTCGTAAAAAATCTTGCGTTTTCAAAAGTATCCCAGTAGAATACGTATAATATATAATATACATAACTCACCATTCAATTTTGTACACTTCACCGATTGTGACATTCACCTGACGTGCATCTTTGATGTCGTTTGAAATTATTTTACGCGATAATGATTCCATTTTAGAATTTTTCAGAAAAAGGATATCATTATATATCTATAAATTTGAATAATATATGTTTATCATAACACACATATAAAACATGACATTACAAAGAATATGATTGGTTGTTTAGCGGAAGTGGTAGTGTGATTACCACTTGCTACTTTCAGAAGGTTGAAATGAAATAACTGACTCCGTTTGTGTAGACTAGTAATCGCTTTGGCAGCTGAATTACGAATCTCCCGGTTTATTGAGTTGAATGCGTATTTATAAGAACCAAAACACGTGCAAAGACTTAGAAATAAAATGAACCGTCAATACAAAAAATCTCATAAAATAAAAAGAGTTATAAAACAAAGTAAATCTAAGAACTAACATCTGGGCAGTAAAATAATTAAACAATAAGTTGCTATAATAACAATTCATCGCATTATTTGCGGTTTGTCGGTAAGATTATAATTGCACCCAGGTAACAACATGTGGTCGCCACCTGGGCGGCAAGTCATAATTAGTCGCGTTGTAAAGCCAACTAATTTCGGACTTGGTAGTGCCGCTGGTTTTTCGCCTACATTGTTGTAGTACACACATACCACGTTTCATGTAGGTATGTGTGTCGCTACAGTGCTCCCCCTTAAGCGAAGCGTACTGGTGGACGAAGGGTGTGTCTCGATCGACTGATCGGTGTGGGCGGCGTTTGGCGATATGCAAGAATTGCTGGTTGATGTTCGGCGGTAATGTCTTGTCACGTGTGGGTGAATCGGGTTCCGTGGCGTCGTCACTGGTTGTTTAGGCAGCTTGAGTCGTGTGATGAGAGACGTCTAAGTTGACGATCGCGTAATTAATTGAATGGCGGCGGATTGGTCGTATTGCTTGCTGATGTGGAAATGTTCTTCTAGTGGTCGCCGAGGTTTTATCGCATTGCTTATAGGAATAAAGTTGCGGGATTCCTTAGATGTGAACGTAGACCCAATGCTTCTATGCGTTACGGTGTTTGTATGCGGTTTGAATTTGTTCTTGCTTGGTTGCGGCTTGAAGACTCGGTTATCAGGTTTCGTTGACATTGTTTTGCACCGTTGGTAACGTGTGCATGGCCTCGCCCTAGTGAAAACGTTGGTGTTTATAGATGATCGAGAGACTAGGTGCAGTATTGTTGCGCTTGTTGCTTGGCTGCCATGATGGTTCAAGTTCCTTGAGGCGTTGTTAGTGTTACGGCGGATTCTTATGGACAAGGTTTGTCTTGCAGTTTTACAAACTGTGAATGCCGGTTTTGCGGAAGAAATAGTAATCTTCTTTGTCTGAGGATTGTTTTCTTCAACCAACTGATGAGTGCTGTTTTGTTGCTCCTGTAGTTTGGTTGCGGCTGTGCCATGTAGCGTAGATGAGAACGAGATTGCTTCAACTCGGCTGAGTGTATCTGCGATTGCAACTTCTTTTGGGCTGCTACTGGGAGTAACTGTTCCGGGTGTCGCGTCTTGAAGCAATAGAGGCGGTGGATCGGCGTAAGGCAAGGTAATCTTCTTTAACGGAAGATTCTCTTGTTGATCCAACCGATGAATGCTGTTTTCTTGTTCTTGAGTTTGAGGTACCGCTTTATAGTCAGTCGTAGGCGGACTTGTGATTTCTTCATAAGCGGTGATCAGGCGTTCTTTTACAGCAGTGTATAGGTATGTTTTTGCTGGGTTACTCATTAGGTCGGCGATCTGATCGATGTCTTCTTTATCGAGATATTTAATCACCAATTGTGCTAGTTGCTCTTGATTTTTGTGAAGTATGCTAGTTACAGCTTCAAAATAAATAAACCAAAGTCGTGGTTTATCGCGCCAGAGTGGCGGAATGCGCTTTGTGAGAGCTCTGGTGGCTTCTTCATAATAAGATTTGTATACATGTTCTGTGATGTGGGCTGTTTCGACCGTCATGTTGACGACATGTGGCTTCGGTGCGCAGCGTTTCTTTGCAAGTAGAGCTTCGTTGCTTGTGTAGCTAAGGAACTCTTCTTGACTTACTTGATGTCTGCAGGTAAATCTTCAATGTTTGCTTGAGATTGTTTCTTCTGGGTGAATTTCAGCGTCTCTACGTGTTTGTGTAGAACTTAATTGCGTTGTCGTAATTGAGGTTTCTTAAGCGTGTTGCTTCTGGGGTGTAGTTCAGCACCTCTTTGCGTGTTCTTGCGGGGTCACCACTTTAGCGGAACGTGACCCAAGAAGCGATTTCTTCGGTTTTGGAAAGCGAAATGATGTCGGCCGGGCAGGTACTCACGTCGTTTTCGGACAGAGAAGTGATGTCGGCCGGATAGATTATTACGTCGGTTGACGAGTGGATGCTTCGATCAGACAGGAGATCACGTCGGTCTTGTATGAAGATTACGTCGGTTGACGGTTTGAATAGTTCAACCAGGTAGAGGATCAAGTCGGTTGAAGGCTTCGGCCGGGTAGGAGATCACGTCGGCTGACAGCTGCGTCCGGGCAGGAGATCACGTCGGGGTCACCACTTTAGCGGAAGTGGTAGTGTGATTACCACTTGCTACTTTCAGAAGGTTGAAATGAAATAACTGACTCCGTTTGTGTAGACTAGTAATCGCTTTGGCAGCTGAATTACGAATCTCCCGGTTTATTGAGTTGAATGCGTATTTATAAGAACCAAAACACGTGCAAAGACTTAGAAATAAAATGAACCGTCAATACAAAAAATCTCATAAAATAAAAAGAGTTATAAAACAAAGTAAATCTAAGAACTAACATCTGGGCAGTAAAATAATTAAACAATAAGTTGCTATAATAACAATTCATCGCATTATTTGCGGTTTGTCGGTAAGATTATAATTGCACCCAGGTAACAACATGTGGTCGCCACCTGGGCGGCAAGTCATAATTAGTCGCGTTGTAAAGCCAACTAATTTCGGACTTGGTAGTGCCGCTGGTTTTTCGCCTACATTGTTGTAGTACACACATACCACGTTTCATGTAGGTATGTGTGTCGCTACAGTTGTATACAGGCTTAATGCATTAAGTATAAAAATAATTAGACTTATATTGTTATTTTAAAGTATTTTTTCTTATACGTTGAAGCACAGTCGAGTTGTAATTGAGAACTGAAATTAATTTACTTATCAATAAAAACAAATTACATCGAAATGCCGATGATTAAACAAAAAGTTATCGCATAGTGTAAAAATAAATAAACCGAACGCGTGATCAGTTTAAATATAGTACCTAATTATCATGAATTACTTATATTACTTAATTATAAAGTGGTGTTAATAATACAACAGATGTAGCATTATGTAAAACTGTTTGCAAGTATGTAGAATCTTTTCAATTTATTTTCTTTCAAAAATCTTGTCGCTAAAATTAAAGTAACAATCGGGTAATCATGATGAATCCATCCATCTTTATGCTTATTAATGACTTACCTATATTATTACGACTTCATGGTTAAATAACCATATATTTCGAAAATTCATTAGACTCATTTTTAATAATTATAAGTACATAAGAAAAATAGACTTCAGGAAATATAACAGATATAAATAATTGACATTTAAGAATGCAAAAACTATATTTTAGTAACTATGTATTAATCACGGTTGAATAAGCAAACTTTAAAACGACAAAAACTTTAATGAAACACTAAACAATGCTTGGTTGGTAAAAACGAAATGTTTTAAACTATACATTGCTACGTCGATCTAGAACCAAGTTTGCATATCAACTAATATAGCAAAAAGTAAAGGCTAAATAGGAATAACAATGTCATCAGTTGGATACAATATAGATCAAGTAATAATAAATGCAGTTTTAGCTCATAGCGTTCAACACAACATGACAAGCTTATGAAGCGCGTTAACAGGTCGGTAAGAAGAATCAAGGTCTTAATATTAATCTGTAGACTTTGTAAACCTGATTATGGTACATAAAATATAGTGAAATTTATTGAATCTTTAGTTTTAATTATTCTAGGTTTAACACCTTGTTTCTTTTTTTGTCCATATCCCACATTAGTAGGTTCGATGTAAGTATCCTTTTCCTCCTCTCTTCTATCATCTGCTTCAACTTCTATGTGCATCTTATAAACAAAAAAATTGACATGACGCAAAATACTGAATTTCAGCTCTATAATTTCAGAAGTCGTTAAGAATTGGTTGAAATTTCAATCATGGCATGATAGTATATATAGCGACAGTTAAGAAAAGTGTACTAACAATATTAATGTATTATTTTATGTCTGAATAAAATATTTCTTTTATTCAATTAAAAAATATTTTGTACAATAATAATTATTTAATATATCCAACTGGTTTTACAGTACATCACAACTTTATTTGTGCATGGGCTGTTTACGATTAAAATTTAATAATAAAAATTATTAGGCATGTCGTCCATAACAATAAATATATAAAATGATGTATATGATATTTGTAGCTTTATGATATTTTTTCAAATCGAGCATTACTAATTAGTATAACAAACAAGAATTTAATATTTAGTGAAATTGAATATTTTCCTCGATTTTACAGCGCCCGCGGCGTTCTTTATGCTTATATGCCTGATTGTTCTATAATGATATGCTGAATACATAATTACAACGTGGTAACAATAACTGAGAGTAATTAAAGACCACATTTACGTACGTAACATCACCTATTCTAATATCTTCATTAAACTATACTACAGATAGCATTTAATAAAAATATATACATAACCCGCTTCACCAAAAATAGATTTTATAAGATTTTTTAGTTACATATGTTAGTTTTTGTCTCAAACAACCGTGTCGTTTCGCTGTGTGTTTTGCAATTCGTAACTTCCTCTTAAATTGTACGGCTAATTCGAGGCCGCAACACGAGTCATTATTTACATTGCAACTTGTTCAGTTCTTGTGCAATTACAACATTTAAAACGAGAATGAACTGACAAAAAATACAAACCATCATTACGATATATATTGTACCTATAATTCTCGTAATTGATTGCTAATCGAAAAAAAACATTGACGTCATAAGACTGCTAGAATAACGATGGGCCCGATTTTTTTACGAAATAAGCCTTGAAATAGGTTCTCTAGTGCCGTTGCCGGAATGGAACATAACAAAATTCGAAATGCTTCTCTACATTGAAAATACATGGATTATAGAATTCTATGTCGCCTTATGCTATACACCCGCATCTTATCACTAAGCAACAACAACAGCTTTTCATGTTGTAAATTTGGGTGTCTTTTCTCAGCGTATCATATTTTCTTATTGTTAGGTTAGAATCGTTTTACATCGAGTAAACGCGCTAAACCTAGAGGTAGAACTGGCTGTCAAGTGTAGCTGCTGTAACACACAAACAAGTGCTTGGCGGCAGATTTTCAACTCGAGAGTGGAAGTTAGCCAGACGGACTTAGAAAGAGCCCTAACCATGCTATGGTTTCATCACGATGTTTTCCTTCACCGAGAGTTCCGCCTAGAACTCGACAAGGATTCGAAGCTACGTCGACGGACGTGGTGTCCGAACAAAAACACAGTTTATGAGATTTGGATTTTTTTGAACTGATACAATAATCAATTGTTTTAGAAAATGACATTTTAAGAGTTGTAACCCTAAATAAAAAGTGACAAAAAAAACCAACACTCTGTATATGAGATAAAAATTCCGTAAAGGAAGATTGAAAAAATCTACATTTGGACAACGTTTTGCAATTGAAAAGTTCTTAAAATAGTGTGACCTGAGTTGCTCTATATAGCGCGAATAAGTAGGAATTGTTGGCTAACTTTTAGTTTATACAAGTAGGCAACAAGAAGTACTATATCTATAAAGTTATATTTCTTGTTGTAAGAGAGCAATAATAATAACGAATTTTAAAGTCAAAACAATATCATTCATTTAGAATAGATTAGTAAAGTCTATAAATACCCCGAAAATAAATGAGTAATACCGTGGCATATTAAAAATTACTAGACAACAATAAAACTTTATATTTCTAGCTTCTATAAATGTAAAGTAACACGTCGGTGACAATTTCTATTTTCCTCAAGGTGGTTTGAAAATATAGAACATAGAGTGAGGACGTTGTTTTGCTTGTAAAGTTTCAAGCAGCATAGGGCTAGCTAGCCAGGACTTAGCGAATATCTAGTAAATCTAAAAAAACAGGTTGTGTCGTAAAGACACACGATAAATGTGAAACTTTTGTATTCCAGGGTAACATTTTATTTTTTTAAATACATCACAAAGACAACGCACGCGGTGTTCCCAGGCGGTCTCCCATCCAAGTACTGACCGTACCTGACGTAGCTTAATTTCGGTGATCTCCTGGGTTAAACGGTGTTTTCAATACTCTACCCGATACAGCGTTTTTACCCGCACTAATTTTCGTCACACAACGTTTTTAGGTGGTAGAGCTACGCTGAAGCTATTACTGATTTCTGCATGAATGGGTCGGCTCGCCCGAGGTAGTACCACCCTCTCACAGTAAACCGACGTGAAGTAACAGTGGTTGCACTGTTGCGTTTCGTTCGGCCAGTGAGAGCGCCGGAGGCCCACATATTTAAAAGGCCGGCAACACATTTGCGACTACCCTGTTGTTGCTAGTGTCTATGGACGACGGTGATCACTTACCATCAGGTGACCCACCTGTTCGTTTGCCAAAATTGATAAAATCCAAATACTAAGCCCGTGATCTACAAAAAACTCCATCTCGAATGGTAGCCTTATTTATACCTATAAGTTCAGTAATTTTGACGTGGTCCAGTCTTAAAAAGAAATTTTATTTTGATTATATATATAGAAAATACATATGTATATATAATAAAAAAAACGTTTCATTTATTCTTCATAAAAAACATTTAACATTTTTATGTATTTATTTACCGGAAATCACTTTACTTACTACGAATTAAATGGTATAATTAATTCCAAATTAACTGAAAGAAATTCCATGTTTCTATCATTTCAGTAATTGTTGTCACAATGTAACCAGGTAATATAAACTCAAAAATAAAGAAATACTCACTGCCACCGCCTCTTGTCGTTCAATTTGAGAGATGCAGAGTTACCCATGACCGCGGTTTTAAATGACACGGAAATCACTTCCCACACGACAGCCTTAATAAACAGAAACGCGTGTAGTCCATTCAATAGACAGTGTTACTTTAATTCTACGGCGACCGGCTAAGCTTGACGAATGACCGTGACTTTCCCTCACCAAACGTCAAGTTTCAGCTTCACGCTTATTGTTCAATATGGTGGTAGACAAAGTCACGTCATTAGCTTTTAAAAAGATTTTTGGTTTCATTATTGTATACCTGTGATATTGAAACGATTTAACTAGATCGATTGAAACAATAATGACACAGTGGCAACATTTACAAACAGTGCGCAAATAGACATAGGTTCAAATCCTACAATGAGTTTTCGGTGAAAAAAGATAAAGAAGATAGGGTTATTGCTAAGCCTGCCTGGCGCTATTTACCCTTAAATCCATGCATATTTAGGCGTGTCCCGCCAGTAACTCTTGAAAGTAAGTTCTCCCCTTTCAGTTTAACGTGTTTATTATCTTAGACAACATCATTATTTATCATCAGGTGAGATTATGGTTAATGACTAAAACTAACAGAGTATTAAATTTTTTTAATACCAGCTATAGTGACATATTTATGGATATCACATTTTAATATCAACAGATGTACATTTAAATGACGAGCAAGTGATAGTGATATAGCATGATGGGTCGCGACAACGCTGCGCATGGTGTTAAATCCTTCAAAGTGATTGTTTTTTAAGTTTTCACATTTCGGGATCAACAAGGGGCCAAGAGGCTTAAGAAGATTATTGATCTATCGGCGACCGTCGTTGTTTTAGATTAAATTATTTGTCTAAAGTGTCGTCATTTTGTCGTGCTACATTAAAAAAGAAGACGTGTACTTTTATAGTCACGAGAGAAGGTAATTCTGTTTTTGGTGTGAATATAAAGACATTATTTTTACACATCTTAAACGTTTTGAAAAGGTTCCAATGACTAAATGAAATACTGACAATAAAAGTTGGAATGAATACCATACACAAATTATATAAAAAAATATCCATATTTAAAAGAAATTGTTTATAAAATTTTCACAAGGAACTGCCTATCAAATAACTTCATGGGATGTTACATCGGTATGAGATACTTCTGTTTCAAGCTAAAAACTTTCAAAGATTTATCGTAAGAAATGCAAAGACGTATAACTATAAAAATAAACTAATAGTATTGTGGGTGTTTTAACTTCAATCTGTCGAATCTGTCGCCAGACACCAAATATACCTCATGGTGATGATATCTTCCTTGATGTATCCGTCAACGGCAAAACTTGTTACTTTCGGAAATGAGAGCGAATGTGGCTTGCAAAACCAAATTATGTTTTGAAGGTATAAGGCGTACAGAGTACCTAACAGAAAGAAATTACGGTGTAAACATAAGAAGGATTGGGACGGTTTTTTGCGAAGAGGCGTTTTGCATCGAGGTCGTTTAGTCGATGGAACTCGAATGCTTCTACTGCTTTTTTAACAGAATTGTGCTATTCTGATCTATATTGCGCAAACTCTTCTGTTCACTTCACTTTCACATGCGATGAGATGGCGCTTAATCACATCTCTATAGCGAAGGTGCTGGGCCCCAGGCTTCCGCTTTTCATGTGTCAGCTGTGAATAAAACACAGACTTAGGCAACCTAGAGTCATTAATGTGTACTATGTGACCGCAATAATTATCGATTGTATGCCACTGAGCCTAGTAAGCTGAATTATTTTAAGTTGGGAACATGGTCCTTCCATTGCACACCAAGAATCGATCGCAAGTATCTCATGTGAAAGACATCAAGTTTCTTAATGTCGTTCCTCTAAAGACACCATGTCTCAGCGGCATAGAGCAGTATGGGAACTATAATTGCTTTATACATGGTGATTTTAATGTGTAGTTTCTGATCATGAGAAATCAAACTCAAGACTGTAGTTTCCCAAAGGACTAGGCAGCTTTCGAAATCCTTGAGGTTTCTCTCAAGATTAGATATCTTTGATAAGTTTTGCAAACAAGTACCATTACATCTTCGAAAGTTAGTGAAACAAAATGACAATGATAAAATTAGCAACAAGTACCAACATACAGTTAAACTAGGTTTTGATATCCCTATTCATGTCGTTTACTTCCTATTTATGTAAGTTGGTACGTAGAAAATTGTAACAATTATGTATTTATATTGTTCTTATCTCATATAGGTTATGCAATCCCAATCTAAAACATGTCATTCTATAAATTACTAAAATAATTTGTTATTCATAATAAAAATTGACTTTTGACAGTTATGCACAATACAAACGAAATAGGGATCGATGTCTAAGGTCAATGACATTTTTCAAAATTGGCATTATGGATGAACTCCTTTGCCTGTTCTATTGAACGAAGACTATTATAATATTATTCTGTAATTATTACTGACAGCTAACATTAGATTTTAGGTTATGTTGTGACACATATTAGAATTTTTGTTTCATTTGTTTTTCCTTATCAAAGTTAATTAAAAGTATATTAGATTCAATTTTAACTCTTCAAGATGGAAAAGGAAGGTAAGGTGTTCAAAATGGCGTGTTATATCCATTATTAATTTTTGAGTTCTGTGGCTATTGAAATAATTCTAAACATTTTTGTTACTCTTGCAGAAGTTCAAAATATTTTCCTTAGAATATTGAGAGAAGAAGAGGATGTGTCTCCGGGAGTGGCTGCTATCAAAACTTTATTGAGTGTGATAGAAAACTATAAAGGTATTTGTTAGATACGTATGTTACAAGAACTTGCATCATGCTATCGTTATATGAAGAATAAATAAAAAAAAAACTGTAAACTAAAAATAAGAAAGGCTTAGCTTTCCCTTGGCGTCCGTCGAGTTGGAGGTTGATATTTTTTTGGTACGACTTTTCCATTGAAGTCCTTCGAATTTAGCGGGGAGGGATGGGAGGAAAGGGGTATCTGTACTAACCCCCTGTAAAGGAAAAGTTGCAGAGCCTCCACCCAGAGGTCCGATCCTCCGGTAGGGAGCCCTCGAGCATGTTGCCTGTACGACCATAGTGCAGTGCACTGAAAAAAATATTTTCAAACGATAGCTCTCACAACATTACACCGACCACCCCACACACGTGCTCACACACACCCACACACACGTAGGTACACATAGTGGTTGGGTTATTTTTCACCATTTTTTCTAACTGAAATAGTTTAAATAACACAGTAGTCAGATACAAAATAAATGTACGGGATTGTAAAACATACACAATTGGTACACATGTATATTTCACAAATTCATATATGTATGAAATGGATAGTTTAGCTTAGCTAGTTATACTCAGGATATTTGGTGACAGTCCAAGCAGAGGCGTGCCGTGTGCCCTTGTGCTAGTTGTCTATATAAAATCGAGGGAGTGCCTTAAGAGCTCTCCTTAGTAGTTGGTAAAACTGTAGAGGCCTTGCCAGGCTAACAGTGTAGTCAGTTCGAAAAAAAAGGTACCACCTATTTAGACTCTTTTAAATTTTGAAATTTCTGGATTTTTGTATCTATTTTGACATTGAAATGTCTCCAGCGCTGCGGGAAGAGCCGCCACTACCCTCATACGTAACTAATCATCTTCGGCAACCAGCCTCAACCGCTCCGGCACATCCAATGCCTACAATTTGTTACAGCGGGCGAAGGCTGCTCTCCCTATGGGTCTCCCGCTCTATAAACCTAACCTATTTTATATGTTATCTCAAGATCAACAAAAACGCTTAATAGCTCGTAATGAAAATAATGTTGTAATTTAATATACATAAACTGTCAAATATATGTGTACATAAACACTATTGAAATGAGTACAAAATATATGTAAATTTATAAAAAATAATAACTTAACATATGACAACATAACCTACATAAAACGAAATGTTCAATGGCGATCATTCTATATAATCTGTGGTTCTATATAATAATAGCATAAATATTGCAAAAATAACTGAAAATCAATTATTTTTTTCTCAAAAACGATGCATCTCCACATGTTGAAACTTTGTGTGTATGCTTATAATAATGTAACCTCTCTAAAATTTTGCAACATCAAAAGTACAACATGCTTGTTGTCAGCCTTTTTAAATTTCAATAAGATAGTAAAAAAATAATGTGCAAATACCATACAATGATAACATTTATGATTTGCATATTCCAGTTACAACTGTAAGAGAATTGGATCTGAACTTACAGCTGGCAGTTGATGCTATGAAATACTGTGACCAACCAGTAGCTGCAATCTCATCAGGATGTGAACTCTTCATGAGATTTATTACACTTGCTAAAATTGATGTCAAAGTATGTAACATAATTAACAATTAAATTTTATAGTTAGCTTCTTTATTTTTACACTTGCTTTGAGCACTTTCATTAGGTTCCTGGCTCATTCTACTGTTAAATTCAGTATTAATAAATTTGTTATATCTTATGTTTCAGTCATTTGAGGAATGCGAACAGATTATGTTGCAAAGAGGTCACAACTTTTTAAACACCTTTATAGAAGCACGAGGAAAAGTTGCCAAGCAAACGCTGGGCTTTATTTATGATGGGTGTGTAAGTATTTCATTTATGAAAAAATATAAAACTTAATCTGTTTTGAAGTTGAACCTTTTTCTTTTTTGTACTTCTTAGTTTTCTTTATAAATGGTCATTAAATAGAAGTGTTCAATCCTACAGAATAGAGCCCTGGAGTGATACAGTGACACTGAATATTATCACTGATACACAACACAAATTCACATTCACATTCGTGCAAATGCACATTTGGTTGTTGGGTTTTATTTTTTCCTTTGTTTTTCAAACTTTGGAGAGTTTAGTTCAGCTAAATTGACAAATACTAAATTCATGTTTGTACATGCCGGTACATGTGTATGCTTCATTAATTTGTATATGTATGATTAGCTTAGTAAGATTCATGTTGTTGCACCCAAGGCAACAGTCCAAGTTGAGTTTGAGCCGTTTTGACACGTTTGAGCTTGTTGCCAAGTGGCGGAAGTGCCATAAGCACTCTCCACATAGGTTCAGGTGAAAGAACAACAGTGTGTAATCAGTTAAAAAAAAAAGTGATGCTTGTCTTTAGTTCTGTTTTCTTCTCAAAATATGGAGGAGAAAGAGGGCAGTACTTTAAGTATATAAAATTTTACTGATTTTGTGATATATATCTAAGAAATACTTTAAATGTCAAAAACATAAGTAAATCAGACATAAATTGTTAATCAATGTTTTAATTAAACTATTCTTCAGAGGCAACTTCTCAGTCTGTCAAATTCCTTAAAAGCATCATATTTATTTGATTGAATTAAAAAAAATATTGGTCAACATTTATCAGAAGTCTAATTTATGTTTGACGAAAAATTTGATTTTTATTTTGACACTGAAACCAACAGTTTTGGTGTAATTTATAAAATTTTATCAAATTTTTAAAAATTTGAACTTTGATCTTGAATAACTTTTGAACGTGTGGACAAATCAAAAAATGTTATCAGACCTTCTTTGTAGAGCATTCAATTCTCTATGGAGATTGAAACAGTGATTTATCAGTCAACCAGTCGTTTGAACGGTACAAAAATGAGAAGGAAAAGAAAAATTCCCATGTTGTTCTTATGGGAATTAAAAAAATGCGATGAGGACAATATTAATATTAAGAGCTCATCTTTTCACAGTATTTTTTTTAAATCCAAACGAAACTTTTGAGCCTGTTTGGAAAAAAAAATATTTTTTTTGATCACCCTAATATATATATATGTGGTAAAATTATAAATATATATGTATATATAAATATATAACATCGAAACAACTTAAGAATAATAATTTAACTTATATAACTCAACTTTAAATTCCTATAATAATCTTTAAATTTGTTTTGTATTATTATTTTACAGAAAATATTAACTCATTCACTATCACGAGTTGTTCTTCAAGCAATGTTGGAGGCAGCTAAAGCCAATAAAAGATTTAAAGTGTTTGTTACTATGTCAGGTCCAGACAACAGTGGGTATGTTGAAATACATTTAATTATTTTAACTACAAACTATTTACTGCATCATTTTATTGAGATTACCAACCATAAATCACTTATAAAAGCTATACAAGCATTAATACCAACCAAATATCCACCTGATCTTGCCAAATATTTCTTCAGACTAAGTGAAACTAAGACTTGCTGAAAACTGCTAGAAATTACTATATACTGAAGAGCAAAAATCTGCTTCAATGGTGAACCTTAGAAAAGGTCTAAGTTCAACAGGCTAATAACAATTCAAATGTAATTTACCTTAATAATGCGTACTATTATGGTGGATGGCAACTAATTCCTACTAATCGTGTTTTCGAGACAAAGTTTACGTTGAAAATTTGTTGTCAATTTAACATTTGCATGTTCCAGGAGCAAAGTATAAGCTATAAGAATGTCATATGAGTTTTTATTATTTGCAGAAAAAAAAATCCATCCAATTTGTATATTTATAGACTACTAGCGTTAGCTTGTGACTTTGCTCTTTTTTGTGTAATTTTGATCTATCCCTCACGAACAGTACATTTTTTTCTGGATAAAAAGTACCCTATGTTCTTTTCTGCACCTCTGACAATATTACCTATGCAAAATTTTATGCCGATTAGCTCAGTAGTTACACAACTCATCAGTCAACAAACTCATTTTTGCATTTCTAATATTGATTAGGATTTTCTAAACTATTGTTGGTGTTTTGATTCTGTTTAAGTGAGATGATGCAGCAGAAATTGATAGCTGGTGGTATAGATGCTACACTTATCCTTGACTCTGCGGTGGGCTACATAATGGAACAAGTAGATCTAGTGATGATTGGTGCTGAAGGTGTTACAGAGAGTGGGGGTATCATCAACAAGGTATTGGAAATAATAAATTTGATCCTTTATACGATACTTTTTTAAATATTGACTTAATAAATATTTAAAATCACTAATGTATGAAACTATTATGTCTCTGTAATAAAGAATTGAGATACTGACATATAAGGCATTCCAATTTAGTTCTTAGGAATAACAACCTATTATGACTAGCTTTTAAGGTTAGTTATACATAGTCATAGAACACCAGACTAGCATCACTAACCACTTAACTTCAGATCGACTGCAAGTCTGTTTCTACAACATAGTTTAAAAAAGTAGTATGTAAAAACCAGCTGTTTATTAATATCCCTTGTCACCAAGTTCATATTGATAGAATGGAACGTTTATACAAACGATTCTTCTATTACCTTTCCTTTTACGCATGGAGTATAGAGGTAAGAAGAATCATCTCATATAGGCAACATGTGAAAAAAGTATCCATCTCGGAGCACTGAATAACAGTTCCAAAACTCTCCAAAATGGCGCTAGCATAGACAATGGGTATGGTTAGTCCCAAGTAATTTTGTAAATTTTACCTAAAATGACTGCTGTGAGATGTTACTTGGAGAGTGATAGAATTTTAGTGAACGTTATATAATAATACGGTTAGTGATTTTAGAGTGTGTAGTGTAATAAAATCTTTTGAAATAACCGAATAATAATGAACACTGTTACTACTGTAGCGTCACCATAATTTAGCTCATTTTGACGGACACATTCTCATACATTCAGATGGTTCTCCTTACCTTTACACTCCATAATTTTACGTTAACAAATTGCCATAGCTTAAACTCTTACGTATTTAGTTTATTATAAAATGTAACTGTTGCAGACTCGTAGAAAGATGACTGATGTTATGTTTATATAACAATTGTTACACGGTTTCATACAATCTCTAAGATTTACTTTAAAAAATGCCCTTAAGCAACCCACGTATAGGCAGTCGTTGAATTAATCGGAAATCTTTTCTTTACCACTAGCAAGAAGTAACATAGGTCAACATTGTATCGCATTTTTTATTTTTAGGAATCTCCATTTCAAACTTCATATATTCTTTTGTGTTTATTTGGCTTTAACTCGAAAGAAAATGTATAATTAAGGTTAATTTTCCTTTGTTTTAATGTTATGAGACAGTTTCTCTTATTTTGTACATGTTGTCTTCACACATAGTAGGATTCATCTTAATTTTTGATTATCGAACTAAATTTTCTGAACCTTAAATAAATAAATATAATTTATAGGAAGTAAATTGTTATTCAGACATTTTTAAATATAGAGTTATAAAATTAAAGCAATATAATGTAAAAGTAGATTTATTACACTCCGATACCTACTGAGAGTGTTTCAATTTCTGTACATGGTTCCTCACATTTTCTGAGTACCTTTTTGCAATTGCGACTACCACAAACAAGTAACACGCTTGCTTTGGTTTGTCATGTTCTAGGATTATTCGATGTATAACTGGTAATCAAGCTGAATGGTAGGGTATCCGTACCCAATGAGGTCCTTATCACTACATTTACTATCAAGTACAGTTTCGTAAAGTTATTTTAAAATACTGAATTTATCACACCCTATTTATGGAACACGACATTTTTATAAACAGTGCTTTTTTTACAGATCGGCACATACTCTTTAGCAATGGCAGCGTTGGAACTCAAGAAGCGCGTGTTTGTTCTAACCGAAAGTTTTAAATTCTCAAGGATTTACCCTCTCAACCAGCAAGACCTTCCGAACAATTTCAAATACCTGTCCAGTACATTGAAGTCCAATACGGACTTATCGAAGCAACATCCTCTAGTTGATTATACTCCGCCGGCATACATTACCTTATTGTTTACTGATTTAGGTATTCTGACGCCATCAGCTGTTAGTGACGAATTGATTAATTTGTATTTGTAAATATTTAAATATTACCACATAACTAAAAATTTATGATTTTCTTTTACCCTTTAAAACAAAATGAAATTCTAAAAGTGATGAAAACAATTAAATAAGTC
Organism: Antheraea assamensis; assembly: GCA_035772565.1. Classification (NCBI taxonomy): domain Eukaryota; kingdom Metazoa; phylum Arthropoda; class Insecta; order Lepidoptera; family Saturniidae; genus Antheraea; species Antheraea assamensis. The sequence goes on from JAQQSE010000160.1 coordinate 1,181,981, forward strand.
ATTACATTGAAGATCAATGTTTCAACTTGAAAGACTAGAGTCAGAGGACATCTTAATTTTATTGCACTTAATTTCTATCAGTCACAGTATATTTGTTTATCCCATTTGTATATATGTTACCTTAAATCGAATATAAGCCAATACAAAAATTTTTGTGTACCTAAAGAATCTTAAGCGATAAATATTCCTAACTATATATATTCTATATTATAAAATATGTGAATATGAGCTTGATTTTTTGTTACGCTTTAGTGAGTGCCATAAGCGCTCCCCTTAGTAGTCTGTTGAAACTATAGTGGCCCTGCCAGGTTAACAGTGTAGGTCAGTTCGAAAAAAAAGATATGGATAAACAGCAGTCGATGTTGAGACACAGACGAATACGCAAGTGAATAACAGATGGACTGATTTTTATAGAATGTATTTTTGCTCGCCTTAACCGTTCCCTAAATAAAAATACAAATAATGGATCCAAAATATCTGGCACTTTAATATATAAGATAATATGTACATAATAATGCAACGATTATCATATGTTTAAAATCGAATGAAACAAAACGATCTAATAATAGAAATACATATTTGAAATTAACATTCTTATTGCAGATTTTAATACACAAATTCTCATATTAATCAAATCAAGTTACATAGTGATAACGTTTATATCTCACTTCATCTTAAATAGTCCAATAACATCATAATTATAATCATTACTATATACTAGGCAAGATACACAAAATAACACACAATATGTCATAACATGGAAGCACGCGACATATCACAATATAATATACGAAGAATAAGATTCCTCAAACCTTATCATCACATTAATATCATACAAAAAAATTCAAATACATTAACTTTATTCTCATTTGAAGTCACTTTAATTCATTCTAATAATTTTAAAAATATTCGGTGACAAAACAATTCAAAATAGTATAGTGTTTATTGCAAACATATGTGTAGGCACATAGATGATTCTTGGTGTTACGAACTTTAAGCATATTATAACTGCCTTATAAGACTTAAATAGTAATACAAAATAATATACACATTTTTATGGAAAATACCTATAGTATTGCTACATTAGGTTTACGTACAACGCATGCGTTCGAACAATCTCAAATCGTTGTCAGTTACCACCTGAAATAATAATACAAAATTATAATTCAATAAATTTACAATTTTGCACTTTAAATCACTGATTGATACGATACTGCTCATTTCTCTTATAGTTATCAAAAAACATTAATAAAAGTCCTTTGTAAAATTTGGTAAAATTTAAAATAATTAATCCAGTATGTTCCACTTTATATCTACAACAATCAATAGAAGCATTAATTAGATCATTTTGTAAAATATGATATCGTGTATATAAAATTTTACAGAGTGATTTTATGGAAAATTCTGTCGATAATTATAGATAGCTATAATTAAGTATCGTACATAGGTACTGAAATAATGACAAGACCGTAAAAATTGTATTAAGAATTTAACCAGTACTACTCCATATTATAAACTAAACATTTATAACAGTAATTATTAAAATAAAAGGGAATCCTTCTACAAACAAAAAAATAACTAAGTAATAAAAAAATAGTTCATACACCTAACTACTGTACTTTAATATATATAAAATAAGAATATTATATGTCAAAAGCCTGTACTGGCGTTACGAGTGCTCGGACCTCGTCGCTAAACTTGAATTAAACTTCTAACTCTGGAGAAAATATCTGTAGGAGATCAGCTACATAGAAAAAGACTTTTGGATAATACTAATCATTATGTTATTGATATAAACCTAGCGTTTAATAGCTTAAATATTGCTACAGCAATAGTTTCATTACCTTGTGATACAATTACAGTAAACAGACAACATTGGCACTGTCGGCTACATACAAACTTATTGATTAACCCCTGGATTGTCCAAAACCATAAAGGTTCAAGTATCGTATAAACCAATGTACACCATATGACGTACAGGTTAATAGACTGTTGGCAGCATAAGCTTAAAAAATACCATGATTTATTACAAAACTTTGAAAAATAACAACTATTTTTAAATTACTTGTATTTTCATTTGTACGAACTTTCTATACTAAACCATGAAGTTTACAATATATCGTGAAATTTAAAACATAAACCGCCACTTTGAGATCTAGGTCTTAAAAAATCAGCTAAGAGGTTTAAAGAGATTCCAGATAATATTTTTCAGGGCACCGGTGGTTGAATTTGAAAATACTTTTATTTTCGGCCTGACTACGCTACTGACCTGTCCAGCTTCACCGGACTACACTTGAAAATGCTGGTGTTGCCAGCTAAATATATAGTTTGGAATGCCACACGAAATAGTATATGACAAATTTCTAATTTCGGTATATTAATCACTCTGATACATTTTTTTGTTTTAGTCGCAGAATATGTTACGAAAATCAAATGAACTGTTCGTATTTTATATATAATTATATTGACTCTAAGGAGATATTCAAATTGTACATGATAATTAAAAAAATGTAATTGAACTACCCATCATACATGTCAATGAAAATAGACCATGGAGATATAAGAGGTCGTGCGTTTTAACACATAAACGTGATAAAAGACTGATTCAACGAAATTTTAATCATTTAGATATATAAAGAATTAGGTAGAAAGATATTATAAAGGGATACATCCATATAAAGCAAGTTAAAGACCGTTTAACAAAGTAGACTACTAGATCAAAAGTATACAAAATTCGTTTTACTTTTATCCAGCAATGTCGTATTTTGTTAAGTAAAAAACAATCCAACATTTACTTATCTGCTGTGTAATACTCTAATACTACGCTGTTTTGTAAAGTTGGTATAAAATAAACTTTTACACGTTATATCCAAAATCTTACACTTCATAATACTAGTACTAATACACAATTATTAATACTACTCAAAATCATGTTAAAATAAAAAGAATTGGTTTTGTAGATATAATAAATACGTCAAAATATGATTTATAATTACTGTCTATGATATACATTTACAGTAACGTAATAGCTTAGACTTTTAATGATCCTCGCAATGATTAAGTTATGTGTAAATTTTGTTGGATAATATATATAGTTGTTAAATTTTTTGGAACTAATTGGTATTATTAACTAAGGTAATGACAGATCAATATTATGAGAGTTAACAAAGTACATTTAGAAAATGTTGTACACGATTTTGATTATGTAATACAGTTGAAAATACATCCGTTACTTCGAATTTTCAAAATTCGAATTTATGACACAATCATTTGAATGTTATCTATTGTAAATGGCATCAATGATAGTGTATATTTGGTGGAAATGCGGTCGTTTGTCAGCTTCGTATTCCCAACAGCGTACCATCAGCGCGTATACGTCCTCTGGACATCCTTCAGGAGCTGGCATTCGGTATCCTGGGGAAATAATACAATAATAAACCATAAGGAACAACTTATTTTGTATAAATAAAACTATAAATTGTGCTATTACGCAATAAACTATATTCGAAAATAATTACTTTCTAGGTGAAATTGTAAATATCAACATAAGCACGACTTGATGTCGACTGGATCATTGTTCTTAGAATCTGTGGCCCCATAGTTGGTCACAGGTTGCTTACGAATATAATAGATCACAATGTTGTAAAAGAACACGAAACATCTTTTTATTTAATTATTTTTAATTAATATAAAGATGTATAAGAAAATTAAATACTGCCATCTAATAAAATAATCACACAATTGAAATAACGCTCAAAATAAAAAAAAAACTGTTTTTTTTAAATAAAATCTTTGAAGTGATGATTCGTCGATAGTTAGCTAAAGCTAACTAAAGGTAAAAGGCAGGGCTTTTTCTAAGCCTGCCTGGCTAGCTACCACCCTCAAGTTAAAAGTCTATTAGTGTATTCCCGTAACTACACTTCAGAGCCAGTCGCCATCTAGGTTTAGCGTATTTACCACTTTGGGTCACAACGTCGTCATTTAACATCAGGTGTAAGTTGTGGTCATAAAGCATAACAATTAAAAAAAATTGTAAACGTGTCTATACACTCGTAGCCGTCTATAACATATTTAAAAATAGAATAGATTATTAATATAACATTATACTGAAAATAGACGGACGGTCATCCCCTTGACTGTTCGATATAAAAATTTATTAACGGCAAATAAAAATCTCGTTATTTACTAAGATTATATCATATTAATATTACGTTTCATAATTATTTAAATAGGTAAGTAAGAAATAAACATGGAAACATAGAATTCACAGCACATACCCGTATCGATTTTCTCTCTAGCACGTGAATTGCTCATGCCAGCGTACGGGGTGTCCCCTTTCGAGAATATCTCCCACATCAGAACTCCGTAACTCCACACGTCACACAGCGATGTGTATTTCCCTGAAACAATATACTTATAACTAAAATCAAATCCGACTAGGATATGTAGGAATAAGTGTACAATATGTTGATCATCGAGCGATGAGGGGATTGTAGTTGAAAAAAAATATTTTACAAAAAAAATATGCTCGATACCATCTTTAATCAGAGCGACATCTCCTACGACCAGTAACGTTATGACATAAGTTGTGGAACATTACATTCACCGATGAAACGAGACATCACGAGTAATGATTACACTGTTCTTGGCTGACTATAGAATTATATTTGGGTAACGTTATAAACGTTGACAGTTGCGAATAGTGATGAGTAAGCAACATAGTTAAAAAAAACTCACGAGTACGTTTAAAGCCTAACATACAACAATTATATCAATATATTTCGCCTACTAGACAACTTGTCTATTCATAAGGTATTGAATGTGTCTCGCAAACGTTAGATCAAAATGTTTTAAAAATGGCCAGGAACAAATAAAAAATAAAACATACCAAAATTTAAGGCTTCAGGCGCTGTCCACTTGATGGGTATCTGCTTCATTCCGCCTGACACTATGTACTCCTCTTCCTCCCTGGACATTCCGAAGTCGGAAATCTTAACGATATTGTCGTCCCCAACGAGACAGTTCCTTGCAGCGAGGTCCCGATGGATGCAGTTCTTAGATTCGAGGTACCGCATGCCGGCGGCGGCGTCGCGGCACATCGCTAGCAGCGTCCTCGAGCTTAGAGTGGATGCTCTTGTACGGAGGAATGTAAGTAAGGAACCACCTGCATATTTAATATTTCTATTAGCTTCAGCCTCGGAGGATTCAAAGCGATTATGGCTCAGTGGTTAACGTATCCTGACACCACGCTAATTGGAGCAAGTTCCAATCCTTGCTAATGAGCCACAGGCTTCTGGTGAAGCAAAACATTGTGATAGGGGTAACTACCATACTTAATTTAAACATCAATCGACAAACGTCTATAGGTGTGTTCTAGCAGCAGTACTTGAGAGCCATTCCGTCCTCTCTAAATGTAGCGTGTTTACCACATTGGAACATATCGTTATTTAACATCAGGTGAGAGATTATGGTAAAAAAAAAACTTATAAAGTAAGAGAAACAATGACATGATGTTCAGTGACGAATAAAAATAGTAACATGTTTCGGTCTAATTGGAACTGTAATAAACTGTTCTAATTCTAATAAACTGAAAAAATATCTTTGACGACAAATAATAATTCTACAATAACATATTACATCAAATGTATGGATTTCATGACAAATCTTTACATACAAATAATAATAAAGTGTCTGTTACTTTTCCGAGGAAATCTTTGAAATCGCATAATCGATTTTGAAGGGGCTTTCACTGGCAGATGGAGAGCTATTTAGAGTATAATTTAGGCTATATATGATTACAAATTTTTCATGGAGACTAAGGAATAATTATAGAGTTCAAGAGAGGTTACGTAAAAGTGGTGAAAAGTTGTTGAGATTAAGTAGTGAAAAATTTACAATTAAAAAGATGGCATTTTTACGAGAACGAAATCCCGCGTACTCTGTAATCTGTTTATATCTATATAATATTATATCTATAATAATATTATAGAAGATATCACAGAATTAATATTACGTGCAAAAAATTAACGCGAATCCGGGGAGGATTGCTAGTATTGAATAGAATAAAGCAGGTGAATAAAGTGAATGACGTCACATACAGATAAAAATTATAACAACATACTCATCCACCCTCGCTAACTGCCCACCTAAATACCAAACTTCCTGTATAAACAATCTTTATTTCGTTTAACTCAAATACAGATTCGGTCAGTATTTTTTGTAAAATGACTTTAGCTGAATCATGGAAAGCACATTGACCCAGACTACCTTGGCGACATTTAAAATAAAACTTGGCTTAAATTTTTCATATAGATATTGGATAAGTTGTTCGAACCAGCTATTTATTAATAACTAGCTTTTTCCCGAAGTTTCACTCGCGTTAATGTAAATTTTACCGATCTTACTCGAAAACAGTAGTTGTTGTGTGTCAAAGTTATCCTATGTCCTTTTCTATACGCTTGACAATATGAACGCAAAATTATATGCTGATCGGTTGAACTGTTAAGATGTACAAACGTATCAAACAGACTCACATTCATATTTATAATATTAGCTAGGACTTTAATCATTTAAAACTCAACATGAAATTTCATCTAAAAATATAATTAAATGAAAATATTTATTCAATCAATATTGTAATAAAAATCAAAAGGAATTACTTAATTCGTTTATTTTTATATAATTTAACCAAATTTCATGGCAATTCCTCAGCGTTCAGAACCCTTGATTTTTATTATATAAATAGCTTTTTTTCACTGTAGTATTTTCGTTACCAAACATAAACATTTTCAGTGTAATTGTTATGGTCATAGGTACTTTAAATAATAATTTGAACTCACCCGACACCAATTCCATGACGATCATGATAGGTTGCTTTTGGACAGCAATGCCTATAAGCCGAACGATATTGGGATGCTGGTATTGTTTGAGGATCCGGCCCTCTTGAAGGAAAGTACGTTTTTGTTCTTCCGGTAAGCGCGACACGACACGTCTTCACAGCCACCTCCTGACCCGTTGTCTTCAATCGTGCTTTATATACGTCGCCGAAATTACCCTAGAATGATATATTGTAGTGAGTCCATATACTTCCGAATACTGACAGAAAGATACCGTAAAGGAAATTTAAAGCAATTACAATAGAGTATAGTAATAAATAATCATTTTCTAACCTTTCGACTATCGTTTTAAAAATAAACATTTTCTAATCGTTCGACTATCGTTTTAATATAAACGAACATAGCTGACGAAAATGTGTATTTATTAGAATCAATAACAATATTATATACTGAGTCAAATTCGAGGAAACAGATGTGTAGCATTTTTAAAAAATACAAAAATAAATCACTGAATTTTAATTCGGCTGATTTCTTAGGCTACTAATTACAGACTAACTTTCTTGCACTATACATAGATTAATCGTAGGCTACGCGATCTCATCATATATCATCCGATGGCCGGTGTGTTGTCCAGCGGCAACATATCGTCAGCATAACAATCTTTGTTGTTATAATGCTAGGAATACAGGGCGATCGAATGATGTTGCCGTCATAACTACTTAGTTCTAGATTAATGAATAAAGTTGACAAATTGTTGGAAGTTACTCAGTTAAATAATACACACAGATGCAAAATAAAATTAAACATTTGCTTAATTATCATAAAACAGAAAAAATATTACATACAGAGAGGAAGAGAAGTAAGCTTAATTTTCATAAAAATGTCAATAAGAGTAATAAGTGTAAATGATTAATTTTCGTAGAATGCTAAAACTTTTACTAAAATACATTTTAAAACCGAGTTTTTAAATTTAAGAATATTTAGTTTGCTGGTGACATGATTCCGGTTTTATATAAAGTATATCATATAAATATATTCACTGAGATTTTCTAATGATTTTGTCAATAGTTATATAATTTGCACTGCCACTTGAGACATAGAATTGCCTACACTCCTCGACAATCTTTTTGTAATTGTCCATGGTGGGTTTGATACGATTTACTAGCTGATCTTTTTTATTTCCTTTACACATTTCATTATCAACACAAGACACATCTAACAAACAAAAGCACTTCTACTCTGTACATCGGATATCCCGTTACACACATAATAAAAATCCCACATACTGATAAATGAAGATTGCCTTCATTAACAAAATATAATTATAGAGATCTAAAATTAGTATTTAATTAAGTTTATATTATTAATACCTTTAAGTTGTCTCGATGTTATGTATAATATAATATGTAATTATACATATTACCTAAATTTCTATTCTATGCATCCAGATTCAGAGCGGGCAAAAAATTTGGCGCTGACTATATAGTATAGGTGACAGCTTTGATTAATTATATAAATGGTAACAGGCGATCATCATTCCTGTGTATAAACCAACAACTTTGAAGCTAGTAACAGATTTTTTCTCGATTACTTGTTTAAATTGTATGATTCTATCCTATGGTTGATGAATAATTATTATCATTTCAAGATGGCCTGATGGGATATTAATTTTGTAATCGAAATAGTTTATTAATTGCAGTATTGCTAATTGCTGCTATTAATATTGTAGCCAAATGTAGTTTTATGTTTATTTATGACATTTGCTAGGACTTGGTTATTATATCCGACCAAATTGCGACCACCATACATGAGGTGGAGCATCCTCTATAGTAATATGCTTAGGTGTGTCACGCTCCTAACGGAGCCAGTAATCAAGTGGGATAGTAGGGATGTATCTGTATCACACTGGATCACTACCTTCATGCACGTGATGATAAAACCGTTACAATGACTACCTTTTAACTTGTCGCGTTTCGGGACCAGCCGGTAAATATCCAAGTGCTGAAAGGCTTTCAGGCCGGCATGATAGCAATGACTGTGGTTTATGTGGATATTTCGGTGACTGCTGGTACTTTTAATTTACAATTTAAAAAAAATGGTATTTTTGTTTGGAAGATAGAGTAAGAAGTAATCAAACAATCGCAGATATATAAAAGAATAAACGAATCTGAAGGAAACAATTAAAACCATGCAGTACATACTACAGTTACCCCGCAATAATCGGACAAATTTTTGCAAGACGGTATCGTTTCCTTATAGTTCGGAACCCTTTGAAAAACTGTATCTAGTAATATGACAAATTATATATCAAAGCGGTAGGAAGAATCCTACCTACATATATAAATATGCACTACAAAACATACGACGTGAAATTTAGTTAATTAAAAACAGCATCCGGTTTATTATAAAATTAACGTTAGTAATGCTATAGCACTTAAAAATAACAATAACTAAACATATTGATGTTAGGAATGTCATGAAAAAAGATATATAATTCGCTATTTGAGATCTGGATTTAAAAAAAACAGCCCACTGGTTCATTGAAAAACGTGTTAGTCGTACTTCGCTAAAGGCGCAGACTATAGACTTTTCGACTTATCGCCCATTTGTTGTTTTAGTCATATGCACCCTTTTCCCTTAAGACAGTATTTTGTAATTGGCGTATTTTAAAATATCCATAATTATAGAACGAGAAGATTAAATTAATAAAAAAATACATAAGTAATGAATTTGTAAAGCGTATACCATTAATCTCAAGGCATTTAACAAACATTAAAACTAGTGTGAAACTCTTACTTGCATGTAAACTATGACATAAGTAACCTTTATCACTTTAGTAATAACATGCTCATGCAACGCATCACGGGAAAGGAAACTAGGAAGACTCGTATTAAATTACGGCCACCTCTATCTCCCAATATATTGATAATTGTGAATACAGTTATGCGAAAAAAAAAAATGTAAAGTATATCGAATACATACTCGGCCAATCTTATCGAGCAGCTGAACGTCGTCGTTGTTAAGTTCCCAGTTCTCTCTAGGCACAGCTCTTCGTAAAAGAGCACCAGAGCGGGCCGTGACTGGGACGCCACTGGCGCGCTGCCACGCGATCAGTTCCGCGACCGACGGGAACGCGGCACCTTCGAAACGATAGTGACCCTGGAGGAATAAAACATATATTTTTTAATATTTACTACATTATAACTTAGCATTATAGGATACCGTTGGACCGTTAACTTGGGTTGTATTGAAAGCTTTATGGGCTTAGCGTACTACAATCATCGACCAAACCAATTATAGACAATTTACGCAAGAAATAAGATTTTTCAGGGTTTTCCACAAATATTCTATACATTTAGCTTCTGCATAATGGAAGATTTAATTATCTAATTCACTATCAAAAATATTATATATATTTATTTCTCTAAGCGACGTGCAAACGTGTAAAATTATAATGAAGTGCATATGCACTGTTAAAAATCTCCTTGTATTTTGCGATAAAAACTTCTTTGTGTTATTCTATTTAAAAATGTATATTTAAATGTGACATATTCCATGTGAATGATTCGAAAACAGGCGATGAAGGTAAACGCATAAAAATCTACAAATCTAATATTTTATTTATTATAAGTGTAAATCTTCTAGTCGACTGATTGCAAATACGAACCTGAAATTAACACGCACTATACTGTTTGCCCCACTTCTCCACGGCATGAAAACACACATCGCTGAACGCATAGTGCTTATGATAAATAATCATAGTTTTTTAAAACTTTCCAGCCCACTCGCCTAGTGTGAGCCTAGAGTAGCCAGTGACACAGATCTTTTTCAATCACTAGTTTTACAACACAACACAGATCACCCTCACACACGTGCACATACACTTTTTTGTAGGTGGTAGAGCTACGCTGAAACTATTACTAGTTTCAGCATGAATGGGTCGGCTCGCCCGGGGTAGTACCACCCTCTCACAGAAAGCCGACGTGAAGTAACAGAGTGATTGCACTGTTGCGTTTCGTACGGTTAGTGAGAGCGCCGGAGGTCCACATATATTAAAAGGCCGGCAACGCACTTGCGACTCCCCTGGTGTTGCTAGTGTCTATGGACGGCGGTGATCACTTACCATCAGGTGACCCACCTGTTCGTTTGCCCCCTATAATATAAAAAAAAAAAAAAAAACACTCAAGTAGATATAGATAGCTGGACTTTAGGGAATGGGCCGGTACACCGTGGGATTTTAGTGAGTAAGAGTCTCACACTACCCACTCTCTCCCCCGGAAGGCTGGGTGTCCATTAGGATTTCCCCACGTTAATAAAAAAAAGTTGTCTGATCCGAGAACATGGCTGTGTTCGTGAAACATACATGTTTGGTACATGTTATGTATATTTCACGAATTCTGAATATGTATGGATTAATTACTTTAGCTTAGCTTAATTAGATTCGGGATAACAGGCAACAGTCCAAGCCGAGGCGCATCATACGGCCTTGAAGTAGTTGCCAATATAAAATCGGGTGAATGCTTTAAGCGCTCCTCTTAGTAGTTCGGTAAAACTGTAGAAGTAACAGTTAGAAAAAAAAAACTTTAATAACTCTATATCGTGATAGCTTTTTTTGATAAAAACCTTATGTCCTTTTAGGTAAAATGTATTAGAAAAAAAAACTAAAAAAGAAATAATTGAAATTCATCCAGTACTTTTTACGTCCTCCGTCCTTTTATTTATATTATATTTAACTTATAATTATTTATAATAATATCTATCAAAAATAAATAGAAAGAGAACATTACCGAAGTAATGTAACTACGAACTTATTTGCCAGTCTCGTTTAATTTAGATTGAATGTAAAAGCTATAAAGGCTTAAAGTTAAATTTATGTACCTCGGGCGTGGTCTGTACAATGAAATGCTTATGCTGCCCCCAGCACACTGAAAGCACAAGCTGCCTTGCGTGATTCCTCGTCGTCTCTCGCACCAAGTAGTCGCCGTCAGCTCTTAAAAGTCGTACAACCTCCTCACGAGGAAGCACTCCGTGAAACCATTCTTGTTCGACTAGGGAACGTTCTGTTTCACTTACACTAACCTATAGAAGATAGAAAAGTATATTGTAAAAGCTTTTAAATATTATAAAAATAAAGGGAAAAGTGTACATACTGTTATAGATCGTCTGATGATTATTCCCTATTATGATTTAGTTACCTACTAATAGCATTTACCTACTGCGATCTGGCAAGTCCCTGTGTCAAAATGTCTCATCCTTTTATGCGGAAACATCCCAGTTTGTTAATGACCTACCACAATCCAATAAGTCCCTGTATCAAAGCGTTACTATTTAAAATTATCGCTATTATGCGTTAATTACCTACTAATAGCATTTACCTACCGCGATCCGGCAAGTCCCTGTATCAAAGTGTCTCATCCTTTTACGCTGAAATATCCCAGTTTATCAATAACCTACCACAATCCAGTAATTCCCTGTATCAAAGCATCATCATTTTAAGGGATTGTTTTAATCGGAACTAGTATGCAAAAGCTAATATTTTCTAATGTTTACGTTCTTTGTATTATAAAAGGAACTAATATATATTTATATTGACAACTAAAATTAACTTACATTAAGTCATTGTGACTATTTTTACAAATTTTCCTTGATATACTAAGTAATGCGTTATGTAAATGAATATGACAGTATCGTAGTAAATTATGTAAATGTTAATAATTCATTTGTTATCTCATTCACAGAATTATTGACTCCTCTAATTTAAAATAAAATGATGTTTGAAACTATTGCACTTTGAATAAACCTTCTTATTAAGGATATTTATATCTCAACTAAAATTATATGTTAATTTACCTAATACACGTTGATGTAGTTTTACATTATTATAATAACAAGTAAACAAGAAGTTATCCCTAATGGACGATGAATTATTATAATAATTTATTAAGTAAATGGGACCTTTTGTATAATTTTATAATCAGCACATAATAACGCGTGTGTAGAACAAAACCAGTATTGTTAACTTATCCTAACATATTTTTATAAAAAAAATTATAAATTAAAATTACAAACAAAAAATACACATGCATAAAATCATAAACAATTCACACAAGTGACTGACAATAGACATTGCAATTTTTCACGTTACATACTGTTTCATTCTCGAGCTCTAGTTGCAGTTGTTTCAAACGTTTCTTTCTGCGTGGCACCACCACCGGCGGCGGTAATTCACTATGAGTTATGTACATCGAAAACGGATCCATTAGTACGCTGTAACACCGCCGCAATACACCAGACAACAGATAACCTGTCCGTTATTATCTTTTTATATATCGGCGCTGAGGAAACGCGAAAACAGGATGAACCCGACGTTAAATCCGGGACTGAAACGAGTAACGTGGACAGACGCGCCGAGTAAACACTCTAACATTACTGGAACGTCACAAGTAGCTTCACCTTGATTTTGAAACTGTGTTTTAGTGCGTGCCGGTGCTATTTTAATTTTATCTGAAAGTTTACTTTCGTGAGAAGTTCGTGCGATGCACGGTGACGTTGAGACTTACGCTAAAATTAGCATTGACGCGTTTTGGACGACATTCAATTCGTTGAGCACATTATGGTCTTTACGTTTCGGTAGAAAGCATCATGCATGCTGCTGATCCATGCATCTGTGCGTCTATCTCCTTGTTAGTAACACTCACCACACTGTTAGGACTAACAACTACAACACGACCCCTTCTTCGTTTCTTCAAAACACCTGCATGAACACGGCAATGCACATAAACATCCATACGCTTGAGTATACGTTTTTTCAATACTCTGATTCGTTTCTTTCGCAGTGTTTGCTCAGTTACCGTGTCTGTCGGGCCGACGCTGCTACTTCTGTACGTTTTCGGTGGCAATGCGGGACTCGACGGCGCGGACTTACGTCTGAACGGACGCGTAAATAATTTGAAGAATGGCCTCGGCGGTATAATCGAATGTAGGTGCAATCGTAACGCATCGACTGATGTTTTCGAGTCGAATGATGATCGATCCTGACGGTTTAATTGAACTTTAGATATACATATCATCCAATAAAACTTCTAAAAGGAACATTATTCACTGACCTATTTAACTATTCCACTTAAGAGCTTGACCAAAACATTTTTTGAGAGCTGTCTTTATCTAAACCCTTTCACTTGACTAATTTATTAATCACACCGCTATTAATAATGAAAAGAAGATAAGTTACCTGATGGTCAGGTGAGCTTCCGTCAAGACTATCCACTCCAACGGTTTCAGCGGATAAATCAGGGCAACCACTAGGTGCCTCTTCGCATCCGAGTTCAGCTAAAGCTGATCTTATCATTTCAGCTTGTTTTGCACATTTTCGTTCAGCTACACGTAATTCTAATAACTTGATCGGTTCTGATGTCGTTACTGGAATCGGTGGCGGTGAATGCCTGTACAAAAGATATTTCAAATGTATTACTTACTTCGTCATGTCCGCGGTTCAGAGGGCATTTACTAAAATTTTGATAATTTTTACAGTCCATTTAATTCAGAATAACTCGTACTACTTGTATACACAATTTCAAAATCGGTTCAAATTGAACCAAAGTTAACATTTTTGTATAAATAATACGCAAATTTAAATTTTTAGCACCATATGGCATGCAAGTAGTAGAATTATTTTTTAAAGTTAATTAATTTAAGTGGCCTACAGAGTAGTAACAAAATCAGTAACAAAATTAGAAGAAATAAAAAATTATAGCAAGATACGAAATTATACTTAATTACACTTTACAATTATACACCGTAGACTTGTCTTATTTAATCTATTATAATTTTAACAAATCAGTTTTAACAGCGACTTTAAGCCGTATTGCAAAAATAACCAAAAACCCATAATGACATAAGGTAGTAAGTTAACAGTTTGAGTTAATGTGAAACACGTAATTTTCCCGCGTTAATTAGATATACCGTTATTGGAAACAAAACAAGGAAAGTCGTAAAAATTCATTGATTCTGGTTGTCTCAAACTACGACTTTAAAACTAGATAAAAAAAAATCAATAGTTTTTACACAATGTACATCGAATATAATTGTTTTATATATTCGTACTAGATATTATTGTTGTTAACATAGACTACCTGTCGATGCCGTTGACTCCATTAGTAATACTGGTGTTATTGTTTTTACAAACGCCATTCCCAATTATTTCTGGTCCTTGCAAAGCTGTTTGCTTTTCCCTGTTATCTTGTAATGTCGCTTTCCAGTTCGGTCAACTTTTCCTTTAGCCATTCAACTGTAAGATTGTCGACCGTTAACTGATTTGGTTGCAGCTTACCACTCGTATCCTCGACTAAGCTTTCGTCAAATATAAACGATACTGGCGTAGATGGAGGTGACCTGAAAAAGAAACATTTGTGATTTGTTATTTTTATAAATAAACAATCGAGAGAACAAATACAAGTTTACAGTGCTCTAAAACTGATATTTTCGTTTCTTGGTACAATTGATTACTTAAACTTAATCCAAACAAATATAATTATATATGATAATAATAATATAGAGTGAAAAGTTCTAAAGCTCGAAACTGCGGTTCGAAACGCTATATAGACATTTTATCACTAATGTTTTATATGTTTAAGAATATTCTCAAATCGAAGAAAATAAGCAACGCAAGCAAAAGAGCTATGAGAATAAATGAGGAGTCTATGGACCCCCGGTCGGAACGATTTCGTTTTTTGGTTGACGTTTGCTGCTTTACAGTCACATACACGGCTATAACTACAGCAAGAAATTTCGGGAAAAAAGTGTTATTACATTTTTTTGGTCTCGCTCCCATCCGCTCAGAACGTGTAACGCGCGATAAGGAATTTCATTCCAATATACAGTAAAACATGACAAACAAGGAATATTAACATACGAAAATAAACGAGAAATAGGGTGATAAAATTATTACCGAAATTTCTAGACTGTTTATAAGCGGACTACGGATCAACTACACACAATTTTAGTTGAAACATCATAACGTATTATATGCATGCATACATGTGGAAGCAATCTACTAGAAGAAAAGTGAATAATATGATCTGTGAATAGTAGTAATATAGTGTGTTATAATTTCAATTCAATCAATTATTTAACCACAATACACGACATTTTCTTTAGCGACGTGTGTTACCATAATATGTGTATTTAAAATAGGTCAAATAATCATGATCAAAATACATAATTTCGCAAAATAAATCTAAGATATGGTTTTCGTACAAAAGCTTCGTTTCTTTTGTAATAAGTATTATAATTTGAATTTTATTTTGTGTATATTTTTATATTGCAAATTGGAATCATATACCTTTTTTTACTTAAATTAAAATAATTTGCAAACTGTTAACCTAAACACATATAATTCAATTTTCTTTGTAAATATTTCAAATGTACTGACTACTTAATTCCATTTTAAATTTAATACTTATTGTATATGAGGAATAAAATATGTCCTAACTTGACGTCTTCTACGGTCTCGCCCGAAATGTAAATGAATCGTTTCTATGAATTTTCATGAATTAACCGCAACCTCGTTAAAGCTCGTAGTTTCTTTTATTCAATTTTCTGCTTTAAATTTCATTACTAACAACAAATCTAGCAATTGGATGTGTTCAACCGACATGTAATCGAATTCCTAGTAAGCATGAGCTGTAGTCACAACAGGAGGATTAGGTTAATTTGTTATAGTGTATGAGGAATTACAATAATAAAAAAATATACATGACTCAGTATTATTTACTTAATGCTATGAAAGCAACGTACCTGTATTTCTCAATAAATTCTTTATATTCGTCTTGTGGCCTCAAATTCTGTATCGTGGTTTCGGTTTTACTTTGAACTTCTCTGAATTTGTCTGTACTGAAGTCGGTCCGTTGCACAACTTCCAGTAAAATACCTTTCCTGTTTTCGACAATCATACAAGTTAAAAGTATTATTAAGTATCATATTATATATTAAAGAATATATTTCAATCTCATATTTCATGGATCTCATTTGATTAATTAAAATTTGATTTATTAAACATATTTTGTACAATTCTTCAAATACAAATTTTCAACGTAATCCGACTTACTACAAAAAAGTTAAACACGCGTTGAACACTTGTTTACAAAAGTTTGATCACAAAATAGTGTTTTACCCTTGTTTATAGATGACACTATTTAAATTAAAAGATTATCAAACAATTGTCTAAGTTGAAGGTTCTTATTTTATTGTTGTGATTTATCGTATTTCTATTTGCCGGTAAGACGTTTCGTAGTAAATTATGAATTTCGTGGGTATAATTAATTTGGCAGATGTAAATAAATGAAACACTTTTAGAAATTCACAACTTATGTATGATTAACTACTACTATATGACATTATGTATTTAATCAGAGATTATATTGTTGTTCCATTTTACACACTTTGACTTAATACATTAATCTTATATGCTGCTTATTTTAATAATTACATAATTTTTTTAACCAAAAATTCACAACAATAATAAACAATTTAACTTAAAATAAATCAATTTTCTTTATGAAGATCTGAACAAAAATATTATTCATAACTTTAAATTGTTTGCAAAATATCTGTATGTAATGGAACGTTTTCGAATGATGAGATTGAATTGAATGAATGCTATTCGAGTTGCATGTATAACAAACTTAAAACAGATGTTTAAATAGAGACCGCTTGGACACGCTTTTGTAATATATTTAGGTTTCCTAGATAAGGTTAATAGAATTAATTGGTTACATATTATTTCATTATGTGTGGTTTCAGTTTATAAAATGTTTGTTTGTTAGCTTTGAAGACTTTAAGTTGATTTTGGTATTTGTGTACATAACTCACCAGGAGGTAGCAGTGGCTTCACCTTGTCTACGTTG
Organism: Antheraea assamensis; assembly: GCA_035772565.1. Lineage (NCBI taxonomy): Eukaryota > Metazoa > Arthropoda > Insecta > Lepidoptera > Saturniidae > Antheraea > Antheraea assamensis. The sequence goes on from JAQQSE010000160.1 coordinate 1,199,721, forward strand.
CTGCTCCAATAACGCTGGTAATGCTGCTGTCCGTAATGCACGCTCACATTCCGTTGCTTCTGCTAAAAGCAACACGTACTCATTATGAGCTCTGTGTAATCTTCTACAGGCCTTTCCGTATTTGTCTCTAGTCTCATCTAACTTTCGACCTCCTCGGCTTGTTGGACCTGAAATGAGAATATATGTCTTTAGTATGAATATTTACACTGTGACATCACCGAGATTTTTTTTATTGGTTAAAAAATCCTTCATTTTCCTAATTGTTATAGAATTGTACTCC